>CM067492.1:18863556-19002719 GCA_034552555.1 Semaprochilodus insignis
GGGAGGAAGGGAGACCTGAGGGGACAGAGAGATAACAATGGGGGTAACGACTAGAGGGAGGGGGGATGTTCTCGATTTAATCTATGTTTGGGGGTAAGTCGGTGGGGACACGTGCCGGGCTGGGGGGTGGTGGTCTGTCGTGTCTCAGGCGGCCCTGGGTTTTGTTCTGCCAGCTGTTGATGTCAGGGTCAGCAACCCATGTGGCAACTACACATCAATGATCAAATCAAACACCCTGTTTTCTGCTGAAGAGCTCTCTAAAACAAAAGGACAGGCCAAAAAACTCCAGAAGAAAAGTCCTCTAAAACCTCTAAATTACATAGCAGGATTTTAGAATTAGAATTAGAATTTAGAATTAGGAGAGGCCAATCATTTCCTGAGTAGAGAGTTTTAGGGTCATATTTTTGCCATTTGTGATTTTGCACACAGAGGAATTCTCATGCATCTCATGCAAAGATCTCATCCAGCCCTAGCTTGGTGCACTCTGATGCCTTCCTTTCACTTTTCCCCACTAAAACTGCACATATGGAACACATGGTAGATGTACCATGATGGATGGAACATGGATGTAAACAAATCTCTAAAAAGTTGTAACTCCAGTGTTAACTGTTGTTTTGCTTCTATTTATATCACTTTTATTTGCTGCTGAACATTAAATTATTACCACATTCAGCCGTTGTCGTGTTCATTTTTCCTTTCATTGGCTACCTGTCTTTAAACAATCTATCAAGGGGCAGAACCTTCAACATGACTGACAGGTTGGTTAGAATACCCCATCAGTGCTACTTCTTCATCCTTTCATGTTGGACTGATTTGACTAGACACCGCACTAGACTAACTCACTATCAGCTCTTGATGTACAAAGAGGTATTACAGTTCAGGTTGGCACTAGCTGGTTAGCATGCTAATTTAATAGCTATCTCTGTAACACAATGCATAAATGGTTTCCATGTCCTGCCTAAACAGTTATTTCCTCACATTCTGTTCATAACTTAAGTTCATTTGGAATGCTTTAAACTAACAATCTGACACTTCGCTCTCAGAAAGATCAGAAACTGTCTCTGAGGTTCCCACTTGTAAATTCATGTGCAACTTTAAGGTTGGCAACACAATCTTCATGAGGGCAAACATTTCCCTCCAACAGGTGAAATGTTACTAGGAGAGAACCAGGCACTATAACAGCACTGGGCACAGAAACAAGCTTTACTGTATGTCTGAGCAATATACATTACTGAACCAGAGTAATCTACATCTAGAAGTTCCACTGATATGAAAGCTTGTTTTTTGTAGTCTTGAATGACGCAGCTCACTGCTGCCCCCTTGTGTCAGATTTGTAAAGCTCGACTAAAGAACTACAGCCCGTGTGTAACACATTAAAAGCTCTATGGTGCCACCTACAGGTTGTATTTGATACCTGCACTTTGCTGAGGCTAAAGTAAAACCCAGCATGTGTTTGTGATTTCAAAAGCGGCAAAACACTCATATTTGGCCTTCAGCCATTATGCCTATTTTTACCACGGCTCTGAAACAGAGGTCACGCTGTCAGACAGTATTTGGGTTACTTTCTGGTAAAGAGAATAGAATGGCCATAACAAAGGACATAAAGGCCAGCAGTAACCGTCTATCACTAACCTCTAATCAACTGTTTGGTCTTTTTGAATTAACGATACTTAATGCTGGCTTATTCAAGGTCATAATAGTCCCCACTTCATATAGTTTATTGCCACTGATGTCAGTTATTGAGAAAACATAGAACTCCAGAGGCCATGAGGTAGTTCTAATTTACTGGACTGTTGTCTTGAGATCGTGATTTAATTGTCTTGTGATCTCAACATAATGGTTGTTTTCCTTTGATCACAAGAAAATTAAGTTGTGATCTCAAGATTAGTTCAGAATATTAGAACTACCTCATGGCCTCTATGGACTTTTTCCATAAGGAAAAGATAAAAAAGTATCATAATGGTGCCATTGTGCCCCAGGACAAAATGTATGGGGTGTCCAAATCGAATATTACTGTCAAAAAAATTGCTAAGATTTTTCTGAATTATTTGCTGAATTATTTATTACATAAAATCTATTTACGAATTATTTAAAATCTATTTATATTAGTGTACATTAAAAGGCCTTCTTCTGTAAAGTTAACATTTTTAGGACAGCAATAAAATACTAACATCTTTATCATGGATGAGATGCATTCCGAATAATATTTGCAAAATTTCCTTTGGAATCAATGAAGTATCTATCTACCTATATGCAGACATCCGTGCTGTCTGTGCAGAGCTGATAGAAGTTAACTGATGACGTATGGTTTTTTTTTAGAAATTGGATCTTTCTGTGCATCATGGGTGTACAATTGGGTCAGTATGTATATCGGGGGGCCAGTAAAGATTTTAGTGGTCCTGGTTGATGTGGGCCACCCTGCAGCATGCCCCCCCCCCCCACCTCCCCCTCCTGATCACTCCATAACTTTTAGTTCATTTTTATGTGGGTTATACACTGCACTATGTCATTTGAGTCTGTGAGCATCATGTCATAGATCTCCCACAGAACTTAAACAGCGCAGCAATGCAGATGAATGACAAGACCCTATTGTGTTTGCAGCAACATTTAAATGTATCTTAATACTATATAGTATTTCTTCAATAGCACAGAGCAAGAAAAAAAATCTGTGCTGATCAGTCCCACAATTCAGCAGTCAGTCTTATCACTTAGTAAGCCAATAAGAAGGCCTATTCAAACTTCTAGATAGCTGACTAATCACTAAGATCAGCAGCCTTTCGAACAAATATAAGTACAGATGCAAACAAGTTTCTGAACACGCCTGCTAAAAAGCAGAGACTGTTGGCTTTGATGCTGGAGTTTTTTGTGACCTTTAAGAGATGTATTGTTTATATATAAACTATATGGCCAAAAGTATCCGGACACCCGGATATCACAGCTATAAGAGTTCGTGGACCTCCCATTTTAAAACAATGGGCATGAACTGATTTGAGACAAAAGTGGCATCTTGTAACTGCACCAAGCTTACATTACTAACCTCTTCTGTATGACCCATTCTACTGCCGGTGTTTAATTGCGGCAATTGCATGACTGTGTGCTTGATTTCATACATGTTAGCAATGAGTGTGACTGAAATATCTGAACTCAGTGGTTAGAAGGGGTGTCCACACACTTTTGGTCATATAGTGTAGCGTTTGGCCACACTGTATTAGTCTAGGTGTGACTTAGTCTAGGTGTGACTTAGTCTTAGTGATTAGTATGCTGAAATACCTTGTTGTTACACTTATAGTTGTGTATGTTGAAATATTTTGTTTTGTACTTATACTCACCATGACCTTTCTTCCCTCTAGGTATGAGCACTGGGTAGGGTTCCCAGGTAGTGCACTTATGCTGTATATATATATCTGTGTATTATTCCCTCTAGGTAGCAGCACTGGCCCTTGTTCGGGCAGTGTCTGAGCTCAGGGTGAGTTTTAGACTCCTAACTTACTTGTACTAGCTGGGAAACATTATCCGACAGAATGCTAAGCACGGTTGTAAGTCGCTCTGGATAAGAGCGTCTGCTAAATGCCATAAATGTAAATGTAAATGAATTAGTTTAAACTGAGGTCCCGTCCCAAAAAAAAAAAACCAGTAGCTATTAATAATAGAAAGCTATTCAGGGCTGTATTCTGATCTATTTAAACCCAAATTAATTTACTTTACACAATAAGCTAAACATCCACAGAATCATCACACACAGACTGCTTCCTTTTAGGCTAAAGGGTTTTTAATGCATTAATGAAAGAAAGATACCTTCAGGGCACTGAAAGGTAATAGTTGGCCCTCTAAGAAAACCACAATTCTGCTATAGTAAATAAATGGCTATATTTGACGCTAAAATGACAATACTTATCAGCAGGTTCCTCTACAACATCATTTACATCAAAACACAATGACTTATTTTTAATTGGATTGTTACTGAATTTAATACAGAGAATTCAGAAATATCATTGGAGTTCCCCTGTAAGTCATTTAGACGTGATTTCACGATTGTTTACTTTTCAGGCTTATTATCCTCCAAGTGTCCGGCATTTTCTCTCCTCCGGGATCTCACCACTTCCTCAGTTCTCAGGAAAACGACCACTATACATAAAATAAACCAGGAGAGAAGAAACGACCTGTTGCTCTGAATGCAGCAGAGGAGGAGGAGGAAGAAGAGGAGGGTAGTGAGGAAAACAGAAGCTCAATAAAAGTAAACTTGTCGATAAGTCGCTTCTTCGCTTCACTATCTTCAGGTATCGACCCTAATCCGCATCAGTCACACAGCTCCTCACTGATTATACACCTCTCTCTCTCTCTCTCTCTCTCTCGCTCTCGCTCTCTCGCTCTCTCTCTCTCTCTCTCGGGTCTTAAAGGAGGCTCAAGTGGACGGTTGGCCGCGCCACCGAGGCTGAGGAGGAAAAAGCAGGATTTTGGGGCCGCTCGCTCACTGACCTGCGGTTTTACGCCCCTGTGGTCGTTCAGTCTCTCAGGCAAACCGTGAGTACATTCACATTAATCTTAGTCAGAGAAGATGAAGGAAAGTTTGGGAGGAACAGCGTCTCCTTATAAAGAAGTTGTGGCGCACATCTGATAAAGATCCCTCAGTCCGCCACAGCGCAGGGAAACAGATGAGCTGTTAAAAATAACGGCTACACGAGAATAGAAATACCGATAAAGAGGGGTTTCCAAGCTGTAGCAGCAACAGGGGAAGATATTAGAATATTCTTTATTTATAAAATTGTATTTTAGTGAATTTCACTGCGTGTCTACGTCACGAAACTGAAAAAAAAAAACAACGAAGGAAAAAATGACTATTTTTTCATTGGATCTGCAGCCAGTTGCATCTAAACGAGTGTCTTCGACAAAGAAATAGTTCTGGATTGAATATTCTGAAGGGTTTTTCCTCAGAAAAGTCCGAAATGTCCACAGGAAAGTGCTGAAGTGGTTGTTTATCTCCGTGCAGAGCTCCACTCTTGAGCTTTTGCCAAATTCCCCCATTTTAGTGACCGTGTGCAGCCTGGGCCTCTGCGCCTCTGTGGAGAGAAAGAGGTCGGTCTGTGTTCAGCCTCTTTTCTCCCTATAGAATATATAACGCGGTAATGGAGGCTTTAGTGTAGATAACCTGGACCTGGAGGGGGTTTTAATGAAGAGAACCTGAACCTGGAGGGGGTTTTGGTTGAGGAGAATCTAGACTTTGAGGGGGTTTCAGTGCAGAGAACCTGGACCTGGAGGAGGCTTTAGTGTGGATAACCTGGACCTGGAGGGGGTTTTAGTGAAGAGAACCTGGACCTGGAAGGGTTTTTTTTTGTGGAGAGAATCTGGACCTGGAGGGGGTTTCAGTGAAGAGAACCTAGACCTGGAGGGGGTTTCAGTGAAGAGAACCTAGACCTGGAGGGGTTTCATTGAAGAGAACATGGACGTGGAGGAGGTTTTAGTGAAGAGAACCTGGACCTGGAGGGGTTTAAGGGAAGAGAACCTTGGCCTGAAAGGGGGTTAATGGAGAGAACCTGGACCTGGAAGGGATTTTAGTGAAGAGAACTTGGAGGAGCACAAGATGATTAGGCGGCCAGACTGAGCAAGCTGGGATTTGGATTTGGCTCAGGACACAAGAGTTAACCCATTAGAGAACCCATGCTCTACTAATATGTCACCTTTAACACAATTTGCAGTAGCCTGTTTCAGTCAAAAGAAGAGAGCAAGAATTCAGCAGGAGATTGGACCAGGCAATATGGTGATATTTATCATTATTATATTAAATAACATCACAGCCATCACATGCTTTCTGAGCTTGTTAAAAAAGTCTTTAAAGAGGAATTCTACCGTTCATTCCACATTTCAGTATCATTTCATTGTTGAGATGACAACTATAGTCATTCAGCATGGTTTGATGTGAAGTTATTAATTGTACAGAGACTTATTACCTATTCTGATTTCTTTACAGCAGTGGGTTTCTTTGGAACTATTTCACCTCACAATGTCCTGTTTATACCCCTCAGCCATGAATGGATTAAAATACATTGATTAAAGTGCATTTTCTGTCAGATCTTTATCACAACACTATCATAAAACAATGTCTCACACATCATGCAGCATATTCATAACCACGTCATGTAATAACCTTCTGAGAAGGAGTTTTAAGAGGTGGATGTCTGACTTCTAATACCACCACTGTGAACAAATCTGAGTCAGTACATTTCACTAGAATGGAGCATTTCACATTAAACGACTCTGAATGAGTTTGTTTATCTCTTAACCATTTAATTATGCAGGAATTTTGAAAAATGTGTTTCCCTTTAAAAAGAGCATGTATAGTCCTATTTAGTCAGGTTTAGTGTAGTGCTGCATGTGAAAGGTTAAAGAAGAAGAATTGTATTATTATCAGCTGTGTAAGTGTAGTTGTTCTTGCTTTTTAAATGCAATATTACTGTTCTTATTGTCTGGTCCAACTATCAGAAGCTTAGAAAAAACATTGTGACACTTATTATGTATTGAGAAAATGTCTTAAAGTATTTTATATATTATATTTTTGTCATATCACACACTCTTAGTAAGGGCTAAGCTGTATAAGTGCAGTAAATCTGACAGACAGTAAGACTTCTACAATAAAATGAGTATGACTCTTTCCTGTGTCAGGTTTTCAGCACCCATCCAGTAGAAAAAAAACATTTGGTAATATATTCATTGAAACTCGTTGGGTAAGCACGATAAGAGGATAACCTAGTCACGCTGACTTAGAGCCACAGCAAGCGGCACAGCGACTAAGAGTGATTATAAGCAATGAA
This sequence comes from Semaprochilodus insignis, assembly GCA_034552555.1. Classification (NCBI taxonomy): domain Eukaryota; kingdom Metazoa; phylum Chordata; class Actinopteri; order Characiformes; family Prochilodontidae; genus Semaprochilodus; species Semaprochilodus insignis. Next base: position 18,870,363 of record CM067492.1, read on the forward strand.
CTTAGCACACTAATTTGACCATGGCTTACCTGTAAACACCAGGCCAGTGCTTATTGCACATATTTACACTTTGTTGCCAGTCTATTGGGTGCACATTCGTTCTCCACTTATTTATCAGGTACTTTTATGATATAGGAGCTACCCATCCATTCGTGAAAAGGGAGCTCCATAGGATCACCCATGTGGTTCTCAGCACAGCAGTGACACCAACATGGTAATGTTGCTACAGTGTTGGCTTTATACCATTACCCTCCACATTATTAGACAAAGCTATTTGTTTATTCACATAAAGATATTTATCATTGTAGCTCATCATTTCCATGGACAGTTTATGTCGTTCATCCTTGAATCCTTTATTCTGATCACAGGACCACTGTTCTTAACCAAAGGTAGAAACCCCAGAAACACTCCTCCATACCACCATACCGCCCACCAGCATGTCGATACCATATCATTATCACTGCTGTACTGAGAATGGTCCACCACCCAAATAATCTGCCCCTGTAATCGGTATGTATGAGTGTATGTTAATATTCTGGTGTGGTGTTCATTTCTCAGATGCTGCGTCTGACTGCAGGACGATTGGGGACCCTGTTGTCCAGACGGACAGCGGCAGCTCTCTCCACCAGCAGCACCAGGATGGCCAGCCATGATGGACATGGTAATATAGAAACTGTTAGATGAAGACATGCACAATGCTAAACAAGGAACAACGTCCATTGTAAAGTCTCTTAGTAATGTTCTGGGCCACCATGAGTTACAAATCTATGGAACAGTGGAGGGAAGTAACACCATTGTTTTAAGAGATATTTCCTCAACTGATGCATCATCATAGGTGATTCAAGTGGCCAGTAAGAAAAACTTAGTACTGATTTGCCAGCAAAATGTCCCTGTAGCATAAGATAAAGTAATATTGATTATTTTAATTTCTACCACAGAGCGTGGCAGGATATTAACTGCTCTTTTGTTTTATACAGTGCACCTGTTAAGAAATATCTGCACACATTATGTTTCTTCACTTTATTGTAGTTTATTTATGTATTATTTATATATTACTTCTGGCTCTTTGATCCACATGTCACATCATTCATTATACAATGTTAGGTGATCTTTTCAAGTGGTAACAGGTACCTCAGGCAAATCATGTTATGCAAGCATAAAGAATACCCAGAGTTCTTTATGTGGCCAGTAGGAGGCACTGTCTCTTTTGTGGGATAATCTAGTATCTAATGTCTTGCTGTTTTTCTTTGTCAATCCATCATACTTATCAGAAGTGTCAGGGCAGGCTGACATGTCCCTCCCCTTGTACTGGGATCGTCGGGATACCCCTCTGCCGGACAAACCGTACCAGGACACCCTTAGTGATGCTGAGAAAAGCCTGAAACAGAAGGAGAAAGGACCCTGGAACAGTCTGTCAAATGAGGAGAAAATTGCCTGTTCGTATTCATGTGATTTGTCACTTTCTGAGAGAAAGCAATTTTTGATTTCGTTGGACGCATTAAGCAATGGTAATGTATGAAGAGTTAGCTCAGCTCTACACAGTACTGAAATGTCCAGTGCTTAGCAATACAGTTAAACTGACTGGCTAAACCTACAGAAGTAGCACACTGAGCTGTGTAAGTGTACGTGAGGAGGATGCTGCCTTCGGGCTTGGATTAAATGGTTTGTAGAAATATTCCGTTTTTTCTGTTTTATGCTGTATGTTTTTTAACATTTGATTGACAGCATGTTTGTTCTCTGGTTCCTGTCTCAGTGTACAGGATTATGTTTAAAGAGACATACGCAGAGATGAAGAAGCCATCCAATGAGTGGAAGACAGTAGTAGGGGGAATCTTATTTTTCATCGGAATAACCGGCCTGGTGGTGTTCTGGCAGCGCATCTATGGTAACAGGACCAACACTGACAACAGTGTTGGGGAGATTCATAATTTTGTGTATATATTGATTATAATTGTACAGTCTCCGCTAAGCCAAGCAAGCAGTAATGTTGTGTGTTCAAGCAACTTTCATGAAACATGAAAAAGGATGTGGGGCAAAACTGTGTTACCTTTCGTTTCATTTCATAAATAATTTTTGAATAATGGTTTGGTCCTCCGCGTTCCAGATGACAGTCAAAGCACTCATCAGTGGGTCCAGGCTACAACAATAGCCGGCTTACACTGCAGTCCAAGTAATGACTGAATAATAAGACTAAGGATGTAATGATTACTAAAGTGTACGGATCAGATACTGAAAGGATTACTTGAGTATAACTAATTAAAAGACAGTTAATAACACTTTATCATTATAAGCCCTAATAAAATGCAACTTGTTTATGACTATCAATAATTATACAGTCATATCCAAAAGTCAGATGCGGGTGTTTTGTTGAAAACACATCCTCTCCTGGGAACACACTTTTGTACAGGCCACATTTGTTAAATTCTACAAATAAAAAAACTTTTACATATGACTGTATAATAGTTGGAGTGTTTGTATCTTCAAAATGACCCCTTTGTTAGTAGCATAAAAATAATCACAAATAACTTTGAAATAGAAACACTTATTAGAATAGAATTTGCTAGTTTGTGATGCAGGAACTTTTCCATAACAATCAATTACTTATGAAGTATTGTTTTTACATTGACCTTCATTAATTGGATTTATATTTAATCCAATATATTTATATATTTATAAAGATACATTCAGTATGACAATCATATAATACATAGTGCTGTAATTAGTACTTTACCTAAGTGCTTACTAATTTAAATGATAACATTGACTAATGCAGTAGTAACAAATATATAATTATATCTTATACATTATTTTATATATTAACAAGCTGTTAACAATTAGATAAGCTCCCATTAATACTTCTAATTTTTCTATTCACTGTCAAACCATGTAGCTGTAAAAAAAACATTTCAAACGAAGGAAATTCAAGCTTTAACTAATGTTTTTTTTTTTTACCTTCTCAGTGTATCCTCCTCATCCTCGTACCTTTGATGATGAGTGGCAGGCCAAACAGGTGAAGAGGATGCTGGACATGCGGATGAACCCAGTGCAGGGCTTCTCTGCTAAATGGGACTATGAGAAGGGCCAGTGGAAGTAGATGCAGGGAGGGCAACTCACAGTCTGACCTGACATGACCTCTAAGTACCAGCCGCACTTAATGCCATGAAGTGTATCCCCAAACGTCTGTGTGAACACCCCCGTGTACTCCGATTTAAAAACTGCCATGAAATCAAACTCTGTTACTTCATGTTTAGAAGCAGCTTTGTGTGACTGCACTTGTCATATGAGGGTAAATGTTGTTGACCCAAACACATTTATACTCAGTGACCTAAAGAAGCTCCTGCTGAGAGCTGTGTGTAATAAATTGTTCCATATGATATAACTTACTATGACTTAACCTTTCTCTTATTTCATCATACTTTTTGTATGATTTGGTCCACAAAAGCTTGTCATTTCAGTGGTCCTCAATGTTGAAAAAGAAATTAAGAGTAGAAATACGAGAGTAAATATGCTGGCATTGAGTTGAAGCACACACATGTAATGACCACAAGTACAGATGAACGTAGTGGAACGAAATTTGTCTTTATTCGGTTTTAATGATATCAGACATTTAAAAAACGTCCTAAGACATAAAACAATTCATTCAGGGATGGTGGTGTTTAAATAAACCCAAAGCCTTAAAAAAATAGTTTCTTTTTGTCTTCCTATTTGCAGGTGAACATGGCTAAATACAAACACAATGAGTAACAAAACACCTCAAAGAAATGATGAAGTTTAAGGCCATAGGAAAGAACACTATGCGTTTACACCAAATATTATAAATAATATTTTCAAATCATCAGAAGGCTTTAAATATTTCCACTACGCAATTATGCTACTCTAAATGTCATTTTAAGTTAACTAGTTTACATAGTGTCGTGCCAAGGCTGGTCATTTCACTCTGAAGCACACTGCCAAGCTTTGCTCACACACTATCAGTCTTTCAGTACATACTTACACACATTCAAACACACACACACAAACACACACGGCATGCAAGCAGCAAATTTTCATTATATGGAATGTATTTTGTAAAATCAGTGTCTACAGAGCAGCGATAATATACATTTAGGGGCAGTTTCAATTTTCCCCAGAGCTACAGCAGCTCTTTATGTCCTCTCGGGGGACTTGCAACCTCAAATTTAACTGGATCAAAGGAAAAATACACTTCATCATTGGTATCAGACACTTTAAAACGTAACTTAGAATGCTCCAATTAAAAACCAACCTTGTTTAAAGAGGAATTCCACAGATATTCCACATTATAAACCATTCAGATGTAAACAAAGTGATGGAAAGTGGTATCGTGTAAATTGCGCCATTCAGATGAAACTTAATTTTAAACTGTTCACAGTTGTGGTGATAAAAACCAGACATCCAAAGCGTTGAGTGCCCACGAAAGCTGCCGCACAGGTCGTTTTAAAAGGAACTCTGGCTGTTAAGACTTGCACATCTTAAAACAGGTCCAAATAACATTAAATAAAAATAAAAATAACACCCAAATTTGAAGATTTTTTTTTTTTTTTTTAAGTTTGACGTCACATCATAGCTGAAGCTGGAAGGGTTCAATGATATATAAGATACATTTACCTCACTCAGTGGACAAGAAAAAATGGCAACAAAAATGGCGGCCTACAAAAAGGATTTTGGTTATTTTTAATATCAAATAAAGCTTTTTTGGTTTATGTAACATATTTGAATGCTATTGGACATGTACACTATATGTCTTAACAATCAGAGTTGACCTTAAAGTTTTCGACTGTTATGAACACATTGTGAGAAACGATTCTGCGCTAAAATATGTATACTTTTAAACCTGTTGCTGGCCAAGAGGCAAAACAAGCCTTATCATCAACATTACATATAAAACCCTCACATACAGCTTCACTGTTCATAGAAAGGAAAAATAAAATAAAGTATGCGTCATTGACATCATGACCCCTGGTTCCCATCACCACCACTGTACAGAACATCTGTATAGCCCATTAAGTTTCATCAAACAACTCTGAATGACTTCGTTTACATCTGGACTGAATTATGCAGACATTAAGGAATTCAATATCACAGGGCATAATAGTCATGTCAAAAACGACTAGAGGATTAGAAGCCAGCCCAGCGTCTGATAGACGAATGGGTTTCCAGGTTAAGTGATCAGTTTATTTTCACCCAGAAAGCCCAGTTCCTCACACTGGAGCTCACTGTGTGGGTAAAAGGTGGGAAAGTCACCTCTACCGCCATTTCCCTCCGCCTGACTTCTTTACTCTCTGTAAAATGCTCGAACAACGAAGCAGATAAAACACGTATTTGACTTGGCGTCTCTTCAAACGTATTTTGAAGCTTAGCAATCGTTTTTTTTAATCTTCTCTTCATTTTTTCACGGTTTGACACGAGTGAGTGAGCGGAACAGCAGGAGAGCAGCGCTGAGTGACGAGCGGATAGAGCCGCCATGACAGCCAAATCCAGCAGTTTAACGCACCGGTAAAAGGTGAGACGGCAAGGTGACGGGAAGATGGAGAGAGATGACAGATTTTTGTGCGGTTTAATGTCGCACCTGTCTGTGCATGTGAGATATGAGGTGGGCAAACAGCCTAAGGGGGTTAAAAACGCGTACATGACCATACCACACCAAACAAACAAACACAAACAGGAATGTTCGGTCGGTGTGCCATAATTGTGTACGCTTGATAGGAGAGTCTCTTCCAGTTCACACTGGCTCATTTAGCTGGTCAGTCTTTTTTCTTGACTAAAGATAACTGCAAACATTAGAACGCATGTGGTCCCTGCTAGACAAACTAGCATAGACCAGCAGTGCTACTCACCAGCAAACCAGTATATGTGATGTGTTTTGGATGCTGATAAGCTGGCCAACCAGCATGACTATGCTCAGTGACCAGCTGAACCGGCACCAGACTCACACTATACCAGCTTAAGCCACTGTAGATGTCACACTGGTCTGCTGTTTTTCAAGTTTTTTTGGAAAGTCCTTACTGTGGCCTTATACTTCTACCAGTCACAGACCAAAAGAAGAGGCCCAAAATGTGCCCTCTAAAAAACCCAAAATGTGTGGCCATCTTATGACTTTGGTCTGGTTTCCCGATCAGGAATAAAGCCTAGTCTTGGACTACAGAGCATTCTAAATGGAGAAAAACTAGTTGAAGTGTAGACTGAATTCCTGTACAGGAAACCTTTGAGATGCTAAACTCAGTCTCAGCACGGACTGGTAGCCAACAGCAGCTGGATAGTAAGTAGCCGAGTAATGGATTTTAAAGTTAATAAAAATGAAGTAAAATGAACCTGTTACGAGATTGACAGCTCAGAATGTTAGCCAAATCCGACCTGGTGCTGCAGTATTGAATATCTTGGTTGAGGACATAAGACTTAAAATAGAAACACCCCATACTCACATGCACACACACGCGCACACACACACACATGCACACACACGCAGCGAACAGTAGAATTTCAACATTAACCATACATCAGTGGCAAGTTAATTATGACTAAAGCAAGTATAGTTTTACTATCTAAGCTGTATTTAACAATCTACAACCTGCTATGATGGTGTTCTGAGCCTTTTTGAAGACATATATCACATACACCATCTCCAAGACCAAACAAGACACCAGGGACTCTTGTGACAATGCGATTTAATCTAATTTTTGCCTGTTAAAATGATGTTATTACATGTTATGTGTGTGTGTGATTCAGTAGGTGGCAATAAACACAGAGTAACGCACCTATTCTACCTCTCCTTACAATACTCCCAATGGTGTAGAGAAAGTTATAGGTGATAAGCACACTTCCACCAAATTAAGGTTTAATAACGCAACATTAAAAAACAAAACAAAACAAAAAAAAAATGAACATACAGACACTTAACTTTCGAGCGCCCATATCAGAACAGCGTCTCTCAGAAGGGGTGAGGGAGCACTTGGTCCATTTGAAAACTGAGCTTTTGCAACAAAGCTTTTAAACGACCCCCAAGCTTAATAATATACTTAGCTTCACACTCTCCAAACTTTCAGGGTATGGGCCTAAATGGGCCTTTGGATGAATGGAAATTAGACTTAGCCTGAACTACAGGACTAAACTAAAGGAATTATTCACTGACCACTGCAACAATTATTCTTAATGTCTACAATAGAGCCCAGATTTTTCTGGGAAAAAATAGCTGAAGGATCCTTCTTTTTTTACTGTCTCATACTGTTAAAGAGGCTACACGGAAGCCTGTTCACTCATGTTCAGGTGTTCCACATCACGACTGGGGAAAGAAAGCTTCAAACTGTAGTGCAGGGCTTTGACAATGTCCCCTTAGACCACTTAACAAGCCTATGAAGGCTAAGGAACATGAATTGAGGCTCCATCTAGACCCTGTGAGATTAGATACTCTGCTTATAGTCATTCTTTGTGTTATTTTCTTAGGGATCTGAGATCTGTATCCTTGCTACCTGACATCTTTTTTGAAAACAAAAGAATAATGTGCATACTTAAAAGACTAAACATGAAGGAGGAAATAAAAATAACTACAGAGAACAAGAAGCAAATCAACCTTCTGGGCAGGTGAATTCTTTGACAAACAACAATCAATTATTTCTGATGGACAGTGACTTACGTATCATAAGTCTTGTGATACTAGCCCTGTTTTGGGCAAAGTGGAAAACAAACCCCCCCTTCGCCAAATGCGCAAATGTGGGCTTCGGCCACTCACGTAGTCCACAGTGCAGCGTGGTAGGGAGGGGTGTAAACATGACAATTCTTGGCAAAGAAAACAAAACAAAAACCAAACTTTAAACTTTAAAGAGGGTTTAAGTTCCTTCATTGTTTGCCCGAGGTCTGTACTGGGAGAAGGGTGAGGCCGAGTCTTCAGTAAATCCTCTTCCTCCTTACAGGCGCTTTTGAGCAATGAGAGAGCCCACCACGACTCCTGTGACCAGGGTCATTCCTGCCAGCAGCCACTTCTTAAAGCTCTCCTCTGACCTTCTGCTCTCTGCTGCGGCATCCTTTCCAAAGATTTCTGCAAAGCGCTCCTGTAAAAGAGGAATATGTTGTTAGCAAGATGTGACAAAAATATGGAAGTAATCAGAATAAAGAACAGTGAAAGGGACATTCTGACATTTCTACGAAATCCCCTCCTCTTCTGCATCTCTATAGTAAAGGCTATGAATAAATGAATAAAGTCTCTAATGTCGCTGTACAGAGAAAAGAACAGAAGACACGCTGACCCGGAATGCAATACAACCCAAAGGGCAGGTGCTTTATCAGTGTCAGAGAGCTGTCAGAGAAATGCATCCAAACCGTCAGCTGTAATCCATCTAATGCTGCAAATGCAGCTGATGGATGTTGGCATGGAGAATGCCGGAGTATTCCTAAAAAGGTGCTACATACTACAAACTAATGACCACAGCTTAAATCATATAGATGGCTGATGGAAAATTCCAGCAACGGTCACAAATATTCTGTTTCTGTTTCAGATGGGAGAGGAAAATTCCCACTGTGGTGAAGCGCAAACCCGCAGGCGCACACAGCTCCCTCCAATCATACTCAAGCAACCATTCTGCACTGAGGCCATGAAAGCCAATTGCATGACACCATGACAGTCCTGCCCAACACAGGCCTCTATCTGGCCCCGCCCCTTCTTCTAACAAAGCTTGTGTGCACTCTAGACTATGGCTTCACAGAGCCACATGGGGGCGCACATCCCTTACATTGGGTCATGGGCCTAACTAACCTCATTTCACAGCAGGATTTTCCAGCAATCCTTATTTTTTATCTGGGGTACTGAAAGGGGATTTCAGGCTTAATGCTGTAACCTGTTTCCTAAGGGGAACAGCAAACAAAGTGGAGGGTGTTCTCGCAGGACCGGGCCCAGGATATATCAGCTGAGCACGGCAGTAAAACAGCACGTGAATTTACAGCACGGATGTGATTCAGCCCCATCTGTACACATACTGTAATGATGGTCCTTTTCTGTGTCAGCCCTTTGTTGTCCTAGCTGTTCCATCCTAATCAAAGAGCTCTTGCACTGTACTGGCTTTGTGTGTTCTGTGTGTCTTAACCTGTGGGATACGGCTTTCCAACAGGATCGGAGACATTTGCCAATCAGGCCAAAAATGTTTGCAGCACGCAGCCATTATAACACTGAGACAAAACACACTGATGTCATCCCCCAGCCTTGCCTTCTGCCCCAGATACTCTGCCTCTCTGCTCCGGCTTAAAATAAAAAAAGAAAAAGGATTCTAGCATGAGATGACTAGGCAGGAATGAAAACAGACGCCTGCACCACCCTCTATGCTGAAATTAGCAGGGCCAATAATGAAACCTTACCGTAATTATGCTTCATAATGAATGCTGTCATCCTTCATCATTTAATTACATCATCTTTTGGTCTGGCCTTAAACATAGGTCTTACATATTTGATGCTGAACAAGTATTTCCTGGCCTTCTTGGTTGTTCTGAACTGTTATTAGCATCTCATCTTAAAGTGGATTTTCAGTTTATTATTATTTTCAATATTTGTTAAGCATTTCTGCTTAATTCAGTGGTTCAGGTGTAACAGTCTTTCAGTGATCTGATGTGAAACGGTTCATTACAGAGAAACTTACAGACTCATATTTCTTTACAGCGGTTATGATAGGAACCAGGAGTCACAGTGTCTACAGGGCAAATAAAGCCATTTTATTTACTGGCCAAAACCACCAGTGAACATACACGTCTTCTGAATTAATAGTTTATGATTGTAAAATAGTGATAAGTACTGTATGATAAAATGAGTTTTCTTTGGAGACCATTTTGCTGTGCAACATCCTAAATATGCTCTAATAACACTTCTAATGCTTTCAGGGGCATTATGATCTTCAGACGTCAGGTTCCTTTCACCACCATCGTGAACAATTCTGATATTTCACATTGAACCTTTCTCAATGACTCAAATGTTCTCTTAACCATTTAATTCTGCTAAAATTTGGATTATAAAAAAATGGTAGAATTCAACTTTAATAGTGTATTTATCTTTTGCCACACAGTTTATGGAACAGATGTGATGAATGTCAGACCCAGACGTCAACAAGGTACAAGGCTTTGCTCAGACAGTCAGGAACAGAAACAGAGAAAGCTTTCTCCAGAGCTTCTGGGAAAGGCTGACCAGGGTGGAGCCTTGTAATATTGGCAACAACCATCATATTTACAGCAGAGCTGTTACTCTATAAAGAAAATATTTGTTAGAACGTCTCGCAAGTCTGTACATAAAATGGGGAGAGTGCCGAAGTGAGAGGCAGAGGGGTGGAACGAAGTAGAGGTACAATTAGGCAGCGATGAGGAGGAGGTTATGGAGGTGGAAGGAAAGGTGAAATGGTGTGAAGGAGGCTGATGCAAGGTAGCGATCTAGGTGATGGGTCTGTAAACGAAAAGTGAGAGAGAAATAGACAGACACACATACACAGAAAGAAAGAAATTCATAGGAAACGACTACGAGAGGGAGTGGTTTCTGAAGAGATAGGGGTGGCAGAGGCTGATAACGGATAGCCAGAGTTTTAGACGGGTGCGAGGGCACCGGTTTATCAGAACTAAATACGCAGTGACCTCACGACTCTAGGACTGCTTAGAGAACCGAAATACACATCAAACACCTTAAAAACATGCTGTGGAACAGGGCTTCACAATACATCGTCTGCATTGTTGGTGCCCTTTGCAATACTGATACTATGGCAGTATTAAAAAAGCAGCTCAAGATTCCTTTGTTTTACTGTGTGCTTAAAACATCCCATCACGGTTTCACATGCTTGTTTAAGTTGAATTCACATAATGTAACAAAATCAAATCATTTTGCTCAAAATAATGCAGGTCAATATTTAACCATGTCACACTGATTCAACAGGGCATTTATGCTGTATTTCAATAAAACTGCGAATTACGATCCCAGTGTGTAGCAATACAGCTGCATTACTAGTACGCCCATATAGTTGGAGCTATACTGTAACCATACAGCCATACGCCCACACACAGAGCAAGTCATGCACATCACAGTACTTAGTTCATAACAAGCCTGAAATTCCTGAACTCTGAAACACTGCACTGAAAGCAAATACTGTAACCTGTGTCCCTCTAGCACTTCCTCCTAGCAACTCCTTTGCTAAGCCGTGCAGACATAGACCAGTTTTGAGAGGTAAGACAGCGCGTGACTGAACATCACACCAGCTTCCCTCTGCAAAATCAACTCTTTCAGAAAGAACACAAATATTGACACATTAGAAGCTAGGCTGTAATGTCCAATCTCCCAGACACGCCCAAAGTTGCACATTACATACATTTCTCTGGAACTGAGTGTACAAGGCATGTAAGATGTAACTAAGTGCACTGGAATGAACAGAATTCGAGAAAATAGGTGAGGTAATAACCAAAGGCATGTCAAGGCTTGTCTCTAGACACTCGGGTGGCAGAATGATCTAGTATTATAGTTGTTGTTGTTGTAGATTATATCATAAAAGTCAAAACAGATAGCAAGACTGTATTGTAAAAAGCATACAGTAGTTTGACAGGCATGGGAAAAGCAAGAAGAGAGGATTAGCGAAGCTCAGCCTGCTTGAGCTGTTAGGCTTTGCTGAGGAGGATGATCAAATGAAAGCTCTTTGGTGCAGTTTGCTGAAACGTCACGGAGTGCTCTTAGAAACTATACAGCAGACGAGAAGGGTTGCCCAGGATGCACTTCGCCTCTTGTCTTTGTGCAGTCCAAAGTATAACTGATATAGTAAGTAAAGACAGCTTGCAAATTGAACGCATTAGCGAACAATTAATACCTTGTTTTATTTCATGACTATGACAGCTTTGATGTGAAGAAAACCGTTCACATGAGATGGCACCAATCCTGTATCAGATATGTCTGAAAAAGCGCATATTCACATTAGCATAGTTGTTAGCTGTGCATTACATGCAGTGGGGTAGTACAGCGTTCGAGTAGTTTGAGCATGACGGCCTTCGTCTTTGTGATTCTCATCTTAAAGGTGAATTCCACAGATGTTTTTCACAGTGGTGCTGACAGAAACCAGACATCTGAAACATGTAATGCCTCAAAAAGCTGCGTCACAGAAGTAACTGCATGAAAGAGGTGGAAATGTGCTGTCTGAGGCTTAAAACATTGTTTTAAGGGAATTATTTTTGTATTTAGTAGATTTTAGTAAATGTATTTTTATATTGTGTTATAGACCCCACCACTGTAAAGAAACCTTGGCTGGCAAGTTTCTCTACAAATGAACTACAGTGTTTCACAACAAACCACTCTGAATAAGTGAAATTTAAAAAGAAGATCTATAAAAAAAAGTTTAGTAGTTTTTAAACAAGAACTTACAGATTGGGATAAATAAAGCCAATCAACAGAAATACATAAAAATGCCACAAACCTGCGTGGCAATATTTGTGTTAATGCTGCTGTGTGCTTGTTTTTTAAAGCATTAATTTACAGATTACTGGATTCCAGTTTGAACAACTCGGGTTTTTCAATCCGCTGTTCAGGCTTCTCATACCTTCTCCATTAACCCCCTTCACCAGCTGCTTATTGATCACCTTCCACCACAGCCAGGTAACGCGACAAGCCTAAACATGCCTCCATCAATACTGTGAAACATGCAGAACATCATCAATCAGTCACACAAACACTGGTGCGTCTAGTGTAGCATTTACAGCCTTGTCCTTAGGAGATGACTCCACAGTTTCTGTTTATTGCCTTCTCCATATCATTAGAAGCCCGGCCCTGAACACCAAAAGCAGAGATATGCATCGTATGAACGGTGCGTGTGGGCGAAAAAGCACACATGAATGTGCACATTACGTCCGCTAGGCTCGCTCTTTACCTCTCCAAACACCCAACGGGGGGTTTGGAAGAGGGGGGCCCCTGGGATGCTGGCTGCTAGGCAGCGATGCCTGCCGCCAGGTGTTTTGCACAGGCCTCCCTCCAAAGCACAAATCAAACAGACCTGGGGCTTCAGTCAGGAAGAGGCTTAGTGCAGGAAGGCTGAACCTGGAAGGGCTTCACTTTTTATAACACAGCGATCACTATGAGACAGAGGTCCGTTGCTAAACCTGGGCACTACGACGCCCAACAAAATGCCAACTTTAGATTTGTTTTTCACTGTGATATTTTGATGCAATAAAATGGGTATAAAGGTCGTAGACCTTAATGCATTCGGTCTTGCAAGCTCTCTAGCATAATCTATGTGTAAAACAAAGTTGGCCTTGCTAAATTGGCTTTTGCAGTGGGCAAAATAAAAACAAAGCTCATTAACAGAGAACTGTTTAAAAGTATAAATGAGTGAGGGACGTCTTCATTTTAGATCCACTATGGCCTGGGGGTTACATCAGATGAAAACACACATACAACTTACGCGAGAGACTGAATTTTCAGCTACAAAAGCAGGACGACCAACTCCTAATCTCTGCAAACTTACCATGTAGGCTATGCAGTACTAAAAATAATCACACCAAATCAAACAGGTGAAATTAGACATGCACTATACCGCTTCCCAAAACAACTGAACTATATGACTGAGAGGTCAGAGGCAGACACCCTTGGGAATAAACCTTCTAGGCCTGCATTTAAAAAAATAGCCTAAAAACAATCAATAAAAATAGAAATAAAGAAAAAAAAAAAAATTTATTTAACATGATTCTCATGCATGTCATATTAAATTCATTGTCATTTCTTTGTATTATTTAATTGTTGGGTTGGATCTTGAAATGTCCAGTGATATATTATCTACTCACCTCACACTTCTTTCAAGTGGTCACTGGTGACTAGCTTACATGCCTCTGAGGCTTTGAGCAAAAGAATATAAAAGCATACAAGGACGAAATAAGAGAGGAGCTGGGAAAGAAAGATGGGGGCATGATAATGAAAAGATGAACCTACTACATCACCAAGGGTATGACTGCATGTAAGAGGTGTGTGCAGTGCATCACAGTGCATGTTTGAGTCACTTTAAATGTTCCAAGTGCTTTAAAGTGGTTTAAAAAGGGCGTGTGGTAGAGACAGATTTGTAACAAGATGAGTATACGAGTGAGTCTTAAAACAGGGTATAAAGGCAGTGCTGTGTGAAAAGGTCCTATGCTGTGATAATAAGCATGAGTATTAGCATGAGTAGCAGTGTGAGTCAGTCAGTCAGTCAGTTTCACCAGTGTTGCACTAGCATGACCTCTGACCTCTTCCTTGGTGACAGGCATTTAAATGCCCTCCTTTCCCAAAAACTACTGCCCATGGCTTCAGAGAAATGACTCATCACACAGTTCACACACAGTGTTTTGCAGTGGAGACAGCATGGCTTCTCTTGTATGTTGGTCTGGCTTAGCTAGCCAGTCCTCTATGCCAAAACAGAAGCCAACATGACTGTGATGTTACACTGAAGGCTCTCAGAGAGGAGATCCATTTCATGCACAGACACAGGCTTTGGTTTTGCAGCTTTGGGATGAACTTATTGAAAATTCCTTCAGGAATTAGCCTTAATTATGAAATCCCTAGGCTAAGACATGTATGTTCTCAACCTGACAGCAAAACAGTGTTTTTTGTTTTTTTTTCCTGGAATGCTAAGGAGGCTTGAACCACAGGAGAGTGTCATCGCCCCTGAATGCTCCTTGGTCCTCACTGAGATGCATCAAGGTTTGATTGGATAACCAAGAAGAAACAAGAGGAGCTCTATTCCACGTTCATCCCCTTGAACAGGCCCCTGAACAGAACAATCCGTGCTGCCAGGAAGGGCAGGACTTCCTGACAATCACCATGGAATGCTGCTGTTCAAAGTTTCTGAGGAAATCAGCTGATCTGAGGACTGCTTCGAGAGAAAACATGACCTAGGCTGGCTTTTAGGAAGACCATTCCAGGATGTGTTGGACACCCCCCCCCCCAGCCAGCCCCGGTCGACGCTCAGTAAATGACATAACCTTTGCTGAGTCATTCAAATATTTAGAACACTGCACTGCATGAATGGAAGAATGATGAAGCCGGAAAAGAGAAGGACACTTTGAACAAGACTTCATCAGGCCTAAACGGTCACAGGATGTGTGACAAGACAGAAATGTCCACAAATTGCAAAGCTGTTGCAAAATGAAACAGGACGTGCTGTAGTTGCTCCTTTCTAAGGCAAAAGTGCAGTGCTCCACAGGAGCACAAGCCTGGAGCATGTTCCCGATCAAAGAACAGTCAATAATGTGGTCCGTTTACCAGAGCTACTTCATCTCAAATAATGCTGGCCAATGTTTACACTGCAACAGTTCAATGACATCAGATTATGAGTAATGACCCAGAGGCTTCTGAAGTATTGATAGAAGCCAAAGGTAGGATGTGCAAAACAATGAGATCAGAGATAAACTAATTTCTGACATCACATCCTATTTCACAAGTCAGACTCGTATCTAAACTTTGCTGTCAACTGGCCAAACCTGTTGGACTGACACACCTCCGCTTTACAAAGGAACAGAGGGGCTGAGGTGTGTGTGTGTGTGTGTGTGTGTGTGTGTGTGTGTGTGTGTGTGTGAGACTAAACACTTTAGTATTACACAGCACAATCTGAGGCAACTCCCAAAAGGAAGAGCATTTTGTACCCCTACTGCAGCTACACAGCATAGGCTCCACCAATTAAGTCAGACACAGTTCAAACGCGATCAGGTACAAAAATTTGTTTCTAAATTGAAGTGAATGAGTATCTGAAATTTAAACCAACTTTTGAGACTGATATGTAAAGGAGCTCTGTTCTGATTGGCTGTCCTGTGCCATGCCTCCTTCAGAGAGCAGTTCTGGCTAAAACACTCATTATAACTTAAGCATGAACAAGTGGAGCTAAACTGCTCCAGGTTTAATAGGCAGATATATGTAAACACGCTGGTATTCATGACATCACAAAAACAATGAAGCTATAACAAGCTGTTCCTCACAGCTGCTTCTCCACATATGGAATGGGGAGTGAACAATGCATTTTGAATGTTTTCCATGATCTGGGCCCTTAAAGCCTTCTTTTTCAGATGATGAAGAATGACAGGAGTGCCCACATTTTGTCTTGGAGGGTGCAAAGTTCATGGTGGGCTGAGGGACAAAAAGACAAAACAAAAAAGTAGAAATAAAGGAAGAAAGTATTTTCCAAATCCTATTTTATAACACTACACTACATTTTATTACTGAAATTAGTCAAATAAGGAAAAACTAAACTTAATAAGTTTAAAACTAATAAGTCATATTTTGTATACAAATATGTGTGCGTTTAATTGCAGTTAGATAGCTTTCTGGGGGAGCCGAAACAACTGTTCTCATGGGTCAACTTTGCCCTCACAGACTACAACTGAGGCAGCCCTTTCCCAGCAGGCAGGCTGATCTTAAAGAGTCAATATCCTACATTTTCCTATCATTCCCAAACTGCTGTAAGATGAACAGATAGAAGTATACATGTTGGGATTTGTGATGTCACTAGGCATCCCTATGGACTAGGGTTGGTTAACATACTGTTTACATATAGTGATGCTTGAAAGTTTGTGAGCCCTTTAGAATTCCTATATTTTTTGCATAAATATGACCTAAAACATAATCTGATATTTATGCAAGTCCTAAAAGTAGATAAAGAAAAAAATATAAAAAAACAAGACAAAAATATTATACATGGTGATTTTATATATATGTGAATGGCACAGGAATGTGAATATCTGCCTTCAGTATCTGGTGTCTTCCGGTGTCTTTCAGCATCTGGTGAGTCCCTTGTGCAGCAATAGCTGCAGCTGAACGTTTCCATCCTGCACATTGGCTTGGAGGAACTGTAGCTCATTTCTCCATACTGAACAGCTTCAGCTCTGGGATGTTATTAGGTTTCCTCACATGAACTGCTCACTTCAAGTCCTTCCACAAGATTTCTATAGGATTAAGGTACTTCATTGGCTTTATTCTTTTTTAATGCTTTAACCATTCTTTGGTAGAACAACTGGTGTGCTTAGGGTTATTGTTTTACTGCATTATCTGTGTTCTCTTGAGATTCAGTTCACACACAGATGTCCCAGCATTTTCCATTAGAATTTGTCCTGGCCCAGATGTAGAAAACAGGCCCAAACCATGTTACTACCACCACCACCACCACCATGTTTCACATATGAGATAAGGTTCTCATGGTGGAATACAGCATTTTCCTGTTCACCAGACATAACCCTTTTCACTTAAACCAAGAAATTCTAGTCTGATCTGTCCACAAAATATTGTCCCAATAGCTGTCTGGCTTGTCCATATGATCTTTATTAAAGCGTAGATAAGAAGCAACGTTCTTTTGGAAGATGATCAAGAATAATATTGTTATCTCATTTGTTTAAATGGGTTCTCTGTATCTACTTTTAGGACTTGGGTGAAAAAATGTATGTCTTGGGTCAGAATTATGCAAAAATTCATCACAAACATTCAAGCACCATTGTACCACACTGAGCACCACTGTAATACACCATTATGAAAACTACAAGGAAAGTCCTGTTTTCCTTTTTATGATCAAAAATTACACATTACATCAAACTGATGATACAGTCCCTTTAGGGCCATAAAGCTGTTGAAAGCCTCATCTCCAATCACTTGGTACAAAGTACCCACAAACAAATACAGTTTTTAACTATTTTAAGTCATATCTCTGGAGGTCTGACTTTGGGAAGGCTCCTTTGCGTTACTATGGGGATGTTTGCATGCGTGTCTTGGTGCGGGTTGTACGGTAAATGAATTAAAGAGGAGATTAATGAGTCAGGATAGTGGGGCTCAGACTCCAATCTGTTCCCCATCTCACTGGGGAGATGTCACCATCAGATCCCATTCTGTCAGGCAAATCCCAGAAAGCTAGGCACGCACACACACGCGGTGCCAAATGACCGGTTTGAGTATAAGGATACAGAAATACAGGCAGCTAGACATATCAGATATAACCCAGACATGGACATATACCCAGACCTCAAGGGAAGTCTAGCAGAAAACTCAGACTGCAGGACTTATGCATATTGAATGGTGTGCGCGCAGTCCGAGACGGCATGCGTGCACACGAGTCTGTATGTTCCAAGGTTGTAGTCATGGTATGTTAACCCCGTCTCTACCACCAGCATCCTCTACCCCTGCCCCCCGCTATGCTTCTACACCTCCACACAAAGGGCACAGACATGCCATCTGTCTGAGTGAATGAGAGAAAGATAAATGATATTTAATATATCAGGAGACTGGCTGGGAGGAACCAGGACAGAGGACTAATAGAGAAAGACTATCACAACTGATTATAAAAGTGCTCATCAACACAGTTCATCAGTCACAGTGTATTAGCTACTGCAGTTCATTTCTCTCAGATTCACTGGACTGCACATGCTGTTATACCCCTCTCTCTCTAATCCTGTTGATGTACGGTAAGAATCTGATGTCATCCATGAGCTATAAAGCAGTACCTTTGTAATGCAGAAACAGTAATTTGAAGAGGGAAGATGACAGCTAGGACATGAGGGAGAAGGATTCAATAGTTAAGAGGTAAGAAGAAACTGAGGTAGAAGAAGGAGTACAGAGGAAAGAAAAGACAAAGATGAGGCAGGCCATAGAGATTTAAAGGGATGCAGAGAGGAAGAGAGAAAGAAGAGAGTGAATAAATGACAGAAAGAGGGAGGGGAGTTGCACATGACCTGATTCCAGACTAAGCCAGTTCAAGCAGAGCTGAAGAGAAGTGCAGTGTTGTTTCCAGCAGATGTCCAGCTCACTGTAAAACACTGATTTGGCTCTGACTCAGCCTTGGTTTTCTCAGGTGGGATGCCAGCATTTATTTCAACAGTGCAGTGGCAATAATTCCCTATCATCCCAGCTTTCACCTTTACCCTACAACCTCAAGAGTGCACGCACACACACACACACACACACACACAGGCTCAGCAGTCATGACGGTCACTGTGCTGCAAAGCCAGAGGCGGACTGGAGTCACAAGGCATTACCAAATACAGTAGCGTACTACAGTAGATGTGCTGCTTTACACAGAGCAAAACCTTTACAATATATGGCAATACATGAACAAACCTTCTTTTATGTTTTTACTTTACTCATCCTTTATTTAACCAGGCCTCTTACTCATGTATTAATCTTAAGACTTAACAATAAAAACAATAACACTGCCAAATAGGAATGTTCCACTACCACTTTTCCCCCTTCTGATATCCATACTTCCTCATTAGTATTAGTATGTATATTTCTATTGTGCAAAATGGTTAAAACTATAGACAAACCTGCAGTGAGTTCATGCAAGCACGCAGCAGCTTCTCTGGCTCGTCGTAAATTGTTTCACATCCAAATTGTTTAAGTCACTTGTCTCATAATTGTGTCCTGTATGCTCTTGTGTAAATGTATGAATGTCAGACTCTGCTGAAATTCAGTAAATGTTATCCCACTGCTTAGTGATACAGCTAACTGGTGAAGATGCACTGCCCTAGCCCAGCTATCAGGCTGCTATGCAAAGGCTAAATCAAGCCTAAAGACCATCATTACCCCAAGAGACATATATTTTCACATATCTCTCTAAGCTTCTCCCCCTCATTGACAACCTGGACTATCATTAATTCCAGCTGTAAGTGACTACACAGCAGGAAAGAAGTGTGTTTTACACTGTTTATATGGTTATAACTAGCTTAATTTTGGCACACTGGTGAAACAAATACCATGGAAAGAATTAGTATAACATCGCTGTCCAGTGAAAAACACGTAGCTCCTTTTTTGTCGATTTTTACTTTTATGCATCTTTCATAAAGCTCAGCACTCAGCAGCTGCCGTTTACACCGTGTGAAAATTTCATGATGAATGGACCAACAGAAATGGCCCAAAACTGCTTGGGGAAAAAAGTCTGGCTCCATTGACTTACTCTTCTATAAAGCTGCCATTTTGGAGATACTTGTCTTTCTTTGGACAGTGACCAATACTGACGTGTTGTTGAGTTTTGTCTGCTGGCACTTGTGCGAACTACTGCATGTACCCTCATCACCGACACTAATACTGTGTTTTAAATGCCAGTATCAGTGCCAGTACTGATACAACAACACTGTAAGTGCAACACTAATAGTAAATACACAGACTATTTAGTGCCTTATACTGAAATAGTACAATTATACAGGACTCTTGTTGTGTTAGCAGTAGCATTCCTGCCTGAACAAGGAATTGAACCTAAATATCAGAACCAATAATAAACAGGGACCTTATAGCTGTTTGGCTATTTTAACCCTTTAAACTCTGGACTTATTATTCAAATATTTATCTTACGTCTTATCATTCAGTAACTGCTAATATGTAAGGTAAACAGTGAGAGGGAGACACTGAAGTGTTTAAGGGATTTAGGCGTCTAAATGTTTTATTCCTATATGCCAAATTTCCTCATTATCTAGCTCACAAAATGGTTATCTTGTATCTGGGTGCAGTGAGAGGTCAGCAGCACTGGGCAGTGGCTGCCTCTTCCTCTGTGCTGAGGGGTAATTGAAATGCGGTTCGATGATGCTGGCTAATCTCAGCATAAGTGCATTAGGAGAGCCAGGCTCAAAGCTGCAGATCACTCTTCCACATGACTGACTAAAACACACACACATACAGACACATGCATACGCACTGTCTGGGTTTGTGTGTGTGTGTGAGAGAGAGAGAGAGAGACACAATCTATTAATAGCATGTGGTGCTGAAGCTCAGTGGACTGATCCACTAGAGTAGATCCCCAATCACATACACTACAGCTTCAAATATTTATATAGATTTGAATCTGACGGGACCCAACTATTCACCTTGGATCAGCTACAAACCCAAATACTGATGCGGTCTGCGTTACACTTTTAACTGATTTTACCTGTATTTCCTGTTTACTAGATACTTCCTTAAATTATCCTTCCACACTGCTTTCATTACCTCAGTACGGAGCAATGAATTCAAAACCGGCTATGTTTTGTAGTTTCCTTATATGAACTGTATGGGTTGGGGAGTGTACAGGCTTTCCATGAAATGGGCTAGGATTTGGCAGTATAATGACTCACAGTACATCGGTATATTTTAAATGTGACATATAATTAAAAAACGGCGTATATGCCCATATAGTTTAACGCTGTGTTAAATACATAACCAGTTTCTTTCATAAAGCTGTGCCAGTGTTGCATGTCCTCTCTCTTATGCTCCCCGAGCAAGCCTGCCCCCACTTGTTTACCAGTTCTCCTGCACCACATAGAGAGATGTAGTGCCAGTTCACACTGCTGAAGCACTGCTAAATAAAAAGTTATAAACTTAAGTTACAGCTGCCATTACCAGTGTAAAAAGATCAAAAGAAATCTAATGTGCAATCAACTGGATATTAAGAATATTATGACCGTGCACCCTGCTATTTATGAGAGTGCCACCACTCCTCAGTTTCAGTTTCTATTTCCAAAGTTTTAGCCACTGTTTTAGCTGCAGTTTTAGCCATGCTAACATTGTTCCTCCTTGTAAACAGCCACACGTTGAGGTCTGTCTCCTCACTGTTATACATTAATCGCTGTAATG
This sequence comes from Semaprochilodus insignis, assembly GCA_034552555.1. Lineage (NCBI taxonomy): Eukaryota > Metazoa > Chordata > Actinopteri > Characiformes > Prochilodontidae > Semaprochilodus > Semaprochilodus insignis. The sequence continues at coordinate 18,891,913 of CM067492.1, forward strand.
CTTCATTGAATGACTTTTTATCAACATTAACACATGACGTACTACAGTATATTCTATGAATCATGCAGTAGAGTGTTGGTGTGGAGTGACGATGGTAGACTGATAATGTGCTACATGAAAAAGAAAAGTGCCAAGTGGTGAGGTATAGCAGCGGTCTACCATACTGCTAAATATCTGGACCCTGTTGTAACAATGGAACAAGAAGAAAACCGCTGACCCAAGATACCAGCTGTCCAGTCACATCTACTTATTTTCCTGTTATGTTATGGAAACATCATCTTTGATTTTTATTTTGATCACAGTCGAATTTAGCAAAAGCGCTTTAACATTTAGCACACTTTGTAGAAAATACATATATATACACACAAAAATGCAACATTGAGAACAAAGGAAATGCAAACACACATTTTCACTGAAATCTACAAGCACTGGACACATACCACACGTGCCACAGCGGGACGAGGCTGTGATTCATTTGAACTGAGTAACAAGCAGCATTGTGTGACCATTCAAGCGGAGACACACAAGCACAGACCCGCATGGCCCAGCATCAGCTCCATATTATACAGAGCAAAACAAACAGGACCTGTGTCACATGGGCAGATCTGCTGTAAATCGCAAATCAGTCTTCCTCACTCTTTCTCTCTCTCTCTCTCTCTCTGTTTGTTCAGTTCACTCTCCCTCTCTCTCTCTCTCTCTCTCACCCTCATTTATGCCTGTTTAGAGACTTCCCCATCCTCCTCCTCTCCCATCCTGGAATGGACCAGTCCAGTCCTTCTGCAAGGTAAAGCCCCTCCCTACACCTATTCTTTCATCTACCTCAGAGGAGTGGTCTACCCTAACCCGCTCCCCTCCATTATTTTTCTTTCTGTCTCTCTGTCGCTCTCTCGCACTCTCTCTCTCACAAACACACACACACACACACACACACACACTCTCACTTTCCATCTATTTCACACATTGGCGACAAGGCTGTAGAAGACTGAACCACGCCATCTGTTTACTGCCATTTTCACTCAGTCAGTCAGAGTCCACAAAAACACACACACACACACACACACTTAGACATTTACACAAAACAACCCAACCATATGACAGACAGATACCAAATCTCAGCAACGTCAACCACTCTATGTAGCAACACAGCTACAATATTGCTTAGCCCAGCTTTACCATACACCCTCATAAAGCAAAGAGTCAGGGCAAAGCATGACCATGACGATAGGGAAATAAAAGAAAAAGGAGAGAGAGGGAGGGAGAGAGAGAAAGAGACAGGCAGAGAGAGAGAGAGAGAGAGAGAGAGAGAGAGCACATAGGTGCCCTGCTGGAAAAGAAATACAGATATAAATAAAGGGGTGGGGCTAAATGGCTGTTTTGTGTAAAGCTTATGGAGATGCAGTGAGATCTGTCATTGACAGAGGAACATTGACATTATCCTCCCTCTGTTCAGCTCTCTGAACCTCCGCCACAGCCTGTTTATAGCGCAGTGCTTCACCTGGACCACCGCAGGCTCTGTGTGTGCATGTGTGCACGTGTGTCCTCTGCGTCTTTGTTTAAGGCAATCACGTGCGCCGTCTGGGCTGTACTCTCCAATAATGCAGACCCAGGCTATAAATCAAATATGTGAAGAGGACTGCACTCTCTCGCTTTCTCTCTCTCCATTTACTTTCTCTCTCTCCCTCCCTCTCTCCTCACTATATCTGATTGCTCCCCTTCCCTCACCCTCCCCCTTTCTCACTCTTTCTCTCACCCTCTTCCTCATTTCTCCATCTCTCTATTTTTTTAACTGTCTCCCACTTAGAATTTTTCTTTCTCTCCTTCTCTCAAGCCATTATCTCTCTTTTTGCTCTCTCTGTCTCTCTCTCTCTTTTCTCCATCCCTTTCACTCTTGCACTTTCCTTTCTCCTTTCTCCTTCCTTCCATCTCTTCCTGTTTTCTCTCTCCTCTACCTTTGTTCCTGCCTCTTTTACAGGTTCTCTCTCTTTCTCTTACTCTCCTCTCTCTCCTTAAACTTTCTTTTCTTCATCTTTTTTATTTTTCTTTCTGCTTCCCTCTCTCTCTTCCCATCTCTCACGCCACCTTTACTCTCCCTATTCTTCCCTCCTACTTTTCTCCCACCCTTTTTTTCTTTGTAACTCTTCTCTCTCTCCCCCTCACGTTCTCTCTCTCTCTCTCCATCTTTACTCACTCTCTCACTCTCTTCTCCTCCTTACTCTCTCTATCACACAAACTCAAGCAGAAGTACAAAAGCATGCAGGCAGTAAACAAACTGACAAACATGCATATATATGCAATTATGTTCAAGAGATCGATGGAGAAACAGATCTGATGGAAGGATGGAGGAGGAACACTAGAGGAGGGACTCCGCAGCGGTGACGCGCTGATGTTGTTGCACGTCTGATCTGCAACACGCTCACCCACGTGGGACAGAGAGACAGGCAGACTGAGAGAGACAGCGAGAGAGAGAGAGAGAGAGAGAGAGAGATAGAGATATGGACAGAAACAGAGAGATGAAGTGAAAGTGATGGAGGATGGGGAATTACAGTAGGTGATGCAGGAAGTCCCATAGGATCTCAGTCCATAAACGTAACAGACCCTGACAGAACAGATGCAGGGACGTGAGTGAGACGGCGTATTAGTGCGTGATGGTCTTTGTGTGGGAGACTATAGAAGAGCTTAAAGCGAATAAAAGGCAGAGAGATGCTGCAGTGGTGACAGTAATTAAAAGGCCATAAAGCAGCTCTTTGTTTAAATGTATGGTTGAGTGCGTTCCTGCTTGTGTGTTACGGAGCGAGCGCTCGGCTCTGTGTGTGTTTAATTAATGACATCGGCTGTGTGTTTAGACGCCGCTGCCCTGGCAGAGACGAGCCGAGATGAGCAGAAAGGGGCAGGGGGGACGCCGGGGTGAAGAAACCTCTCTGGACAGAGTGCTAATGAGCGCTTTGGAGGCAGCACCACGAGAGAACACACACACACACACACACACACACACACACACACACACACAATAAAGGAGAAATAAAGGACAAAGAGAAAATAGGCAATAGTTAGTGTGCCAAGTGTGGCATGTCTCTTTCTCTCTTCCCTTTCTATTCATCTAACTCTCTTCTGTCTTGCTCCCTTTCTGTCTTATTTTAATCTTTTGATCTCTTTCCTTTCTCTCTTTCTCTTCTTTTGCTCTCTCCCTTTTCTCTGTCTTGTTCTCCCTCTTTCTCTTCTCTTTTTCCTTTACTTTTGTCATTTATCTTACTCTTTTCTCCTTGTCTCTCTCCTTTTCTCCATTTTATTCCCTCTCTGCCTCATCTGTCTCTCCCTTTTCACTCACTTGCTTTTTTCCCTGTTTTCATTTCATTTGCTCTTTCTCTCTCCATCTAACTGTCCTTTTATTTCTCTCTCTGTGTATCAGCATCCTCCGACTGCCCTACTTATTATTCTAAAACTCACAGACATTATTGGCCTGTATAAACAAAGGCATTTACCCGGAGCACATTCACTTATTATCTATCCAGTACTCCGCCAAGCCCCCCACACCCACCAACACCCACAGAGCTAACCAACCAAAGGACTATCACACATACGTGCATACACATATATGCACATACACATCATCAACCTTATCATTACAGAGTGAGAGTGAGAGAGAGATTATTAAAAGATTTCCCCTTTTGTCTTATTTTTAATCCTTTTTGATCACTAATAATCATGTAAATATTTGCTTGTTTTCTTATTTTATTCATGTTTAATATTAAATGCCAATAAATAGATGGAGAAAAGAAAAAAAAAAGATACAGCACATCATATTTTCACCCCAATACTGCATTGATACATGGACAACAAATATCAATATTACATCCATATTAGTATCATTTCATTAGATAAAACAAAATGACCATTTTTTTTGGCAGATCTGCAGATAATAAATCATGACATGCTATAGCAGTGCTCAGCATTTCACCAAATATGAGAGAGAGAGAGAGATAAAAGATAAAGCAAGAGAGATAGAATAATAGAAAGGAAAAAGGAAAGGAAAAAGAGAAAAGAGAGACAGAAAGAGAAAAAAGAAAGGGAAAGAAATTAAGAGAATCAGAACAAATGTGATAATCAAGAAGTGAGAGAGAGTTATGAAAAACATTAAAGGAGAGAGATGGAGAGAGAGACAATACAAGAAATTAGGAAAAAGAGCATAAAAAACTAAAGAAGAAAGATACAGAAATAAAGAAAACAAAAAGGAGAAAAAAGAGGGAAAGAAAGAGGGAGAGAAACAGAGTGAGATAGAGCGAGCTACAGAGAAAGAGGAAAAAGACTCATTAAGGAAAACAGCAACATTCACTCAGGTAGAACGACACACCTGCAAAAAACAGCTGCCAACGGCTTCCCTTCACTGTGTGTGTGTGCGCGTGTGTGTGTGTGTGTGTGTGTGTGTGTGTGTGTGTGAAGAGACTATCCTTTAAAAAGATCTTTATTCTTTTTCCTTATTTACTTGCCAACCAGCCAGATAACACATGATGAAGAAATGAAAGGAAGAGGAGAAGAGGAGGGCAAAATGAGTCAGAGAGAACGGGCAGTCGAGTGTAGGAGAACCCACAGTGGGGCCATCCCCACTTTCACCATGACTGCATGCTGAGGTGTTTGTTAGGGTGTTTTCTTTGCTGAGGGACTTTCATTGATTTACATATGAGAATGTTATGCTGTATGACGTATCGTCTGTATCTGTATACTCATAGATCATCCAGATGAAAAAGCTAAAACTGTACACCTCTCTCTGGTCAACATTCATACCGTGTGAGGACACTGATTTTAGGAGAACAAAACAGCCTGACCAAAAAAGCTACATCAGGTTATTTCTTGCTTTGTCAGGGAAGACATTTCAGCAGAGAGTATCAGTCATGTGAGTTCATGAACTGTATTAATGTGCACTTAATGGTCACATTAAAACGAACCCTGCTGCAATCGCTGTTAGTTCTGTTCATTAGGACATGTGAGAACACGGCCTCAGGGGGTCTTGGTCCACTTCCAAACAATTACTGGTGAGGTTTGTGAGAATGCAATATGGACCAAAGACACAAAATGATTCTATGCTCCCGGCAACAGATGAGTTTCTGACACATGCATGTGTTTTTCTCGTCATGAGCTCAGAATTGGTCAATCTAAAGTAGATCGATCTGGTTTTAACACATGGCTAAGGCACGTTTAAAACTGTAGTAAAATGTTGTGTCCGGACTTGTGCAGCTCGGTTAGGCCAGAGCACAGCAGAGCCCCAAAGGTCTGGCAGATATTATTCTGGTTATTGTGCCCAAACGTATGGCACAAAATCCATCAGCCCAATCAGTTAGGTCTTTTACACTCTTTGGTTCCATGTAAATATGTTGATTTGAACTCTGACTAACTGAACTAGAACTAAAATGCTGTGCTGTTAATACTTTGGTCCAGACTAGGGACACAGTTGTAAATACTGTCGGTGTGAATCATTTGTTAAATACTGTGGTATTTAAATCTCACAGCACTAAGGTTGAAGGTGAATGACAGTATACTCTTACTAATCACACATACAAAAATATTTGTCTTATTTGTGTTACATAATTGGAGAGTTTGCCGTCTGTAAGAATAATCAAGAGGAATGATAGAATGGACAGATAGAGTGGTCCAAAATACACGTACATTAATTTAGATTGAAAGTTAAGGATGTTTTCTTTCTCCTAGAAAGTCATCACTTTGCAGATACAAGGTTCTACCCCAAAAGCATCAGAATAGTGCTTCTGCATGGAAAAAGCTCACTGTCATCCTGGGCATTCAGTAGTAAGCACATCAGACTGAACAGTACCATAGTATCAGAGTGGGTGATCAATACCACACATTATCCAGATTTAGCCAGCAGTTAGCTGGAGGCCTGGTGTTAATAGGGAACCATTATCAAGTGTGGATGTGTGCACGGTAATGGAGGTTGTGAGGAAGTCTCTGAGGATCACTGGCCTACATTCAGCATGTTCATGCACCATATCTGCGGCCGTCTCCCACACGTTAGACATGCAGACCCACTTTTATTTCCCCCACAAAGGAAGTGACATCAGAACCACACTCTTGCTTCCTTCAGAACTGGAAGAATTGAAAAGCATATCTGTGTTAAAGCCCAGAATACAAAAAACCCCACTCAGCTCGCCAGGTTAAGGCCTCAGGATCTGTCCACTTGCGTGGGACGTCTGAAAAACTTTTTTGGAAAAGAGGCTGGAAGGGACAGGACTATACGAGCACAGCACAAAGTTCACTCTGTAAGATATTTTTGGCCAGACTTGAGACAACATTAAGCAATGTTACACGTGCCAAGAAATATTTATAGGCTTGGACTCCACGGGTAGATTTCACAAAGTAGGATTCCTTCCCCTTTTCCCTTCTTTATTTATGTTTTGTGATGATTTTTTTATGTCTGTTGTCCCTTTAATGTCTGACATACCTTGCAATTAAATGGCCATACAGTTCTGTTTAAAAGTTCTTCAGCCAAAGCATAACTTAAGCAAAAAGTGAAGGAGAATAAGATTCTTTCTGACACCTTTTCATTCTGAACAAGCACGACTGAGGTTACATTATCAGGCTAACTGAGAAATCCTGCTTTGTGAATCACTCCCCAGTTCAGATTATGAACGGTGTGTTGACATTTGTAACTGAGAATGTTCTGAACACTATGTACTGTGAGGCATCAAATCAAAGTGTTCTGGACAGGGAGGGAATCAAGCACAACACAAGTGTGTTTGTATGAAAAGGTTTCACGTCATCTGATGCTTTCAAAGAAAAAAAAGGAAAAGAGTAAAAAAAAAAAAAAAACCCCCGGCATCAGCAACGCAAGCCAACCAATCAGAAAAAGACTGCACGCGACATTGCCCAATCAAATAGTCTTCCAATGACCTTTCCAATTAGACAATGACTTCCATACCATATCCCCTACGGACCACCCAATCGTCTGGTGGTCCTCGCCACAAAGAGAAAGAGTTGTTTTTCATATCACACCTCCATTTCCCTCGCCAACCCTGCCTCACTGGAGCACGGCACAAAGCCTCCCTCACATGACCTTACTGACAACATGCCTTTTGATCTACTGGCCAGCTGACCAGAGAGGAGGAAAAACTATGTAGAAAGCAAAAGTGAGAACAAAAGAATACCAACAATGGAAAACAATGGACCACGAGTGCTGTCTCCCACCCCCTACCCCCCGCCATATACAATCATCACCCATGATGCTTGCTGCTGAGTTCAGTTCAGTTCCGTTTTGATTCAGCAAAACAGCTACGGAGATGATCAATGCTCAGCTGACCACAGGCTGTACCATTATCTGCCTGTCCTTTCCCCTCCACAGAGTTTAAAGATCCCCACCCAGGCCCAGGAGAGGACAGACACTAAAAACAACTCTCATCTCGACCCAGGGGAGCCACCAAATCAGCCGATGCAAAACACAGGCACTGGAGATAACTGCAGAACATGATCAATAACACACACTTAGACCGCTTTCCTTTCGCTTTCTTTAAGCAACTCTTAAGCAGACAATCAGAAGGCCTAATCAAGAGGGCTGAATACACATAGACTCAAGTCAAATACAAGATAACGATGGCACCAGATTGTCAGCACAAAATATCACACCATGTCTTTCACGGTGATGTAAAATTGTTATCAATATATAAAAAACAACAAACAAACTTCATAACTACAATTTTTTCAGAGGAGATGTTCGTGACAGGAAGATAAAACACATTTAAAAGACTAAACAATGATTAAAGCTACAAGACTTACCCATCCTCCTTGTTCCTGGATCCAGGGCTGGATATGGTTGTCCAAGTACACGGTCATCCATTCTGCGATGCGTCCCACTAGTGGGCTCATCTCCTTTTCCACACACTCCACACACAGGGCCCCGCCAAAAGCGAACAGCCCCACTATGCGGCCCCAATTGACACCATCGCGGAACACCTCGTCCATCACGCTCTCAAAGCTCTGATACGCCGTGGCTGGCGTGATATGGAGTTGGGAGGAGAGGTCGCTAAAAGCGCGCGAGTACCGCAGCTCAAACTCGTTGGCTGAGTCCCGCAGTGCTTCTTTCACGTCGTCCAGCCCTCCGGCCCCGTTGGACCTTCTTTGGGGGGATGAGGTGGGCGACCCCGCTGGACCGTGGCTTGTTCCATTTACGGATCCATTAACGACTGCCGTGGGCGTCACCGATGCCCCCTCTGCGTTCCCCTCTGCTGCCTGTACCCCTTCAGTCCGATCTGTGTCCTCCACAAGCTCAATGTGGTTACAGGGATAGTTCCTCTGGGAGAGTTTGTACTTGATAAAGTACACAACCAGTTCTCTGTTGTAGTACGACATAATTGAGCCCTGCTCAACGTTTTCTTGCGCTGGGTAACCGCTCTCTGCTTGCTTGTCACTGTCCACAGAACGGTGTGCAGTCCTTCCCGTCCCTTCTCAAGCTTGTGCCGACGCTGGCTCTCTCATCACGGATCTTAAACCAGGCTGATCTCTGATCTTCATTGATTTCTTCTGCTTGTTATCCAGCATAAACAAACACAATCAAGGATGGTGCAATGGTTCACAAGCTGTGGTTAGAGAACAGAGATGAAGAAACGATTAGTGAGAGCTCTCTCTCTCTCACACACACAGGGACACAGTTTCCAATAACAGGGGAGGAGGGGGTTTGCATGAAACTTACAGAGGTTATTGTAAATAAACAGCTTTTTCTGCTGCTAAACCCCTCTTACTTAATTGGGTGTCTTACACAAATGCAGCAGATGGCAGCCTCTCATCACCTGCCCCTGATGAAGAATAGGGAGGACATCCCCCTCTCCCCTTTTCATATGGCTCAGGAGAGCAAAGCAAATCTACACTGACCTTGACACGGGTGAATTTAAGCAGCAGGGGGTATGAATAGCCATCGTGGCTAGAATTATGATTTACTCATTTGATCCGAGCTGGACAGGAGCAAATGGGAGCTGGAGCGAAAGAAACTCAAACAAAAGAAACTAAGACCATTTGCCCCCAAACCCAGCAGACGAATATTACCCGCCAAGCGGAAAGGTGTTTTTATTAATAAACATACACCACACATGTCTAATTAACCGTGCGTAACGCTAACACAAATACTTTTATTTCATATTTCTCTTTGGGAAACTGTGACGACAATCCTGGGCTGTAAATAATAGATAGCAGAAATGACGCAAACGGATTTTCTGATAAAGAGATTCCGTGATCCGCGATTCAGACACATACATACAGATTCACGCAAAACAAAGATCTCGCAGTTCAGCGTAAAAATCTGGGTACACGAGGCACCAAACACGTGGTCGTACCAACAACAGAGCAGAGTCTCGAGGCGCCTCGGCGCTTTATTAGTCATCTTCAATAGAGAAGCCAACACATGAACAGCTACTGGAACGCATCATATCTAAACAAGAATAGGTCGATTATGTAAAATCTGAGAAGTTATATAAACATTAAGTATACCACCAATTACGACATAAGCTGTACGTCACGTTTCATGCAAACAGCAACTAATTATTTCCCACCAAGTCACTTCATGATCAGATCAGAGCTACTAAAATGTCAGTAACATCCGTGGTGCTTTTGATCTGTGTATGAGCACATTCGACACGAAAGTCAGTAAGAATTCGTGCCCTCAAGGCCAACACAAGAGCTGGGAAGCAACTGAACTACTAAAAAAACGCAGCTTAAAAAAAATCAGTGAGGAAGCTATCTGAGAAGCTATCTGAGCGGAAGCAGTCACACTGACTTGCTGCCATTTAAAAATCTGACACTGACAACTCAGAAATAAACCAAGAGCCCAGCCTATGCGTAAACACATATCTACTTTGGACACTGTAAACAACCAGCTCACGTTGTTCTCCAGCGTCAGCTACATGGCACTTTCTGAAGCGCAAAGTTGGAAGAACATTCCCGCTTACCATACAGATATCTGCCCAGACTTTAGACACAACTATAAACCTAACAGCTCGTGTGGCTCTTTAGCTGTACTCAATGGCAATGTCCTCGTGCTTCAGCTGGTGGGTAGATTTACAGTAGAAGTGTGAGAAAAGCAGACGGAATAAGCGAGAAATTTCCGGCCACGCCCCCTGTCGCCGCTATTGGACTCTAGATCTCCATCTGACCCCGCCCACAAACCATTACGTAACAAAAGGAACCTTCTTTCGTAGATCAGCTGTAGATATTTTAGTTAATAAACCCACATACCGAGGCCCGATCTGGAAACCACTGTCACCAGACCTCATTCACAAACACGGTGTTCTGTCCAAAACATATGAGGTGTTAGCGAGCTAATGAACTCCAACGTTTGTTGATTTTGCGCAAGGGATCTTTTTACTTTGGTTGTACATACAGCCCGAAGAAGAAGGAGAAGTAGAAGAAGTAGTCTCGCAGATGTCATGAAATACAGAGAGAAGTAGCTGGGTTACCTAGCTAGCTAGCTGGCTAGCGTAACGAATGTAAACATCAGCGTTAAAATTGAGATCTGAATAATCCTTAGCTAACTAACGTTAATACACCAGAACATGAAGCCTGATAGCTAGGTATGCTTCCTTACTGCAACTACCTGGTTAGGCATTAACTCAACTGGCCTTTATTTTCTCCCTTTTGAGTTCACAATCTAACAAGGTAACATTGTTATACTATTACAGAATCTACTTTAGCAAAGAGCTAACGGGAGAAAAAGACAGGCTCATCGTAAACTGAAGTCCAGTCATGAATGCTTTTCCTGTGCAGTCAAGGCTAACAGAGCTAGCTGGCTAGCATCAGCAGCATTAAATGGAAACGGGCTGGGCTTTTACCCGAGCAACGTATTTTAGAATAAAGGATGAAAATAAGGCACAATTAAGGATTATTTCACTGCAGCGCCTGCTACTTACTCAGATAATTACGAGGGTTACGTCCCGGGTCCCCACATTATCGAAAAATGCAGCACGGCTCCAGTCAGAGAGCGACTGTAAGTCCGACATTTCTGGCGCAGCTCAGGGAACCACAGCTGAAGGCTCAGAAAGCTGTGCTAGCTCCCGCTAGCTCACCTAGCTCGCTTGCTCAGAGAGAGAGGGAGCGCTACAAGCGACATGCGCATGCGCGAACGGTCCGCCCCCTCCCTGCATTTTTTCACGCTACTGCAGCGGCCGCGGGTCTTTCTTGGCGTACAACCTCAGCAGAAGCGCAGAAGATGGACCGAAGTGTTTGTTTCTGCTGGTTCTAGTGACACGCCTTGGTCGAAGTGGATTAGCTTGTCCTATATGTGTGCGGGTTTGTTCACAAATGTATGTGAGGCCCTGAGATTTCCAAACAGCTGGTCTGTGCACTCACCGCTCCGCAGCTCGTGGATGGATGACTTTGAGGAACTGCTTACAGTCGTGCTTAGCGTGGACGTCTTGTGACTTAACAGAGAAGGAGTGGGTTAACTTCACAGAGCTCTCCGTTAACTAAGAGTTAGTTCTGGCAAACCCAGCAGAACCACAGCCTAAACAATGAATGACAGAATCACCACGGTAACCTTTGTTACCCCTGAAAACGCTCTGGAGTTCTGTTGCGTTCTATACTTTGAGTTCAGCGCTGAAGCAGAGCGCCCCCCTACGGCAGGTCCCGGCAACAGCACTCCTAGTACAGACCTGGTGAATTGGAGCAGTCTCAAACCAGGGGGTATTCACAAAGCAGGATCTCTTAGTTAAGCCAGATAACTTTCGTTTCTGGATAATTTAGTCCTGGAGATGTAAACAGACATTGCAGTGTGGCGGTGATAGGAACCACTGTACACCATTATAGTGTTGGTGATAAGAACCAGGGGTCACAACAGCTACAACACAATTCTAACAATTTTACTATACAAACATTTACTATACAAAACCACTAGTGAACCTACATGTGCCTTCTGGTAAAATAGTCATAAATGAGAATTAATACGTTTTCTCTGGGGAGTGTTTTGCCTTACAGTGCCTACGTGTACCCCTTTGCCATAAATGGATTAAATACATTACAATCCAAAATTATCATTAAACATTATTCAGAAACCAGGCAGCATATTCATAACAACTTCTTGAATAACTTTCTGTGAATGAGATTTTCGAGACCTTAAACTCTGTAGCATCTGGTTCCTATCAGTTTCACTGTGAACAATTCTGACGTGGCAAGTTTCTCTAGAAGGTAGCATTTTACATCAGACTCCTCTGATTGACTTCTCAGGGTTTTGATCACTGAAGTTTACCTTTAAGCCCAATCATCAAGCTTGTCCAATAGCAAAAGAGCTGAGGGACATTCCTATTGGTCAGTCTTCATCTTTGGGCTTATCTGACTAACTGATGTAAAATACCTCCCAGTATGGAAATGAACTTGAACAATAAAAATGTTGAACTGTGCAGAACTGAAATTTTATTGATGAATTCACCAAATGCCTGGAAGATTACATCACAACGTGTAGAGCTTCTTTTCCTTTATTTTACATGAAAACTTTACACTTTGTATCTCTTTTTACTGTATATATATTTATATTTCCCCATATTTGAGGGAGGCAAAGTGGACATATATAGTTGCAAGGGAAGGAATGCTTTCAGAAAATATTTAAAAGCACTTCATAGAATTAAATACATCCGCATAAAAATGCATTCAGAGCTTCATACGCTCTGGTAATACAGAGGCTCGATACTGCTAGATTTAAGTACAAACATGTCTGCATTGTACAGTATACGTATTTATCTTTGTTTTCTTAGTTTAGCTTGGTGTTGGTATGACAACACTGGCTAGATGATAATGAAGCATGTTGGCTGACTCATTCATACTCAAACTCAGGAACCAGCTCAGTTGAGGGCTGGAGAGAATAAAACCTGCCTGCCAAGCAAACATCTTTAACATGTCTTAAACCAACAGCCGTTTACCACACATCTGCGGGCTTATCTCTATGGAGGGGGGAAAAAAAAATAAATCAGGAATGCTTAAAGACCCCAGCCTTTCCCTTTCCCTAACTACAGACCCAGCGGAACTCATTTCATTCATCTTTCAGAGGCCAAGAAAATTGTATGCGCTTCATGCAGGGAAGAATAGTGTACTGCCGAGTGAGTGGGAACTCCTGGAGGGAATGCTAAACGAAATCAACAAAAGTGTTTTTGAGAGCAGCCATGTTACATCACCCACGTTCCCAGGCCAACACAAGGCCGGCTACGTCTCACTGCAAGAGCACCGAACTGCAATCAGCTCCCTCTCCATCTACATAAACATATTTACCAGAATATGAAAGGCAAGCAGCTCCTCATTGAATGTCTCGTATTTACTCAGGGCTACTAGTCCTTCAGTTTCATGGAATATAAATGCTATGTTACAAAGAAAATGTTTGTAATAAATAATGTATAGGGTATGCCTAGACTGGGACATTCATAATAATGTATATTTACCAGTAACTAAACCTCCAACCAGAAAATAGTAAGATATCACAGCCCAGGAACTCTAATTACTGTAGTTTGCTGAATACTTCATGGAGTTGTTCATGATTCCTGACTGGGGCTTTAATGGATATGTCTCTCTTGTCTTCATATAGGCACAGATATGCAAACCTGCTATAAATTACATACTTATAAATGATCATATATGATTTTTTTTCAGCTCTGTGCATTTGGATATCGCTGTTTGTTCACTTATTAAAATGAGGACAATGAAAATGAACAGAAGACAGAAAAAAAACAAAGAAAAAAAACAAAACATAAATCAACTGACCAACAATCAGGAACAGCATACACAACAGTACTGTCAGTAAATTTCATTTTTGTCATAACACCTTCTCCCTTTTAGAATGGTGGACTAATATAATTCAACTTGAGCCACATTGTTGAACTGAGTCGTGCTGGGTCACACACAGCTGTTCTCTCTTGAAGGGGAGCTGAGGGGTGAAAGACCAGGAGATCCAGACACTGAGGGTGAGCAGTGTCAGCATCAGCTTCAAGCACTCCTACACGGTCCTTCACATCAAAGGAGGGCCATGCACGCTCCAGCTCTCCTGGCCCCCTTCTTTCCCAGTTCTTTATAGATGCGGGCCTTACTGTGCTCTACTAGGCAGGTACTCTTGTGGCCGCCATTTCAGGTGCGGCGATATGGAAGACTGAACCGATGCGAAGGAAGAAGCGGCGTAGGGCGGCACGCAGTTCAGGGATGAGGTCAAACTGCATCATCTCACACAGATAGGGGTAATAACAGGAGGCATGCGGCTTGAACTGGGGGTTGAGAGAGAGAGATGAAGAGAGAGAGAGATCTGTGTTCATTAAGTCTGCAAGCATTAATCATTTGTATATGCACCTGTCCCAGCTATCAACTATTCAAATGATTGTTTTCCCCTCACTTCGTCATCATTCAAAGTTCCGTCGGTGATGAAGGAGGCTGTTAGACAATCTGTACTTAGTAACCTGCACAAATAAGTACCACACTTGACAAAGCTTTCCGTGTGCATATTGTATTTGTTGTCAAATAATTGTATGTATGTTAGCTTACATTTAGCATGTCATTCCCAATTTTACTACTGATTATAACCTCAGAGTTCACATTTCACAAGTCACATGATGATTGAGGGACTTTTAGTAGACTTTTTACCAACTGTATATATCTGTTAATTATTCTTACCTAAGGGATTAGTTGCAACATTTGTACTCACTCTGCTTTCAGTTAAATTGTTCACAAATGGTACATGGAAGAGGCCTTTATGAAAAGTCTATGCCTTCATTTGTGGCAGATGTTTAAAAATCTAATCTTGTCGAAATAGATTTAAAATTATTAAGCAAAATACGAAATGTGTTGAGCTCTGTTCTCTCTGTTCTGCAAGTTGTCATAAATCCAGCATGCGTCATATGAATATTAGAGTGCCTTTATTTAAAACCAAAACATGGAATATTTCTCTCTAACTAATCAACTTTCACTAGCTAACCTAGAAAAGTCTTGTATCTGGACAATTTACCCGTCCCAGCTGTCCGGCATTTTTATTTTGCTTCAGTACTAAGCAAATGTATGTAACTCAAAAACAGAGAATAGCCCTTTGAGGGCTATTGATCTTCTTTGCTCTGGCACCATGAAAGCCTGATTTAAAAATGTAAATATTGGGCAGGGGAATGAGATCCCACCCCCATTTGTATGCAGACGCTACATTTTAAAAGGGAGAGTGTAAACATGCAGTGTCTTGACTGGATAATGATCCAGTCATCAGGAACAGATTATGGTGACAGAATATTAATGGCAGGGGCCTAGCTGTTGCAGCCCTAGTGTCTGATTTAAAATATCATGTGACAGGCTGTAGACAAAAAATAAGTTCACATGCAAATGTGGCCAACATCACGAACCTATAGACGCACATAAACCGAAAATCAACCCCAAGGTCAACATAAAACATAACAGTGATTTCTTTTTAAATTGAGGGGTTGTTAAAAAAAAAAAAACATTACACATGGAGTTTACCCGGAACACGAGTGGGAGAAGTCTGCTTTGATGTTATCTCAGCAGTGATGAATGGCAAAGGCTGTCTAAATGAGAGACAGGGAAAGCCTGGGAGGGCAGCCACGTGACTCCTCTTTACATACAGAGTCACAGTGCTGACAGACTGACTTATCAGCAGGATGCTTCCTGAAAGGCTTACCATACACTCCTGAAGGATACTCAAATAAGTGGCCCTCAAACAGGAAAAATATCATTCGAAAAACCATTACACTCACCTACGCAGCGGCACAAGAGCAAGCTATCAAGCTTTTCCTGAACTTCCCAGCTGGAGCTCCCTCAACATAGAATCTTTGCAAATGCAGCATAAAGAGCCAGAGAGAATGTCTGAACCTACTCATGTAACACATATAAACTGAGGCTGTGTGTGTGTGTGTGTGGGTGTATACATACAGACAGACATATGCAAAAATTTGGGCACCCCTTATCACTTTACATGTTTTGCTGATTTTCCACAGAGAACACGCTTCTGCATGGTTTATGGCAAAATGATGATTCAATTGCTGAATTGAACATATTGGAAACAAATAAACATAAAATGGGCAGTGCAAAAGTTACAGCACACTGTACTTTTTTAGTACGATAACCTCAGCAAATAAATAGAAAATGTGCAATACAATTTGCAGATGCCATATTTTAAAGGTGACCTGTTATGCTTTTCTGGTTTATCCTTTTCCTTTAGTGCATTAAGTAGCTTTTTGTGCATATAAGTGGTCTGCAAAGTTGCAAAGGTCAAAGCACATGCCAGAAGGAGAAACCTTCTCCCAAAGTAACAATTTTTCTCCTTTGTCTGAATGGAACTGGTACAAGGTCACATCATCTTATAACACAATTCTCAATGCCCACTTATAGGCAAGTTTGGCACGCCCTCACACAACGCACACGGAGTAAAAACTTACCGCTCAAAAACACACTGCTCCAGTCTAGCTCATGAAGGTGGACTGGCTCTACCAAGTTGTTCTACCTGACTTTCAGGATTGGACTCAAATTGATATGACAACATCAAAGTCATTTAAGAACAGCCCCAGCAGCATGGGGGTGAAACTTTTAGTAGTATGCCGCTCTGGCGGTTGACCAATCAGAACACAGTGACTAAACAGAACACACTGAGCTCATCTGGAGGTGAAACAGGAACGTAAATGGAGCATTCAGATAAATGAATGCAGGTGAATGCAGATGTACAGTATAAGAAAAAAAATGTGTTTCAGGAAAATTGAAATATGTAAATCTTCTCTGCCAGACCTAAAATAAAATCATGATGACGGAAGAGCTGGTTCCTTGTAGAGGATGTGTTAACTTATTTTCACTTAGAGCAATTACCTTATCATCGGACAATCGGAGTGTTCTAGTGAGAAGGAGCAGCAGTAAGCTAGTCCAGGCTTCTCGGTGACTCTCTGAGGTTAGGCTGATAAAGTAGGCCAAGGCTTCACTACACACACTAAGGGGAACAAAGAAACAGTGCACACTTTACTAGTACGCCACATTATTACTGCTGAACTCCTCTTCTACTGAATATAATAAAGAGTGAATATGCACAAACAATTCACTGAGTCTAAACTGAGTCTAAACTAGCAAATGAAAATCACATGGCTGCGCTTTTCTGTAATAAGACCCACATCCCTGCGACCACACTTACAGTAGCAGGCGTGTCTGGATGTCTGGCCAGGCCTCTTGCAGCCTCTTGTCTGAATACATCCGGAAGAGGATCCTTAGACTGCAGGCCAGGCTACTGGTCTCTTGCTTCAGCAAGTTAGGCTTAGATTTCCCTTTGAAACCTGCAGGACCATATATGCAAAACACCATCAACACCCAAAGATCAAGAACTTTGCCATTAATGGCTGATTTGGCAAAATATAAAGCACACAAAATAACTAACCTGCCCTCCAGAGTGCAGTCCTCTGCTCATTATTAGAGTTGAAGTCCTTGGCAAAGGTGTGGGACTCTAGCAAGCAGTCAAGCAATTTGAAGAGGTGCTGAGGAGAGAGGTGCTTGTACATGCCCTGCTCTGACTCTGCCTGTGCTTCGCTTTCCTCAGTATCTTCCAGGGCATCCCTCTATTAGTGGACAAAAACCATATCAGCCAATATCAGCCTTGTTTGGGTTTACACGCACTGGCTGATTTGTGCCAAAGTCAGAGACAGTCACAATACACAAGTTATTCATTTCTCAGACTATATGTCTAAGTAGATTTAATAAAAGAATCCCCTTCCATAAGGATGAGTAAAATCCATAGATAAGTAAATAAGTCGGATGATTAAAAGAAATTATTCTTTTGTACAATTATTCAGTTTGTACAAGGCATGGTAGCCCACCAAAACAGTCACCATCAAACACTACTTTAAATGAAAAGCTTTCATTTAAAGAAATAGAAGGAAATTAAGCTCCACTTTTGATTCAGATAAAAAAAAACAAAAAAACAAAAAAATATAAACTAATAAAAAGTAAACACACACACACACACACACCCCAACTGGTGTTCCTGTTCATCCTTCCCCTTTAAGAATACAACATTATCAGTCTGAAAGGATTTGTAACTGTCAAGAAGCCCTAACTAAGAAAAGGAAATAGATAATAAGAAGAATGTTTGCAAATCAAATAAAAAAGTCGCCGGTCTTCTGAGAAAAACTGATTAACTACTCCGGAGTCCCAACCTCAACAGCACAAAAATCCAACCAACTCAAGACTGAACTTTGGAGGCATGGAAAATATCCCTGCAGATCTGACTGTAAGTCTCCCAAAAAAGGAAGCTATAATAAAGTCAAAGGGTGGACACACTTTGTGAAGTCCTGTGAAGAGTAACTTTCTGAAAAATGAATAACATGGCGATTCTGTCTGGAAATTAAATAAATGATGATTATTTTCTGACTTTTGTGGAGTACTATATCCACTCACATGAAACACACCAAAGTATTTTAATGGAAGCATTATCAAAGACAAATATACAGACAAACGGACCAGAGCAGCAGCCATGTTCTCAGCATCCTCCTTCTTGCTGGTAGCAGGGTAGAAGACGATGTTGTCTATGGTTTGGATGAGCTCCAGCTGCACCACACACTTTATGAGCAGCCCTGCAAACAACCTCTGGTCTGACACCCCTGTGACACAAAACGCATGGGGCTTATTCACATCATGTAATGAAACCACAGCACAGGGAGTGTATTAAGGGTAACCAATAACATTTACAAGGCCGCAAATTCTTAACAGAATAATGTCAGTACATTTCATGTTTCCATTATTAAATGTTGCCTTGGAGACTGAGCATGACAACGACGCTTGAAATAGAATTCACCAAAGGGAGCAGTGACAGCTAATAGAGTGAGGCCATAAAAGGTCAAAACAGGCAACATATGTACTTCATGGAACCTCAACAGGAAATGGGAGATTCTATGACACTGTTGAGTGGAGGAAAAGGTCAATGTAAGCAGAGCAGGTGAGAGTAGGTGAGCGTGCAGCTTACGTGCATGGGGCTTTCCCCTCCAGGCCTCATCACTGGCAGTAGACATCTGACTCTGCCCTCTCTCTGACAGTGTCCTCTCAAAGCTGCTCTGAGACTGAGAGTCTACCTCCACATCCTGTAAAATACAGAACAATGTATGCCACACTGTAGACAAGGAAAATACAATCAAGTGAGACCGGTATAGTCTATATTGAGGGCGTGTCAGGGTTTTTTTTTAATATTGGGATACGGGCATCAAAGTGCCTTTTAGTTGGCGATTATCCATGTGTGCCTGTCCGTGTGGCTATGCGTGTGTGTTATTTACTCATGTTAGTCATCTCACCATGTGTTTCCCATCTCCCACCTCCTCTTCCTGCCCAGCCGGTCGCCATGTCAACAAGCTGTTAAAAGGAGAATAATCATGTCAAGCCAGGAGCATTTAATTAACAGTGTTTCATAAGAACAACCTCAACTGCTTTAAAAACAAGCTTTGTGATATAGTCACTGTCAGACATTAGCCTACCCTACCAACCTGGTCTATTTAGATGTGACAAAGTTAAAGATCGCTCCTCATTTATTTAATTTCCAGTCAAAACAGCCATTATGAGTTTTTCATTTTTCAGGATCAAGAAAGAGCTTAAAACATGAGTAACAGAGGCTTCAATAACTAAATACAGCATAATATCAAGATCATTTTTGAAGTATTAGGCATGCCCACCCTTTATTTTTAATACATTGTCTTGAATTGCTTCATCCACATAAAAGTTGGCCATATTTTCAGCTTCGCAATTTGCCCATGTTCGTCTTTAATAAATGACTTTTTTTCCAGTAAGGGCTTCTTAAAAGCTACACATCTATTCAGATCCATAGTGTTAAGTCTTCTCACAGTGGAAAAACACCTGTGGATTTTTTCAAACCTGGAGCAACAGGGGAGCCCGATTTCCTCTTATCTCTAAAAAAAGAAACCCTGACTGTTAAGACTTATATGCCTCAAAAGAACGTGCATGCCCAATACTACAAACTATAACACATAAACCAAACGGAAATGTTTTATTTAGTAGAAGAGCCCATAAAAAAGCAAAACTCCTCTACTGGTAGGCTGCCATTGTGAAATTATGATGATGTCACATAGTTACAGTTGAGTCAATCATATGAAAAAAAGACTGAATAATTTTTTATTGCTTGAGCTAAAGCTGTAAATGCTCAGTGGACAAGAGAGAAAGAGCACTTGATGTGTCAACAAAAATGGAAGCCTGCTAGTAAAAGGACTTACATACATACATACATATATATATATGTATATCTTACTAAAGTATATAGAATCCCAATGTTCAAACAACATATTTCAATTGCATTGGACATCAGAGTTACCTTTAAAGATATAAACTTTAAGTACGGTGTTTTTGATGATGACTGTTTTGGTGGTTTACCAGGTTTTCAACGGTCGTTTGCAGTTTTCCCCCACTGGTTTTCTTTTGACTTTCCCCTTCCTTAAGCAAGTTGATTACCTCATATCTAAAGTATCAAGATATATATCCTGAAAATGTAATGATTTTGTTCGGGTTTGACTAGAAAATATAACAAGTGGCGCTAGACAGATAGATGTTAATTAAATTCTTTAACTGTAATAAAAGCAACTGAATATTTATGTGCGCAGAGCGAGAATGATCATCTCTGAGACGATCTTTTTAAGTAGTCAGTAGCTTGTGAGAGGCTTACACGTGAGGGCTGGTAGACTGGAATATCTCCAGCATGCAGGCACAGGTGATGTCCCACACCTCCGCGGTGAATTTCTCTCCATTCTGAATCACCAGGTTCTCCAAACAGTTTGTGCCTGAACGGGCCAGCTGCTCATTATCTGAGAATACCAAGAGAGGCAAACGTGTGGGTCAGACTCACCCACTTTATTAACCTGCCGCTTAAAAATCCTGCTGGGCAGACATGGCTCACGGTATTTGCAGGAGTCACACTTTAAAATGCACACATGTGGTAATGCTCACCACAACACCGGCATGACTAACAATACCTACAACATTCTTGTACACACCTAGTTACCTCAATTAAGTGCCTTCTGGAGTGGTGCCCCGCCTACTATTATCAGGTGTATTATGTTCTATTGCAATCGTTTACCATAACATCTAAGAACAACACACCGTAGGCATTGTAATACTGTAATACACATGTTGGTGGAGTGGTGGGTGTGCCGGGGCTGGGAATCTCACCCTGTTTGACGCACCACTGCAATTGAGCAAACACATCAGCCAGCAACACCTCACTGAGTGGCTCGTAGAACTGTGTGAAGACGTCACAGATAGCGTACAGTGCGTGGTTACATGTAGTGGTCATCCATTCTGTTTTCTGTGAAGGACAGGGAAAACATTGAGAATGTTAGACAACCGCTGTTTGTTTTAGTAATGGTTTAAAGACATTGACACAACTAGTTAATGAAACTGCAATTCAGTAGGCAATGTAAACAGTCAGTTAACTCTCTGATGAGTATCACAAATGCGCCAAATTAATTCACCTCAGTCTGCTGTTCTGGAAGCTTCATGTTGTCAAAGATGCGGAAGATGATGCGAAAGAGGTCATGCCACCAATGCTTCTCAAAGGTGTGTCCGTAACTCTTCATTATCTCAAACATCACTGTCAGGCCTCTGTAATGCACATGCACATATCCATACACATGTAACCAGGTTCTGAAAAACTCAAATAACATGAACACTGTTCATGATGGACTTCATATATTAGCAGATCTGCCACATCAGTTTACCTGGTCCTGATATCAAGCTTACAGCGGTTGATGATGCAGGAAAGCTCAAACAGAATGGGGAACCAGCCTCGCACCCACACTCGGTCACCGGGGGCAACGTTCATGTCATCACTAGTGTACTCTCTTAATGCCTGAAGAGAGACGTGCATAAAAAAGCCACTATAAGTATTTATCAGGTCTTTCTAGGACTAAGCCTCAGGGGCCTCTGGGAAAATTGTACACATATGAGCACATACTGACCTGTGGCCTGTCAGACACGTATTTTGCACAGTGGCGAATGAGGCGAATGGCTTCCATACTAGTGTCAGGGAACGCAGCATTACACACAAACTCAGACAGACACTTCACTGCATCCTGGAATGAGTCGATGGCTGCTGCAAAGTGCTGCTGAAACGTGTGTACTAAAAGAAAGGTGGGTAGACGGTTTAGATAAATTCAATTATAGATTTAATAAACTGCACAACTTTTAGGCAATGTGACTTACATATAAGGTAATATGATAAACTTTTATTGCATTGTGATGAATTATGGCACAATAAGCTATAATATCCTTTTCTGAACATATTAGCATCGAACAACTGCATATTTCATTACAAAAAATGAATCCGTCCTGCTTTTTTAGATTTAGTGCATTCTATTATCTAAAACTTCGGAAAACAACATTTCATTCATGGTTTTTGATGGAACTTTATGTGGCAGTGCTGGTGCACACAGAAGACAAAAATTAACATATTTTGGAGCTGTATTTTAGTGCCCATTCATACTAGAATTAACTAGGTTGAAGGTTAGAGGTGCTTGCGTCACTGTCCATCAGACAGGAAGCTGCTTGTACTCACTGACTATGTGACCAGTGGTCTGGAAAGCCAACTCCACAATGGTCTCATCATGATCTGATGCTGCCTGGTGAAACACAGAGAAGATGTTCTTCCAGCCAGAGCGAATGTTAGCAGCTTGAGAGTTCACCATCTGAGCCACACAGCGGATCACCATGTCACGGATGGTGGGAGACCTTTGAGGGGAAAAAGATGGACAAAAGTCACTACAACTTTAGGCCCAAATTCTTGTTCTGAATGCAAGGCTCTTCTACTCCTATTCTGTTCATCCTATTATTTCCATTTCATGCACGCTCCCTTGCCTGTTCTTTTTCATGATGTGCTCAAACGGCCTGAGGAAATCCTTCTGAAAACGAAAGTTGGCCAGCTCTCCCTTCTCCAAAAACTTCATGGAAAGCTGTCTCAGGGAGTCCACAGCAAAGATGGCCACATCCTCATTAGGGTTGCAGCCCACCTATAATGACAACAAAAGCACAGTAACAGAAAAAGTCAGTAGAGATTATAAATTTAAAGGACTACAGCAGGAACTCTCTAAATACTTACATTACATAAAAAAAGGATCCACCGCTTACCTTGTTAAAGTGGTCTCCTATGACCTGCCAAATGCGGGACCACTGCAGACGGATACGGTTCATGTTGTAGTAGGAGATTTCTACAATCTTCTGCAAGCTGAACATGCGTGGCTGGTGGGCAGAGGCCAGTTCATCCATCGATACTGCACATAGCCAGCGCACAAAGTCCACTGGAAAAGAAGAGCTTGCATTAATAACCAGAAACATGTTTTCAAAATGTAGTTACAGCACAATTGTTTTTGAGGTGATTATAATTGACTGGGTGAGGTAATACAGTACATGGGAATATCCAGTACTGTGCAAGTTTTAAGCACCTGAAAATATTACATTTAGATATTCATAAAGCCATTCAGTAAGTATTTATTTGCTCAAATATTTGCATAAAAACAAGTAACAACTACAAACAGCAGTGCTTTTTACGTCCATTTAGCATGCACTGTCAAGATGCTTAGGTACATATGACATTTGCACAAAGCTATAACAGATGTACATCTAGGATTACATCTAACAGAGAGTTGCAACTATGTATATGAAATACAGACTGCACGAAGTATATCAGCAGACAAATACAGAACAACACCAGCAGCTTACACATCAGTTCATAGGCATGCATAACAAACTTTTATGCCCATACCAATTGCATTTCCATCAAGCCTGGTGGACCCTGTGAAAATTCTGGCAGACAAAAAGAAACAAGTTAAACAGAAAAATGACTATATTAAGTATAAAACATTTAATGTGCTTTGCAGAGGCCTTTGTTCTCTCACCTGTCCACAGCTACCACCACACTCTGAGAGCTAGTCTCACCCACTGATTCCTGGATATGAGCCATCTGACGCCTGTCTGGACCTCCAACTAGTGTGCCTGTGATAGGTCAAGAACACTGTTAGAGACAGCAAATCCAATAAGCTACAAGGACAAACAGTGTTTATGTCCTACTACAAAAACAAAGAAAAATTTGTCACAAAATGCCTCCGTGCTGTGCTGCTGTCCCAAGACAGAAGTAAATATATTCATATTGGGTCTTACCCAAGCCAAGTGGCATAAACTCCTCTCCTCCTGTTTGAAAGCCCTTCATGCTGCCTCCTTGTTCTCGGACTACGCCGGAGATATAACGTGTCTTTACCCCAGTGCCTATCAGCTGAGCCAATTCCAACTGGCTGATGCATCGCAGAATCTACAGTGGGCAAACAATAAGCCAGACGCATAAGAAGAATACAAGCCAGCCAACAAATGTCTTGCCTAAATCTGAAGGAGCTGGCAAAGCCCACCTCATGCCAGGAGTTGCCCAGGTAGTTTCCATCAGTGTGCGCCACAGTGATAAGGGTCTTGATGGTGTCAATGTTCTTCTGCTTCATCTCTGTGATACTGGAGCTAGCTGTAAGCAGAGTGAACCTGGCCAAGGCCTGGATATATGCATCTCGCTCCAACTACACAGAAAGGTCAGGAAACAGAGTGATAAGCAAAGCACAACTAGTCATAACCAACTACAGATTCAGGCCAATCAACTTTACATGACAGGTTGAACTGTCCTAGTGAATAATGTGCTAGACATACCTGCATGCCAAAGATGCATGCAATCCTGATGGCACAACGAATTCCCTCTAGACACAGAGACGCCACCTCCTGGTCGTCACAATCCTGTAGGCCTACACTGAATGCAGCCAGCAGGGGTGTCCAGGCCAACTAAAGTTCATAAAGATACAAGATGGTAATGCTTTATTAATTTTCCCTATATTGAAACCAATATCTTTTGTTCCACATATTACCTACCACAAAACAACTACAGCTAAATTTACAGCTCATGTTAAAATTAAACTTTTGTTAACATTTTGTTTAAGAACAGTAATTTCCTTATTCTAGCTGCCTTACATGATACTGCAGCACACTGTACCTCCCATTTCACCAAGAATCTGGCAAGCATGACACACGTCTACCTCCTTTCAGTGCACCTGGTTATGGTTGAGTCATAGGCCAGCCTCACAATTTGAATGTGAGAGAATTTATGCATTTGCATATATCTACTGTAATTGGGAGATGTGAGACATTTGGTTCACTGGCTAACTACCCCAGGTGCTGTATGACTGTAAAAGTAGTGTAGAAGGTGCTAATGGAAAGACCATAGAAGACTATGCTATTAACAACAGCATTAAAGTTGGTACCTTGAACATGGGTCGGACATGCTCCAGGTGGGTGGCACTAAAGAAAGGGGCCTGAGCGTGGCTCACTGCCTCCATCAAAGCTTTAGCCGTCTTGGCCATCTGCTCCATCTCCATATTATACAGCAACCGCCTCTGCTTCTCATTGGCTACACCTGCCACCAGATCAGTGCTTTAATGTTAGTGTCCAAGAAAACAATGCACTTGGCACTTAAATTAGTAAAAGAGTACAATACTGTAATGAATACTCTATTAAACAAGTTTAATAAAAGGTGCAGTATGTAAGATATAGTGGCATCTAGTGGTGAGATTGCAGATTGCAATAAACATCCTTCACCCACTCCCTTTTCAAGCTTGTACTAGAACCTATGGTGGCCATTAGATGACAAGAAATTCTACCTTAAATTAATTAAATTGTTAGTAGCTATGCCTATGGCCATGTTCTAGCTAAGGGCACCATACAATAACTTGCATTTAGATTTGTACACCATATTACCTGCCCAGCAGAAAACACACAACTTAGGTGTCACTAAGGAAAAATTTGACCCTCATCAGCTATTACCTTCCGGGAAAGGCTACACCAATGTTTAGAACTATTTTCTGCCATTGCCTGTTCAGATTTTATTTTTTTCTTTATTTTTTGGCTTTTCTGACAAGGATTCACCTTCCCTTGCTTTTTCTTGTGGTAAAAAATTATGACCCTCCATTTGTCCAAAAAAAAAAAAAAAAAAAATGGGGTTCTCAAACTTCATACTTTATTGTAAAAACATTCTGGGCTACTGTAGAAACATTGTATCATAATATGAAGGACTCTGTCAGAAAAAGAAGCACTTCTTATTTAGCTATAAAGAGCTCATTGTACGTAGACGAAAACCATTTGTTTTGTAACAGGTTACTATACATAATTGGAAACATAATGTAGTTTTGTACACCATTTTTTGCTTTTTTTTGCCATGTTCAATTTCTGCTGATATCTTACACTCTTACCTAACATCTTACACACTGTACCTTTAAGCCAGAATCAAAAGATCAGACAGACCCATCACTCAGACAGACTCAAAAAAACTTACTTTGCTTGCTGGACTTGGGAGTGATCGAGTACTCTTTACTTTCCTTCATGGCAATTTTCTTCCCTGCAATCTCGTCATAAATGGAAGAGAGGTACTCTTCAGGCAAGTCCTTACTGTCATTAATGCCACGGTTCATCTTAATGTATTGCTCCTTTGTCATTTTGTTCTTCACCTGATAAGAAAAAAAAATACTCTGAATATAATGTCATCAAAACAAAATGCAGGAAGTTGGTTTCTGGAAGAATGATCAGAATAATCCGGACGAAGGTACTAACAAGCTTAATAGTGATCTCAGGAAGCAAGGCACATCAGACTGACCTGGGGGCTGTGCAGGTCGGTGGTTAACATGATGATGGAATAAGCCAGAACGTAGGCAGTGTCTGCACTGGCAAACAATGTCTGACTGGAAATGAACAGTAAAGGTCAGTTGACTGAAGAAGTCTGCAAGTAGGAATTACTAAACTATACTACACTCTACTACACTATACTAATATTAGTACACTATATTAGTATAATACTAACATACTGTACAGATATTAACAATTCTAAATTTGATTTGAAGTATTACACTACTTCATGATATAAAGTACTATTTTAAGCCTGGCATTAAAAAAAAACTATAAACAGACAAATACAGTATATTATTTATCATGTAATAACAGTATGTTCTCTATATTTAATTAATTACCAAATAAAAGCATGTGACAAATGATTTTAATAATCTAAAGGGTAGAAAAGTGCACTTCTATGAGCCTTTCATAGGACTCACCCCTGATTGCATTCCAGATAGCGAGCCGCAAACTTCTCCATGAGTCTGTCAATTTTCTGTGCCTCTCCAGGCAACCTGAACCCTTCCAAAAAAGTGCGCAGTGCTGACACAAAGTCTTTGCCACAGAAGTCCAGCTGGTCCACATAGCAGTACATCACCTCCTTGTTGAACTTGGCGTTCTCACCAAGAAACTCCCCAACCTGAGTCTGTATAAAAGAGGCAAGAGAGGGGGAATGAGAAACTGTGGAGGTAGAGATATGGGACATCAGAAATAGGGAAAATGATTCCACCTACTGTGTCTAGTCTCTCCTCCTGGTGCAGAAACTGAGCGATATCCTCCGCAGAGGTTCCCAGCATGCCTTGTTCCTGCAGATATTGCACTCCCCGCTTGGGTTTTTTATTAAATCTTTTGATAACAGAAGAAGAAAACAACATCAGCACAGGCAAAGTAGAAAAGTGTCTAAGCAAAAGTAAAGAAAAAAACAGATGGAGACACACTCACAGCTCAATGCCATGCTCAATAATTTCTTTCTGCTGTTTGATGACCTCGTATTGTTCGGGGTGATCAGGTTGATTGGGCTGGACATTGGAGGAAACAGCAGAGTCCTGAGAGCCAACACTATCCCTGCGGGAGGACAGGTGTTCGGGAAGCTTTGTCTCTGCGCCATCGCCTTCAGCTTGATGCTCCTGACCTATAAATACACCACAGCACTTGAAACCACTATAACTGCTATAGGGTGAGACATGCACTGCATTCATTTTCAGGCCTCTTACCTAGGTTGGTCTGTAGGTTTGGGTTCACATATAGATCTCTGCTCCATTCAACCATGCATTTTAGAATGGACACCAGGCACTCCAGGCCTTTCTTACGCAAACTCAGCTCCTAGAAAAAACAAAACAAAATACAAAACACAAAGTGTCTTAACTCTACAGCTTAAGTACAAACAGACCTGTTCTCAAGTTATTGTAATCTGTACATGAGGTGAAAAGAGACGCCAGGTTATGAACAGCAATTAGTACTACATTTCACTGCTAAGAATGTGGAAATGAGTGTCATAGCAGTTGAAAATGCCCTGAAACTTTATGGAAGCTGTGTGTGAAAAATGACATGGGGTTGGTTGTGTTGCTCAGAGTGCACATCACACAGATGATACCTGCAGTGGAGTCATGCCCAGCTCCTGTCCACTCCGACCCTGCGCAATTTTCGAAAGGTCATTTACAAGCCGCTCAAAAATATTTGCTGCATTCAGGTCACAATCATAGTTCACATAGATATCCACCACACACTGGGCATCTGAGAAGGAAGAGAAGAGCAGGAAATGTATCTTCATATCACACGGATTAGGTTTGTGATGCATTAATGTGTATTCTTAAAGAGCACAGACATATAATGGACGAGCTAGCACCTGCACAGATGCGAGTCAGTGTCTGGATGACCATCCACTTGTGCTCGAAAGAGCTAGAAGATGTTTCTAGAATGGTGAGAAAAATCTCTCTGAAGAACACCTGAAAGGAAGTGATAAACATCAATCCTGAAGAAAGGGTGATGTCAAAAGATGCCAAGACATGGTAAAGGAAACAATGGGCAAGCTATATTCTACACAATTAAGCCAATCATCTCAGAGGAAGTCGGTTTCTTTGTACCTCAATCTGCATCTTTAGGTGCACTTTAAAATGAGAGAGAAGGGTGAGGAAGATGGCCAGAGAGAGCTCAAACACTTCAGGCACAGAAGAGACACCATTCTTAGACAGAGCCACACACAGGTACTGCTTGATAGCATTCACAAACATCTCATGTGTTCGGAACACAGGACCGGCTCCCTGAAGGACAGACAGCAGCAGCTGCAGGGAAACCACCTTAGAGCGAAGCTCATGAGACCTGAAGTAAGGAACAAAACCAGCAGTATTCAAAACAACAATTCAAAGGCTTTCAGTTCACTGAGTTCATTTTTGTCTAGATAGAAGACTTCATTTGGGCCTAAAAAGAGACTTGAATTTCCTGAGGTAATAAACACATGCAGTCTTGGGATTTAATGATAACATAAACTGAGGCAGGCCACCATTTATTAGTCTGCTCAAGTATTCTGCTCATAACATTCATAAGCATGAGACAATACCTTTGTTGAAAGCCACGTCACAACTTTTTTTTTAAAAAGTTACTCTCTCAACATTTTCTAATGACTGGCCAGCTGAAATTGAGCTTGCATAAATTTCCCCAACCTGAAGACCAACTATACCTTACCTTTTCCTATACCTCTAAAATTATATAATGCATCTAAACCACTCTGATCTTCCTGAAGCACTGTAATGTTATAAGCATCTAGAACTGAGAAAGCAGCATGGGTACAGTCTCACTTGGGGTCTGGCGGACCATCAGCCAGGGGCTTCATGGAGAGTTTGCAGAGGGAACGGAACACCAGGAAGGCATCTTTCTGCAGGATGTGGGAGAAGCGGGCAGCTGTCTGAAGGTTCTGCATCGCTTCTGCATCCTGAACACAGTTGGAGACAACAAACATGACTACCTAATTACGTGTCTTCACAGAGGACTTCTTCACAAGCTTCACACTGTACAAGTTTCCTAAAATCTCTTTACCAACCACTGATAAACTGTAAGGAGACATAAGGAAAATATCTTTTACCTTTAGCGTTATAAGTAGCCATTTTCCTAGCATTCCCTTAAATATTCATAGAAGCCTGATCTACTTCAAGGCCACGTAGGTCTTACAAAGCACATCTACCAGAAACATATTACTGTTTATGTTCTTCTCTAACTAAAATGATCGTTCTAACAACAGCAGATTTAAAATACAAGCCTGCTTATTGTGTTATGGCCAATCATAACCCTAATGCTCCTGAAGCCAGGTGTGTTAGCTGCCCATGTAAATAGCTGGGGCAAAATGTGCAGTGATCCAACAATCCTGACTGTCATGTCACACACTACATCATAAAAAACATCAAAAAGAAGAAGCAGAAAAGTGTCATATTGCTCAATAATGCCATTATTATAAAGTCATCTGCACATTTCCTCTTCCCCCACATCAGCTAACTCTTTTACTCTTCTCTCTAATGTCACTTTATCTGAACTTTATAAAGAAAACCCGTCACACATCATTATATAGCTTAAACAGAAAAGACTGCATTAACACAGCTTTCCATCTGGGTACTTTTGCGAGCATCCTGATAAACACGGTTAGAGGTCTGCTATCTGGTGAATATTTTAATATACAACATTCAGGTTGTGTTTGTTTTATGTAATACAATCTTTTATACAGGTATTTCACACACTCACACATTTCTCCCTTGCTCTGTCTCCCTTGCTCTCCCTCGCTCTCTCTCACTCTCATAGTGAGTGACCTTCGTGTCTTGTTAATGTGTGCGCAATCCTGCCATTGTTTTGTTTGCTTTGTAGCACTGTATGGTGTTGGAGGGCATGATAACCATACTGCGATTTGCGTCGGTCAGCAACAGGTTATTACCTCCATATCATGCCATAAGGGGACACAGAGTGTTTCCATTTGTTTTGTTTTGAAACTCAATATCAACTTCACGCAACCAGCACAGGTCATCCTTGGATTACATCAAATAAAAGACTTTCATGTTTCATATTGTAACAAATAAATGTAACCAGTTTATAGTTCAGTATACCCCATACCACGCAGCTTGATCAGAACAATTAAATCATATTAAATTAAATAGTAAATAAACAAACATATATATATATATATACACACACACACACACACACACACACACGTATATATTTATAGCAGCTGTACAGTACTTACGCTGACACAGTTATGCTGTATATAACGTGAACTGTATATAATCGTTAAAAATAAATAAATAAATGTAGTCAGGTAGAGCACCATTAATCCTTTGGCCTTAAGCAGGGTCTTTGTTTTATTATCTGGTTCTGTAAACAATCTAGTTAAGAGTTTGCTACTCTGCCTACATAATACTACAGAAAAGCACCTGAAATTCAGTATGCACGTAAAGTGATATTCTGAACTGATTTTTATTTATTGGCCAACATAAAAAAATAATCATTTTATAGTGTGTTTAGTATTTGCTTATGATCACTTTTGACTGGTCTGATAAATCACCTACCAGGTACTTTACTAATCTTCAGTAAAATCACTTCAGATTTGGTACATGCACAGTGTTATTTCATATTACTGGACATCTTACATACACTAGCATTTCACAGTTTCTCTAATAAGCTACAGCTGCATGCTCTACTCTCTAGGTTGAAACACACAAAACTAAAATACTTAAAAAATGGTTCAACACGGTAGACATCTACACCACTTTGTTACCTTACGAAAACTCGCCTCACCCGCTAATGGTTGTAGATAAGGTTTGTTTATGGCAAGATATACAACTGTAGAGTCAACAGACCGCAAAAACAAACCAACATTTACTATTCTTAACTGTGAAAAAATAAATAAAAACAGCCGTTCTGTGACCATTTTTACAATCCATTTTAAAATGACTTTTAAAGATCTGCAGGAAACCTGTGACATTCAGAAAGAAGCAATTAAAGGAATTAACATTGTGATCATTTGAACATACCATAATATCTGTGGACGACACAGAGGCTCGGTCATCCACAATACCATTCATGTGCTGGGTGTCGGCTCTGACAGCAGGGGGTGCTATTTTGGACTCAGAGTCAGAATGCTGGTCCAGTCCTATTACATCAGAAACAGTTAAATCAAACTGGTTGGTGAGTTTTCAGACACAGACACACAAAAATCACAACAACATTATTATTTGGGTATGAGATATATGGAAAGAAATTTGTGCAGTCCCTCCAGTGAAAAGATGGGAAATGCAATAATTGGTTTTTCATAGTAACACACTGTACAATACACAAAGACTTGCATTAAAAAAAATGCAAGTAAATCAAGGCACAGCTGTATTGCTTTTCACCGTGCAGTACTTCAAACATGCAAGTCTTATTCAAATAAAATCATTACAGTGAAACAGTTAAATGCAATGCACACAAGACCGTGTTTAAACAGTTGACACATGAGGGAAACGTGCCAAAACCAAAAAGTAAAAGATCCACTGCATTGATTTAATGTAGCTTGACCTCAACACATGAAGGTTTGCATTTAAAAGAACAAAATGCGTTGAAATTGTGAATTAAATTCAAATCACCTCATAAAGCATTCAGCTTACAATTGTACTACAGTTCACTTTGTGGTGCTTTAAACATGCCATCACAAAGTGCAGTACACCCACTGTATTTCAGTGTGATCAGTGCAGACATAAAACACATTAATTCTAGTCGAGGATGATGCAGTTACAAATGATTATGTGCTGTTTAAGGTTAAGTGGAGTTTTTGAGAACATGCGTCAGGCAGATCCATGCAGTCAGTGGTGAAGACTTCCTCGGAAAAAAAAGAAGTTAATTTTGGAACAGTTTCTGTCCAAATGTGAACAGGGTGCTTAAAAATATCTGTGTCCATCAGCTCTATAATTTGATACGTTAACCTTGGATTAACAGTACCAACCAGGCTGAAGTAGCTACTTAATTAGAGCTTCTG
This sequence comes from Semaprochilodus insignis, assembly GCA_034552555.1. Lineage (NCBI taxonomy): Eukaryota > Metazoa > Chordata > Actinopteri > Characiformes > Prochilodontidae > Semaprochilodus > Semaprochilodus insignis. Next base: position 18,924,560 of record CM067492.1, read on the forward strand.
GTTTATATGGCTCGTTATTTGCAACTTCTCATTTTCCATCTGAAGTTGTGGCATTTGCCAGAAACATACTGAATGTATGTGAATGCAAATGACAACAACCAGACAAACAAGCAGCCCTTCTGTCCCGCACTGTACTGTACTGTATAGCAATCTCCTGTTATTCCAACAGCCCCAACAGGTAAACATGGGCAGCAGAGGACAGCCATCTGCTTTACCTGTTCTGATGATGTCAAATGGTGATAACACATCATACATGTTTATGTAAGTGAATAATGACTGGGTGAGACTGCTTATCTGTTTTGACGGTTGAGAGAGCATGTAACAAAGAGTAAAACCATCTCTGTACAGCTTAAAGCGTCTCCATTCGCTTCCGTTTATCACAGTTTGTCTGGTCCAAGACAACAACAATTGTTTTTTCCAAGGGTCAGTCAAATGAGAATAACTATAAATATATAACTACAGTATAACTACTAAAATTAGAGAATAAGACACTGTGAATAAGGAGCAGCTTCAGCTGGAGAATTAGATGCTGCAAATAGGGAGCCAGAACAAATCATATGTGAATAAGAAGCCAAATGAAGCAGAAGCTGTGAATAGTAGCTACTTCTGTCGGGTTGGTACTGTTCAAAGTTATCCAAAGTTAGGGAAGGTAATTATACTGCTGACTGGGGCAGATATTTTCAAGCACACTGCTTATAGATGGACTGGAGGTGTTCCAGAATAAACTTCAGCTTTTTTTTCTTTTTAATGATGGTGAGAACAACATCTTCACCACTGGCCCCACTCTCAAAAAGCCACACAACTTCACAGTCGTGTGTAACTGAAACCCTTCTCAACTTTAAAGAGTTTATTTCCTCTTCTGTCCCGAAACTTTCTCTGAATTAGGTTACAGCCATGTGCAATTACTTCTGACTGACCTTAGCCACACCCCTAATTTTTTAGAGGAATGTGATTGGACAGTGATTGTCATTGTGGCACAAATTACACACTACTCAGACTGAAATCCAGTGACTGTACTGCATTTTGCTTGGGCATGTTTACAACACCACACTATGAAGTGTAGTACAAGAAAGAGATTTAAAAAGGTCAAGCCATTTTAAACCAACGCAATGGATCCTTTCTTGTCGTTCTGACACGTTTCCCACATAAATCACAAATTCTTTTGTGCATATCTTTCTTTTTCACTGCAATGACTGTGTGCTAATGAGGCATACATGTTTGCAGCGCTGCACGGTGGAAAGCGGTATAGCTGCGCCTTGAGGTGGGCTGTTTTCATTTCTGACATGAATTCTGCATTTTGAATTTTAAATGTAAAAATAAGTCCTCATGTATTGTTTCTCAGCAAAGAAGCCCTGTGAAAACAACATAATAGATGTTTTATTTTGTCATTTTGCCACTTACTCAGCATGTTACTATGCAAAAGCAATGTCATCCACCCAGTGCATTTCACAATTTTGCACTGTAGTAACTGCATTTCAGTTTGACTTAAGACTAGAGCACCCCTCACCTCCCTCTACAGAACTCTCTCCCAGGCCACTGTCTGGTTCTACATCCTCCTGAGCCTCTGAGGCCTGCTCTGCTTCCAGCTGGCTCTCCTCCTCTCCATCACATTCCCTGTCTTCGAGGGGCTTGAGAACTGTGGGATCCAACTCTGGAAATTTAAATACAGAGCATATTACTAACATTAGAACAGACTTATCTTGAACAGACTAGAAAAGACTTTCATGTTGTTCTGCACAAGTTTTTAAATGAATCCAAAACCACCCAAAGAATGTGAATGTACTGTCTCCTGTATTTCTCATGTTTGTGCACATAAATCTTTGCACTGTGCATATGTGTAAATACAAGTAACATGTGCAATTATGTTGATTTATTATGTACTGCGTTCTGCTAATGTTGCAGAAAAATAAAGCACATCCATTTATCTACCTGTCTGTGTATTTATGCTTCAAAGAGCCAAGATATTTACCATGCTTTTCAATAACCATGTCATGTGCTGTACCACCAAGTATTTCGAAGGCTGCAAATAATCAAGAGAAAAAGAGCTCCTCACCCGATTGTGATGTTTCCACAGCATTTGGTTCTTGTGTTGTCACCCCCTCCTCTGTCTTTTGCCCCTCTGGCTCTCTGTGCATTGAGGAACTGTCTTGAGGAATAGGGGGAGTGGAGGAGGGTTCTGTGGGGCTAGGAGATGGCAAGCGTTGACCATTCTGCTCTGACTGGGCACGCTCAGGCCGCGGGGATCCCGATACCTGGCCTGGGGTAGGGGAAGGGTTCTGTGGGACAGGTGATGGGTTTCTGGGGGCTGGGACAGGATTCGGGAGCTGCAGACGCTGCCTCTCTTTCTCTGCCTCCTGAGCCTCCAGAGCCTAGATGCACCATCATCAGCAAAAACATTTCTTGACTGGACACATTTAATCTGGAAAGTCAAAAATATAAAAAAGCCAAACACACAGCAACCATTTCCCAGCTCAGGGAATTGCAGGAGTTCATACTGACCGCCTGGTTCTCCATCCGCGTAAAGATGACATTCAACATCTGAGTCAGGGTGGCCTTGGCTGTGGTCTGGTTGATCAGGTTGCGGCTGGCCAGGTAGATGTTGTAGCAAGTACGCACGGCGAGCAGAATCGTCCCCTCATGGATCTCTATGTGGGGAGATGTCACTGCAGTCAGGAGAACCTGAGAAAGCAAGTAACAGTCATTACGAAACTGAAAAAAACTTTAGATCATACAGATGTTGGTTTCAGGTGGCTGATTAAATGAACGTCGATTTAAAGGGCCTGTATCGTATGTTTTTCTTGCATTCGTTTTTGTCTTTTGCTCCACTTACGACATTATCCCCCTTTTCTTCATCCTTTCAAATGTAAAAATAACATTCTCCGTATTATACCTTAAACATTTATGTATGCAAATGGCCTCTGTCTCGAACAGTGCAGTGGTCAGAATGATCCACCACCCAAATAATACTTGCTCAGTGGTGGTCCTATGAGACTCCTGACCTTTGAAGAACAGGGTGAAAGGGGGCTAAGAAGTATAAGGTGAAGGAGGTGAATCTATATACTAAATTTAGCCTAAGTGGGAGGAGCTCATTGGTAATAGGTTGCACAGGCAGATGTATGTAAATGCGTTGGTTTTAGTGACATCACAAAAACTTGAATTCAAGCTTAGCTGGAGCCCAGTTTTGATATATGGACAGCATAGGCTAGACACTCAAAGATACGTTTTGAAACTTCAACAATATTTTCTTACCAAATGAAACAGAAATATAAATTCCCCATGATATACACCCATTTAATACATTGTAAAAGATATCCAAAATCCAAATATCCAAAAATCTAGAAATCATGGCAAGTGCAGAAAAAGAACACACGACTGAAAATGTTCAGTACCTCAATAGCACTGAACACACAAATTATGGGAAAAAATATAAGGACTGTACAAGCCATCCGTAACTCAGACAAATATAGTCCCTGTGCTTACTGGGAAAAATAAAACAAACTCAACAAAAAAAGGAATGATGTCATTTATTTCCTGTTTTTGTGTTTACTATGTAAACAGGTCACTATCAGACACTGGATGCCTCCACAGGAACATCCTCTGGAGTCTATCTGGCAAGTAATGAACAAAATATCATTCTAACCTTGATGATCTGTAGCTGCACACCCTCATCTGTCTGTGGTCCCTGAAAGCAGTTGCAAATTGTCTCCACCAATCGATCAATCAGTCGTTTCCCTGGCGCTCCGCTGTCTGGTGCATTCCCCGTAATGTGGCCATAAGCAATGAGTTTCTGTAGTGCACACAGTAAAGTTTTATGACTTGCATGGTTCTAAACTCTGCACAATATTCCTGTCTGTGATTATATTACTATGATAGATATTACTGAATTAGCTGTGTGAACATACGATACCTGTAGACAGTCCAGAGAGGTACTGACGATACGTGGAGACTTTGACTGGCATGCAAGCTCGAAGGGCAGGACATACTTGTCTGCTTCAATGTAATTGGCTTTTGGTGGGACTACAGTGCCATCCCTGTTAAATTCAGACATAAAAAAAGAATATTAAACAAATATCACACAAGGGTAGAGTGCAATTTAATGCTCATATTCAAACTAAAAAAAACAAACTGCTCAGCACTGTCTTGTCTTGTAGATAATTAAACATTGCTGAGTGAAGAGCTTGCTTATTATTTTTCAATCAGAGTGAGCTGCAGCTGTATAAACTGTCCCCAGGCCAGCACCCCAAGCTATTGCCCATTTAGCTGTTACACAAACACTGTATCTGTGCATTAAGACAGCATCATATGCTCTAGTAAACATTTTCAGACACAACCATTTTCATAAATGCTTGACCGGTGAATTTGTTCAGATACAAAAAGAAAAGGGAAAAATAGAAAAAGAATGGGGAAAAAATAACTCACTTTTGCTTTTCAAGCTCAAGTTTTATCTCCTCTGAAAAAGAGAGTGGAAGAAAAAAAGACAAATTAGAAATACATGATACTGCTTACTTACGCACCACTGTAATTGTTTAAGTTTGTTCTTGAGTATACCCTACCCCACCAGCAAACATTCAAGTGAGTGGTAAGATTAAGAGTAGAGCACAGAATAAACTGGAACAGGTACAACAACAACAAGTCAAATCCAAACATGCTAATGTTAGTTTTTAAGCTAATAGCTGATATGGGATATCACCTCAGTATCATTGTCCATAGCAAAGGCAAATGTGTCATTTTCCAATGAGGCTAGGCAGGGAAACGGACACAGACATAAGTACCTGGAAAACCAGCACATAGGAACACTGCAGAGCAGTCTTCTGAACATTTAGGAAGAGGTTGGGAGATCTACATTACCCACCCTTATCAAAGCTTTGAGGAAAAGTTTATTAAATCATGGTGTCTGCAAGCATCCTGCAATTATTCAAAGAAACCCACAACCATATCACCAGCACTAACACTACATTTTCACTCAGTAGATGAAAACACTTAACACAGAAATGAAAATACAATTAATACAATTAATAAAGAATACACTACACATGGGGCCTAAGCAGCAGCTAATATCTTATACTTTGCTTATAGCAAGAAATGACCCCAGGTAACTGTAAGCTAGTTTTTATCTTAATGATTCCAATGGCACTGGAGAGGAGTATCTAATGTGTGTGGGGGGGATGAAATGTTCCTAAGTAGAAGCAGTGCACCCCATGTTTATTTCACACTCAGTTTCAGATAGTCATCTACATGCAACAGGATGCTTAAGCAACATCACATTTCACAAGAACGTACAATTTCAGGACAAAGCTACCGTACGTTATACGAGACAAGACGTAACTTTACTGATAAGCATAAAAAAAAAGATGCATGTCATGTGTGCACAGAACGTTTAGACTTGCAGCTTCACAAAATTATTTCAATGTCATGAGCATTCTACAACTGGGATACACTCTTCTAGTCAAGGTAACATTCATGAAGTTTCTCAGAGTAGAAACGATGAGAAGCTTCATGAACACCTTCCCTTCAATAGAATTTCCATCGAAGATTTTGTGCAGTCCAGGACCAGACTTGATCCTTGACCAAGAAACTGTCTCACACACAAGGCTGATATCTATAACTGATTAAACCCTAGTTTGACATTAGGTAGGTTCTCACAGTTGCAACATGCAGTGCAGCAGAATGTACTAAATGCAGTATAATAAAAGGCTTTGGGATTTAATTGTCTTCTAGGGAGAAACAAGCAAAGCAAATCAATGAGCTTCCATGCTAACGCAGATTCAGAATTCTGACAGCACAGGTAAATTTAACATCCGGAACAACCAAAAAATGAATAGCCAGGAATACTTCATCCACCTTAGAGCTGAAATGATTTGTCCTTGTCATGAAAATAGCTTAGCATGAAGCAGCATATCATGTACTTCATGCTGCTTTTAAGTCCTCCTTGGAAGTTTCTACCTATGACTTTTGAGGCTGGAAGTATGACTTTGTGTTCAAGCGCTTTCGGTTGGAAATAAGACAGACACACTGCTTCTTCGTTTAAGTTTGTTTTTCTTTTGCTAAAGAGGGTGTTTAAGCTGCATTACTGTAACAGAATGATAAGAAGAAGATACTTATAAGATGAGTAATGCTTGTTATGCGGTCATAAGCATCTACAAGCTTATCTATATTTGTGTATGTGAGTGGACGACATGCCTGCAGTGTTCATGTGCGGCTGCTGAATAAATGAAGTACAGCCAGTCTACATGCATCAGCAGCTATAGCTGCTTTTCAGTTGACACACACCAAGACGGAAACTCGGGGCTCATCGAAAATCTGAGTTTCCCCCACTAGTGCATACGTCATCGTGGGGATGTTCACGTACACTCATGTCATAAATACAATGTTTCCGACACCACTTGTAGGCAGAATCAGAGTCTAACATACAGTTTTATTAAAAGTACAAGATGCTTTCAAAGCTAGTTTGCTGCTTTAGACTTCTCCCAAGTAGACCACCATCTCAATGGCAATTCTGGACCATTCCTGTTACTGTTCATTTCAACAGAGACAGAGAAGTACTCAGATTAAAAAGCAGCAAACTGTTTAATGTCACTTTGTTCCACGTTCCTAGAAAGGACAAATCATTTCAGAATTGTTGTTTCTGTATTATATTCTGCTTTATTAGGTCACACATCAAATCTGTGGCCCAATTTTGTACGAAAGCAAAGTCATCAACGAAAAGGTGGTCTGTGTGCAAGTCTAATGCTATGAATCCGGGAATCGGCTGTGCAAACAGACCTGCTGTGGCAATTAACATCACTCCCTGACACACTGAACCAACAAGGGAAGTAGGAGGGTAAGCCTGTCAGCCATGAGTCGGGCGATTTAGTTTATCAAGCTTTTGCATGCACATGAATCTAGCAAAACAGACAAACCTTATAAGTGGTCAGACCCTGTGGGGGAATTCTGAACTTTGGGGTGCGGAAAGGAGAGGAAATTCCAGAACAACAATGAGCGAGCTTGAAAAACGTACCAGGAAATAAGATCCTCTCACCTCTACAGGTACTCATTAAGCTCATCAATAAATAAAGCAGCAATGTGAGGTGAAAGTGTCTAAAAGGACTTTTCAAACTCTCTATATACACCGAGGCAAACACAACAAACTCAGAAGAAGCTCATACAACCAGACTTTAAAGTCAGCACCCAGAACTTACTGACCTACAGTATCCCTCCAAAGTGTTTAGCACCACTTACAGTCATTTACATATATCATTATTTCAGATATCTATAACGTCTCTGGTGAGAACATCTCAAGGCTACCTAAATCAATTCGATCAGGGATCGATAACAGGGACTTTAATCAATCAATGAGTGACAACCCGAAGCAGGAAACAAGCTAAACCTAAACAACCAAAACCAGAACTTGACATGTATACCAAAACTAGAACAGGTTTAGAATTAACCACTAGAATTAACCACAGTCGGAAAACTCGCTAACAGTTAGCAAATCGAGAAAACTGCCTCAAGTACTGAACCTAACGTTAGCTGAGAACATTAGCTACTAAAACAGTACGTATTCGTACATGATTGGTCCAAACGCTGAGGCACCTCAGTGTTAATACTAAAGTGAAACTCGGCGATAATCCGTAACGTTCACAAACAAAATGTTAACTGTGTAGGGGAACTAAGACTGTGAACACGCTGAACTTAAAATGTAAAAAAGAGGCTTGTAAACAGCTTTAGTTTGACGTTAGCCTGCATGCTAATGAGGCTAGCAAAGCAGCAAGCTGTTTCACCGCGTCAGGGCCAGCGCTCGCTAGCATGAAGCTAATTAAACAGCAACGTTCAAAAGCAGAAGGACTTAGCAGCTGCTGGGTGTTACAGACACACTGGGGCTTTGGAAAGGGAACGAGAGGTAGAAGTCCGTCAGGTCCGGGTAAATAACACGCAGAAGCTCACCCAGTGCCACCTGACAAGCCTTGCGCAGCTGGCTGTGCTGGCTGCGCTTCAGCTCCTTGTCCGACAGGATCCTCTCCAGCGCCCGAGACAGAAACATGCTCTTGGTTTTGCTGCTCTCTGTCTTCGTAAGCTGTCGGTATGGCTCGGGGAGTTGCTGTTCTTTCATGTCTCGTTCCTCCAAGCGTTATCCGCTCAGGCCGTCATCGTCGGCCCGGCCCAGGCCCTGCTTTTCGCTCGCAGATGTGTTAAAACCCGAATGCTGTCCGTACAGTCGGGCCCGATGGACGCCGCTCAGTTCAGCGCTCGGTCGCCCATGTTGGTGACGCGTGGCGTCACGTGTCTGTCTTGTGTGTTGAACTGACGTGTGAGGAACTTTGTTCCAGTGATACAATACAGAGGCTACTACTAGCAGTATTACACTACAGCACTACTAATCTAACATAATGTCGTACAAACATAGATGAGTTGAAAATGAGTTGTATTGTTTTCTAAAAAAAAATGTTTTCAAAGCGAAGTTTTCCTAATCTTGCTTTGTATAGGATTTCATCAGCTTAACAGTTCAGGTTCTCCTTTTGTCATATTTTCATTTCATGCACCACATGTTTTCAATGTGTGACCGGTCTGGACTGCAGGCAGGCCAGTTTCGCACCCGGACTCTTTAACTATGGAGCAATTCAGTATGTGTAGCTTGGTATTGTCTTGCTGAAGTAAGACTTTCTCTGAAAAAGACGCCTAGATGGCAGAATATGATACTCTAAAACCTGTACATATCGTTAATGGTGCCTTCACACTGCAAGTCACCCATAACGTGCACTAATGCACCCCATACCATCACAAATGCTGGCTTTTGAACTTTTTGAAATGTGCTCATAACAAGATGGACAGTCCCTCTCCTCTTTAGTTCAGAGGACGTGCCATCCATGATTTTCAGAAAGAATTGTAGATTTTGGTTTGTTAGACTACAGAACTTCTCCACTTCACCTTAGGTTAGACTTTTTGTTCATTCTAGTTTTCAAAAGCGCTCCTGAGGTATATATTTTAAATATATAATTAACATTTCTTAGGTTAGAGTTAATTTTTTTTTTGCACATCATTGGATTCTGTTTTTATTTACAGTTTGCACAGTGTTTCAACTCTATAATAGCATGCCATCTAGACATTAGCTAGGTATTAGCTAGACATTGGCTAAGCAGTAGTTAAACATTAGTTAGGTGTTAGTTAAACATTAGCTAGATAGTTAGACAGTAGCTATACATTAGCTAGGTATTAGCTAGACATTAGCTATACATTAGCTGGACAATAGCTTAACATTAGCATTAGCATAATAATAGCTAGGTATTAGTTAGACATGAACTACATATTAGTTAGACAGTAGCTATATATTAGCTGGACAGTAGCACATTAGCTAGGCACTAGCTAGACAGTAGCTATACATGAGCTAGATATTAGTTAGATAGTAGCTATGCATTTGCTAGGTATGAGCTACATATTAGCTTTGCTGTAGCTAGGCTTTAGCTAGATAGTAGCTAGATATTAGCTGTACATTAGCTGGACTTTAGCTAGATATTTGCTGGAAAATATATCCAGCGCCACTTGCTGGTAAGGAGCAGTAGTGTGATAGCAGTAGCAGGACTTTTGAGTGATTCAACAAATGGGACATGTTTGTGTCGCACTGCTAGTAGCCCTACAAATATGTTTAAAAGGAGAAAAACCTTTTAAGCATAGCTACAGTGGCCCTCACAACAACCCAAGTGAATATTTCAGATAAGCAGCTTAGTAATAACTATTTAACATATCATGCTGATAATACATTTCATGATCAATCCAGTCAAGTGAAAATGTTTATTTCAGTGGTGTACATTACATAAATGAAAAATCTGAATGTTCAACAGGTCTGCATCATCCAAATTCAGCTCGGCTCAGAAGAAAATTAAGTAAAAAGCAAGTTTTTTTAAAATTGTCTGTGATATTGTACTATTAATTGATGAGGTTATTTTGAAAATGCAACCCAAATTACAGATTGGAAGTAATTTATTTACTTTAACATGTAATGAATAAAACTGTAACATTAAATAGTAGAATGTTTTAATGGGCTAATGGACTACATAACTACATTTTGTGTATTTGCTAGTTGTTTGCTAAATAAGGGTGAATGGCAAAAAAGGAATTGCCCTTTTGTTGATGTGTGCATATATTTATAGACAGTACAACTACAAGGGCATACCTACACAATTAGTACAGGATTAGGAAAATACAATTTTGACCATTTTTATGTTTGAAAATGACCATTTAACCGTGACCCAAATGGCCCTCTGTATTATCTATTTCACTAAATTGATAAAGGAATGGCTTTTTACACCCAAATAATAAACAGTGCCGTTTTAACATTGGCCTTATGACTAATATGGAGATGCATAAATCTCAGTCTATTATACCCTGTCTATATACAATATACATACACCAGAGAGCTCTGCAGGCTTCAATTATTTGATTGAAGGTGATTAAAACAAGAATACAACAAAACTGGACTCAGTTATCATTTCATGCTAATAACAAGACAGCATGCTTTGGTTAATGATGTTGTGTGCCATTTCACCCATGTGACCTGCCCTTAATAATGCTCTTGAGGCTGAATGCAAACCTGACTGCAATGTTCCAACATCTAGTGTAAAGCCTACTCAAAAGAGTAGAGGCCGTTTCTGCATCCATGTGGGGACAAATTGCCTATCAATACTAGGGCTGTGTATTGGCAAGAACCTGGCAATACAATATGTATGTATGTATGTATGTACAGGGGTTACGCAATAATTCAATGCAATATATTGCGATACTGTAAGCATGGTGATATATTCAGATTTTTTAAACCTGATTTTAGAATAACTGTCATACACACAACCATATGCATAGGCTAATGGCTAAAGATAGATCACGACACTGCTGTCTAGTGACCAGGGGTTTAAAACTACAAAAACAGGAACCACTGAGCCACTCCGCAGGTCAGCTATAAATTAAAACTCAGTGCTGTAAGAGTGTGAGTCAATACAGTATTACAAATTGATATTGCTATACTCAAGTATACTGATATTTATTTACACCTTTAATTAACACCCTTTATTTAAGAAGTAAAGTTGGATGAGCAGGTGTCTGTGAAGTCATTCTAAGCTCACTTCCAGAAATGCTGGCTGGGATGACTTTCCGCATGCAGACAGACACACCACAGCTTGTTTTGAAATCTCTCTTTGTTCGGCATGTTGTGCCATGTTCGGCTTTGGCATAGTCAGGCCTTTCTCTCCTAATATAAAGTGATCATCCAGACCCAACTGTGAGTATATTGAAGGAGGTTGAACCATGGGATAAACCTCTGAATGGATGTGATCACGGAACTGCTGTTACTTCATCTAAACACTGGGGGGCAGTATTAAATCAGAGTTCTCTGCCTGTCCACAGTTAACCCCAACTAACCTCTCAGTCTTGCTCTACGCATAACAATCAGCAATATATCCTGAGACTTTGAAACTACAGCCATAAAACAATGTTGCCACTTCTGAGATGAAGTCTGTCTTTTTGTTTTTTTGGTTTAACAGTTAATAGATTGCAGAACAGAGAGATCCGTAAAAACCCTGCTGAAAAGCCTGTTCAAAACACACCAAACTGACCAGCATGACATTGGACATTGGTTGTGTTTGAACAGGTTTTTGCTGGTCAAACAGCACTATCCAGCACAAACCAGCATGGACAAGCAAATTGGTCTAGTCTAAGCTCATTTTTTCGGCAGGGAAAGGAGAAAGAGAGTGAAACTTGGGATTATCACCGATTAATCAAGCATTCGTTTATATAAAAAAGTGTCTTGTGAAGAAAATGGACATGAACTGATGAATTTTCTACATATTAGTTTATTTCATCCAGCTTGAAGACTATGTATACATGTGCACCTATGTCTTAATATAGTATTTATCCTTTTAAAACAGTTTCATTAAATGTGATAGAAATTTACATCATATAGTATTGATAAGAAAATACTGATCATTTCAGTACAAATCTATACCTTAGGATTTATCTAGCAAGCAAAAAAAGAATCATTGCTCATTATCAAAAAACAAAACAGACAAAACAAAAAAAGGAACATAAAAGGACACAAAAAAAAGGTTTAAAAGCCCATTAGTATGGTGGTCTCTCTTCCAGAAATGACATAAAATTCACAGTATGGAAAACAGCACGTTATATTCTTCATTTTATACTCCCCCGAACAAATCTGAGCAATAACTCCCGCTACAATGAAGTGGCTACAGATCGCTTTGAGACCTCGGTTTGTAGAGATGATCCACTACGAAAAACAAAAAACAATCATGAGATGTATGGAAGCTTAATGAAAAGAGAAAACAGTCAAATACATATTGCGTCGATTAGAAAATAAATACGTTTGCTGTGGTTACAATCCCCAAGTTGTGTGTAGTGGTTAGCATTAAAATAAATTAACAATGCTAAAACTCCATTCATAAGGTCACTCGTGCTTTAAACAAAGAGCAGTTTGGAATAAGAGCATTAGATCACAACCTCTTCAGACTACAGCATGTACCAGTAAATGCAAGTCACTGTAATGCAAGTTCATTAAAGTGTCTGTGTAAAAGGGAAGAAAGTGGTTCGGGCTCTGGTCAGACATCCAGTGTTTGCGATTCTCATCAGGTATTTCTGCAGGCAAACCTGCAGATGGACGAGAACGAGAGAGTACGAAGTATAGAGAAGGGTCAAGCTACCTTTGTTACAATACAGATGGAGATGCACTAGAAAAGAGTACAGCAGCTTGCTTTTCTAAGAAACAACTCTGTCACTTTCAAGCTGTACCATTTCTTTACAATCATGTAGTATTTAGTGTTTTGTTTTGGCTTTGCGATTACAAGACTAGTCTGTACAGTGTCAATGCAAGTTTTCAAGCAAGAGCTGCTGAAATGTAGTGTGAATGGTAACAATAACATGAAGGAATGCATTGGAGTAGAAAGGCCTTTCCCTTGTTTACGCCGAGTTTGACAATTAGTACGGTGTAAGCCCATTTATATATTGATAAAAAGTCATATACCATCTCAGAGGCTTTAGAGGAAATGTACTCAGTCATCTTTATCCACCCAGAGGTAGGCAGACTCCACCTTGCGCCAAGACGCACAATATTTGGGAAGCTGTGCGAGTCAGAGATGGAGGAGAGGAAGTGCAGGTGTGAGTGTTTTGGTATACGGGTGAGAGAAGGTGCGTTTGTTGAGGGTATCTTTTTTTAGGTAAGGCTAATGCAGTTGGTCTGCAACGTGCCCACTGCACACGGGACTATAAAGCACTGCCTGTGATCACATCTACACTGCTTCAGTTACGCAACTGGGGGTTCAGAGTTCAGTCACAGCAACTCACCTCTAACAAGGTTATCACAAGTGTGTGTGCGTGCACGCGCATGTGTATGTGTGTGTATTATGTATTTTATATCTTTTATATCAGACAGAAAGTCAGAGACTACCCTTCAAGTACAAGTCATACATGTAGAAGATATCTCACATCTCATTTCAGATTAGATTGCACACAAGACAACGCACTTGTAGAAGGAAGTCACATGAAATTGGAGGTCATAAAATGTTTGATGGGCACAGGGTTCCTAACAGGTGTTCAAGCCCTGGTAGATGACCAAACCCATCACCATCAGATAAACTGTACTGAAAGCCTTCATCTTTTCATCAGAGACAGGAGAATAAAAAATCTAGCTCCACTCTTCTACGTTCTACTGTGAGAGGACAAGTCTACACTATGGGTCAGAAAGGACGTGTATCTGTCAATAATCTTTTACTGAGAAAAGAAAACAGACCACCTAAGAGTCCAGACCTCAACCTTACTGAATGCGCTTGAAACCAACTTCTCCGACGGAACTTCAGAGGTATGGAAAAACACCCAGGCAGACAAAATGTATTACATGAAGGTCAGTCTCCGACTTCTGCACAGTATTGGGTGTGTGTGTATGTATTTATATGTGTGTGTGTGTGTGTGTGTGTGTGTGTGTGTGTATACACACACACACACACACACAAACATATACATACATACACGCACGCACGCGCACGCACGCACACACACACACACAGACAAATACACACGTGCACGCACGCGCACACACACACACACACACACACACACACTGTATAAAGGTTTAAATTCCTGTCATATCAAGTATCATTTCCCCAGTTCACACAAGTAGATGCACTCTTCATACATGAAACAGTCAAGAGTATTTTCACTTCAGAGTGCAGAGTAAAACGGCAGATGTGTTCAATGTCAAGAAAGACTGATGAAAAGTATCAGGTTATGGCGTCATACACATAATAAAATACAAAGAAAAAAATCACATAAATCAGATGCCACAGATGACAGCCCTTGTCATATGGATAAATGCTTAAAATAAAAATTGACAGAAAAATATGACTTTGATCTTTCAGGTTCTTGGCAATGATTAAAAGCATTAGCACTGGGACAGCGTCCTAATTCGTGCAGCACGCTAGAATTTGCTTCTCAGTGAAACCTACATAAAAGATCACATCCTCGTACACAAAGGAGTTTGGAAGCATCCTAAATTTAGTCTACATCTGAATAAAAAACGATTCTCTGGAGAAATACTAAAAAAAGGACGTCAGAAAGCAAACAATGTGACAAACATCAGGAAATAACAGGTTTCCACACTTTCCACACTCCTCTCCTACTTCAACAGTATAATCTCAGAAGCCTGGCCTTCAGCAGTTACTATGGTAACCATGAAGAGCGGAAGTCACTGTAATTTGTTCTTGGTTCGGACACCGGAGTCACATGACTCCTAAAGGAGTATTTGCCTAGGTGAAAGCAGATTGTCGTCATTCATAATGTGCCTGGCGGAACTGTTCTCCTCCGTCGTCCCATAGGCAGGAAAGACCTGCAGACATGTGCAATCATTTATTCATTCACACTCGTCAAGTCAACTCCGTTATTACTCATTATTGTGCCCCCAAATGCGGAGGAAAGTGTATAGATGCTGCCCTCAAATGGAAAGAACAGGGACCTAGCCCTGTGGTTAACAAGTGCTGTATGATGCGGTTGCTGGAGGTCTTTTCCACCTAAGACCCTCCTTTTTAGACTTGGATTCGCTAGTCATATAGAGTAGAGACAGGCATAATTAGTCCTATGGCACAAGAGACGGTGTTGGCATGTGGAATTTCTGCCTGGTGTGCGTGCCTATAATATCTTGTGCTTATGAATGACTACTGCGGAGAGTTTTATTAGGAGTTATTATATGCTGTACATACAGTGTATGTAGTCATGCACACCACTGAACCTCTGTATTGTGAGCTGTATTGTGTGCATGTGTTGTTCATGTTCCATGGCGCCATGTCTCGGTCATCTCTACAGTGTGATTACTGTGCCATCCTCCTCTAGGTTCCTCCGCTCCACAACCCTGTCCGGGGCACTCAGAGACCCCACACTAGCACTGGTTGCCATGGCACCATTCGAAGGCCGAAGGTTGAGGTGGGGCTCATATCTGGGGAGGCTTGGCATGCTAAAACTAGCTGTTGCACCTGCTGCCAGTCGTGGGGCGAGCCGTGCATCTCCGCCTGCCTCGATCACCAAGTCCTCGTCTTCATCGTCGCTTTCCACCTCCTCTGGCCGGAAGTTCTGAATGATATGTGACGGGGTCACTGCTGTAGCACCAGGTGTGGAATAGCTATAGTAACTGGCACCACTGTCGGATGATCGTCCCGAGCTGCCAGAGGTAGCCCCGCCACCACTGTTGCTGTTACGCACCACATTGTTGCGCTGGTTGGCCGGCTTTACGGTGATAATGAGGTTGTGGCTGTTGGCAATCATCATATCCGTAACCTGGTCCAGTGACTTGCCTGCTACCTCAATGCCGTTGACCTCAAGCACCTCGTCATTGACAGCTAATAGGCCTGTGCTTTCTGCTAGGCCACCAGGAACCAAACGAGAGATGAAGATGCCTGGGACCTTCTCCAGGCCCTGGGGTGTGACGCGTACACTGGAGCCATCACGGATGTAGAAGCCTAAAGGTTTTTCTTGTCCATGCTTGTAGAGGCGCACACGCCGGTGTGTCTCGGGAAGGATGTCCACATCGATGATGGACGACACAGGCCGGAAGTCTTTCGGCAGGCTGATGATTATGGGAGGCTTTTTCCTGTTGGCATCGGGCCGCAGTAGTACTGCTGCTAGTGCTGCCGGAGTCTTCTTGCGGGTCAACGAGTCAGTTCCAAATGCGGAGTAGTCTGCTTCCTCTGTAGAAACAGAGCAGATAAACAGAGGAGAGCAAGCTGTTAGATGTGGTTATTAGGGATGCAAAGTGGACTAACCCTTAAAAAGAATTTTTGAAAATTTGTAGTTGACAGCAAAAGTTAGCATGTCACCGTTGTTTATGTAAAAACAAAAGCCAGTTTTGGGGACAATAAAGTTCTGCTGTTTCACTTTATTGGTGGCCCAGTAACACTTTTTCATGTCCTATACTGATAGGTAGTGATGAGTATCTACCAATACCAATCTGATACCTTCTTTTTCCCTTCTTAAACAACTGTTAATAATACATGGGCCTGGATGCACTTTATTTAACCTAGTCATCTAAATAACATCATCCTTAATCTGTGGACAATTTTTTTGATTGGTTAGCACCATCAAACATTTAAATGTGCAACTGTGTGCAAAAACGTAGTTGATATTAAGTATCCGTATCACACCCCAAGAAATTGCACATATAGAAACTTAAATGGCGGCAGTCCCATGATGGAGCGAAGTGCAAGGCAGTAAGCAAAATGGTTAGTTTGTGGTCACAACTAAACAATAGACAACAAAGTCACTGATTATAGAAACAAATACACACACACACACACACACACACACACACACACACACACACACACACACACCATTAAATCTGACATTCATGCCAAACAGTCACCAAACTGGTATGTGAATTGTTCATTCTATCCATCCCTGGTTGCGTGTCAAAACTCCTTGATGTGTACCGACCCAATTATACTCGGACTACATTCCTTTCTACTTAAAACCCCATTCTCACAGCTTTGCTGTAAGGGGAGACCTAAAGGGGATCCCAAGGCCAAAAATGCCCGCCTCGTTAGTTTCGCCTCTGATCTGAAGTGTAATCTACTGTAAACACAGGCCAAGACTCCTGCCCGCCCGCCTGCCACCCTCCCTCCTTTCAATGGGTCTCCCTCTTTCCTTCTCTCTTTCTCTCCGTCAGCAGCCATTCGCAAATTCCTCAGAGGCTTACTCACAGGGCTGGCTGCATGGACTTTCACCTGTGAGAAAATCGAACTCAGGATTAGAAGACTAGTGGAGGGGGCCAGGAAGAGAGAGCAAGAGAAAGAAAGAAAGAAAGAGAGTGAGAAATGGAGGCAAGGGTATTAAAGGAACCAGAAAGACAGAAACATTGGAGGGGAAAATCAAAAGCATAGAAGAGCATAGCTACTGATTAGGTGGAATATAATAGCGGGACATAAGAAAACCCTAGCAGAATGTGCATTGTCACCGTTGTCCCATGGAAAGGGTAATGGTTAACTTGAGCCTCTAATCATTAACTTTTAAAACATTAGTGCACCTGCTGTGAGAGTAATTATACCGCTTCCTGTCCCGCTCTCTGGTCAAAAGCCAGAAAACGTGCATACTGTATCTGACCAAAGATCTAAATGGTGGTAGTATATTGATATTAAGATCGGCACTGTCAAGAATGCAAGAACCCAAATATAGCCCAGATACATGCATACACGCACACACACACACACACACACACACACAACTGATTGTTCTCAGAGTGTAACAGTTTCAATCCCCAAAGAGCTAAAAGAAAAACAACCCGCATCTGACCTAAAGGTCATCATATTTGTTTGCCAAGATATGCTTCACCTTATTTGTAGCTAAAAGAGTGTACGCTTCTTTTCTCTCTCTCACTCTCTCTCACACTCATTAAGACCACAATAACTCTTTCTTGCACACACAGAGCTGTATCCTCTCTGGAGCATGCGTGCACATGCAGCTCTCTGGTATGTCTGGCCTGTGCAGTCAAGCATGCTAGCCCATCTCCTATCTTAATATCTCCTCCATCCTCCCATCTCCTTTATGCACAAACATGGAGCTTTAACAATGGGGTCACAGTTGACGGTGTATAAAGACCCTGAGGGCCAATCATACAAGCTCTCAACGAGCAAGAAGATAAAACAAAAAAGAGATAAAAATGCATGTTGTAAAAATGCAAAAATTAAGGTTCCTAAATGGTTCTTGCTTGGATATACAGTTCTGGGAAGAGTATGTAGAGCCATCCACTGAAATTTTTTTTTCCCTGGGTTAGTCCAGAGCACAAGAGATGCAACAATGCACCAGACTGTATCGCAGCATATCGTATCACAACTGAACCCTTTAGAGGTAGATAGATAGATCACTTTATTAATCCCAGAGGGAAAGTCACGTATTGCAGTAGCCCAAGTACAGTAAAGAACAATAATACAATAATACAAAATGTAAATAAAAGAAAAATATAAATAAATAAATAAAGAGAAGAAGAAAATGAAGTACTCTAATAATAATAATAAGCACCACTATGAGTGGGAAGGAAGTACAACTGTTATGAAAGTCTTATAGTATGCAATAAAGGTATAGTGACTATGTAACGTATAATGCCTTGAAAGTATCTTTACCATGAAGAGGGTATGTACAATAATGAAAACATAAAGCATAAATAGTAAGCAGGAGAATAGTGCAGCTGTGTACTTCCACTTTCACAAGTCATCTAAAACCGTCCAATCAGAAAGCCAGATGACAGTANATCATTACCATGGAGAGTGTATGCATTGGATTTGGATTAAGTCATTCTAACATACGCTCTGATCTCCATCCAAGTTATAATCAAGACAACAAACACTGCTCATACTCACAACACAAAAAAGACCCCACTCAAATATTTTAAATTTGACATTTGCCAAAAGTATCTGCTGATGTAAACCACAAACCATGCCTCACAGAAGACCTATGGTCAGTAATTGTTGATATTTTATAAAGCTGGAAAAACAAAGTAATCCCAGAGAGTTTAGGTATTTGTCAGTCTACAAACTGTCTAATAGATACAGAGTAAAGTGGGTGCGTAGCCAAGATCACTCCAAATTCATAATGCAGAATACTCAATGCAGTAAAATGGAACCCTAAGATAACAGCTGAAGGTCTAAATCACCAGAAAGGGATTTCATCAGCTTCATCGGAGTCAGGCACACTGAACAGGCATAGTCCATTTTACCACAAAAGAACACTGCACACCTGAAGAGAGAACCTGACGCTCTAAAACGCCAATGGAGAAAACGTCTTGTGAACTGATGATACTAAGGTTGTTCAGGAAGAACACAAAGCACAAGGTTTGGCATAAAAAGGGCCATGCTACCAACGTTAAAACATCATCCCTGTGGTGAAGTGAGCATTAAGATTTGAGGCTGCTTTGTTGCCTTCAAAACGATTGTCATCACTGAGGAGAAAAATGAATTCCCAAGTTTATCATGGCATCCTACATGATCATGTCAGGTTGGCTGTCCACCAGTTGCATTTTAGTACAGCTGGGTGGTGTAGCAGGACAATGGCATATACACATCAAAGGAAATCTATATCAGAAGACTAAAATACACCTTGTAAAGTGGCCCAGTGAGTCCAACCTAGAGTCTTTTGACCTAGTGAAGATGACCCTAAAAAACACATTCACATCAGACGTCCAAAGAAAATGCCTGAGCTGAAGCAGTCTTTCAGGCAGACTGTAAGGCAGAACAGTCCAGTATTACTCTGGAACTTCACTACTAGAAGTTACTAGAAGCACCTGCAGTACTTTGCTACTAAAGGAAGTTGAAGCAAGTTATTTAACCTAACCCATTTAACCTTCCACTCGCACTGTGAATGTTTGATTGATGTTTACAATAAAGACATTAACATTATTATGATTTATGTGTTATTAGCTTTAGCACACTGTGTTTGTCTATTATCATTTTATTTTTTTACCAATTATTACAGTCTAGGTCATTTCAAATGGTTCAAATATATTTTCTTGCCACTGTTTGTGCAAGTTTATGTACCAAAAACAATTGACATTCATTTTCATTACCATTTCCAGCTTCTCTTTATCATCTCATAGAATTGAACAGACTGTGTTCATTGCTTTGCCTGACTGACACACACATATGTGTTCTGTTCTGATGGGCTACCCTGTATTATTACTCAGAGAAAAAGCAGTGTGGGCTGAAACACTACTACTTCAGTAGGAATGGGGGTAAATCACTATAGGCTGAACAGGTGGATGTATGTAAATGTGTTGGTTTTGTGTTTTCATGAAAACAGGGGATTAAAAACAGCCTGTTCGAGGCTTGGTTTCCAAATATGGACTGGGGAGTGAATGGTATGTTTTGAAAGTTTAACAATTTAAGCAAAAATCAATTATTTGATGTGGTTTAATGGCTTTACTATATACTGCCACTTTTTCTGTGTAGGGAAAAAAAGATTCAACAAACTACTGTATAATACTGAATTCTGAATTAAGTTTGGGCCGCCCTGGTGAATTGTAAAAATGTGGCCAATGCAAACATTATGGTATATTTATGTATTGTTTTTCAGTATGTCAACTTTGGTAGATAAATATTAATTGAGCACTAAAATGTCAGGTCTAAGTGTGTTCTCCACAGAGGATGCGTTCACTTACTATTACTCAGAAAATCAACAATGTCATTTGAACAGGGATGTTCCAACGTTTGCACACAACTGCATATCTGTCAAACGCTAATGTCCAAATACACATGTACGAACACAAAAAACACACGTCAGCTCCTACGACTCGCTACCACACAATGAAGCTCTCCTGTATCGCTGTGAAACCTGAGACCTTCACCACGGAAACCAGCCCAGTCATCACCATGTCTAATTACAAGCATTACAAAGACAATCACAAACACTCTCTCTGTGTGTGTCTCTTTCTCTCTCTCTCTCTCTCTCTCTCTCTCTCTGTGTCTGTCTGTCTGTCTCTCTCTTTCTCTCTCACACTCACACACACAAAACTGTGCTTCTCTCACGGTCATCTTCTCTTGACCCCTGTTAAACGCTCACCATGCTGATTGTCCTGATCAATAGAAAGGGGAAGACCATTAATAATGTGCAAACTGATCCTGAGGCCCAGGTTCAGCTGTCTGCAACATATAGAGGAACCAATTCTCTGTGGCCCGCTTAAAGAAACCCTCCATTTAATTTCAGTACATAAAAGCCTCGGTACATTAATACATACTGAATAATACATACTGACACCAACCACGCACTGTAGCTGGAGTAAATGTTTACCTCAACCTGCTTTCAAGTGTCAAAATCATCTCAAAATGAACTGCTACAGTAGACTGTGTATTTCAGAAACCTGCTCCAGATGTTACACATGTTAGTTTACATTAGACCACACAGACAAACCCTAGCTTAGACTCTACAACCCAACCCAGAGCTTGGGCTCGGGCTGAACGTCTTGGGGGGAAAATATCCCATTGCAATTTCTCTGACCTTTTCTGGCTTGAGGCTTAAATGCTGAACATAGTGCGCCAGACTGCCAATTACTTGTGGTTGTGTTGCCATGTACACAGCTCATGAATGTTTGGTTGCTTTTGATTGCTCTAACTCAAGCTGCATACTTTTAGGATAAATCCCTTTTTTTTAAACTTAAGACATCATTTTTAAGTTTTGTGTGTATTAAAGTCCCAGGAAAGCCAGAGTCAAACATTAAAATCATCTGCTCTCTGTCCGACAACCCTTGTGTGCTCCACCACTTATACAGAGCTAAAATCTTTATCCAGTAACTGAACAAAAAAAAAAACACAGATAAACATGGAACATACAGAAGGACGGACGGTCAAACAAACAAATGAAAATGAAACTAAAAAGTTATTGTGTTCACAGTTGAAAAAGTAAAACATATATATTGCAACACAAAGCTTATCATGAAAATGTATTAAAGTTTTTTTATATTGACTTAATTGATATATATATATATATATATAAACATAGTGCGCCATAGTGCGCCAGACTAATATGAATGTGTTGTATGAGTATTTAAACACCTTAGTGTAACTGCTGGACTGGGAATAGTCCACCAAATAAAACTATCCAGTCAAAAGGGTCCATCACTGACAAGTGATGAAGGACTACAGGATAAGCAACACAAACTGTGCAGCAACAGATGAGCTATCATCTCAGCAAGATATATATCGTCGCTGTCCAAAGAAAAACAAGTATCTGCAAAATGGCCACTTTACAGGAGAGGGCAAAACCCTCAAAGGAAGTCAATGGAACCAGACATGCTTTCCAAGCAATTTTGCATACATTTCCAAGCATGATGCACATAAATTGACAAAATTGACAAAAACAGAGATGTTTTTCTTTGGACAGCGACAATATAGTTATACATAAGTATATAAGTTATGATAGGCCTGCATATTCTATATCTTTTTTTGCAGAAATGTTATTGAAAGTAAAACAAACTACAATTAGCAGCAATGGGGGCGCTTTAACTTGTGATTGACATATTGATTGTCATAGTCACAGACAGCGATTCTGGCTAGTTAGTGGGGTGCTTTTATATTTATTTATATTAATTTATTTATTTTAATGCCTGTCATCTGATCAGTAATACTACATGATGATACTGTGATGAAGAATTATGACCAGTCAGCGGTTTGCACCATTTCTAGCTCCACACATATGTCCAGACTTAGCACTCTTGATGTCAACAAAAATTGGTACCACATTGCGCTGCCCAGTGGAAAAACTAGTAAAAAAGATTTATATCTTTCATTTTAGTCCACAAAGCTCACAGCCATAAAACAAGTACTGAAAGATGACCTGTACATGGCCTCTAATAGTGGTACAGGTAAGACCAACTTCAACAAAGGCCACGTGATCATATCTTAGGATAGCCCTAGGTGATTTCTCCTGTTACTATGCCAGCACATACTAGAGTCCCATCCCCATCACTGACCTCAACACAGGAGTCAGTGGACTTCCTGTCAGGAGAGTCCAGGAAGCAACCTCTGTGATCAGGTGGTCATGTGTGTGTATGAGAATACAGGGGGTGGGGTTGGGGGGGGGGGGTTACATGAGTGAAATACAACACCACTATTGATCGCGATCCTCTTACACACGGTCCACAGAGGTCTTTCAGAATCAGGTGTTTGTTAAGCTCCATTCATTCATGCCTGAGTAGCTCACTAATCAATACTTCCCTTAAACATGTAAAACCGTCCTTAGAGGCTGGGGAACGTTAATAAAACAGACCACTGGGAGAATTTAAAGATGTTAACGATGTTTACAGCCTTCTGCTTGAAACATTTAACTCTCAGATACTCATGTGCTACTGCTCTCTTCTTCCCTTACAATTAAATATGCTGTTTGTAACTTTGCCTTTAAAACTGACATACGTAAATGAGCTCTGTACTGACTGACTGGCCTGTTTTGCTTCTCATTCAAAAAGCAGTCTGGACTTCAATGTACACGGAAGAGCTCAACTGCCCAAGTTGGAGTGTATATGAATGTTGTTTTTTTGTGACATCACCAAAACAGCATGTTCAAAACAGGGTGTTTTGTATTCTAGTTTCCCTATAAAGACTGGGGACTGAATGCACATTTCACCACAATGTAAACAGGTGTACTGGAACCTGAACCGTACTGAACTCCCAAACCTATGAGAACACAAAACAGTCTGCAGCACTGGTGTTCTAGCAATTGACAAGGGTCTTAAAAAATGAATTAAATAGTTAAATACAGCACAAGAGCACTAACCAGCAACCTCAAGCCAGTGCTCATACCTAGAGAGAAGAGAAGTAAAGCTCAGCATAAGTGCAGTACAATGCATTTCAAAGTATACATCGATGGGTTCTCACTTAAGTGCTTCACAAAGAGATGGGTCTTCAGTTTGCGTTTGAAGACTGCGCCACAGTCTGCCGTTCGGACAGCCAGTGGAAGTTCAATCCTCTCAATGAGCTGATTTAGGCTATCAAAATTTCCCAATTATCCCTTTAATGCTGGTAACATTTTCTGATAAGGACATTCAACAGCTTCTTGTTAGAATTTTTCCCATTCCACCTTAAAAGGTGCTGCGGCTACATTCTGGCACCTGAGACGTTATAATGAGTGATGCAACATTTAATGTAAAAACGGAAAATTTGAAAAGGAAGCTGGAGAATAAGAAGCGAACTTCAGTCTTGTTGTTTTAACACTGGTAGTATTTTTGGTACTCTCCATAGCCAGCATGTGGTTTGTCCATTCTGGGCTACTGTAGCAATACAGCAGCTCAACTTGGCATCCTCCATTGTAAGATGACCCGCTCCTATGTAGATTTAAAGGACTCACTCTACTGTAAGTTTAACCAGAGTTGTGGTTACAGGTAATTATGTACTAATGTTTTGTGTACTATATTCTATTCCTCCTAATAGAGCCCTCTCAATCTTACATACTGCTCCTTTAAATGTGCCCTGAATGACTGAGAAAGTTGTATAACGCAGTATGGCACTGGGCTGTATCATTTTATTCTGACAACATTTCGCAGAGTTATTAGAATCTAGACAATTATACATTCCAAATATTTGAGATCAAAGTTGTGCAAGTACTGCGCTCATAAGGGACGAATGCATAAGTGAGAGCGGCCTGTGTGACTGCCTGTCACAGCCTGAGACACGCACTCACCTCATCCAATATTCAGCAGCTCCGCGGCAGGCCATATGACGGACGTGATGCCTCACGTCTGGTGATAGTGAATGGCTCTATTCAAGATATTTTGCAGCAAGCTGCTCTACAAGCCCGTGTTTGCTGTCCATCCAGCCAAAGAGCTGCTATTGCTGTGCCTGCGCTCGGCCTTGCACAGGCTGTCTGTGTGACGGCATCTCTGGAAGTGCTCCTGTTTCTTTAAGGTTCGGGGGCCGCATATCTCCCGCATGGAGAGAGAGTGTGTGTGTGTGTGTGTGTGTGTGTGTGCCACCGTGTTCCAGTTACGGAGCGATAGGGGGAGGAGAGCGGGAGAGGAGGCATAATGAGCGCTTATTAAGGAAAGGGAGAAAGAGACGGAGAGCAAGAGAGGGGGAGAGGGGTGAAAAATCCTTTCAATAGGGAAAAATTCCTGAGGTGTTGCTATTCTGGGCTCGCTGTGCGCATACCTCGGTGGCACTGCCGGGATAAAGCGAGCCTTCAACTGATAACAGAGAGAGAGGGAGCGAGAGCGAGAGCGAGAGAGAGAGAGAGAGAGAGAGAGAGAGAGAGAGAGAGAGAGAGATAGAGAAGCAAGTTCAAAAGAGAGCAAAGCCAAAGCCAGACAGCACAGAAACAGTGAACAGTGAAGGCCTGTCATGGTAACTGAGCAGTAAGGAGCACCAAAGGAGCAGCAAGAATACACTTCAGGAATAACGGACACAGTGATACTGAATCTCTTCCAATATCTGATAACTTTGGTTGCACATTGCTTTTTAAGATACCAGCACTGTTCCAACTCTGAAATGTCCAGTGTAATTGGGAATTGTGTGCTTGTATAAAGCTCTTTGATCCAACTTTCGGTTTTCGGATAAACTGAAAATTTTTCGCATACACCATCTCAGGGCAGAATCCCGAGCACAAATTCAATGTCGGTCTGACCCTCACTTGTCTGTTTGTCTCTTTTTACCCTCCCTCGTTTCTCCCATAGAGCCCCATTTTTCCTTTGCCACTACCCAAACAACTATTGTTTAATTTAATCTACAGCCACCAAATCCATACTGACTTGCACTCCTCTATGTGTCGTTTATTCATCCCTCATTCCTCCCATAGCAACCACAGACTAGCAACAGGCTAGCAGGAAGTAGAAACCATTTAAGCTGTGCAACCATTCTGCGTTTCCTTTAAGAAATGCACTTTTCTAGTTATTATTACTATATTGTTTTGGCCAGTACCACTAACAAAAACGTCATATTTTATTTTTTGACATTTTAAGACAACTTCAGGTTGAGCAACAGGACATTTATCATTATTGTGATAAGTTATATCACAACACATCATATTACACTCTTGCCATATCGGCCACCTCTACACTATCTATATATAGTGTAGGTATATTTAACATTTGAAGTGCAGGAAGCATAACACTAGTGCAACATTCATCGTAATATGTAGCCTAATCAGGGGCATAGCTAGAACTGGCCAGGAAAGACCCGAAGGGGGAAAAAAGCATTATTAAAATAACAAATTGCTTAAAACGGTTGTTTTCTTTGCTAAATAAGTAGCCAATCACAGAAAGACAAGCTAATTATTAAATTAGGCATCATGAACTCATACCTGATTGGTACCTACCATGGCACATATTCATCATAAGGCGTAACTTTCCATAACTGTGGTGGCCAGACAGGTGGCCATGCTTCATTCAAAGGTGGCAATGGCCACCCTGACCATCCCTTGGATATACCTCTCAGCCTAATTATTAAAAGGCCCATATGCTACATAAATGTCATAAATGAATTTTAACATGACAACCTACAGATAACAGCAAGTGCACTGTACATTTCTTTAAATAAGGAAGCATCACTTCAACATCTAATAGCTAACCTGGAACAACAGACTGTCTGATATGCAGAAGAGGAGTCACACTGCACTGCCGGCACAGAGAGTGACTAAGACAGATAAAACATAACCTATTTTTTTTAGAAAGCACGGGCCTCACGTTCATTTTCAGTGTCATTGTGCTGCAATGAACTTCCAAGATTGTGCATGTTTGACATGGCTGAGAACCGGACAGACTGTGAGGTCCGTAACATGAGGTTTGCTTATGGTGTTAACTACACAAAAATCATTCATGTGGCTTCGCTTTATCACTGAAGGAAAAATAATGTGCTGCATTGTTGTTTTTGCACCCTGCACACAGATTAAAAGAGGGTTTTAAAGAGAAGTGCTTAAGATCTATATTTGAAAGAAGGTCCTTCTGTTTTTTGCCAATATGAATTTTGACCACTATGCAAAATTCCCAGCACACTAAATGAAAGGACACCAAATTATTAGCTGTAATTCCGACATTGCTCAGAATATAATAATTAAAATGTTAATTTTATCAGTGAATAATATATGAGCCAGCCTTACTGTGCAGCCCTGTTTAAAACTCTCTACAAAATGTAGAAACTCTAGAGGAGAAATGCTTTATTTATGCTGCAGGATATACTTCTATGAAGTAATGACAATGAAGTTATCATATGACAACAAGTCAAACGTACATCATTTCACTAATGGTGGTGTTTACTGTGGATTGGGAGACAAAGCAGTACTTAAGTTGCTGTGCTGATAATGATGTGTGTCTGCATTCAGAGTCATCTGAAGTCATCTTTTCTGCAGTATTAGGATAATTTACAACCGACTAGCGCACTGCTGTAGGGAGAACCATTCATAGAAGAAGACCACAAAGTTTCTGCAGATCTTTGGGATATACAACAAAGAAATGAGTCCTAATCTCTCTGTTTGGGTTAGGTAGCGTGTTAGAGCGTTTAATAAGAGCGAGCGTGGGAGGGTTTGACTCCTGCCTTCTGTCACCTCTGCTGCATGCATACATCAGCTCAGAATTTGCTGACTACACTCATATCTCTCTCTCTCTCTCTTTCCCACTCTCTTGGGATATCACTCGGTCGCCCTGCTCTTCTGTTTTTCCCAGCAGTGGTTTCTGCAGTTGGCCTAAGCTGTCCTGCGAGAGTGCCCTGGTCCAGCCTGCCTCATGCATTCTTGGACTGAGTCCAAGATGGACCACCCTGTCAGTCAAGATGCCTAAGGAGCAATCTGCCCAGAGATGCAGTTCTCTCTGACTCCTGGCCCTCTGGCTCCTAAAAGAATATGAAATCTGCCACTGTGAGAGATGCATTCACAGTGCAATAACTCAGTGGGTTAATCATACACAGCCCCATCATAAAGCATTCAAACTCAACTCTGACCACTTCAGTGACCAGTCATTCAAATCATACACTAAAGGCAACTAGCCAAATTCAAATCTCGTTTCTTAAGAATCAAGGACAATTTGCAGCAGCATTTAACTTGTGCTGGGTGGTATTGATATTTCATAATACTGACACATCACAACTTCACAGTTTCTGATGGAGCTAAGAAACTCTTTAGCCAAAACTGAGCAGCCATTTTGAAATCGGTTATAAACAAGCCAATTTTTATGCCACATTACAATTTCTGGTTTAATACAAAATCCCCCTTTGACAATGTATCTTGGAGGTGGGATTTGCTAACTGGCTAATGCAGAAGGAAGACAGATAGCTCAAGTTAGTGCCAAGTCAAGTATCATTTCTGCTAGAGATGGGTGATACAGCAATTTTTTTTCACAACACACAAAACGTCACAATATTTATATTTCAGGCATCTGATCTGTTGAAACAGAGGGAAAAAAAAGAGTCAGCAGTGTTACATAAAAAAAAAAAAAATACAATACAATGTATTTGTACATATACTTGTTAAAAGAATGATGGGTAATGTAGTGAGAGAACAGGTTAATGGGTACTGTAGGTTTCCATCCAATTGTTTTGCAAATGTTATGTTCATTTACAAAATGTTGGCAGAATAAAGTGAATTAAGTCGTTTTTCCATCCTTTACAGTTTAGATGATGTAGGCCATCATGATTAGGGGCTGCATCGAAACGAGCAAGATGGAAAGATTCAACTAAAGCTTTTGCTTTAAGGTGAATTAGCTTTACAGACATAAGCCATCTTTTTATGGACATGCAGCTCAGATATGCTGGACAGAATGACACAAGGCTGAAACCTCTGGATCACCTCAACAACGTCCACCTTCACAAAACTGAAACTGGCTTCTTTTTTGAATTTCTCATTCCACCATAAATGGTGAAAGAACGCAAACGCATTTTACTGTGTTCAGAGGTGGGTCAAACGTATGGTGCAAGAGTAACAGCAGTTCGCTGTTGTGTATACGCTGTATGCCAAACAATATCAAGTGAAACTGAATCATGTGAACTTGCGGCTCGATAAAACATTTTCCCATCACCATTTACAAACTTGTTCTGATTGACTTGTTCTGTTCCAAGTTCTTCTTTTAAACTAATCTCAAAGAGATATCATGTAATCTCATGTACTGAGTTTCTAGTGGTGTGGCCACAGGGATGGAAAACTATGCTACCAAAGATAGAATCCGCAACAATTAATATTGTTGGCACCAATACCATTATACAGGCATAGACAATATACCACACAGCACTAATCTGGCCTTTTATGGTGAATTTTACAAAACACCATGAAAGGATAAAGGTACCCTGAGAAAGACACAAACACCAGGCTCACTGGTCACCTTGTCTGGATGAAAAATGACTTTTAGGAAAAAATAGGCCAGCCTTGTGATCAGGCACAGCCTTGCCCTACATTTACACAAAACAGGAGAACACCAAGTTTTCCCGCCAAATACCCTACACCCCCCGTGCACACATTTCTCTGTACACTCCTGTCCTTTCCACACCATCTCGTACACTTCCTGCTCTCTAAGCCATCTCTGAATGTTCAGTGAATGCTTCATTCCTTGCACTCATGTGCGTGGCCTGCTGTCCTGTTTAATCTGGCCAGTGGAGGTGATCAGAGTCTGGCCACATTCCACACAGCACAACCCCCCCATTCCTTTTCCCTCATCCCCTCATCTCCTTTCCAGATCACGGCCCCTGCCTCCACACAGCAGGCTTCCACTGCTCTCCTCTTTTTCTCCCTCTCTCTCTCACTCAAACTTCTGATCTTTCCTCTTCTCTTCCTAACATTCTCTAAAAGGCTGCAGCTGCCCTTACTCAACCCCCTCACTTCTTTTTGCTTCAAGAACACACAGGCACAGGGGTCTACACTACAGACAGGACTACACCACGTTTTCTTCTCTGATACTGATACTAACACTGAAACCCTGAATTCTTACTTTAAAAAACTACTGTGCTTTAAAATAAGCTAAACACTTCAGTTAAGATCTAAATATTGGCTATCAAATGCTACTACCCCACAGGAGGAAATACACAGATAGCAACATCACATCACACAATCTGAATGTGAGTTATATACCACTGTATCTGATCTGATGTAGGATTGGATCAGATACAGTCTTTTTCACTGCAGTCTGGCATTCTTTCCCCTGTTATGCATCAATACATCTCTGACTAAATGTGTATGTATTTCCGTATACATCTAATCCTAAACATAACCCAACTTTATCTCCCAACTTTCCAAAAAAGGTCTTTATAAAGCCTTCATAGACACTAGAGATACACAACAAAGAGGACCCATATCAGTACTACTAGATAGTTGTTTTGAAAGTAATTACTGGCATCAGACAGAGGTTCAAACTAGTATTTGATAACGCATGTACTGTATTTATGAAGAGGGGAACATTTACAATGATGCTGGGCTAGTGTGATAAAAAGGTCTGTCTTTTATTTATTTGACTAATATTTGGTATCATGGTAACGCTAATCCAGGCTGCAGCAGTACATTGTATACACAGGAAACACTGGATACTGGGATCGGCCCATTATTCTCAAGCTGGTGCGAAAGTTAGTCCTAAATTCTTCTGATTTTAGTGCTCGTAGTTTGTTACAATTTGTAAAACAAATGCAGGCACACTGTAACACACAGTCCTCAGTACTGTTCCCTAGTCTGCCAGGACTTCATGACGTAATACAGTTCCCCCACATCAGGGCTGCCAACAGATCAGCCTGAGAGTCTTTAGTCTGACACTGGCATTCCTCTCTCTCTCTCTTTCTTTCCTGTTCAACAGTCCACAGGGAGTGCTACTCCTCCTCCTCAAAACTGAAACAGGAATGACAGAACCAAGACGTCACAGGTATCATGACACAGAGGAGAACACACACACCCATGTGCTCAGGTTAGTCGATGCATGGAAAAGTAAACAAATCCATGGTTTCAGTGGAGAAAGAGAGAGGCTGTTGTGTCACAGAACTCTGTGGGAAGAGGAAACACCTTGTCCAGTCTAAACTGTAAAAAACCCTACCACATCTACACCCATTCTAAAAACAAGGTCACAGACCTGTATGTACAGTGAAAAAGCTGATGAAGAAGACATAAAGAAAAATACTAATGTAAAATAATAATATTATAATAATAATATACAATCATAATATAATAAATAATAATAATGATAACAATAATACTGATGCGAAATACGTCTATGGTGCATAACTTTGAGCTAAGAAGACGGCCCTGAACTGAAAGCGATGTACACAGACTGGCCTGTAAGCCAGAGTACTACTTTGTTCTAATAACTCCAATCAGCTCAAAATGGCCCTTTTTTGGCTCCATTAGGGTCCCACAAAACAATTCTGGACTGTAATAACCGCAATGTTGAGTCAAACGCTGTTGTTGCTGTACATGGATAATTTGTACAGCAGGATACCTGCTGTTTGGGTGGGTCATATGCTTTGAATGGAACCATGAAAAAGTAGCCTTCTCAGATTACATTCTTGAATATTATTAGCCCGCAAAGGCAAATAGGTTGGCGTCATTACAGTATCTATTTAAGGCCGCAGCAGTTGGCTTTAAATGAATAAAATGATTGGCATTTATTTCTTTAATGATTAGTTAGGATCTTAGAGCCAGGACAGTTTGGTGGCAACAGTGCGTTTCACAAAACTATTACACGTTTGATCCGAAACATTTCTGAAGGGTGGGTTAGGAGTTGTCTCACAAAGGTGCAGTGAAAAGTTAGAAGAATTAATTCTTTGACTGTTGACTTAATTCTTTGAAATGGGGCAGTCTTCAAAGGCTCAATAACAGAGACTATTGTTGCCAAGTAAAAATCCTGCTTACTGATAACCAGCCTGAAACTTTTACATTTTGTACACTGATTTTTGCCATAAACTGATTTTTATTTGCCATAAAATACATAAATGTATTACATATATCATGTTTTAAGAAGACTTTAAATTTACAAGGAAGATACAAAAATAGGCTTTATTTTATTGATTAATGCAGATTATTAAAATAGTGCACTGCAACTTTAAATGCAATTAAACATAATGAGTTAAAAGACAAATGGATGCTACAAAAGACGGGAAGGCTCAACGGAAATGAAATTAGCCTAACCACAGTCAGCATAGTGCTTCAGCGTTTAACTGGATCAGCAAAAGAGCAGAAGGATAGCAGTGAGGGATGGCGTGAAGAGGAGGAGGAGGAGGAGGAGAAGAGAAGAGCTCATTTCCTGGACCCATTCAAGAATTAATTGGAAAACAGAGAGGAGGACTGCAGATCGCAGAGGAAGATAAACAGCCAGAGTCTGAAAGCTACAACGCTGCACTTTCCTTTAGCTATTGGGACATGAAAAACCATGAGTATTATCCACATCCTGGTGTTTTGTATCTCTGTTGTCTTTAACAAAGTAAATAACATAGTATTTCCCCTTTACACCTGAAGGAAGTAGTCTGAGTAACACATTTTAAAGATAAGACTATAAACAGATTATGAACTACTGGGCAATTACTGTAGTCATCCATTTAAAACCTGTTTTCAGCATTTGGTTCCTGGATGAATTATTCAGTGTACCGTTACATCCCCATGTAGAGTGAAGCTACAGTCAGAAAAGTCAGATTACAGTGCTTAAAAACTGTCAATTTTAAGAACATACTAGTCATAAGTGGGTCAAAAGGCAGTGTGAGTCACTGAGAAATCAAAGAACAAAGTGTCTCATCGGGTAAAGTAGGCCTTATAGGCTTATAGAAGTAAGAGTTGAAAGAAGTGGACTTCTGTAGGTTTCAGGAATGATTTTCTTCTAAAGGAGCAGGAGTTTTCCACAGTCTGATGTAGCTAGGAGCGTCTCATTTCATATAATTTTGAATATTATGACATAAAATGTTTTACTTAGTTCTTTCTCTTCTTACTTCAAATCCGAAGCACTCAGTAAAAGACATATATTTGCAGGTAGCTATTAAGTCCCAAATACCAATTAAAGTGCACAACAGGGAAACAAACAGCTAAAATGAAACTAAAACCAAAACTAGCACCATCAGATAAACAGTATATACAAACAGTATATGGAGCTTTCACCTTTCACAGGAAATCAACTCCACTCTTTCTTCAGATCTAAAAAAAATCCAGGTGTGTCTGTTCTGTTCTCTCCACTGTGAGAGGACCACTCAACGCTGTGGGTCAGAAAGAATGTGCAGCACATGTTTATGTGCTCGTGTTTAACACTAATGTTACATTAAATGTAGTTGCTGAAGTTTCTGTGTGATTTTCTGTTAAAAATATAGTTTCTTCCTTTTATTCCTGACCCTGAAAAATGAATAACACATACTTAATGACTGTATGTAATGACAATTAGATGTGTAAGATTATTAGATCAAAATGGTAAATGTAAAGTTATTTGTGTTACCTTTTGCCAGATCCATAATAACGCTAACCCCATTAGTCCATTAGTCGAATATCTGTAAGATGAACTTCATCTGATCAACATGTGGGGGGGTTGGGGGGGGTGAACAGTGGTCCATTGTCATTAAAAGGAACAGACACTCAAACCGGCCGTTCTGAACAGGACCGTTTTAGACAGGGTGAGGATGGAGTTGTGGTGCTGGATCTTTGTGGTATTTTGATCAAAGCATGTTATTAAGACACCAAAGAACTGTGTTAGGTTGGTATGTCACTATCTTGATATACTGGTAGAACTGGAATGAATTAACACACTCGTTTTAGGGGACACCTTCTGAAAAAAGCTTTTACGTGGCATTATGAGTCTATTACCTTCTAATAACTAGAATTCCACCAACAGAAATATGTTGATCTTGACTAGAACAAGTTGTTTATGCGACATCAGTCCTACTCAGCACATCAGAAGATTCCAGGTAATACTAGAATCTAAATGTGGATGTACAGGGTATGAGTCACTGGGAAACCATGGGACAAACTGTCCAGGTAATGCTGGCCTATAGACTCACTGAGGTATGTACCACCACACCTAGTAACTAAACAAACGGTGCATGACCAGGAAGGATGATAACTTTTCAGCATGTGTGTGTGTGTGTGTGTGTGTGGTATGTACCAGGCACATGTGAGCGTGTTTTAGTGGTATTTAACCGACCGTGCCTTCCATCACTGCTGAAGAATCCCTCGTCGTTTAGCGCAAAGGGCTTGGGCCTCTTCACTGCTGCCATAGCAACAGGTAAACAAGTGTGAGACTGGTGGCACTGCAGCCATCCAGACATTGTGTGAGAGAGCGCGTGTGGGTGAGTGTGTGGAGGGCAGTGGGGGGCGGCACGCATGGACAATGCACACTGAACCTCTGAGTGGTTTGACGTAAGAATATCATTAAGGCAATACAACATACCAGCATAAAAGATTCAGATACTGACTTCATTCCAGGCCACTTCCACATGCAAAACAGCTTCTGCTCAATAAAGACTAGACTCAAACAGACAGGCAGACAGACAAAAGACACAGGCTGGCTGAAACTGAAGAATGTCTCTAAGCTTTTAACCAAACAATCCTCGACCCCACAACTCACTATGACACAAACGCACTGCACACTAACAGTGAATTACTAACAATGAATATGAGTGAGTCTCAGTCCGACTCAGTACATAATCCATTCAGCTATGACAACCTGAACCAAAGGAGGACTGTTACACATTTACAGACTGTTACTGATTCATCATACGTCAAATATAAACTACGTATTAAAATACGAAACACAGAATTACAGCAGTGATTCACTCTGATGCAAGAGTCACACTGCTGTGACTAAGAGCTCTGTGTCTTAGTCCAGCTTAATCACACTGTACCCAAAACTCATTATATATATTGTTATTCAATGCTGTCTTATGTTTTCATTCGGGTACTTTGGAGCTGCACAAATATTTTATTTGTTAAAATTGAAAGGAGCAGCATTAGTGAGTCAGGAGGAAAAAGAAACATGCTAATATGGTGTGCGTGCACTGCTGCGAGTCATTCTGTATAGCCTGAAGAATTATTTCAAAATCTCATCGGGTCTGATTTTGCTGGACGCGTTCCAAGACCATGTCATACATGTTGTATGTATGACATCACATGCACAGACATGCAAGATCCTGATGAAGAAAACTCTGAAACATCCTGACCCAGTCTAGCTTGCAAAGTTGGGTTGGGTTTACCAACTTGTTCTACCTGACTTTCAGGATTGGACTCTAGCTCAAACTGAGACAGCAAAACTGATGCCATTGTAAAAATAGCCACAGTGGTCTTGGGAGGGCAACCTAGCTGGAAGTTGCTAACTAATCAGAGCACACTAGGCTCATCAGGAGATGAGCTCAAAGACACAGGAGCTCTAACAGAGTGTTTCAAACGGAGAGTGGATACGGATGTACTGTATGAGAATAATAATGTGTTGTTGGAACACTGAAGCATGTAAATCCATCCTAACAGACCCCAAAAACAAAATTATGAACACTGAAAATGGGCTTAATAGGTTCCCTTTAATATTTTTGCACTTCTTAATTGTGAGGTGCTGACTGCAGACTGCCCATTACAGATTTAAGTCACACCCGTTTCCCATTTGCAATGTAAACAATGCTCCATCATTGAAGAATTCGTATCAAAGCCAATGTACACTTCTCAGTCTTATTCCAGTGTGATCTTGCATATACATCAGCAATTCAGGGGCAGCGTTTATGCCGTTTAAAAAGGTTCAAAATCCTTTTTACGAAGGCATACTTGTCTTTCTATTTCTGTAGTTCTAGAGCTGCAGAATGGGTGAAGCAGACAGATGCACAGGCTGATACTGTTTGTAGTCAAAACTGTCTGTACCGGCTCACTTAGGAAGTGATTTGCAGTCTCATCAAGTATGCAAATACAAGCATAAATGAAAACTACAGACTGGTTAAGAACTTAATCACAAATGTTTTAGTTCTCTGCATATGAGACTGAAATAACTTCGTTGTCACTCTAACAATCACAGTCTCATCAGTGAA
Source organism: Semaprochilodus insignis (assembly GCA_034552555.1). Classification (NCBI taxonomy): domain Eukaryota; kingdom Metazoa; phylum Chordata; class Actinopteri; order Characiformes; family Prochilodontidae; genus Semaprochilodus; species Semaprochilodus insignis. The sequence continues at coordinate 18,960,481 of CM067492.1, forward strand.
TGCATTTAAAAACGCAGTCATGCTGTAACTGAATTTGTTTATAACTGCATTCACTTCAGGTCTAATGAATTGCTTTTGTAATGCCACTGCCTGCCTGAAAGATTATAAATCACACCATCCTGTTAATAGCAAGATTAAACAGTTAGAACCCTTGCTGTTTAAGGAAAAATGGAAAAACACAAATTAACGTTTAAAAGCAGGACATGACTACAGTAGAGAACCTAACTGTCTTCATCTGCCAGTAGTAAATAAATGCTAACTTGGCTTAGTTAACAGGTTAAGCTTCTCGTATTTATGTGCTAAATTAGCCTCCAGGCTCCCGTGCAAAACTAAAGACACCAAACACATCAACTGCCATTCCACCCAGTGCTATTGCCAAATCACTCTTGTATTTGAAAGAAACTCCACTCCTTTCAATTCAGTTCAGTGACTGTACTTTGTTCTGCAGTAAAAGTCTCACCTTCGTATACCATTCAGGGTAATTCAAAGCAATTCAGAGAGGCTGTTTCGGAGAAGCACAGAATTGTTGATAGTGGTGTTGATAGGAACCAGATGTCTGAAGACTTTGAAACAAACTCACAAAAAGTTATGACATATGATGCTTGTAAATACATTGCATGATGTTCAAATTACTGTTTTATGGTTGTTTTGCAATGTAACATCCATTTATGATGGTCAGGATGGCAAAATGTTTTAGATGTACTACTGTTCTGCCATCAACATCACTCAGAAAACTCAGAAGATGTGTGTAGGTTCATTGGTTTTGAATAAACAGAATAACTGTATTTGTGTTGTAGACATCCTATCACCACCACCGTAAAGAAAACCAGTAAGGTTAGAAAATCAGTTAGGTATGGATTGATAATATGAGCCACTGCCAGTGGGAGGATCGGTTTACTTTTTTTTTTTTTACTAATCAAAAGCTTAATTGTCAGATTAAAAAATCTTTTATCATAGTCCAAAAAGGCGTTTGGGCTTGAAAAGGAAGCACAGGAAAAGAGAAACAAATGCCAACGTGAGAGGTAACATGAGAACGAGGAGAAGAGAAAGAGACAGAGAGAGATTTAACCAGCTAGGAATCATAGTGCTCTGGGAGTGGTCACTCCTACTGACAGAGCTGAGCCCAGGAAGAAAGAGGTAAAGGGCAGCATTCAACCTAGCTGAACCAGGGAACACTGATGCAGTCATTTAAATCAGCCAGCTTTTGTGCTGGAAATAAAGAGTAGCTTCCCTTCAACGAGAAGAACCTGATTCCCTTATGTGTGGAGAGGATGGATACGGGTCCTGTCCTGACTTGTGGTGGTCTGTCAAATAGTTGCCACTTGGGGAGAAGTGTCAAAATATGCTCTCACTAACACGTACATAGAGACTGTGAACAAACCAGAAATCCTAGACAGACTCCCACAGCTAAAAGCCCCAACAGGACATCCCCCACTCTTAAAGTGGGCTGGTATTGGTGTGTGTGTGTGTCCCACTGCAGCCAGCGACAGGGCACAGCAGGATGCTAGCGTCGAGCGTGTAATTGAAACACAGGCCCATGCAGCGTTACACAGTGACCCCTCTAATCTCCTTCTGACAAAGTGGCTTAGCATCTATAGGTCATATGGCACACAGACACAGCTTAGACTGAGTTGCCCCATTAAAAGAGCTGCTCCACCAGGGCTACACCAGAAACAAAACATGCCCAAAAAACATCCCCTACAGAACACAAAACACCACCCAACAAGAGGTCACGTCATGACTGAGCCCAAAACAAAACAAAAGCCAGATAATTATACTTTGCATTTTATGAACACCGGAAATATTCCCAAACACCACCAAATTATGATTATTTAAATCACAGAATAGCTCCTCTATACCTGGTACTAAGGGTGCAAATTTAGACAAGTTCTGTATTTGCCTGCAATTATTCAGGTTACAAAAAGGATGCAACCCATTAAATTAACAATACTAAAACAAATGGCTCCAGTCCTGAAATCTGACTGAGTGAGTCACAATTACACCCATCTTAAATGCTTGCATGATCCATCGAACGCAGTACTGTTGACATGTATATAAACTAAAGGGCCTGAAAGCGAGTTAAACATGCATACATGTCCACTATTACATGATCAAAAACAACATGACTGAAATATATGATGGGCTCCTGAAAGCTTTGTTTTATGAATTTTGAAGAAATATTTACCAATCATTACAAACACAAGTTAAAACGAAAACAATTATCATGACCAGGTCTTGCTTTGGCCCTCTAAAGCCATGAGTTTTCACCACATCCTTCTCTATAATTTTCCTCTAAAAAGTCATCCCCACTATAATCAAGCTGTGTGTCCTCTTTGTAGGTCTATCTATTGTTACCAACTGCCCATTGTGTCTTCATACACAGATTAAAAATATTTCTTAATTAAAATGATAATCTATTCAAAAAAGAACTGATTTCATTTACTTGACTGTAAGAAAAAGAAAATTACATTAACTGCCTTAAAAGCCAATAATATTGGTCAACCTGTTTCAGTCTTTTAGAAAGAAATGTTACTGAAAGAATAACATGTGACAGTATTGAGATTAGGCTTCAAAACAGCTCAGGCCTGAAAATCAAAATCTTGCACTAAAGATTTTTAACCCAACACTGCAGCCTGCCCCAACAAGAACTCAACAGCTCAACAAAGTATGCCAATGATTTCAACATTCTGCTGGCAATATAACAAGAAATGGAGGGAATACCTCCATAGGATTGGAGGATAGCACCATCTAAAAAAATAAAAGAGTCAAAGCTGTACTACCCATTCTAATAGAGTTGTACTGTGTACTGTTGTTAGGTTACACAGTCAAACAAAGCAGGCTCTAATGGAGTTTCCTGTATGACTGCCGACATGGTGACAATCTGATAACACCAGTAAACACAAACAGCACTTTGTCCCTAGAATACTACCTTTCTTTCACCTGTATCCTCACCAGGTACAATTATGGCAATGCCACTTATTTCATGTATACTGTAGCTTTATAAAAGCTATCCAAAACTTCATTAGGGCTGATGTTCATGCACTTTGAACAACCCAGTTTATTTATTTTAATAAAATATTAAAATATATTTTTTATTGTGACAGTTGGTTGTGATATTGGATATTAAAAATGCTGCAGTTGTGCTTAACATACAAGAGAGGTGTGAATTGTTTTCACACCTTGTTTCTCACCCCTCCTCTTTCACCTCTCATTTCTCACTAGCAGCTCAACACGTTCCAACTAGCAGAATGGCCACTAGCCACTCACACATCATATTGGATAAACAACTTCCATGTTTTGGCTAGAAACTGAGCTGCACACTACAGTTCCTCATTATACTGAAAGGGGGTTTTGCCAATGTTAAGTTAAGCTTGTCCAACCTTGTAAAGGATGCTTAAAAAGAAAACATTTGTGGGCGGAATATAGATTATGAGTTCACAGACAAGCAAGTGCTCAACAGAACAGAAGTCACTGAGAGTTCACATCTCAGCACTACACAGGTAACCCTACACAACTCTCACCTTTCCTCTGTAGAAAGAGGCGGAGCAGCGGCGCTGCTGTTGAAATAGCCTTGTGGTAGTTATCATCATTGTTGATTGGCAGCAGGTCTCCATGGATATCAGCATAGCCCACCAGCAGGTCTACATTGGGGAGTCGGTGAACATGCTGCAGCAGCCCATAGAACTCATCAAAGCGACCTGGCTTGGAGCGGTCCAGAGAGAAACGCCTGAATTCTGCTCCAAACTGACAAAACAGAGCACATGCATTCATCAGTATACAGCATAGAGACAGGTGCACATCAAGAACTTAGGAGAAGCATATACAAGATAGGACTGTGCTTATGCTTCTAAATGATGGGTGATCGAGTACATCATGCATGCCCTTTAATGTCCCTGGATCACTAAGGAAAGTGAACACATTCCAAAAAGAAATACTACATAACCAAAAGCATCAGTGAACATTCAGCAAACAAAGCCTCACTTACAGACAATCATGTATGATGCAATCATCTGATCTAAGACAAATCAGATGCTTTTCTAAATTTAACCTAGGCTGAATATGGAAGAAACAAATCAGCACTGAAGACAGACTACAGGCCTAGAGAGGTTCAAAGAAATCTCAGAGAAACTATAGCCTTAAAGAGGCAGAGAAGCTTAAAAAAAATGACCCTTTAAGAAATTATAGAATACATCAGTAACAGGGAAATGTAAATCAAAAATGAGCTCAAACAATAGCTGTTGCTCAGAACTAACAGTTTTCAGGGGGTGACTTACAGAGTGTTCAAATGACTCACTAACTGAAATAAAGAGCTGAGATAAGGCTTAGTGATTCATTATGACTCGTGATGGTGGAAAAAAAAGTTGATACATAGCACTGTAATATTTTGCATAGCAATATTGATACACAGATGCCAGGTATCAATACTTAATTGTGTAAACTGCAAATGTAAACAGACATTTTCAGTACAAGAACAATACAACCAATATCTTGGTAAGGAAAGCATTGCATTAACTAGTAATGTGGAGATGTCAAGGGCTATGAATTTATGTCCCACTATCACTAAGTTTTCCTTTTGGCGACATAATGTTCAGTATAGAAAAGCTAATATAATCACAATACATGCTATCGCAAAACCACAACAATAACGTATCGTAACTTAAGTATCGCGATAATGTCGTATTGAGAGGCCTCCCGGTGATTTAGAGCCTAATTATTATTTACTACTCTTCTGTTCCTTTGTGGTGAATATTACTCATAACGATCAGAGCCTTTTGGACGTCTCTTCAACTGTATAAAGTTAACCTGTGAAATTTAGACTATGGTTAAAACATGTCCTGTGCACTGCTGGATCAAGTCAGCTCACTAAGGGAGTGAACACAGCCGGCTCTACAGGTGAGCTAACAGTCACCTCTTCCGACTAAACAACCTTCACTCTCGCTGTAGTTCACACCGGCCCGGCTGTGTATGGTGTATAAGCACCTTCAGATAAAAGTCATCCCTGTAAACCACAGAGTGTGTTTATTACTCCAGGCTGAAGTTGACTTCTAATTTTCCGTTCCACCTTAAATGGTGCGCCCGAATGTTTACTGTTTAAGGTGGACCAGAAAATTTGACCGAGAAACTCGCGAATAAGAAGCCAACTTCAGCTTCTGCTGTCTGCGCCTGCTTTAAGGGGAACATACCGAGAGGACACTTAACAGGACTGGTCACAAAAACAAACAAATATGAACTTAAACCCGTTCAACTTAAATCTCTTTAACGTCTTACAAGACTCTCCCTGTTCTCCACAACAGCTATCAAACCTGCCCAGGGCTGCTAACCGTGCTAGGAGACTCTAGGCGGAGGGTCGGACGGTGTGAAAACAGTTTTCCTACAGGTAAACCAGACAGACACAGTGTTAGAAAAGGGCTGATAATCGCGGCTACACTCCGCCGAAGAAAGAAGAAGACTGTCGTTAATCCGCCGCCGCTGTCGGTAAGAAGTAAATTAGCTTTGCTGCTGCGCACCTTGCTCTTCACCTCCACGGCGCTCAGAGTCCGGCTGCTCGGCACTCGGTGGTTTTTGTTCATCTTTCGCTAACTGCGCCCCGCCACAGCCACACACTTGCCCTCCTCCCGGGGCTGCTGCACTCATCCGCCTCGAACTCGCTCTCCCCGACGCTTTTCTTCACTCGCTCCAGGTAAAACGGGTCAAACGTGAGTGTCCGGCGACTCCTCCGTGTCTCCGCGTGCACTTACTCTCCGAGTCGGATAGCGGCGACGACGGCTGTCAACAGAATATGTTCCCAAACTCTGCCACCCCCCGTCCTGTCCTGCCCTGCCCTGCCTTGCCTTGCCTCGCCTCGCCTCACACGCTCTGCCACATAGCTGCTGCTCTACTGTACTGCCTGTGACGCTGCGCGCACCCAGGAAACAGCTCGCGCCTCGCTCCCGTGAAGCGCGCCCCCGCCGGCCACTTCTCTCCTTCAAGCTCACTTCTTGGTTATGCATTAACAAGAACATTTTGCGGGCCTTAAACCGAATAAGTACCTTTATGTAACGGGTCATATTCACTGACATTACTGTTCACGTGTCTTAAATACCTGAAGAAGTTCATCAGTCTAATAGTAAAACAAAGCAGAACAAATAAAAAGGTGTAGCCAGTGTTGTATTAACGTTAGGAAAGCTTTACTAAAGTGTATGCGGTACATGCTTTTATTTCTGTCTTTTATTTACCGCTGTATTTATTTACACTACCGTTCTAAAGTTTGGAATCACCGTTCACACGTTTGGAATGATTGTATATATTATTATAATAGTAATATAAAGCCAGTTTTGTTGCAGACACGTGTATAAAACACATTAAATATACATATTATTCATTCCACAACGATTGAGAACTGCAATAACAATAACATAATAAAGTAATATGAATAGGTAACTGCAATTTGATTATTATTTATATTTTTTCCCAAATAAACAATTAGTTTACGTTTTGTTGTACTGATTATGTCAATTCAATTTACTTTACATAAGTTTCTGTTGAAGTGATTCCAAAGTTTTGATAAGTAGTGTATATCTCTTTCCTTATTTCATTTTACTCTCTCTGTGAAGTTTTTATTAAAGTGTTCTGTTGATGTAGTGATGTAGTAATTTCTTTGCTGCGATGTATTTTCTAATTCGTCATTTAAGTGTAAAAAACACTCCATCATAAAACCTATAAGCGAAAAGAAAGTTGGTCATCCAGCAAAAGTTATTAAAGCTATTTTGTACACGCGCGCCATCATGTGGCGAAACTAAGTGGCGCAGGCGCAATAGCGTCCTCCAGCCCCAGACCTGTAGGGGGCGCCGGCGAGCCGTGTGAGGAGAAACGCTTCGTCTCTGTCTAGACGCCAATCCTGCAACATGACGAGTCAGGCTGCAAGACAGTAGTTACAACAGTTCATCAGCCGTCTGTAGGTAAAGAAGAATATTACTCTCTTATCGCTTGCGGTCAGAAATGCGGTTTTGATGTGGAGACGCGCTTTTAACGCTGAACCCATGAATGAATGCTGAAAGTAAATATGCTGCCTGGTCATCATGGAATTCAGACAGCGAACCGAGTGTACACTGCAATTCAATCAATCTTAACCAAACAAGCACTACACAACGTAAACTTTCAGAATGGTATCCTTTCTAAAGTCTGTACTGTGTATCCACAGGTACCTTCACTTCACTTGATGGAACAGTGACTTTCTGTATACGGAAAAAGGCACTATAACCAAAATGACGATTTTACCCGTCGCTTCATATGCTGTTATTCTCCTCCCACTATCTTGCTAACAAACAAGAAGCCGTATATTTATTTTGTATTAATTAGGTTAATAAGCACCTCCATCAGCACATTTCCTCCTCATCTTTAGGGGATTGGCTGTGGTTGTATGGCAGAGTTCCTTGATGTATTCCGGGTATTGTAGTGAGACTGATGGAAGAAAACCCAAATTCTGGAAATTCTGGGAAGCAGATCAGGACTAGGGATACAGTGCTGCGCTACAGGACGCTACATAACATGCTAATAACACACGGAGATTCCCTGTGATTCCATGAATATCCGTCTATGTATTACATTTCTTGGATTCCTTTGGATAGGAATACTGATCTTTAGCAAAACAATAGACAATTTAAATCTGACTGTGAGCAAAAATATGTAAAGTAAAACAAAATAGATAATGGGATAATAAAAATGTGATAGATATCTTTGTTGGATATGAATGGGTTGGGCTTTCTGCAGTGATTGTCTTCTAAATGTGTGAAGAACCTGTTGTTCTTTTGTTCTTTTTCCTCCAGCTTTACGAAGTTGTCTATGGCCACGGAAACAGGCAAAGAAAGCGAGTTCATCACTGAAGCTCCATGGATATCAGTGAGTCCTGCAGGTCTATGGGAGGTGCGAAGAAGATGGGTAGCACAGAGAAAACATGGAGACGACACCCCTCTAATGGGCTCGATATGCAAAATCAGAGTGTGCCTCAAGAGCCAAACAGAAGAGGACACCCGGAACCCAAATGAGACTGAGCCAGCAGTCAGTGATGAATCTGACATAGAGGTCACACAGCATCCCCGCTCTCATGATTCAGTGCTGCAGGTTCCACTGGACAGATGGGTCCTGTTGCACATGGGAGAAGGGCAGTGTGACATTGTGGAGAGCTGCCTGGAGGGAATGAGGGCTGGAGAGAGCTGTGAGGTAAGGACAAGCGTAACATGCAAGAACTAAGCAAGAGCAGTCAGTATGTAGGAGACATGTGTCTAAATACAGCTTGTCCTTAAATCACCTGTGATACAGATTCTTATCTACCTTTTTACTGTGTCTTTATTGTGTGTGCATGGAAGTGTTAATAGCCTGTTAATAGTAGTCTTTTTCTTGACATCATCACATAAAATAAAGATGATAAAATCAGGGTTCTCTTATTTTTCCACACTAGAAAATTGCCTGTTTAAAATTTGAATAATGCTTTAGTATCATGCGAGAGAACACATAGCTGATCAGTGCCAGTGAAGGGATAGGCAAGTGGTTCTCTTGGACTATGCAGAATGCATTGTAATTACCATCTAAATACTGTATGTCTGTTTAATAGTTGATTAGTTGAGTAGTAATTAATGAGTAGCATTACACAATTCTAATAATGAGCATGGTTATATTTGGGCATGATTAATGTGATTATGAGCAAATACTGTATTATACATAGAGCTGTGCCTGGCAACTGCCTGCAGCTGGGGGTTAACCTGTTATTGTTAAGGCCAATAATTAACAAATTCGTCCTACCACTAGAATCTGGATTAACTTGTTGTCTTTGGAAATAAAAAGGCTTTTATATAGTGGAAGCATACATCTAACATAGCCATGAAAGACTATGAAGTATAGTCTGTGGTCAATGTCTACTCCAGTACTTGTAAATTACCTTTGCTTTCCTTTTCAGTCTGTCTGTGTTTGGTGAATTTACATATTATGTTTAGAATTATAACTTGTGCATTTGTGAGAAATATCAGAACATAACATACTAGTATGAGTAGTACTAGATAGGGCTGGTAGGTAGTTACTAATAGGGCTGGGTAATGTGAAGATATTTATTGTTATTGGCATGAATTTCATCACATTACAATTACACATTACACGAGCATATTGAGCATATTTCATTTGAACATTTCTGAGCATATTGTGGATGATGTCCGTACTCAAAGGACATAGACAGTCTGTGCGTTTCATGACAAAGAATTGAATGAACCGTTGAATTAAAATCATAGTATTGTTTTGAACGTAGCACTACTTTTCCTTATCCAAGTATTCTGAAAATGCATTTTTGTAATTCTGCAACTTTTATCCTTTGCTTCTAACTGCAGCTCACTGTAAGGGCTTGTCGAGGGGATTCTAAACCACTGTCCAGTGATGTTAATAGTGCCCCGTCAGAAGAAGAGGGACAGTGTTTCTCTCTGAACCTCCACTCCTTCACACCTGGGCAGGAGTCCTGGCAGATGACCCCTGCAGAGAAATGGGCTTGGGTGCAGTCTCATAAGCAGAGGGGCAGTCAGCGGTTTGGGAAGGGGGACATCTGGGGAGCAGCACAGTCCTACTGTTGTGCTGTAAAACTGGTCATCACTCTAAAAGGACATATCAGAGGAACAAAAGTGGACCGCGATAGAGAAGCTGATTTAACAACGCAAGATGGTGAAGGAAAGGAAGATGGAGAGAAAGAGGCAAAACCAACCCAAAGCCCTCTCATCCCAACTGAGGAGGAATATCGAACTATGAAAGCAGAACTCCACTCCAATCTCTCCCTGTGCCAGCTCAGGCTAGGCCAGCCAGCAAAGGCCAGGGCCAGTAGCACCAAAGCCACTGCACTGGACCCAATGAGCGTTAAGGCCTGGTACCGTCTTGGCCAAGCCTGCCTGCAGCTGGGAGACTTTGGGGAAGCCCGTCAAGCCTTCAGCAAGGTTCTGCAACTGCAGCCGGATTCTGCCTCAGCCCGTACTGCCTTGAAACAAGTGAACGCAAAAGCAAAAGAACTCGATAGTAAGCTTGGTCAAAGGCTAAGCAAAATGTTCAGCTAAGGATAGTGTGCACTGTAGAGGGGTAAATGTGCCTAATGGGGGACATGAACACACATACATAAATATGTTATTACACTGTACCTGAGGAAAAAGGTAATGAATACTAATGCGTTGCAACATCCCAAAGAACTCATGCTGTAATTGTAATACCTTTTCTTCCAGTAGCTTACTTTTATTGTACAAGAAATGATGTTTTGCACATAGTGGATGTACATTGCTGTTGGTGGATTTGGTTGTATGCTGCTGATTTATATTTGCAAACACGCTCCTAATTGTGTTTGTAGTGTTTGTGTATTTAACAATTAAAAATTTAAAAACAATGAATTGCTCTCAAAGCATTTAAAGTTCATGCATCATACAGTTAGTATGAGAATCATTTTGGAGAATTATGGTTATAGAATAATGAGATAATGTGGTTTATATACAGAAATATAATGCATCTTAAACAATACAGCTGAAATAAAATAGATAGATACTTTATTGATCCCGAATGAAATTTAGCAGCCAGTAGCAGTTACACAATACAGTACAGTAATACAATACAATAATAGGGGTGGTACAGTGTGAACAGAAGTAAGTACAGGCTCAGCCAAAATCATTCATTATAAATAATACTGTCAACTATATATAAATATATGTCACTTATTACAATGAGGCAAGAATATATACAAAAAAAATCTATCTACAAATATCACTGTAGAAAATATGTAAAAAAAATATGCATTAAGATACCGGAAATAAAAAGGCAGTGCAATAAAAAATTGCAAGCGGCGCAGATATCAGCAGATAATGGCGATACTGACGCTCTTTCGCCAGTAGGGGGCGCTGCTGGCTCGCAAATGACTTTAGACGCTTGTTCTGATTTGTACTGAGCTTAAAAAGGTGATGAAAAAAAGGAAAAAAGCGATGCAGCATGATAATAACATCCATAAATCCTCGAAACCTCCACAACAACAAGAAATACCTATCTAATAATGATAAAATAATGGCTCCTCCTCCTGGACGGTTAGCGTGGTGGGCGCATACCCAAAAACCATGTCTTTGGGGCTGCAATGCCAAGTCTCTGTGGCGCAATCGGTTAGCGCGTTCGGCTGTTAACCGAAAGGTTGGTGGTTCGAGCCCACCCAGGGACGGTGCACTTTTCATTTTCTTCATTGATTATTATTATTATTTGACAGGAAGATCCCATGTGGACTGTATAACTCACTCACACTCATTTTAACAAGCTGGAGATTATCGGCGCTGTTAGCTATGAAGAAAATAAGGTTTTTGTATTTCGTGTACTCGTTCTGTCTGGTAACCGCTGAAACATGTCCTCCATGTTCGATAACACGGGGTTTGACGACGCAGTGCTTACAGTCTCTACTCTTAACTTGTGATTGGTACTATCCATGTCTCAATTTGGCGGAGGTTAGCAGAGCGGGCATATGTCTTTATTATTGTTTTTAGCTAGTAGCTAACAGCCCACAGGCGACTTCATTATTAGCATTTTTTTTACTTGGCAAATTAGCACGATTGCTGTATTTCATGTAGCCAATCAGGCGAGAGTATTTTGGTTCGTCAGACTTACATCAACAGAAAGAACCTGTTAGACGAGGAGATTAGCTTCAGTTTTTTGCTAATGGATTTCCAGTATTACACAGAACACCTACATTTTAGTCTTATAAAGACACTAACAGACAGAGCGCTGCAGGGGATACAGTTACAGAGTGTGTTTGTGTCCCGGGTGAGTTTAAATGAGCGCTTAATTGTTCTTTTTCTACGTTTCCACACAGAAACGCCCACATATGGACTCATTATTAGAAAGGACCGTACTGTGGTGGCCGAGAAGTGCAAAACAAATTAACATTACAGAAAACAAAATTACAAAAGTAAAAACAAATTTACAAGACGTGAAACACTTTTACCAATACCGAAACACTTACAAACTGCGAATTCTGATGGAAAGGGTAGGTCTAACACACAGGAAGTGCTTGTTGCGGACCCTTGTCAATCAAACTGTTTCGCGGTGGTAGAGTGAGTGGAAGAAAGAGACGAACAGGCGACATCTAAACCACTTAGAGTTGGAAATGTTAAGGAAAGTAAGTGGGCTGTAACGCTAGCTACAGTGGATAACCAGCTAGCTAGCTTAAAATGGCTGAGAGCTTTTGCCAAACAGCCCACTTCGTCTCTTTCTTCCGTCTGCTCTTTTAAAAACTCTAAAGACCTTACTGACCTTCCACAGGAAAACAAAAGCGTGCCAGCTGGCTAAAATGCGTGACACAAATGGACAAATCATGCTTTAGCGTTGTCACCATCCCAAACTCCACTCATTCTACCACCGCGAAACAGTTTGATTGACAAGAGTCCGCAACAAGCACTTCCTGTGTGTTAGACCGACCCTTTCCGTCAGAATTTTTGTAAAAATGTTTCGTGTCTTGTAAATGTGTTTTTACTTTTGTAATTTTGTTTTCTTGAATGTAAATTTTTCGTTTGTAAAATTTGTTTTTATTTTTGTAATTTCGTTTTCTGAAATGTTCATTTGTTTTGCACTTCTCGGCCACCGTACTGTACACCTCGTTTCCCCAAAAAGGCGTAACGAAGCTGACTTTGACCGGTGAAACTTTCATGCAGCTCTGCATTCGACAACTTGCAACTCGTGACTGGACCAGTGCAGTTGTTACCTTTCAAGTTAAATGAAACAGCCAATCAAAATGGTCTGAAGGGAGATTAAACGGAAGAGCCGACAACAGAGTTTCTCCCGAGCCACCGTTTCGGAGCCAGCTGGTTTAGCTAGTCAGCTAACGATAAATTAACAGCTGTTTAATCGACTTTATTCCTCTTTATTGTCCTGCTGTTGTCGCAGTTCAGGCAGTTCGAATATCCATGTTTTGGCGAAGCCTAATGGTACACAGACTACAGTTCTCTGTTCTCCGTGGTCAGTCCTTCACCCACACTTAATATTTCTTCATTTAGCCTATTTACAAGTAGGAGTTATTTTATTGTTTTGTACCACAGTAACAAAGGGAATAAGTGCCCACTGATTAACCTCTAGGACAGTGTATCGAACGTTTATGTGGAGGGGAGGTGGGCTTACACTGAAGGGCTGACAGAATGTAGCATGCGTTGTTGGTTTTGTATCTAGAAAATCATTTTCAGTTAACGAGGTTACGTATGGATCGGTTTCGCATAGTCACGTGACGTTTACTTCCGGTTTAAACGTGAAAGGGTTTTTCTGTATCTACTGCAGAAGCAATAGCACAGTACAATAGTGCTCACTGAGCTACAACAGTCATGCTTTAGTTTCCATGTACTGTATAGTAGAATAAGAAGTGGATTAAGCACTAATTTCACTTTCAACAGAGCTAAAATGCTGTATGTGAGGGGCCTTGCTCACTGCTGCTGGAGTTAACATGAAGGAGAGATGGCTCTGTGTGTTTGTACTACATGCCAGCGATTTCTGTAATATGTTTTAAGAAGAGAGCAGGACATTTTATATATAGCGTGAATTTGATACACTTCATTCATATTTAGCTAGCTATGTTCACTAGAAGGTAAGACATTAGCCAGCTTCTTTTTAATTTTCCTATTCCACCTTAAATGGTCCAGCAGCTACTATATCACGAGGTGCCAGAGTGTAGCTGCACTATTTAAGGTGGAATAGGAAAGTACAGACTCGCAAGTAAGAATAGGTTTTCAGCCATAGAGTTTTAATAAGTATAAAGAGTAATACTGGATACAGTTTATGCACAGAGCACCTGATGAATATGTGCTACAGTAGGACATTACAATAAGGATTATTCCAACCAGCGCCACCAAATACAAACTGCCACTGCACTGTAAAAACATGAAGTCCCCCTAAACCTTACACACTGCTCCTTTAATCAGTGAAACCTTTCATTAACTAACTTTTAGCCAGCATTTGTGTTTTTCTATATAATTGTACATAAACACGTTTTTAAAAGATGAAATTAATTACTGTTTGTCTGATAGAGACAAGGAGTTGTCTCTAGATCTTTAAAATACTTTATGAAGAATAAATACCTTGTATTTAGTGGCAGACACAGACTTTCTTGATTATTCAATGTCAAGTTTAATCTCAGTAATGACAAAATGACATGTATGCTGAGCATACCACTTCAGTCATATATTTTCTTAAAGACAAAGTAAATGAGATCAATGTGTTGTCCTTATACTACTTGTCTTTAAACATGAACACTGTTAAACAATGTCTCAGGCACCTCTTTACAAGTGTATACCTTATATCAGCTTTAAGCTGTTTAGATTGAACATATGACTGTTAGTTCCACAGACACAGGATTTTTGTTACTAGTTGAGTAGCATACGAGTTACAGTTTTAGTTTATGTTTAGTTTGTTTATTATTATTATTTGTAATTTAGTTTATTTGTTATTACAGTGAGCTACTGTTTGTTTTTCCTACAGTTATCACATTTTGTACAGCAAATATGAGTACAGAGGTCTCTGTGTTTTTACTTGTTGTGGTAACACGTGACAAAATAAAACAACAGCACCCAAGACAACCTTGAACTAGTCTAGACTTCTTTATTAGCTTTGATGTTCACTCGCTTTTGTCTTTTCGTTACACACCAGTGAGGGGTTGGATTGAAACATGAGAGGTATGTGACTAGAGGCGTGGCTTCAGACAAAAGACCCAGTGCCGAAATAGCTCAGTTGGGAGAGCGTTAGACTGAAGATCTAAAGGTCCCTGGTTCGATCCCGGGTTTCGGCATTTTGTTCCAAGCTGATTTTACTACGTAGTTCATGAAGATCACTTTCTTTTTTACAGCGCTTACAGCTGTATCTCTAAGACTGTATGCTTTCGTTTAGAAGCCTTAGTATCTGTCTATCCCTCCACTGTGAGAAGACGGTACCATGATTGTGAAAGAATGCATGGTTGTCAAGAAGCCATGTCTGAGAAAAGTCCAGACCTCAGCAGCAGGAAAAACATTTTGCAGAATTCTTTGAAAACTGAATTCATTTTTAATACACCTTTTAAGTATAAATAACAAGAATGGAAGGTAACGAGTGGACACACACCCTCTCATTTGATATTATGTGTATTAGGCATTGGAGGCTTTTGTTTAATTTTTAGGATTATCATGGGGAAGCATCATTAATTAAGTACAGTTTGCACGCTGCAAGGCAAAAATTTTGCAGAAAGACAATTATTTGTCCATATATAGTTTGTTTATTGCTTGTATTTTGTGTAGATTGTATATTGTAAATGTCTGTATTTATTGTGTATATGTGGAGTCATTGTGTATAATGTGGACTGTCAGTTAGTTATGTGCATATTGGTACAGTGCTAGAGAGAGACAAACTGCCGAAACCAAATTCCTTGTATGTGTCAACATATTGGGTCAATAAACCTGATTCTGAATCTAATTTATATCTCTTCAGTATAATAATGTACTTGTATTATGAATAGTACCTATTACTGTTACATGTACCAGTTTGAAATATTATCAAACTTGACTGCGTAGAGACTCTGCTAGAAAAATCTACAAGAAAGTAATATTGTGTTTCTTTTCCATGACTGCAGGATCCCAGCAGACAAGATCATCACCCATGCTTGTGCTTTCTTTACATGAACCCAGTTGACTGAACACATCAGGTAATTATTAAGCCCTTTGTGGAGGTGGGTGTGTTAGGAGAACAGAACACAAATATGAACAGAACATGGCGACTGGAAGTAGGAACTAGATGCATCACAGTACAACATTCAGGTAAAAGTGAATTTGAGTTTACTCATGAAAATATAAAATGGTTAAACACAGTTCCTCACATTCCTCAGATATCACCTAGAACGGTGTACAATACATTCATTCCCATTTTGTTTCAAAATTATTTGGACTTGTGTTTAGGAACTGTTTTGTCTGACAAGGCTTGAGTGGCAGACAGCTGAAACCATGAGTCCACAATGAGAACGAAAGGAATCACAATCCACAGGAAGTTCATGAAGATAAAGTAGAACCAGAAGTAGATGGGGTGGCCAAACTCGCTGTGGATGTATTCATCTCTGTGTTCAGTGTAGAAGTAGAGCACTGCTCCATACAGCTGGCCTGTTGACAAAAGAGATTACTGTTGATCAGTAGCTCAGACAAAAAAAAAAAAAAAAAAAAATGTATAGATATATTAGTTATTGACATTACCAAACCATTACCAATTTTGTGTTTTTAAGCTCATTCAGGATTTGTTTCCTAATTTAAATGCACATTTGAAAATGCTAATTAAATTGTCTATATACTATTGCTTTTCTCCTGAGAAAGTACATTATTTAAGACATAATTCAACTTGTAAATTGCAAATTGTGTACTTGTATTTGCACGTTTGTTTATTAGGGCTGGGAAATTTTTAGACTAAAAATCAAAGTGCTTTTCACATTTCATTTTCTTAATTTTTCTATTAAAAATTGACAGTTTCACAGTTGGAATCGCATTTTCCAAACATTGCGCTTCACGCTCTGGCAAAACAGTGTCATTGAGGTGCTCCTGTCAAGTAGGGGTGGGAGGTCAGGTGTGTCTTTTTAGTGCAGACTATGTTTTAAGAGGATATTTATGAAAAGTATAATGTTTAGCTAAACAATAGTTTAAAATATGGAGAAAGCAACTTCTGCTAAAACTCTGTAAACTTTCTTCAATAAGTGAACAGATGATAATTCTGTCAAATGTGATTTCCTGTTGTTTGGTAGATGGGATTCTTGAATGAACGGCTTCCACTTAGACACACAGTACTGCTGGGAGGGCTTTGAAGGCCAGTCATGGTTATTCCTATTGCAGAAAATGTGGGGCGCATGCACACACATGCCACTGTGGGTTAGCAAAGTGTTCCCAGAACCTGTACATCTTAATGTTTTCCCTACTCCCAAAACACCTACATCAACTACTCAAAATGGATTTCTTGAAAGCAAAACCAGGCCCAGCTGTTAACAACCCTTATTTGTAGCAGGTGTGTTAATGCAGGGAAAGAACTGAAGTGTCACTTTCTTTGACCAACATTGGTGTTTGTTAATAACCAAAGGCTCTCCTACAGCCTGTAAACACCTCATATTAACAAAGATAAGTGGTTTAGTTGATGAATGAATTAACATGTGTTTAATGTTCAGATCGTATCTGAATACAAGGGAGAATCCCGTCAATACAAAATAACTGAAAATCACTTTTGACAGAATTATCTGGTGTCTGGTTGGAGAGTGTTATAGTGTCTAGCAGCTTTGCTGTTTGCTCCCTCTATATCATAAATAATCATCTAGGTCAATTAGTTCGTACTGTTTCATATAACATCACACCCAGTCCCTCATTGATGATGAAAGGCAATTACAAACAGGATTGCAAATACATTTTCATTTTTGGCAGAGCTGGAGCGTGACAATGAGGAAATGCAAATTGCTAATTGTTTTTCCATTTTTAATATGTCATACCATTAAGACAATGAAAATTAAATGCCAAAAGCACTTTGCTTTTCCAAATTAATTTTTTTTTCAGACATTATACCCAGAAATGCAAATGCAAATACATGATTTGCATTTGAATTTGAATTATGTCTTAAATAATGTGCACTCACAGTGGAAATGCAATTGTAAATAGACAATTTCATTAGCATTTTCAAATTTGCATTTGAATCTGGAAAAAGTCCAGAATATGCTGCCATAACAAACTGTTATGTATATGGTAGGGCATGTGTTAGCTTAGTTAGCCTACAAAGTGTCCGGGTAAAGAAAAATCTAATATAGTCAGTCCAAAAAATGGCCATTACCCAATTTAGCTCTAAGGAAATCATAATGCAAATTAATTATCATTTTGTACCGTAGTTTTGTACAACCTCAAGGTGTGCATGTGGTCATTATCTTAATTACCCAACCAGCTATAATTCTATTGTCTCTAAAGTCTTTTAAATTTATTACAGGCACAGAACTATAAACATTAATGGCTGACAACAGGGTTATTAAATGTCTTGCTTAGGTGTCTTGATATTACATTTAGATTTTTTACTGCCTTGGGCTTAAATTGTACGTGTTTTAGCAGGTGTATGCAAACTTTTCATTGGTTCTTTGTTAGAAACCACCTACCTAGAGATACAATTAGCTGCAAGACAAATCTGTAGGGATGATTAGACAAAAAGGCCACAACGATCCACAGACTGAAAGGTCCCCACAGACATGCAGTCACTGTCTCCATGCACACAGTGAAATTATCCGCTCTAGGAAAACATACATAAACAAAACATGAGATCCATAAACAAAAACTGAGATGCATAAACAAAAAAATGTAAAAGGTACATTTTTCAGTGCATGACGTGTCACATTCAGACATACATGTATAACTTACATGACATATCTGCTGTCTCCTTTTGAATATTCCTTCCCTGTAGGGGAAAAATAAAACAAGTATTGTGAGCCCTAGTCTCCAGCTGATACAATATCAGAAGGATCTACAGACCTGTAACTTTGGACTAACCCCTGCTTCTGGAGAGGTTTCTTTTATTATTATTATTACTTTATTGCTCAAACTCAGGCCAGACAAGCTAGGCGACTGCTTAAAACTGAATTCCTGATGTGTTGCCCATGTGTAATAAATGTAAATCCATCATTCGCCAAAACTAGGTCATATGCCATAGAACAGTGTTAACTTAACAGTGTTAGGGCCCACCTGATGTACTATTACAAATTTTTAAAACCCTTGGCCAGGGGGTAACTAATCTTATCCACTAAGGCCAGTGCGGCTGCAGGTTTTCATTTCAGTGAAACAAGAGCTGACCTGTGTCCACTAACCGCTGTACATTCAGGGGAAGCTATCAGGGTGCCAGGTGGAATTCAAAAAGCAGGGTCTAACTGCATCCTTTTGTTCAGCTCTATTTATCTATGTATTAATTACTTGTCAAATGTACTATAACTGTAATATAATTTCTGACACACAATCAGTCAGTAATGTATGTATTTTGTTTCAAAGAAACAGGAGCAGACCTGATTCTATTCACTCAACTGGTGTCCTACTGCTTACATGGAATCAAAACTTGCAGCGTTCCTTTGTGAATAAGTTTGGTGACCCCTGCACTAGATTACAGGAAAATACAGAGCTGTGTGGTAGGCCCCAAGGACAGGGTTGAGACACAGTGCCCTAGAACATGACAATACTGGGTGGAAATATCTGATGTTCTGTCTAAGGATTAGGACCCTGGCAAACTGTGGCCAATGTACAGCACAGTTTGCTGATTTATGTGCTCTTTAACACACTGATTAAAACTGCGAATTAACTGCTGAGCTGAATCTGCTGTGTTTGAGTAGGAAAGTCAAAATGTGACTCCTGCCCACCTGCGGTGGCGTTTTTCCAGCCTGTAATAAACCATCTCAATCTGCTAGCATCAAATGTGTAAAGCCTACAATCTTTACTCACAGAGTTGGGAGAGGAAGCTCTGGTCTCCTGGAATGATGGTGTAGTAGAGAGCAAACCAACCCTCAATGACACAGTGGATGAAGCCACACACAGTGAACCAGCACAGGGCTAACCTTCTCCATCCGCTCAGCCTTCCTCCAGCCACCTTCCGGCCTGTCACAGCCCAGGTTAACAGCAGCAACAGTCCGGATACAGAGAACAGGAATGTGATAATCTCCATCATGGACCGATCATTTTCTATGTAGTTTGGGATGGACAGGCTCCTGGGCCAGAAGGGGTGACTTACGGCTTCTGAAGCTGCTTTAGGCATCTAAGGAAGACACAAAGAGTTTATCTCAAAATTTTGAAGAGTTACACATAAAGGTTCAGAGTAGGAGAGTAGGAATTTAAAAAAAAAAGGAATTAAGCTAGTATTTAGTACGGGATGGAACTTGACATTCAGTGATAATACATGCATGTTCAGGTGAACTGATGCAGTTGTTTGCAGTTTCTTAGTGAGCTGATTAATACGTCCCCCAATCCCACCATGAACAGAGACAGTGCAGCTGCCTTATTTGAACTATGATAATTTCGGACTTTGTGCTTACCTTGAGTGATAGGGCAAAATAAGAACCGTGAATAACGAAAAGATGTAATCCTCGTTCGAGGTTGTCTCTGAAATGCAGCAAGTAGAACTCGAGACGAGACTAAGGAACCGTTCTAAGACGCTTCTGGGGAACTGTTAAAAAACGCCCCAGTCATAAATATCAGCATACATGCAATCCACACATGGCGCCACGGAGCTGTAGTGCCGTGTGACAGCGCTACCCAATAGACAGTCACAGCTGGGAGCTTTCAGCGAGTCATTCTCCGCCCTCGCTGGAGAAACAGCGAATAGAGAAACCCCACCTGAGACCAGCTCGGCTTTCAACTGGACGCTCGTCTCGGAACATGCGTGACGTCAGGGGTAATGGACAATTGTGATTGGTTAGAAACTCACAGCGCGTCTGAAGTTAACTTTCATTTTATCTGTGCAGTCTGCGTTAGACGAGTCTTTAATAAACACACTGCGTATCATATTTATCCGTTTCAGCTAAAGGACAATGTCTGACCAGTGTGGAGAAAACAAAAACATTCGACCCCTCGGCTTCGAAGTCAGACTTACTGCCGTGACCCGGATTCGAACCGGGGTTGCTGCGGCCACAACGCAGAGTACTAACCACTATACGATCACGGCAAGCTATCGGGGCGCTGGGTGGATATCAAAAACCAGAGTCTAAGAGCAGTGCGCGGCAGAGGCGTCCTTCAGTTGAGCTGTACTTTTTCTACTGTTTAGTTAAGTATAAATATGACCTACATTTTGCCACATTGGTATAATCAGTCGTATTCATCTATTGAAACATTTCGCTCTTTTAATGAATTTAACTATTGATAATACAATATATATGCTAAATAGAAAACATTAGCTGTTATAAAAGTCATCTGACCCAGTTTTCCTCTCAAAACGCAGCTTTCTATAACAGATTAGTGAATAATTGAAATAATCAATGTTGCGTTTAGCATTTAAATCATGAAATGACATAATCACTGAAGTTTTATATCGCTGCGAAGTCTTCGTCGTGAAGCTTGAAAAAGACGTCTGTTTTGGCAGTGTACAAGTCCCATATGGTCTAGCGGTTAGGATTCCTGGTTTTCACCCAGGCGGCCCGGGTTCGACTCCCGGTATGGGAATGACTGTTTTGGTTCATTACGGAAGCTCTTGTAATAAAGTGCTGCTCTGTAAACTTTAGGCTCAAATTATGAATATCAGAACTCTGTGGTAAACTGCTTAACTCAGGATTATTGTTTTGACTGGGTGGGGTGAAAATTGCTCATTTTAGGTCAAACCTGCTACAGGTTTAGAAAAACATTCCTCAACCATTAAGTTTTACTTGCTGGTGTGGTTCAAATCATTACTACATCCTGATCCAATATATTTTCCGGTTGCTTTTTGTAGGGCCAAATGTATTTACCAACTGTATTTTTCATTTTCCAGCTTCAAATGCATTTTCCAACTGTGTTGTCTATTTCCATTATCTAGGGGTTGTACAAGTTAAAGGAAATACCACATAAAATTATCATCCTCATCCTCCTCCTCCTCCTCATCATCATAATGATTAACATCATTAAAAAGTGCTTCCAGCTGTCGTCCTGTCCACAGTGTTTGTTTAATTGCAAATAGGATTTCAAATACATTTCCATTTTGAAGGAGCTGGAGTGCAGCAACAGTAATGAAGAAATGCCAGAACATAAAGACAATGCAAACGGAATGTGAAAATAATATATAATTTTCTGTATTAACTTTTACCAGCCATTATGCACAGACATGCAAATGCAAAAACACATTTTGCCATAAATAATGCACACTCATTTTGGAGATGAAGTACAAAAGCCAATTGGCATTTTCATATTTCATTTTGAATAAAGTCCAAAATATGTTCCCATAATTCTCTACCACTTCATCAAAAGAAATTAACCACCATAAGACCACCACTGATAAAATGTTATTTGGTTGATGGACTTTTCTATCCAGTAGTGATATATAAAAACTCCAGGTGCACTGTGCCTGACACTCATACCAGGGTTTCCTGACAGCACATGTGAATATATAAACTCAACATTTCTGGCCTTGTTTTACAACCTGCAGTTTCGACCCTGCTCCTGGAGTATGCCTATCCACAGCGAAATGAAACATGAACAGTTCTGATATGGTGTGTAATCTCCCTTTAGCAATAATACAGTGTCTGGTCAAAGCCAGAACTGGTCTTTTGTTTAGATGGGGGCAGCGACTTGGACTTCATGTGGGCCAAAGCAAAATGATCGACAGCTGGCAATGGAAAGAACAATATACTTAATGAAAAATGAAAATGGACATGGTGGTTGTAAAATACATGTGGAGATGGAAAGGGCAATTTGGACGTAGGTTCCATTTAGAAATGAAAAATAAGAGCAGTGGGAATACAACCGGAATGGTAAAGCCTGTTGGGAAATCGAGATATTCCTTTGAGTTCGCTTTTCTATTACCACACGCATCACCCATTTCCAGTCATATTTCCTGTCCTGCTCCCGTGTGATCCGTGCACATGATTGGCGAATATCTAGCTACCCAAATCCCGCGAGAGCGGCGCACTGACAGCGCAGGAGCGAGAGAGACCCCATTGGTTTTCCAGGGTCAGCTGATTTCTGCGGTCATATGACCTGTTTCGGCGTTGGCGAGTAGGCTACGTATATAGGCATAGAACATTAACGACACTGTTTGAGTACTAAAATAATATATTATAAACAATATTCTACAAGAAGATCTCTGAGACCCTCTGCAACATTTAACTCGAGTTTCTGTTCAACACTGAATCTGTGGAAATGGGTCTCGATCCTGTGTCTGTGAATATAGATCAGCACTTACTTCAGTTTATGGATCAGCTCGAGATCCTGGAAGAGAAAAGACAGAAACTAAACTCACTCATAGAAGAGGTAAGAAACGGTACATGAAATAACACTACACCAACATCGACCATCTTTTTGTAGTATCTGTATATAAATTAATGAATGAGTATTAAAGGGCTAATATTGACGAAAGACCAATCATTGTATTTCCACAGGGATGGTTTAACATATCCAAAGCACGTTACTCGATGGGAAATAAGCAGGTCTCGGCTCTGCAGTATGGAAGCGAGATGGAACCGCTCGTCTGTGTTCATTCCAGGTCCAACATCTGTTTCCACAGCCCTCACAGTAAACCGCACCCTCACTACTCCTAATCCATATAATCTAGAAAACCACTAAACACTGCTTATTAATATTCACACATTTTAGATTGACAATACACTCTTGAAAGCCTTTTATCGATTTGTAATAATGAACTGTCTCACACTGACTTGCTTGTAGTTGCAGCACACAATAAAAACATTTAGTTTAGATAAGCATCACTAAAAGTAGGGGTGGGCTCGTTTTCTTGTTAGTTTTTTTTTTTAATTTGATAAAACGAAACTGAGGACAAAAGAACCAGCGGTACCATATTTAAAGCACTTATTACTGCACTAAATTAGGTAAACTGGACTAATTATGCCCTCTTTGTAATGAAATATGTAATTGTACTGATGACACCCATGATGTGCTCAGTTTGTGACACATCATAATAACACTATATTGACGTATTGCCACCCCTAACTACAATCCACTACAGTTGTATTTAGTTGTGATCGCTCAGAACTAGGCCTGGAAGCTGAATCGATTTTATATTAACATCGCAATTTAAGAGGGCAGTATTCAAATCGCAAGAGCTGCAGTTTTAATTATAGCCTATTTTTATGAAAATTGTGTCTTAAGTGGGGAGCAATAACATAATATCAGAGCTTGTAAACTGCCTGAAGATGAGTTAGACCAATCAGAGGCAGCCAAAAAACTATATGCTGTAAAATCACAACCACTGCTAACTGGCAGTTTGGCCATCAGGAATTCTCCAGCCAGAAAAAAAGAGATGTTCTGGTCTTAATGGCCAAAATAACAGCCCTGGACTTCAGTTCACAGAAAATAATGGTAATTTAAATCGCAGTCACAATATTGTTTAGAAAAATTGCAATTCTGTATTCTTCATATCATTCAGGCCTACTAAGAACTGATTACATTTATTACAATGTAAGTTTTTTTCATAGATTAAACATGTATTAAACACAAGTGTTAAAAAAAAGTATGGGCAGTATGTGAAATACTAACAAAACCAGAAAGCATTGATAAATAAATCCTGTATTGGCTGTATTAAATTAAACAGTACAAAAACACATGATGTTTTGATCAAGAACTTCTTTTTTTTATTTTACTTATTTTTTATGATTTTACTTATTTCATTCTTTTTAAATGTACATTTGTTCAAAATATGTTGGGACAAGTTTATGTTTACCATCTCCTTTTTAACAACGCTTAATAATTGTTTAAATACTGAAGACACCAGTTGTGAACATACAAGTCTTCTGCTGCACAAGTGTACGAGAATATATTTTGCACTTCATACTGCAGCGTGCTTTTTCAGTAGGAGACAGGTTGTCTAGCACCCACACTCTTTGACTATGCAGTTATGCTGTTGTAACACGTGTCCAAAGTGTCTTTGTGTTGTCATGCTGAAGCCAGCATATGCTGCTCCAATGCATGTGTATATTTTAACATTTTTGCCTTCACAGAAGTTTGGCACTTTGGCCTAATGATGGTATGAGTCTGGATGGCCCTTTTCTTCTTTGGCCTGGAAAACACAACATCCATTATTTTCATAAACATGTGAAATATCCAACTTGTCAGACCACCTGAAACATTTCCACTAGGGCCGAGTACTGGCAAGAACCTGGCAATGCAATGTGTACTGTAATACAGGGGTTATGATTATCGATATATGGAGGGTCTGAAAGCAAGGCGATATATAGAGATTTTTAAAAAGGGAATTACATTGTCATTCATCATCATAGTACAGACATAAAAAAAACACACCACCATACGCACAGGTTTGATAATGCTAACGTTCGCGGTGCACCCTTGCGCTAGTTGTTTATGTTGGAGTGGAAAAGTGTAATGGTTGAAGAAGGTTTACAATACTGCTTTCTATTGGCTAGGGGGTTAAACAACACAAAATGTGCCACAAATCTTTATTGTACACTATTAACTAAAAATCAGTTCTGTGTATCTGAGAATCTATACAGTATCACAAAACATACTCACAATATTTAATATTTTAGATATTTTCTTACCTCTCCTTACTTCCACTATGCACTCTGTCTTTTTCAGAAGAGCTTGAGTGAAAAGAAGTTGGTAGAGTTAAGGACATTGATGACATATGGCTTCCAGTGTGCCTACTGCAATCTTGAATTTGGGGATGCAGTGACAAACTTCGTTAAGTGACAACAGTTTGTCAAAGTATTCACAAGCCCTGTGTTAATATCCCTCACAGAAGCATGCTGTCTTCAAGGGTCAAGGGTCACAGACATTCAGTTGTGGATTTTGAGACTTAATTATAATAATTAAACATAATAAAACAGTTTCTTGTTGAAGAACATGCACTTTTTTTTTTTACCAGAGTGATGAGCATTGACCCAACTTCGCCTATAAAAGAGTAGGCCTTTTCTGAGTGCTACTTTTATCAAACTGGTTTTATATCAGCACTGGTTTATGGTCGTTTCTTGCTTGTAACTTTTTAGTCTTTAATATGGATATCAATCTGTTTTGAAATGTGTTACAGCAATCAAGTTGATAACGTAGAAGATTAAGTATCTTGTCTTTGTATTAGTTTTGTTTACATGCAGGTCAACATGGAGTTTCAAATCACTGCTTTCTGTTTTAATTTGTATTTCACATACTGTCTCAACCTTTTTGGAGTTAGGTATCCACAGTAGCTACAGCATGACGTTTGTCTGTAACTATTTTTTTTTTTCATTTTATTATTCTGAAATGCAGCCTTTCAGAAAAGGGTGATGTGGTGTTTAAGTGTGAACAAACAGAGTTGAAAACGGAAGACCTGAAAGTGAGTGGAACCGTGGAGAACATAGGACCAACAGAGGGAGGTAGGGCTGATTAACTGATATGATCATTTTTTTACACTATAAGTGTGTTGTGAATGAAAAGTTACCACACTCCATTTTTAAATTGCAATGAAATACACGGACAAATGAGGTTAGAAAGCAATGTTAACAGCTATAACCAGTTATTCATCATCATTAATCCAAATGTTGTTATTAGATTTACACAACCTGAAATGAAATTAATGTTAAACTAGGGAACATAAATGGAGATGTTTTCATTCGAAATCCTTTTTTTTTTCCAGGCCTTAGGAGGAGAATGAATGTCAAACAGAAAGAAACTGAAGAAGAGGACACTTGCAAAGAGCAGCAAGAACAGGAGCCTAAGGGCACCGTAAAGAGTGAGAAGCCCCCGTGTCAGCATCAAGATCCACTGAAATGGTTTGGAATTCTAGTGCCACAGAATCTTAAGCAAGCTCAAGCTGCTTTTAAAGAAGGTGAGATTAAAAAGCCCAAGCAAACACTGACACTTGCAGTCAATTTTACATTTCCAGTTTTTGGTGAGAAGTACTAAATGAACCCATATTGTCTTGAGTGGTGAGTTTATTAAGAACTATTTGAATGCACATGTGCCAGATTTCAAAAGCTCAGTTGTGTACATGCAGCTGTGTACAGCAAACAACACTAAAATAAAATGACTGTACAATTGTGGTATGTTCTGTCAGTGTAACACATGATAGCACATTGCAGAGAAGTAAATTTTTAAAGTCATGTTACCTTTGACTTTTCACTAGAACTGACCTTTGATCAGGGTGCGAAGGTGGTATGCATGACTGCAAAATCTGTGGGGAAAAAACATAAGCTCGAGATTTTCTTAATAGGATCTGTTCTTCTTGATGAATCTTAGGGGTAATCTCTTTACCCAGCTTTCTTAAGGCCAGAGCACACAGACTAAACACTCTGCATCAAACACCAACATTGTCATGAGTGCAGTTACCTTTAAAGTATGCAGAATAACTGACCAGCAAAACGAACCAGAGGGACTAGGGAGAGATTCTCTCGACAAACTGGCACAGGTATCGCACACAAGCCAAATGTTTCTGTTTGAGTTTAGTTCTGCATGCTCTAGCCTTTAGGTTCTGTTGCTGGCGATTATCTTTGTTTCTTAGTGCGTTTGAAATGAAAATACGGTAGGAAATACGGTCTATGCTGAATGTTTTGACATTCTGTTTATCAAAGAAAAGCGTGAACACTGAATTTATCTCATCTTTGAATATAACCACACTACACTGTTCTTTCTTTGTATTTGCAGTCATCACACTGTCAGCAGAGATTGCAACCCTGCAGAGTGCAGTTCTGGCAACTAGAATGGAGATGCAGGCTCAGATAAAGGAGAAACACAAGATTTGCCCAGAATCAAAGGAATAATACATACCATACAAACTGTTATACCTTTTTTTCTTTATTGGATAAATTATTTATTTCTATGGTTTTCTACCAGTCCCTATTATGTACCAAAATTAGACTGTCATTCCTAAATCAGGAACAAATTATAGACAATGATGTATAAACCTTTTTTTAAATAAAGTAGTAAAATATTGTATTATTTGTTGCGTAGGGTGGAATATTTGTGGTCTGTGTAATAAAAAGTTAGCTTTGGGATATGATGCGATTGTGAAACTTATCTATAATTAAAACCACTTTTAATTATATACTCTCACCAAGCAGTTTATTAGGAACACCTTCTTGTATCCTCACTCATTGTCCAATTCATCAGCTCCACTTACAGTGTATAGGAGCCACTTACCATATAGGTGCACTTTGTAGTTCTACAATTACAGACTGTAATCCATCTGGTTCACTGCATACTTTGTTAATCCTCTTTTACCCTGTTGCTTAATGGTTAAGACCTCCACAGGACCACCACAGAGCAGGTGCAATTTGGGTGGTGGATCATTCTCAGCACTGCAGTAACACCTACACGGTGGTGTGTCAGTGTGTGTTGTGCTGGTGTGAGTGGATCCGAGACAGCAGTGCTGCTGGAGTTTTAAACACGTCAGTGTCACTGCTCGACAGAGAATAGTCCACCAACCAAAACTGTGACCACTGATGAAGGACTAGAGGATGACCAACACTGCACTAGGCAGCAGCAGATGAGCTGTCGTCTCTGACTTTACATCTACATGGTGGACCAGCAAGGTAGTAGTGTCTAGTGGACAGTGAGCGGATACAGTGTTTAACACTTCAGCAGCGCTGCTGTGTCTGATCCAGTCACACCAGCACCATGCCACTGTCCCTGCAGGGCTGAGAATGATCCACCACCCATATAATACCAGCCCTGTGGGGGTCCTGACCATTAAACAAAAAGCGATGGGGGACAAAGTATACAGAGAAACAGATCATCTACAGTCGGAAATTGTAGAACTACTAAGTGCTCCTGTATAGTAAGTGGAGCTGATAAAAGTGGCCTTACCTTGTACTGTCCTGTTTGAAATTTACACTCAAAGGGAATAGTATGGACTGTGGTGACCACCTGGTTTAAGGTATTATGACTGTATAGCAGTTTATCCAGGCCATGATCCACATATTCAACCTACTTTCTACCTTCAGTACACCAATAGTTTATTATTAGATAGGCTGCCATCCCAACCAAATTCAAGTAAACTGTGGAATGAAACCGCCCTCCTCCAGGCACTCAGTACAACATGCATGGCCTATGTTTACACCACACAAGACAATGCAAATACCACTTTGCAGTTAATACACGTGTCCGTTTGGCCTGTGCACAACAAAAGCCCACAACAACACAATACGAGACAAACAGGATATGAAGGCATAAGACTGCGCACATCTAAACTGCACTGAATAGCTGCTTTATGTCCCATTGAAAGGGTTTTGGATGAAAGCTGAGTTTAATCCAGTAAACTTTAGGTTAACGCGAGGCTTTTCTCTCTCGTTTGAACAATGTCCACCAGGGGGTATAGGGGGCGTATCAAACTGTTTCGCCAACTTACCAGCCATTTCTGTTAGTGGGCTAAGTGTTTCTCAAACTTTAGCTAAACGCTTTCTTCCGAGCCTCTCGATGGACGTGTGCTCGGTTACGATGGGCAGAAAGGGGAAGGTCGGCTTCTACGCGTGGCGGTTCAGACGGCACTTCACAATTCAAGAAGAACGTGGGAATAATATCTACGTCCAGTGCAATTTATGCCTACCTACAAAGAACGTACTGTCGACACCGAAAACCTCCTGCTCCAACCTCAAGAAACACTTGGATGTGAGTCGCCTAGAGCAACGAGTACACTTGCAAACATGTAGTTTACCGTATATGTAGATGTATTCGTTTTGCCAAGTCAGTTGCTGCTTCGAATGTGCGCATTATTGTTTGTTTACAGTTAGCTAAGTGGCTAGCACACTGCTGCTGCTGCAACTGCGTCTTTTTTAGTCGTCCGACTAAAATTCTTATGCTCAGCTGATGTGAACACACTATGGGGTCGAAGCTGTTGCTAGCAGTGTTTTAAGTCATTGAACCATCTTGCAGCTGATTGTATTTTGCAGCAGCTTTAGCTGCACCACCATCCATCGGCTAGCATGCTAGCTTAGTTAGCTCTGCAGGTATCACCGCCACAGAAAATGCACTGCATGCGTCTATGTAGCATACATTGTTAGCCAGGTCTCCTGCTTCACACGACACACAACACATGGAGAGGTTATGTTCACATGCATGTGATGTTTGAATGAACTGAGCCACCCAGACACTGCTGCGGCTCTACTCAATGATGGACAGGACACGATACAGTTAGCTCAGATAACCCGACACAGAGCGATGGCTAGCTGGCTAGCTAAACCCGGAGTTCATGCAACCGAATAAAACATGGGCCATCCCGACGTCTCGGTCGCTGAATGCATTATCCGCTTGAATGCATATTATTTCAGCCAATTGTGGATGGGAACCGTCAAAATGGTCGAGGGAAGGGGAAGCCCTCCCCTTCACTGTCTACTTCCTGGAGTCCGAGGCGCTATCGGCTAGATAGAGCTGTTTACAGTTGGGGGGACGAATAAATTACCACATTATCTTGGCCTGTATGTCGCGAGTTTTGAGCCCGGAGCGTATAAACACAGCTCTTTGGGTGCTGTATGTAACAGTTCCGCCATACTGCGCTAGCGATGCGATCGGTGTGGATTCAGATGAGCGCGTTATCTTGCAGACAGCAAGCCTGTTATCATGTATGACAGCGGCGAAGCCATCGGCGCGGCGTTATTGAATCGGAGCGTTATCTAGATCTCGGAATTGTTGGAAGAGGAAAGCAAATCGATTTGGGGAAAGTGGTTTATTTGGGTGTTTCGTTGATCTCGTCGTGGAGGACTTGAGAATCACCGATGGCGTCAAATTCTCGAGTCTCCATTCTGGATTACTTCAATATTGTCTTTGAGGGGGAAAATGGGAAAATCGAATCGAACTGCAAAGCCTGTGGCACACGGATACAGGCCAAGCGGACAGTTACCTCTAACTTCGTTACACATTTAAAGGTAAAGCGATGGGCGGGTATTTATCTGATCCAAACTGCATTCATGGCGGCGTAAAATGTATGCACAGGAACATTAGAATATCAGTGTAGCACATCTCTATTGAAAACGCTTATAAGTTGGTACGGCCCGTCTTTCGGTTTTAGTGCGTCTTCGCTACTGCTAGTAAATGTAGTCCAGGACTAGACTTCAGTCCCAGTCCAAACCGTGATTAAGTCTACTCCTGGTTTACACCTTCCTTTCACAATGCTGTGCAGTGCAGGATTAGGCTTAATCTCTATCTGGGAAGTGACAACAGAGACGCAGCATCTTCTTTTTATTGTTACCTTATATAATAAAATAATGCATGTGTGCATAAAGGCAATGAGAATATGAGATTTCAGACCCATACGAGACTTACATTAAACCAGAACAAAAGGCATGACACAAATACACTTTACATATCGCAGCTGTCTGAACAAAACTTTGTATCTCCATCTTTACAGATGAAGAAAATAAACATACTTGTATTATAACCAGTGTAACCAGACTTCCCCCCCCCCCAATAATTTTTGCTCATTTCTTTCAATCCATTCATCATAGAATTTGCACACCGTGATGTATAGGACGACAGGCATTTTTCAGATTATGTCGAAAACAGTTTTATATTAATTATGTTATTGTATTAATATACTTCTTTCCTTTATCTAAAGTTTGTTTACATATGGGACCATAGCAGGGAGTGGCAGGGAACAGATGGTAATGACGACAGTAATGACAACTATTATCTTCTTTCCCACCTTCACACAGCGCAAACATCAGGAAATGTACGATGAGTTTCTGAGGAAGAAAGATGTGAAAAGAGAGGCTTATGGTTCGGGCACGGTGCAGACCTATGCACCTGTGAGAGAGGCCAATCGAACAGCTACTCAGAGCGGATCAGGGACAGGCAAATTTGACCGCAGCGATCCACGACAGTCCCTAATTTCTGAAACCATTGCTAAGATGATCATCCGAGATTTGCAACCTGTGCAGATTGTGGAGAACGAGGGCTTCCGTGAGCTGCTTCACCTCCTGGAACCCCGCTACGTCCCAGAGC
Organism: Semaprochilodus insignis; assembly: GCA_034552555.1. Classification (NCBI taxonomy): domain Eukaryota; kingdom Metazoa; phylum Chordata; class Actinopteri; order Characiformes; family Prochilodontidae; genus Semaprochilodus; species Semaprochilodus insignis. The sequence goes on from CM067492.1 coordinate 18,992,052, forward strand.
CAAGCCATTACATACAGCAGCAGCTCCTCCCGGCATACGCCTACCAGGTACAGGTAGCAACCAAGTTGGCTCTGTCAGGAGCAGAGTCCTGTAGCGTGACCCTGGACCTGTGGAGGAGCAGTGCTGTGTCGCTCAGTACTTCTTCTGGCTACATGGGAGTGACATGCCATTTCATAACCACAGACTGGCAGATCAAATCGGCGCTGTTGGCATGTTTACCACTGCCAGGTCAAATTGACACTCAGCGCATGCTTAATGACTTTGACGAAATCTCTCACGCTAACGGCATTTCAGGTAAGGTGTTTAGGATCGTTCTTGACCCCTCACCCTGTGAAAGCCGATCTGCCTTGCGCCTACCTGGATTCTATCTCCATGGTAATGGGGATGAGGATGATGATGAAGAGGAAGATAGCAGTGATGAAGAGACTGGCCCAGTGGTAGGTAAAGAAGATGTTAGTGGATCAGAGGAAGACAACTCTGTAAATCAGTTCCTAGCTCGGTGTAGAATAGACTGTTTTGCCCGCTCACTAGGTCAGTGTGTTCGAGAAGGAATCCGTTCCTCCCCTCACTTATCCATAACACTCAGCAAAGCAGCTTGCTTCTATAATTATATCATTGCAACAGTGACTGCTGAAAAACTTGCTCAAGTGTTCGGTCCTGGAAACGGCCCTTCAGACAGGCACTGGAATGCCCAGCTTAAGACAATGCGGCAAATGCTAGAGTCAGTGGATTTCTTGGAGGACATAGTGGACAGAAACGACCTGGCCCTGAACAATATGGAGAAAGCCATGCTACGGGAGTTGGTCGAGGTCTTGGAGCCTTTCGAGGAGGCCACGGATATGGTCAAAGGAGACAAGCATGTATCCATCAGCCTTGCCCTCCCCAGCGTGCTGGGTCTTCGAAAGCACCTGGCAGAGATTGTGACTCACCAGTGCACAGGGATTGTGACAGGATTGTCTCAGGCACTGGACCGGAGGCTAGCAGGCATCCTAGAGGACCCTCTTTATGTCACAGCTACCACCCTGGACCCGCAGTTCAAGCTTTCGTGGAGCAGTGACCGTGACTGGCATAAGCAGGTTCTTCTAGAGGAGGTGGGAAAGCATACCCAGGCAGTGAGTCCACCAGATCCAAGTTTAGACACCCAGCCATCACCGTCCAAACGCAGCAGGCTGTTCTCCTTCATTAAGCAAAGGCCAACCACACAGGCCAAGAGTATGGAGCAGGAGCTGTCCGCTTACCTTCTTGAGGAGCCAACAGATGAGGATCCGCTGCAGTACTGGAAGCGCAAGTCCATTGACTTCCCTCTGCTTTCACAGGTTGCCAAGAAGGTGTTTACTGTGCCAGCTACAGCTACGACAGTGGAAAGGATATTCAATCTGGTGGGGAAAACTCTAAGACCAGAACGCTGCCGACCCCTTCCAAAGAACTTAGAGACTCTGATTTACTTGAAGGCCAATTATAGTATACTGTGGTCCTAACAAAATCAAGGGCATCTTTACAGGTTACTGACAATAGCTTTATAGAAATTGGGATTTTTTTTTTAATTGAAGGATGCCTCAAATCCCGAAAGCAGCTTGTGCCTGTAACATCTGAGTATACAAACTGTAGAATTACCCAAAGGAACATCAAACTGTGTTTTTTGTCTGGGTATATCTATATATATATAATACACACAGTAAGTATATTTATAGATACGTATATTTACACATTAATTACAGTGTAGTTTAGGTTTTATTTGTTGTACTAGCAGATACTTTTATTGCTTTAGTTATGTGGCATGTTTTACACATATAATTCTCATCTCCATGTTCTTTCTACTTGCTCCTCACCTCAAAGTTATGATATCCAAATAAATAATTGACTTCACAACAAAAGTGAAGTCCCCTTTTATTTTCTTATCAGGCATGATGCAGTAGCCATAGGCGGGATGCTGTTAACTTAATTGATTTCTTCCATTTTTTGCATTACTGCTGACTTCCAGGCAAAGGAAAACAAAGTCGTATCCCAGTTCCCTGTTGATATGACCTTTTATAAGCATGAAGGAGATCAGAGCAAGCGACAATATGGCAGATAAATGTTTTCTGTGTTTGTTCTTAGCTTACAAATCCAGCCTACCGGAAAGCTGCAGGCAGGCTGGGTAATTGGAAATAATTACATTTCATTCCTGTAGGGAATTGAACAGAGTCTCCAGCTGGCATGGCTGAATAGCAAGAGCATTAAACCATGAAGAAAATGAAGGCCTGTAATGTATTGTTTGGCAGTTGGTGTGTAAATAGAAAGAAGAGTTTAAAAATTCTCAGTCAAACACATCAGCCACCAGCAAACAACAGCTTTTTTGTTCTCTTTATCACAACACGGAGAAGACAGGATCCCATAGCAACCAGGCGGTTACCATTTTTATAACACAAAAGCATCACCACTGATTTGATTTGTTAGAAAATGGTGCAAATAACAAGCCACGCTACAGATCGTCAGATTGTATGTACATGTTGGGTTATGCATTTTTAATAGCTTCTTATTGCTTGTATTTTCGGGTCATCAGCATAAAGCACCTATACTATCTATAAATGCAATTTCAGGCAGGTGTAGATATGAGAGCGGGGAGCAGTGGCGCAGTGCAGATGTAATGAATATTTAGAGTGTATGTGAGAATGGAAGAGGGGGAGCAGCACCTCAATTTCAATTTCCCTGTCTCTGCTGAGTAATTCTTTTCAGAGGTAATTACCACGCCAGTAACAGTGCGCCGACAGGCCATTTTCATCCCAACTGAAATGGATGAGCTGTCACCATGTTGCTCTGGGAGGAAAGGAGAAATAAACAGTATATTCTTTCATATTATACCCAAGAAATCCAAGGCAAAGACTGCAGTGTACGCATGTTAAATGGGCTGATTGCTTCACAACACATTGGCTCTGTAGTAAACATGATGCACAACATTATGGTTCATGCATGAAATGCCTGAGTATCAATTTTAGTTTACATAAATACATAGTTATAGTTTACATACAAAGATTCACTTCAGACAGCAGTTCCCTTTTGTGTTGTAGTTAATGCCCTGACCGCTAGAGGCATTAGATCACTCTGGCATAAAACAGTAGCGTAAAGGTGCACCACTAGCATTTGCATTAGCAAATCTATGCAGATGGTGGCGTGTTGTCCTAAAATTAAGATGTAAAATCTCAATAAAGCATCACCTTACAGTATCACTATATGTCAATATACACTGATCAGCCACAACATTAAAACCCCCTCCTTGTTTCGACACTCCAGTACATCAGCTCCAGTTACCATACAGGTGCACTATGTAGTTCTACAATTACAGACTGTAGTCCATACATACATACTTGGTGGTGGTGTGTTAGTGCGTGTTTCGCTACTATGACTGGATCAGACCCAGCATTGCTGCTGGAGTGTTTAAACACCTCAGTGTCACTGCTGGACTGAGAACAGTCCACCACCCAAAACTATCTAGCCGACAGCATCCTATGAGGAGCATCTTGTGGCCACTGATGAAGTACTAGAGGGTGACTAAAACAATCTGTATAGCAGCAGATGAGCTATCCTCTCTGACTTTACATCTACAAAATGGGCCAACAAGTTTGGAGTGTCTAATAGAGTGGACAGTGAGTCGACACTGTTTAAACACTCCAGGAGCACTGCTGTATTTCATCCACGTGTACCAGCTCAACACACACCAACACACCACCACCATGTCAGTGTCACTGCAGTGCTGAGAATGATCCACCACCCAAATAATACCTTACCTACTGAAGAACAGGGTGAAAGGGGGCAAACAAAGTATGCAGAGAATCAGGTGGACTACAGTCTGTAATTGCAGGACAACAAAGTGCACCTATATGGTAAGAGGTGCTGATAAAATGGATAATGAGTGTAGAAACAGGGAGGTAGTTTTAATGTTATGGCCGATCAGTGTATCTTAAATAGTAACCCCTGCATGATTATGTATATCATATTGCAAGGGTCTTACAAGTAGACAGCCTTAATGGGATAGATTGACACATTACAGCAAGAAATAGATCTGCAGTGGTTTAGCCGAATGAATCAACGTTTGTTATGACCATCTCCCATTAACACCATGTTGAGAAATTCAGTTATGATCCTCCACTGCACCATGTGTCATATTTATCCTACATTTATATACAGTATTTACATTGTCAGAACTTTGGTGACTTACTGGGTTGAGACTGAGGATGTGTAAAGGAACGAGTCAGTTTCTATCTAGCTAAGACAACATTTAACATGCTTTCTAAATGAAGTGACCGACTTTTGTGTATCCAGTGTCTATCGAGCTTACTAGAGTATACTCCAGTGCCAGGGCTGAACTGACCTTTAGCTGGCCTTGATGTGAAGGCATTATGGCCTTGAGCTGATCTGTGGCAGTATCTGAAGAGAATGACTCACTCTACACCCTCTGCCAAAAAAAGGTTATTAATAAACTGCCTGTTGTTGGTGTGCAGGCAACTCTTACAACAAGACGAATGGTTGACCTAGCTGTATCTATGTGCAAAAAAGAGCATACATTTTTCTAACTTTGAACTGAAAAAGAAAGAAATGGGTGGGTATAACACCTGTTTAATAAAGTCAGTGTCTACCAGTGTGTCTCGTTGATGTGACGGTCCGAAATAACAATGTATGCAGACAAACCCCCCCACCCCCCCGCATTATTCTTGGGTCTTTTTATAGCATGGAAACAGGAGCGAGCAGCTGCCCCTCTATCTCCCTACAGCATTCTTTGACCAAGTCTCTCTATATTCTCCGATGATTGAAATCATCTCTACAAACACACTGCCTGACATCAGGAACACACACTCGCAGTCTCTGACTTTGACACATCTACTAAATTACACTCTCCAAGCATAGCTTAGTACGCAGCTCAGTCATGGCAGATAAAAAAGCCAGCGGCAGAGTAAGTTTAGTAAAAAAGAAAGAAAAGAAAGTGGAGAACAAGGCTGCTGAAAAGGAGAAGGAGAAAAAAGAGGAGACCAAGGCTGCTAAGGAGAAAGAGAAGGATGAGAAAATGAAAAAGAAGCCAGACAAGGTCGCAGAAAAACCAAAAGTAGAGGATGAGACGCCAAAGGGAAATGGAGAGACGGCAAAGGGAAACGGAGAGACGCCGAGGGGAAACGGAGAGACGGCTGAAGGGGCACAGGGGGGTGCTGAGGATGGAGAATTCCAGTTTGAGCCTATAGAGCTCCCTCCATTTGAGACCATCGTAGGGTAAGGACTATGTAGTTGTAACATCTCTCTCTACATGGGTTCTTTAAGGATCAATACACAAATCTCATGGGTTCATGACTTATTTCAATATGTATATCTCTAGTACATGTATGTATATGGTTAGGTTATTGAACATTAACTCCATTACATGTGGCATGTATTACATACATTGTTTTCTATGCCAAACACTGATTGGCTAAGGGGGACCTTGGCATAAAATGTTTTTTTTTAGAATCCCCGTTCTGTGCCATCGCCTGCAATGACCACAGCTAATGGGGATGAGTCATGACACTTAATCAATATGATTTATAGCATGCTGCTCTATTTAAAATGTTACATACTCAACAGAGCATCAAAGAATATTTAATAAGAATAATGACCAAGACTGAACATGCCATGAGATTTCACCATCTGCAAACATAAGAAGACCAGGGGTGGGCAACTTCAGTCCTGAAGGGCCTCCATCTAGCAAAGGTTATTTCCCTGCACACACCTACTAAAGCTGAACCTATATTAAAGCTACATCATGTAAGATTAGACATTTGGAGTGTTCACTGATGGGAATTTGCTATTGTATGCAATGTGCAAAACACTTTGTAAACTCAGCTGTGCTTCGGAATCCTACCTTAAACAGATGAATCCGGCGACTGCAAGTTTATTGAAAGAGCATTCAAATAGAACCAAGTTAAAACTAGGTGAAAAACGTGTCTTCTGAGGATGTACATGAATAATGTACTTTTGTCATCATATTTACAGCAGTATGATGTAGATTTTGTTAATACTGAGCCGGACCCTTTTTTTTTTAGTCTGTGTGAAATTAATGTGACATGGTCCAAAAAACTCCTGCAAAATCCAACCCAACACTTAAATGACTAAGTTCCTATTTCAGGATTTACAGAGTGACTCACAGCAACACATGCACATCATATTTTGGGTTTTTTCCTGTTTAACAAAAGATCTTACATACTACACGTGAGACAAATCAGGTATCTACAAGCAGGAAAATCACCAAACAGGACTCCTCCAGAACTGGAATTGTCCCCCCTTGTATAGACAGAGGCTTGTAAGGCTACAGCGGAATCTTTCATAGCAATCACTCTCTGTACCTTTTTAGAGATCGGCTAAACCCTACCTTCTTCAAGTTCCAGTTCAAAAACGTGGAGTACTCTTGTGGCCGAAATAAGACCTTCCTGTGCTACCAGGTGGACATACACAGTAGCTCAGGAGAACCCGACGGTCTTCGGGGTTACCTGGAGGACGAGCATTCGGGCACTCATGCTGAAGTGGCGTTCTTCCAACAGGTTCTACCCCTATATGACAAATCACTGCGCTACACAGTCACCTGGTACACTTCATCCAGCCCCTGTGCAGAGTGTGCTGCTAAGCTGGGAGAGATATTGAGAGTCCGCAAGACACTCCGTCTCAACATCCATTGCTCCCGTCTCTTCGATTGGGAGGAGCCTGATGTGCAGATGGGGCTAAAGGCACTGGCACAGGCAGGTTGCAAACTAAGGATGATGCGGCCTTTGGACTTCACTTACGTTTGGTCCACTTTTGTAGAGAACGAGGAAGACAACTTTACACCCTGGGAGGACTGTCAAGAAAGCTACGAGTACTACGATGAGAAGCTCACTAACATTCTGCAGTAGGGTAAGTGTAGCACTGTAATCAGGTGTTGCACCTAGTCTGGCCAACAATGATGTAGTCAAATAAATGCACTACATCAGTTTAAAAGATGCCATGGTAATGTTTAATATTAGCACTTTTGCTCAAATGAAACTAGTGGATGAAACTTGCGATATCTGGGGGCAGAATACTGAATGATACTGTGTACTGATCCTATACCAGAGCTTGCATCTTTTGTAGTTGTGTAGTTTTGCACTAGAAGCTAATTTATCTCAGTAGAGTTACACAGATATGATTAAAGGCCTATAAAAGTGTACTTCGTAAGTTTAAAACGACTGATTGTACCGCATCTGTTGGTGCACATTTTGTCAACTTCATTCTTTACTGTCAAACAACAGAAAGGGACCACAACAGGACCCCTGATGACCAGATATTAGTCGAATGGTGGATCATTCTCAGCACAGCAGGCATATCAAAATGTCTGAACTGTATTCACTTACTGGCTGCTTTGTTAGACACATCCATCTATTTTCCATGCACACTATGTGTCAGTCCTTCATCAGTGGTCAGTTTCTCACCCCAGGACCACTGGACTTAGCCTGATACAATCCTACCAGCACAATACACACCAACATGCCGCTACCATGACACTACTCTGTGTCACTGCTATGCTGAGAATGATCCACTGCCCAAATAGTATCTGGTCAGTCATGGTCCATAGTGGTCTTATTCCAATTATGGAAAGAATAGAGGATGACTGATAAAACGAGTGCAGCAACAGACAAGATACAAGAGCTGTAAACTTAAGAAGTGCACTGATGCGGTTGGTGTTTACGATAATAAGGCCAACGAGTGATTATTTTTGGTTGGTGTCTCATACAGCAGAATTCTGTGCACGTTTATATTATGCTGTTCTAGGAAATGTACAAAATGACACATTTACAATTTTAGAACGATGACCACAGCAGTATAGAATCCATTTAATAAGGTCAGGATCTGTGCCGTTACCCTTGTGGTAGAGTTCATCACTGAGGGAAACTGAAGATTTCCTAGAGAATTAGGGGTTTAAAGGGTTTAGAGTAAGAAAAGAGTCAGAATTTTGTGTAACTGAAGAAACTACTACTTTTTCCTTATCAACTAAGTTTCAAAATCTACAGTAATCCCTCTCTCCTCCCTAGGATTTCTGATGAAAGGATACTCTCCTCTAAGGGTACATGCCATCTATATTAATTCTAGCAAAACTGCAAACCTTTTCTCAGTAATGCCTAAAATATAGAATTCAGATATGTATGGTCTTCGCCTTACAGATTTTTAAGAGTACATTTTTTTTGTCTTCCAGAGCATTGTAAACACAAAACAATTTAAATCACATTTGAGTCGCCTTCATGTGTGATCCTAAAGTGGATATGTACCTAATGCATGGCTGTGTGAATGTAATAAGATTTTTTTTACATCACAATTCACTGTGCTTGCATACAGCACTGTTGTCTTTATCCAGTATCACGCTGACACATGTGGATCATGCGAGTGATTTCATTGACTTTAATGTGCACATGCAGGTCCTTTCAGGCCTGGTCTGCCACTAATGGCAGATATGGGTCAGAAAGATCAAATCTAAAATGTGTGAATCTGAGCAAATATTGGAAATGAGCAATAAAGTGTAAAGACATCTGAACGTATCCTAATATCACTGGAGTCAGCACAATGTAACAGTGTTTGGGTGCACAAATCAAGTTTGGTTTTTTTTGTTGTTTTCTCACATCATCATTATCTGACTTATTTTACACCTTCACAAATAAGCAGAATACAATATGTCATACAATACGTCAGGGCTGGTATTTCAGGAAATAAGGGGTGCCTACACTTTTACACATTTCTATATTATTCTAGATTAGATGTGGCACAGGAGACAGAACTACTAAAAGACCTTAATTAGAAAGAATATTGCCTGCAATCAGTTTTACAGTGTTAAAAAGGGAACTTCACAGAGGTTTCCAAACTGCTGCAGAATTCAGTTGTTGGGATGCAATGAAAGTCACAGTTTGATGTTCTTTACAGTGGTGGTGATGGGAACCAGGGGTCACATCTGATTCTCGTCACCCAAACCTGTGAACAATTCTGCTTTCTCTAGAACAGCGCACTTCAAGTCCAACTCCTGTGGCTGATGTACACTTAGTGTAAAATGCAAATAAGATATATTTCTGCAAAACAACAACCCAAATAAAAATCAGTGGAATTTCTCTTTCATGCTTTAGATCCAACACCGATGCAAACCATTCATTCAATAAACAGTAATGCAAATATAATGTCGCAAAGCAATTCCCCTGGACTGATTTACTGGACTGACAACATTAACAAAAAGCAGATTATTATCAAAATATCAGTTGGAAATAACTATATAAATATCTATTGCAAGAATGGCATGCATTGTACGTCCTCAATCCATACTGGCAAGAGTTAAATTATGCATTTTGAAAAAGAAAAAGAAAAAAAAAAAGCGTTGATGACAATACAGAACTATTTATAAAACTATACTTTATAAATTAAAAGCTAGTTATAAAATTAAAGTATCCTTAAAAGTAGACATGGAGAATAATTGAGTTTAAACACTATTAAAAGAACTACCATTGCTAAATATAAACTCATCATCAAAAAAAAAGTTGCGCCCAGAAAAAGACATCGTGAGACATGCAAATGATTTAAGTTTACGCTCGGCTGTGGATGTGACGTAAGCAAGGATGGGCCTCATTGCTGTACCTGACTGACTATATAAGGTCGTCCTGTTGTGTGTTTTCCATTCTGACTCAAGCTGTTGTGTTGGTAGCATCCTTTGCAAGTGAAGTATGCCTCAGAGAAGAGTTTGAAAGCAATTAGAGCACTTGGAAGAGATAAGAGGGGTCGCATCATAGGGCTCCAGGAAGTGGGATGGTCTTCCGGATATTACCATAGCACACTGTTGCTGGTAGTGGGTCGAAGAAGGCATGCACCAGCGTCATGAAGGATCTGGGACACCTACACACACTATGGAGAGTGAGAACACACAGTCTAACATGCGTGGAGGGACCCAACAGTGACCCGACGACTGTGGACATTCAGAGCGAATGATGCCCTCCATGAGTCATCCTGTTAGTGCCAGCACCATTGGCAGGCGGCTGCACAACGCAGGACTACATGCACGCAGAGTGTTATGGCAACTTCCCTTAACACCACGTCAACGCCACAAAAGATGGTGGTGGTGTCATACACCGTGGTCAATGGTGTCAATCCACCTCCACCCCTACAGCAAAACCTGCAGGAACTGTGTGAGAATATTCAAGCTGCATGGGATGGATTATTGCAGGACACCATTAGAAACCTCTACACCTCCATGCTGAGACGTCTGGTATGTTGCGGTAGCTCGGCACCATACTGAGAGAAACTACTTCTGTATGTGTAGCTGAATAAATACTGCTCATATCAATCAAAATTTATCATCATTTATTGTTCCTGGTAACCTTCATCTTCCTTCACAATAACATTGCAATCTGACACTTCCTTCTGGGTGCAGATACTTTTTGGATGTTGAGTGTATGTTATTTAATTCAATTCATGGTAGGAACTTCTGAAATTTTACCCCACTAACATGTATTCTAATTTTAACACCTTGTTATATTATAATCTGAGTAAGAGGTTGGGTTAACTGTGCCAAAAGTAATGACTTTAAGTCAATTTAAGTAAATTTAATTGTATCAGCTACATGTTTACCCACAAGTGTGAGATAAATTAAATATATATATATATATATATATATATATATATATATAC
>CM067492.1:19003041-19114644 GCA_034552555.1 Semaprochilodus insignis
ATATATATATATATATATATATATATATATATATATATATATATATATATATATATATATATACACTTTAGGTCTAATTTCTACACAAGAACTAGTAATATTGTAGTATTGTATTACTTTTACTAATTGATTATTGAAAATACTAACCACTACTTAAAATGTACAGTGGAAGACATTCATGACATTGTTACTTAAAGAAAAGTTTATTTACTCAAGACATTTGCTCAATACTGTAATATTTTTGAACACAGCTGACAAACAGTGTAATTACGACCTTCATCCTCAAAGGAATAGTCTGCAGCACTAACACTATTATGGTGCAATTATTAAATCAGATGAAATATCTGATATTACAGCAACACATACACATTTCAATAAATCATTATAATACCCTTCGCATTCTGTATATTAGAACATTTAAGATCAGACACTGTATGGTCATAAAAATAAAATATTTATTTTAGAAATCACTCATTTGTTTATTCATGTGTCATGCACAGCAATAGTTAAACAAACACACTGAAAATAAGGAGATTAAAGCACTGCAGAAGTGCAGGATTTTTGTAGAAGATTTTAAAGCAATGACACCATCTAGTGGTGGACATACTTCCTCAATCAAATACCTCAACAACTCTCAGAACAGAAACTGAACAAAAAAATAAATTTAGTCCCTGACTGAACATCCTTACAGTCATTTCATTTGGCCTGAGATTTTTTTGTCTTTGCATATCATCATCTTTTTTACAACCTATTGTGTTGTTCCCAACGTCCAACTGTGAAGTGCAAGTCTTCTACCTGTTTCACCATGGTCTACAGTGTATACACAGTGATGGCCACATCTGTATCTTTGAAGACTTCTTCAATCATCACTGAAACTTTCTCCCAACTCAGTCGATCCAAGCCACAGCCAATCCTAAGTTAACACGCAAAAAGTGATTTCAATATATTCAGCTCCTTTAAATCGTGTACAGATCAGTTTCTCAAATTCTTTGTGAACAAATGTGGGTGTAAACCTGAAACTCCTGCTGACAGCAAAATTACAATCAAAAATGCAAAAAAAAAAAGTCACTCAATGATACAATTATGAAATCCATTGCTTCATACCGAGGCATTGATAGTCGGGTCACTCCATTGTCTAAGCAGTGCGCTTTCATGGCTTCTAGGCTGTGTCTCAGGCTTTCATAGGTGGGCTTCTGGCTGTACTTCTTCTTTGTAATCTGAAGCAACCATAATGGGGGAAGAATATATATATAACAAAATGGCACCATACCAGAAACATTCTCTTTGTTCTGACACCTAAAACAATACACGGTTTTACCAAGGAAATGACCCTGACCAGTGGTGATAATTTTTTCTCACCAGGTAGTACACAAATCGATCAGATCTCTTAAGTACAGCGCATTCTCCAGGCTGCTTCTCTGTGAGAACAGAAGATTGGTACAACAGTGATTAAACAATAACTTTTACAGTGCTTTATAATCAAAGTCTGTCTCACAATATATCATCACTGTAATATGAAAATGTTTGTATTGTGTGCTCCAAACTGGGGGCCACATCTCAAGGGGATGGGGGACTCCCCCGCCAAGCATCGACACTGGCTGTGAGCATCTGTTCAATCTTGACAAATGTCCTTTGGTGTTGGAGATGAATCAAGACACTGACTGATAAGTTCACAATAAACAAACAATGGCAATCTTTCCCCATGTCTCACCAGGGCTAAAAGATTGACGGTTTTTATATTGAATCTGCAACATAAAAGAGCTTAATTTCCCAATGCAAAAACTTAATTACTGTTTTAAATGTTTTTTGTCTTTTACATTTACAGTTTGGAGTTGAATTAGGCCTATCAGACACCACTAAATACCCACATGACTCATAGATGAACTAGCTGACTGTCTTATATGAACAGAACCACAACTAACTGCCCACAATGTGTACAGCGCCACAAAAAGCGGATATGTTTAACGATTTTTAGTCTAGTTTAATCAATTTTCTGTCACAAAAGCAGTATGTAGCAATAAAATCTAAATGTAGTATTTTGTCAATATACTGCAGCTCAAGTCAGTGTAAACGGTTCCTGGACAACATTCTCAGGACACTTACTCTGTGCTAGGAGTTCATCCACGCCGCCAAATTTCTTTTTGAAGAGGACAGCGATACCTGCTCCCATGCGGCAGTCTTCACTAATGCAGTGAGCCAGGGCATCTGTGGCAGGACAGGAGAACAGATCCCCCTTCTCATACTTCAGCTTACTGCCCACCACTGCACCCTGACCAGCAGAGGAGGACATCAACACATAACATGGGACATTCAACAAGGTGCCTCTTTCAGACAAGAGCTCATGATTCCTGTCCATTCTGTTATTATGCTTTATTTTACCTTTATTAGACATGCAGATACGGCACACACTTTTAAGAAGCACCTAAAACCCCTTTATAGTAAAAATACTATATACTATATAATATCTTTCTGCTACTAAAAAAAAAAATACTACTTCTTTCTGTATTTATCTTTTGACCAGGTTTCCTTAACCAGCAACACTACTTGAAGAAAGTAACTGAACTTTCAGTACTACCACTAAACTTTATCACCTAGCCGTACATTCAGCTGGTACCTGTGTGAAAAGTGCTCTGTATATAAGCTGTATTATTAATATTGTGTCAGTATGGTAAATATTCCTGCAGTCCTTTAAGGTAACGCCTAAATACACCTACTGTGCACAGGTCTGTCTGTCCTTCCACTTACATTTTCTTGGTCTTCTTTCCCACTAAGTTGGCTCTTGGGCTCTTTAGACATCTGTCAATCAGATAACCAGATACATACATGCAAATATATTTAGCCATCAACACCTTAGGAGCACTGAGCAAACAAAAGCGAAAGCTGGTCATAGCTAGCTAGCTCTGTCTCTGGGTTCTGACACTGGCTAGATCTGACTACTTATCTAGTAGTAGCTGAGTAAATCCAGCCAGCAGAATGACTGACAGTAGTATGTATACGTGTAGCTGAACCCAACACTACGTTTACTTTAAAGTTACTCATCCCTCCAGGGTTAGCTTTACTACTTCATGAGCTGTAGGGAGTGAGTGCTAGCTAGTTAGCATAGTCAGCTAGCACGCTACATCAAACCCAGCAGCTGTCTGTGCGCTAGCACATGCTAAAGTTTACTGACTGCCTGGAAAATGTTCCCTGATACATAAACAAAGTCCTTACTTTGTCATTTCTTAGATATAGATATCCAGCTGTTTACATATGAGTGCAGTGTTTCTCCGCCTAAACGACAAACGAGGCTAAACTGTAGAAGTGGCAGCTGCTGCGAGTTTCTCCCTTAGGTTCAGCACCGCCACCTGGCGTTAACACAAAGAACCACACGTCCTGTCTTCACTCTGTCCAGGGTATCCAGTGTATCACCTTCCAGTGTGTTTAAGGTGTAAGCTCTATAGAAAAGCAGAATCACTGGAGCTCAGTGATCAGTGCTTATTTTCGACCATCGGGGTACCGATGCTATGACCTCCAGCCTTATGCAGAAACTCTGAAGACACCCAGATTCACAGAAAGGAATGCTCTGGATTACATTATCAGTTACCATTATAGAGTAAAATACAAGTAAATATGGAACAGGAGTCTAAGCTCCTTACATATATTATTACTGCTGGCTTACTAAACTAATTTTCAAAGGATAACGAAAGAAAGAAAAATAAATAAATTGGACTATGAGGACAAAATGAGTGATGAAAAACGGAATTTTGTCTAATACTGTTTAACTACCACTGGGCTGTCCAAAAACGCTGAGCAAAAAGCCAGTGTGCTGCCAGCATTGCAGTCAGCTGATCAGCAGTGTACCACTACCCTTTTGCTAGCTGGGTTTGGGCTGTGGAGCTGTGGAACTGTTTTCTGGAGTGATAGAGCACCCACTGGAATGTGTGTAGTGGAGTAGCATTTGTGATCCAGAACTAATCATCCAACAAGAGCATCTGACCTCACTTATGATCAAATCCTCACAGCAGAAAAAGGCACTAAATTGTCACCTTCAGTGGTCAGTCTTCAGTGCCTTTAATTAAGGAAAAAAGGGTGCCATATTTCATTACAATTCTATTTTTTTTTATTTTTTTTTTACATTTTTTTAAATAACTGACTCCATACACCTTGTCTTGATAGTTGGACTTTAATACCATCAGTGTACATTTAAGGGTACAATTACATTGTTTGTACCTTTATGAACAAAAATGTACATGCACAGTACCTTGTTTCCTGACAGTGGAACTCCTATATGGAACTACACAGTTGAGTCACATTATTATGACCATAATAATGTCTAATAAGCTAATATCCAGAGTAACTGCCGTGTGCACCATGGACAGTAACTAGATGGGAGTGACTCGCTAAGTCTTGGTAGGTTGTCACAGGTATCTGGAGCCATACTGAATGCAGTGCATCCCACAGCTGCTGGAGGATGTGTGGGGGATGACCCATAGAGCAAATGCGACAACTGAGGTGGTCCCACAGATGCTCAATTGGGTTGATGTCTGGGGAATTAGGGGGGCAGGGTAAAACTTGGTTGGACATTTCTAGTCATGTGACTTGTTACATTGTCTTGCTGGAAGATCCCATCCACCCCAGAGATGACAATCAGCATGTATTGGGTATGTGATCTGTAAGGATGTATTCATAGCCAAATCCCATGGATAAGCGGGCCCAGAGAATGCCTTGAAAACGTGACTTCCTTTGTGAGCTATGTGCTCCCACCATCGAAAGTAGGAAGTGGTCATAATAATGTGACTCGACTGTGTACTATCTGTTGGAGTTTATTTCAGAAGAGCAACTACAGCATAGGAGAAACAAACTTCCTATTAATATTAATACCCTTGAGTGGATGAGCTGCTGTCTTTGTGGAAAAGGTCTGTTGATTTCTCGGTGGCTAAACAGGAGCTCTACCTGCATGACTTCCTGCTTATGATGCAATCCTAATTTCATGACAGATTTGTCCTTAATACTGATCACAGGGAAATCTGCTCTTCAGTGCTTCAGTTTGGTGATTTTCCTGCTCAAACACGCCTGTTTGACATTCAGTTAATCATGTCCAGCAATTATTTTTAGTATGATGACATTGTGTGTAGTTATGCCTTGGATAAACATCTAACAGGAGACATTTGATTTTTTAGTATTACGCCTTTCAACTGCAATCAAATTAGCATTTTCTAATATTACAGTCCACCCCATTTGTGTAGCTTGCCATCAAAACAGACATTAAGCAAAAAATCACACAGAAGTCTAAACAACTACAATAATATCAACATGCCCAGTATTTAGCATGTCCACTTTTTGCCAGAGGTGGGGAGAATACTAAGCAGTGAAAGTAGTAATGGCTGAATACTGATACTAGCTGTATTTAGTAATGTGTTCCATTACAATTCATAAAACATAGTATATTGTGAATACATGTAGAATACATTTTCAACACATCTTGGTATAGCAGATGAGAAAATCAGTAATGATGATTTATGAGTCTCCGGCTTTAATGGGACTTTCTGTTAATTAAGTTCCTCTCTAGAATTCATCAGTCAAGCATGGCAGTTAACAAACAAATAGCAAGCAGCTAACAAAGAAAGTAATAAATTACAGTATTTGTTTGAATCCTTGTATTATTTTTTGTAGTGATTTATTAATATCTGGTAATCTAAAAGTATTCTCCTGAAATGTATAAGTACCTGTATTTTCAATGCTGTCTTTATAAAATGCAAATGTAAATTTCTGTATTTTAAATATTTATTCTCAATATTTTGAACCTGTTACTCTGATCTTTGAGTTTCCATTATTTCTGAGAGACTTGCTTTCAGTTTTTCAATTATATAACATGTTTCCACACCTCCAGTGTTTAGTCTTAGAACATGAGTTTCCTGACAATCCAGTTAATTTCTATTTGCTGACTTTCTGAATTTCTTTTTCTCAGTAACAGCTTCTTGACATCTACACATCCTTTCAGACCCATAGACTTAGAGTAGGAAAGATGGACAGAAACAGTTTTTTTTTCAGGTCTGAATCAAGAGTGGAGGTTGATTTTCTCTGTCAAGATGGAAGCTTTAAATACTGTTTATCTGATGGTGACAGTTTTGGTTGTCTACCGGGTCTTGCACAGTTGTTAGGAGGTCCATTTGTGTGCTTTGGGAGCAGAGAAAGCTATAAAATGCGCAGGCCAGGGGTCTCCAGGGTTGAGAAACACTGATCTAGAGCAATAATACAGTTTGGCCATTTTTACAGAGGTTGGCAAAGTGTTAGGAGTCTTGCCCAAGAACTCTTAATGGTATAATGTAAGGTGCTTGGCCAGGTAGTGGACTAAACTCCCGTCTAGAGATGTTACCCACTACACTATAGCAACTACAACTACTCTCCACCTTTGGAAACCTTTTGTTGGGAGAACCCAGCTGTAGCTGGTTGGTTTTAAGATTGGAATGAGGGAAGTGTTGAAGTGGAAACAGGAACACGAAACAGTAGATAGGTTATATTATTACTGGAGGCTACTGTGTTATTTGATAAATATATCCGATTTTATCTGATAAATATATATTTGCTGGTTTTATGACATTACAATTGAATAACTCTAAACTGAATAACTTAATAGCCATTTTGAGAGGGATCTGAATAGATGAAAAAGTGGTCTCTGTCTTTCATCAAGCTGTGTAAAAGCAGTCTAGAAATGGTCTCAGTGAGTAATTTTATATCATCTTTTCTTCTTCCTCCTTAATGGCTGTTTGACTAATCATCTTCAATTTATTATTTAACATCTCATAAGTCAAATTAGACCATCTTAGGTCATATATTATCACAACTGAAAAACACTTCACTTAATGTACCCATCAAGTTTATTATCATTTGTTATGTATCAGCTGACACACGTCCTCATACATATGATTACTGCAATCAATGATCTTAGTGAAAGTGAACATATGCCAAGAAAAGGTTTCATTATTTAACTTACCAGAACATATAGACATATACAGGGCAATATTCCCTTGTAGTGTCACTAATTTCGCTTAAAAATCTATACTGACATAAACATGTAAACAGGTCTAAGCTGAGTGGTAATATTTTACAGTCTCGCCAGTTTCCAGAAGTGGAATTAAACAGAAAATACATACAAATGATGGGGGAATGATGCAGTTGAAGCAGTGCAGATGAGAAAAGGGGATAAGGGATGTGTTGCTTCCCCGGCACATCTTCCTCTAAGTCGATTTTTGCTTGAGGAAAAGGTTTAAGGTCTCCTCTATGCTCTCTTGTACCACTGCTCAGTCTTCATCCCCAGAAGTAATGGTGTTTTTGGTCAATTGTGAAATATGGACAGACTGAGTGAAGTGTTGGGAGGTGAAGAGCTGGGTGTTGGGATGTGCTTCAGAAGTTGGCGCTCCTCCGCCGCTGCTCATTGATCCACTCTCCTGGGTTCACATCCATCTGCAGCATCTTCATGACCCACTTGTCACGCCGTGCGCCATCAACAAACTCATCTAGAGACAGCTCACCTGTGAACACAGGAAACAAGTTCACTGTCACTGGCTTTTGCAAGCAGCACTGGGACTTCATAAGACTTGGAAGCTTTACAGCTGTTCAGAACACGAAAGCAATTCTGTGGCCTGCTTAGTCCTAACTATCTGCTGGAAGGCGCTGAGCAAGTGCCTGCTGGCAGCTATTATTATACGTTTTGAGTTTCTGCCAGGTTTATGTTCTCTGAGTGTAGGAGAATAATTAAATTACCGTTGACTCAACTGACTGCATGCTACAGATGTGGCAGCAAGAGATTAGGTTTACCAACAGGACTATTCCTTTAAAAAATAATGAGCTAACCATCTCCGTTCTCATCCACCAGCTCAAATATCCGGTCCACCACCTGGTCTGGGGTAAGTAGGTTACACTCTTCATCCAGCTCCCCGTGACATGCCTTCTTCATTCGGTAGATGGACTAAAAACAAAACAGGCCAGATATACAAAATAAAGCAAGTGGAACTCTGTCTAAATGTAGCTCTCAAAATGTTATTAAAAAAATAACATTATGTACTATAGTCTAATTTAAACCCTAAGAGTCTGTATGTGGGTCCACACTTAAATTCCTCACACAGACCTACATATTTATGTATTTACCTATTTGTCATATCCACAGTAGCTACTGAATAATGTGTCTTCAGATTAATAATAATGAGGCATTATGAAGAGGTTAATAAGAAGATACTAATACTAAGGCTAAAACTTTACTGCAGAGCACTGTTCCTAAGGCTACATGACATCTGCATAAGCCTGTTCTTATTAAACCCTACATAAATATTTATAAATGATATTTTATTACTATCATTAATAAATATTGCCATAAATATTTAGAAATGATGATCAAACAGGGATCATTTGATATAAAGGTCACTTTAGCTAACTGTGATCAAAACCTTTTGTCATGACAAGCTTATGTAGGTGTCATGTAGCCTTATGAACATCACCCAGTAAAGTGTCATCAATAAAAGTTGAAAGTACTATTTTTACAAATTCATCTGTTATGTGTTGCATTGATTGCCTTTTCTTGATTGCTGGGAGGCGCAAAATTGTCCGTGACACCCCTCACGAGTGGTTTAACAGCTGCAGCTAAATAGGCCGTGCAATCATAGAGGTCAAGCACATAATCATCCTGTGCCACTCTCCCACTTTAAAATGTCAATGTCAAGGTATCTGTTACATAAGTAGGGTCGTGGCATTAATCCTGCTCCAAATCACATTCAGATCCTCAAAATTTGTCTCATTTTGTCGGTCTTGTAATGCACACAGAGTAAAGGTGAAATCCCTACACATGTTTGAGTCATGTTTTAATAAATGATTAGGAAGCAGGAGGGTGCTTACCTCCACAATCTCCTTCAGCTCTGTTTTGTCGATGCAGCCACTCCCATCCTTATCATACATTTTAAAAGTCCATTTCAGCTTATGCTCCAGCTTGCCTCGCAATACCAGATTCAAGGCTGCAACGTATTCCAGAAAATCAATAGTGTTGTCCTATGAAAAAAAAAAAAAAGACATGTTGCCAATAAAACAGAAAAACAAACATTGTAAAATCAGGACCATAGAGTTAATTCTTTTAATCTATCATTTATATCAAAACCACCCCTGGGTGTTATTTAATTAGAATGTAATCAGTCAGTTATTGGCAGAGGATAAAACCGAATCACTCACCCCATTTTTATCAAACGCTCGAAACATGTTCTCTATGTAGTCCGCGGCCTCTTGGTTGTCGGTAACTCCAAAGAAGCTCTTGAACTCGTGCTTGAAGAGGGTTCCACTAGGGCATTCCACCACAAACTTCTTGTACCACTCCTGCAGTTCAGCAACATCTATCTCCTTATCGTCCGAGTCTTCGCTGAGCCGCTGACCCATCACGCCAGTGGGTTTGAAAAACTCTGGTTCTGTCCCTCAGCCAAAAACGTTCACTCTCATATTTGAGAGCCCTTCGCTGCTTCAGACGTCTTCAGTCAAAACACCCCACACAGCAGTGGGTCGGTGATAAGAACCTGACAAATGAGCTGAAGTTTTCTAGGCGCAAGACAGAAACGTGTTTGCACTTTAAATGGACCCAGAAGTTTGCCTTTGAAAGAGTCCACCATAGGCAAAAGTGGAAAAGTTATCTTAACCTTGTAGTGCTAATGCCCTACTGGCTTTGGGATCTAGTGCAAGGACTGTATTGGATCACATGACAGCAGGGATTATTCATATCAACATGTCTCCCTCAATTAGTCCACAAGCAGATGATAGGGAGCTTTGATGCAGTTCTTTGTTTAGTATGGAGAACACTGTACTCCACCAGCGAAGATTCAGCAGCCTCTGGGGGGCACATCTAAGCCTTTCTGTTTCTATACACACTAAACTGATGTGTACTTTAATAACTATTGTTTAAGTGTGTTCGGCTGATACAGATGTCAGCTCAGGGTGAGAGAATTCTCAAGCTTGAGAAGAGTTCATCTTTACACATATCAAACATACATGTTGTGTACAGCACGTACAGATGGATACATTTATTAATGAATATGAATACATGCATCAAAAGCAGTAACCTACTTTTGTCCAATTAATCATTTACACTGTTCAAATCCTTACTGATTACTAATTACAGTTTTTCATTTAGAAAGTAGATCTAGGTCAGTGATTCCCAGCCCTGTTCCTCTAAAACCAGTGGTATAACTACTGGGAGAGCAGGGGGCCAGTTGCACTGTGGCCATGCAACCATTCTTTAGTGTTTTAGTGCAAGGCCTCCAGGCCTTAAGAGAAGATGTGATACTTTCTGTAGCTGTAAAAAGAAATTTGTTAATGTGACAAATGTAGCTGACTCATTTCGAACAATTAACACATCTTACTTACTTCATAACATCGCTCACAGAGCAGTACTGCTGAAGGGTGTATTACGAGTGTGCTCAGATTATCAAATGATTAATGATCGATGTATAACTCTATGTAATAATGAATAATTCTGTGTAGATTAATAGAATAATGTCATTAACCTGTTAACTGGGTTCTAAATATATAATTTATTTCTGAGAACATTTTCTGAAACACACCGTCATTAGGAAACAATTTTCATAGCTGTGCTGATGACACGCAACTGTACATTTCCATTCTTTCTAAAAACACTGCTGACAGGCTTACCAGATATTTCTCAGTGGAAGTCACAGTTAACTACAATGTCTCACAATTATGCTACTAGCCACCCCTGGCCACCCCTTGGCTACACTGTGCAATGCATTGCATTCACTCACATTTTGCAGCTGAAGATTCCCCATAATGGATGCCTTTATCATTCCAATAGCTCTCGGAACTTCATATGAGCAGTGCTTTGCATCAGTAACACTATGTGACCTTAAGTCCAGGTAACCTCACTGAGGGTGGCATTCCTTTATTTGCACCGGAGCACATAATTAATCTAAGAGCACTTCACATTTCCATTCAGTTGAATAGCAGTACATATTCATTGTTACATTGTTACCTCAGCTTGCAATCGGATTGCAATCAAAGGTGCCACAGAATGGAAAATTGTATTTGCATCATCATACTTGAATAATAAGAGGTCAGTGCACAGAAATGTTGTCTTTTCCTTCAAATGCAAATCCCACATTTGTAAAAAGGCAGTAAAACAAGCAGTTTCCAAAATCCTAGACTGTTATATAACACCCAAAATGAAAACCCAAAATATACATATACCAGCTCGTGTTCCAGGCCAGCAGAAACAACAAAAATATACGTGCATAAATCCACCTTCCCGGGCTGTGAACGGGAGGTCTGCACTTTTCATATCCTTTCATGTTTCATATCATACGTCAGCAAGCATGGATGATGTTCATCTTTAAACGAGGCTAAAATTGGCTTCTTAATCAAATGTTGCGTTTCACATTTAAAGCTGCAGCACCATTTAAGGTGGAAGAGAAAATTCACAAAACAAGCCTGCAAACGGGAATCCAACTTTAACATGTCTTCAAGCAGATCCTGGTCATCTTTTAATTCAAAGTTCTTAGTTAGCTCTGCACATTTCACTCCGTTTCTCAAACATTAGACAATATCGAGGCTTCGCACCCCATAGTGAGAGGAAGAAAGTCACACTTTCACCATTACGACCCCAACAGCAGCCTGTAAGTAGCAGCATGCTGTGTGATTTCATTCACTTTCTGGTAGTTAAAGTCAGACTCTCTTAAATTGAAAGTTTCAAAGTGAGTAACAACTTTGCGTTGTTGTCGAGGTTCATTGTTTTTTTTTCTGTTTGTGTCCATTTAGAAATGTTTCTTCCAAACCAACCAATGGCCGTGTGAAACAGCATCTGAAAATTTTTCATCCCAACCGAAGTCACATACCTTCTGTGTAGAACAATAGAGAACAATAAAATGCTGAACGATTGCATTCTATGGCACCTTTGATGTCAACAGATTTTCAGTTTGTAGGTCAAGACATCTTTGTTCTTTTTTGAGCGTTCCTAAATGTATTCTCTGCTCTTAGCACACCTGACTCAAGTACACCACGTGCTTCAAGAAGTTAAAATGGATGTGTTACAGCAAAGAAAATACTAAGGAGCAGGATTGGAACCACTGAGAACAGAGAGCTAAGAACCTTAATACTTTGACCCACAGATAGTTCATAAACAAAACCCACAGCCATGCTTCATGAAGCTTACAAGGAAGCTATTGGGTACTGAATTTATTTTTTGAATACAGTGACATATTGTCATATTGCCAATCAATACTGAGAGATCGTCCTCGTTCTGCTGTCTTTCTGTATGAAATTAATTACACTGATGAGCTTATGCAATGCCTGGTACCAGATAGAGAAACACTGTACTGACAAGGTGTGTGACTGATATCTGGGTGATGTAATACACTGCAAAACAATGCTAGTGTTACAGGCTATGAGATTATGTCTATATTAATAATGCACATACTGTACATATACAGAACCATTTAAACATCTGAACGTGCACATACACTACATACTGTAAGTCACTGTAAAATGAAAACATTGCAATTGTATTTTTTCAGTTGTTAATTTTGGTAGCCCTTTACGTGAACAGCCCACTGTATATGCTTTGTACGTAATTATCTTGCATTTAACTTACAATAACTAATTATCAAATCAATTCACCTTATTCACCACAACCCTAAGATCGACCTCAACTCAACTGAAACCTAATTTTAATCCAGGTTCCAAATCCAACTCTAGTATTTATTCTAACAGTTAATACCGTTAGGAAACAACTGACTCTCAACAATCAGTTTATTCCTGGAACAGTATTGAAACTGTTGCCTTGTTGGATGCAAATAAAGTGGGACCTTAATTTTATATTCAGCTGTTCTTAACACTTCAAGTTCCAACAAATGTTAGGAAGAAGGAATTGATAGATTTTTTTAAAAAAGCTTTTAGTAAATTTACATGAACAAATATTAAGAATAAATTAAAGAGAGATTCAGTGTTTTCTTACTACACTGACGATATGAGTGACGTTACAGTTTTCCGTTTCTGAGTTGGTGTGTACACATCAGAGACCTATTCCAATGTGCTGACTGCACGCTTCATGGGGATAAGCTCTCTTACCCTAGAAGTGTCAAGGCCATCAAAGACATCATTAAGTAATGTCCTTATTGGATTACCCTCCAGTACAATGGTGGAAATAGGAAGGAGGCCTCAACTGCTTAACTGAGAAATGACAGCAATTTTACCATGAAATTTGATTCAATTTTTGTTGATTAAAAATCTTTTCCTTATGTGAGAGTGGTATGACACCATACAACAACTGTAAAAATGTTATCTGTCAATCATGAACTGAAATGAAAGTTATGTGAGTAGCCCCAATTAAGTTGTCCCTAAAATAAAGTGTAACAGAAAAATACAATTCAGTGAATTGTAAAACCATTAGTGGCATTCAGCAGTAACTAGTTCTGACTGATAGATAAATAATTGCTCTGTTTTTCCCCTCAGCCCTGGTGAATAATTCACACTCATAAGTGGATTTTAATATCAGCGCTGTTAAGGGTCTCTTCAGCTCAGAGCAGATAATCTTTGTTTATACACCTCAGACAGACACAAGATAAATAAAACACTGAACACACATTCAACACCAAATTAATTACTGAAATGTAAATATGGGCTACAATAAGGGTTGCACAACTGTGAGAAAAGTTTGGGAGCATTTGGGATGATCTCTAGTTCTGTATGAATGGCTCCTCAAAACTAATCTCATTATTAAATCATAACAACAACACACATTCATAAATGTTGAATCATTCAAGGTCACTGATGAAAAAAAGTATGTATGTGTAATTCCAGCAAAGCGGGCTGAAAAGAAAGCGGATAATCAGACTCAATTGGAGTCAATGGGTTTGACATGTCCTGCCTTATAAAACAAACATTTGTGTTTATCTGTTCTTCCCAATGTAATTCTGTTCAAATTACAAAACAGAATTGTCTGTGGAGATTTAGTGTATTT
The DNA here is from genome assembly GCA_034552555.1 of Semaprochilodus insignis. Lineage (NCBI taxonomy): Eukaryota > Metazoa > Chordata > Actinopteri > Characiformes > Prochilodontidae > Semaprochilodus > Semaprochilodus insignis. The sequence continues at coordinate 19,017,020 of CM067492.1, forward strand.
AAGACTGTACGACAAGAAAGGCTTCAAAAGGATTTACATATATTAAAGGGTTCAGACTTCAGACTTAGACTTCGGTTTCCAGTCTTGGATTCTGTGATGACTTATAATTAATTAAACTGCAGATGCAAATGATTGCCTCAGCTGAAGAATACCAACCAGTAACTACAAAATCCAGGAGTCGAAATTGCAAAATATTGCTGCCTGTCTCAAGTTTGGACCATAAGTAAACAGCTGAACGTTTTGGTAACTATACACATGTGCAGGTCAAACTGAGATGTTTCTGTTTCAGCAGTCAGTGCTCTGATTAATCTAGATCTTAAACAGGACATTCAAACAAGACTTAAACAGACTAAAAAAAACCTAAACAAACTTGAACTGCAGCAGGTTTGTACATTGGAATGAATCATAAATACTTCCTAACTTCTGCACAGGGCGGATTACCCGCTACAGAAAACATTTGGTTGAAGTTACTGGCAGGAAAGCATGTTTCACTAGTTGCAAAATTTAAAGGTTTGCCTTCTTTTTCTATCTATGACCTTGTTTGTTTCAACCATGTGTTCAGTAAACAAAACGTTACTCATTGTGAACCTTGTGATGTGTGACTAGAAAATCAGATCACACTTTAAAACCCCCTCCTCACCGTTTGTTAAGTTACAAGCAATTTACAAGAGAATTCAATACTAGTACCTGTTGTGCTATCGACAGTCCATATAATTTCCCCATGGTGCAATATTTGAAAATGTCCCTAGATGTCAGTGCTTCATAGAGCATGTTGTGACACAGCGTGTAGTTGGTTGATGGGTTTGGTCTGGGTTTTGACATGTTTCTTTTGTTTTCCACTTTAAAGGTCTAATAGCCATAATCAGCTTAATATGACGGTTTTACACAAAGTGAACATTCTTACAGAGAATGGAGGTTTAAAGTGGAGATCTAAAATCGTTTATAACCCATATTAATAAAAAGCTGGGCAATGTGATAATACATGCTTTAATATCTAACATTACCCCTACCCTTATTCCTTACAAGAAAACACTTAACCTGTTACTTTTCATTGAAAATCAGTTTGCATAAAGCAAGACCCTGGGTGGCACAAGTGTGCAATCAGTCATGACAAAAGCTCAGCGGTAGCCTAGACTGTCCATTGCCCAGGATTTGAAATCTCCCAAAATGTCAGAGCTCGTTGCCAAGGTAGCGAATAAAAATACCCTGTTCAGATTTTCTCTCAGAGAAGGGAAATGACAGCATTAAGAAATTCAGTTTACTCACTGTGACTGACACAACGTATGAGCTCTAATGGCCCAGATCATACAGCCTGTCACTGTCTAATGAAGAGAGAAATTTAGAAAAAGATGAGATCTGTCTGGATAAGACTTTAATTGGTTAGCCTCTGATATTCAAGGTCAATGTCTGACAAAAGAAATACGGCAAAGCCCTATGAGTCAAGAACACCGCATTTCAGTCAAAGTCAACAGCTTTGGTTCATCTGTGATTTATGTGCTGGATTAAACATCGCTCACGAAAGACCTTCACTGACTTAGTGTCGGGCTGTGCATTGTATTTAGTGATGTAAATGGGCTGCCTGCGGTGCAAGGATATGACACTTCTGCTCACTCGGCGCACCAGCCCATCTGTCCTGTAAAAAGAGCATGATGTAAATGACATAATTAAGACAAGCCTCTTCATGTTGTTTTTTCTATTCGGACAACTGCTAGGGCAAAGAGTCATAAATCAAAGGTATAACAGGCAATGCAACGAGGCGAGCAAATCATTTTCGCCTGCAAGGGCCCCCTGCGACATTTGAAGATGTTTTGGTGGCATCTACTTCATCTATAATGAATGGCGGTGACATTTGAGCAGGATCCATTTGTCACTTTTCTGTATCCTGGCCAGATGCGTTCATGGTCCAGGGCGGACTGCGGGGCTGCTGTCACATTCCACTAAAATTAGAATGGGAAAAAAGATGAGGCAAAGAAAAGACACACAGCAAAACAAGACTGGACAGCAATGATCAAATCTTTTATTAGAGAAGTCATAGTAGAGGCACTACCTCACATATATAGGCACTGAACTACTGGACTGGAGCCGCTGGCACAAACCTGCATGAACCAGTGTTATCCCAGAGCGCTGTCAGCAACCATGCCAGTCTGAGTGAAGGTTTCCATGTGATATGCTGTTGTAATCTGCACTTAAGAATAGAGGGGACGTGTTAGGTGCAATGGTGATCTATAACTGCAGCATCATGTACTGTAGTACTGTGCTGTACTCGTTTCTTACATTCATCCTTTCTAACCTTTGAAGTCACCGTTTGACATTTTTGAGATAGAAACTCAGCTCAAACATGACAAGCAGTACTATATGAAAATGAATATGTTAGTTTATGCACAACAATCTACTAGATGAATGAATATCTAACAATAGGACACTTCTCTACGAAGTGGATTTGCTACAAAAGCTAACCGTCCAGACTCTGATTCTGAATTTCATGACATCATTATGAAGCTATGGTGGCCTATTATAGCTTCTATACATGCTTCAAAGTGGGACGCTGTTGGTGTGCTTGTATACTGTGATGAATCAAATCTGCCAGGCATGCTACAGCCCCGAAGTGGTGATCTTCATATGTTCCTCCAGCATAGAAAGGTTGCAAAATGTTGTGTTTCTATACAAGTACAAATCAGCCTGGCTAACTAAGTTCTATGGTCTTGAAAAAGTCAGGAGTGACGCCATTTTAGACCGCTTCATTTAAAAATTGCTTCAAATTGATTGTCAGAGGAGCATCAGCATGCTGGAATCTTGTGCTGGAGACAGATCACATGGTAGTCAGCGCTCTCATCGTCAGTTTCAAAATTTGTATCAGAAAAGCTAGCAGAGCTTTCTGGCTCTGCTGTATTATTGGCTCTGCTACAACGAAGCTTGGTCAGCGCACGGTGGATACAGGCTTAACATACAGGGTTAATAGCTCTCGTTCTGCTCATGGGAGGAGCACAACGCTAAAGGACACTACTAGTTCCTCATGGCTGGCTGTGGCCAAGTGCACTGTCTCTGCTCATTCTCTTCAAGTGTGTCCTGTCGTGTACCGTAGCCTCCAACGTTATTTCTGATGTGAGGGATGTGAACATGGCAAAAACCTGCCACAGGCACAAATCTGGAAATATAAAACTGTTCTCTACTGTGTGATCGCACTGACATGTTTCATATACATTTTTCCACACATGAGATTCCATTGATAAGCCAATAGCTTTAACAGTGTTTTGTTCTTTGACTAAGCTCCTCTTTGGCAGGTTTTTTTTTTTTCTAAATTGGAGGCACAGACTCAGCACAGCAATGCTCTGGAACATAGTACCAACCCTGCGAGTTGGACACCATTAGCGCCTGTCAGCTAGCACAATCTGCAGTAACACACCAATTACACAGGTCAAAGCACAGCATCATAGAGAAAGGACATACCCAGCACCTCGGCTTCAGAAAATATAGGGTGAACAATGACAACCTGTCACCTAACACATGAACGAAAACAAACAAGTAGACCAACTAAACACAAAGCACTGGGTTAATTCACTGATCCAAACTAGAGTTTTACTACAGGGAAATATCCATGACAAAGAGAAACATGATCAAAATCACAGCAACACAACTGCTACTGAAGGTCCAGGTCTTCTATACACTCCTATGTGTTCCTTATTAGAAAAGCACAAATGCACAAACAAACTGGGGGATCTATTTAATCTTGGTGTAGCTCAAAATAAATAAAAATAAATAAATAAAAAAAATAAAACCAACAAGCATGGTACAATTTGTACTGATTGCCTAATTAAGTTTAAAATGGTTGTGAAATTATCTGGGTCTCTAAAACCTGAACCCCAGAATGTATTTCATATTGCTCCTACTCTTGATGTGCAGTCCCTTATTTCTATAAAATTTCTCTTCCAAGAACAGATTGGTGGCAGATTAAAAGATATGGCCTGGCTCAGGGTTCTCTAAGCTGGTACTGCCGGATTTATGCATGCTAAGAACAGCCAACTGTAGCGCGCTGCACTCATGAGCCTTGTCATGTTGCAGAATATGTATAGAAGAAGAGGTACATTGTTTTAAAAATCAACTCAGTTAATCCACTCACACATCGCCTGTAAAGCCTGGGGGCTGTTACCAACTGTCAAAACCTTCTACAAGACTACAAGATATTGTTCAAGCCACACACAACGCTAGAAACACATTTTGCATTTGCAGCACAGCAAAACTTGTGTTTCTTTTGTAGTGGGACAACAAAAATAAAGCATCTTTTTTCAAGAAACAGAAATAATACTTGTTCCTTGTCCTCATGAGCTCTTCCCTCTTTCTCTGCTGTCTCTGAGTAAGCAAGCCTGTCACGGCAGCACATAGCCACAAACTTCCATCTATCATCAGCTAACATTTCTGCTGTGACGTGCTAAAAAAGACTGCTGGCAGCCAGCGGAGTATCACAGTTGTATCATTAGGGAGGTGTAAATCTAAACAAACAAGACATGCCAGGCGCGAGTGGGTGTTCGTATGTGTGTGCGAGCAGGACCGTGTACGTGTGTGGTTCTTTGATCATCATGTTTGCGGGCAAGGCATGTGTCGCTCAAATGCTGGAGGTAAATGAACGCCTTTTCCATTCACTCAACATTCATCAGAGACAGTCACCCTTTCCATGCACATACAGATGACAGAAAGGCAGCAGCACACCCTGGAGACAGGCTAAATATGAAAGCATGAATATGTAAAAGAATCTTGTTATGGAGTCAGGCAATGGGCCTTTGGTTAATGGCAGGCCATGAGATCATTAGAGAGCAGGCCAGGATCTAATTAGAATGACCAATATGCTGTAAGTGTCACCCAACTCCTCTCTACACAAACAATAAATAATATACCCCAAACCCCCCCCCCCCCTCCCCCACAACCACTCAAATTTCCTTAGAGCTCCCCTTGTGGCCCTGCACCTCCAGCCCATCATTTACAGTACTGTGCAAAAGTCAGAGACCACCCTTCGTCCTATCCATCAAGTACAAGTTGTCCATTTTTCAGGACATATTACTTAGATTAGATTTAAGATAATCAACTTGCAACAGCTTAAAGAACATAGTTGAAAAGTCAGAATTTTCTAAGGTAAGTTCAAGCCTAGAAAACCACCAAAATGATCTCTATTAGATAAGCAATGCTTAAAGTCTTGAAAAAATCTGAAATAATCCATAGGTGTTTCACTCACTGGGGGAAGAACTCAGTGTTATGGGTGTGCAAAGATGTGAAGCTGACAAGAAGCTCTTACTGAGAAAAGGAAATAGATAAAAAAGAAAATGCGAGGAAAAGAAAATTAAACAAAAAGCCGCTGGTGCTCTCAGAACAAAGGTTTCACAACCCCCAGGGTCCAAACCTCAAAATCACTAAATGTGTTTGGAATTACTTGGATTATGAAAAGCAAAAGCCTGAACTCTGGGTTGTGGAAAACTATCTGCACATCTCCCAGAAAGAATGGAAGTTGGGGCAGTTTGAAAGAGACTTTTTAATGAAAAACAGGATAGTTATTATAAGGAAGCCTGTTATCTGTAAGGGGCGAAAAACATGATTACTCTAAATACTGGTTAAACTGATAATAGGAATTGTGTTTATGGAGTAAAAAATATATATATTTGTACATTTACGTTGTTATATATGTATATGTACATATTCTTGCTGTCAGGACATTCTATCTCCAAAATAATAACTTTACAGGAGAGGCAAAAAACATGACTTTTAACACTTTAATCTTCTGCCACTCATTATGAAATTTATAAATAACGTAAAGAGCAACAGGTATTTTTAACAGGTACAGTTAATGTCCATTTACACTAAAAATAAAATAAATTAAATGTGTTCTCTGAGTTTTGCACAGTACTGTAGCTAGGGCCTTGATGAGCACTCTGACCTCGAGTTATGGCCAAACTATCAATGGTGGAGACGGTGGACAACCGCAGAATGCCAATACATGCCAAACATGTTATGTGTGTGCATGTGTAGGCGCGCAGAGGGTGTGAAAATTGTGCATGTGAAGATTAGCTAATGGGATTTTGTTCTCTTTTGAATTGCAGGTAGCATCTCCTTGACAGCAGTCATCAGTCCTGCTGTCAATGGCACATTTAAAAATGGTTCTCCATTTGCAGACAGGCTAACTGCTGTACAAGTCTTAGCAAACTGCTTCAAACAAGTTACCTCTAATCAGCGCACTGAAACCAACCATCAGTTGTCATGCCAACTGCTCATTTGTAGGGTATAATGGCTGTTCTATATATGGTAATTTGAAATTCATAAATGAATTATGTGGGGCTCTGGCAGAAATTGCTTGGACTGAGCTTGGTCGCACTCTTGTTGTCTAATTTTGACACGATTCATCGGCATTGCTCGCCCTAATCCGAACCCCATGCTACAGCGCAGGCATCGGTTACTAACCATTAGTGGAGTGCTCTTCTCTGCTCTAAGAATAACAGTGCTGAATTTCACACATGCATGGCTGTGAAGGTACAAAAACACACAGGCATACGCCTCCACTCCTGCAAAAAAATCCTCACACATCATCTCTCCTTTTTCTTTAAAGTAATATAAAAAGTGCTAAATGTGCTACTGCAGGCAACCTCTGCGGCAGCGTGGTGTATATGGCCCTAAGTTCCTTTTGAGTTTAGCCAGAAAAGTACCCTGCTTTGATTCTGAAAAGACACTGTACAGATCAAAGGCGTCTGCACCACTGAACCTCTGTCTGTGTAGGTTTGTGTGTAGATAAAGACTTTTTTTTGCTTGTTTGTCTAAGACCTTCAGCATCATCAGAGTCTATAGTCCATCCAGATATGCACGCTGCTGTCTAGACTCCTGTAGATTATCTTCCTTTGTTGAAAGGAAAGACTTGAAACACTAGAGCCTAGGGCAACTGGGGGAGAACTCTGTGGTTTGGTCTGTCTTATGCCCAGGAGAGTCCAGCATTGGGTGCATTTGTGTCTGTTTATAGGTGCGTCCATGTTCATGTGTCTGTCAGACACTTTCTCGCAGACAGAGGGCCTCCACTGCATTGCTGGGTCCTTGGGACACGCCTCCGATGACAAAAAGCATGTTCGAGGTCTGCAGGGAGGTACAAGAACATCGTGGGCTAGAGAGTGGAGCCACAGCCTCCCATCTCCTCTTCATATGATTATAACTCTCTACTGATCCCAGCGGTGATGGTTGGTTACCTGAATCAACACAAACAAACATGTCAGAAGATGAACACAAGTCTGTACAGATGAACAGGCATGCATTTACCCCTTTAAACTGCAGGTATATTATTCCGGTAATTAATATTTAGATTAATGTCATTAATATTTAGATATATTATTAAGTAACTACTGTGTACCGCTTTACAATAATTAATTAACAAACAGCCACAGACAAGGATAATGAATGAATGCATGAATGAATGAATTAATGAATGAATGAATGAATGACCTACACACAGAAAATTAAAGATGCCAAGAAACATCAAACCAAACAGGGAAACCTAAAATATATATTTAGCAATTGCAGAAAAGAAAACCACTGAATGGTTTGACACCAGATGTTAATAATACAAAGAACAACAGATAACTATTTGGATTAATAATTATGGATTATGCAGGTCACAAATATCGAACAGAAGGCGAGCAGCAAACCAGTAAAGGAAGGTTGTGAATTGTATCATCCCTGGAATGCTGTCCGAAAGGTCTCACCTAGATGCCACCCCAAGGATCACAATAGTACCACCTGGTTGTCCAGGGTACCGAACCACTACGCACCATTTTATCAATACTTCTGACAACCATTAGTATTATAGCACATAGCATGCCAAGACAAACAAAACCTTAGAATGTGAATGTAGTCATATTTTTCTTAATTTAGGTCAAACAATCATTTCTGACTAATAAAACATCTGATACAGCTGACAGGTGTAATGCTGACTGATACAGAATATGAAGTAAGACCTGAGATTTAACAGTATAGTGGACAGTGGAACAGTATAGTATAACAGTAAATGGGGACACATTATTTGACATGCAACAGGTCAATATTGCCTTTTTTATTTTCCTGTAACAATTCTTTATTAACCTTTTAGAGTTTTATATTTTATGACCTAAATAAAAACTGGGGTGGCTCTATACCACTCCTTCACGTCTGATATCCATACTCATACTGCAACTTTACGTATCTGGAAATACAGACACTAATCCGATACCGTCTTTTTCAGATTTTTAAACAACTAAGCTTTTAATAATACATTTGTCTGGAAGCACTTTGCTTAACCAGCCATCTAAATAACATCATGCTCAAACTGTCTAGGCACTGTTAGTGAGTATCATATCGGCGCACCTCTACTATAAGCCATAAATAAAGAAACTAATTTTAAACTATTAAAAAGCCTTTACAAAGATAGTGTTATTGTAAAGTACCAGCTATCATGATACTAATATGTACGTTCTGCAATAATGACAGTAAGAAAGTGAAGTGTGGACCCACATATTGGAACCTTTAGATTAAAAACTATCAGAGTCTTACATGATACATATAGAGGTTTAAAAATAAGGGCAGGCAACAAGACCACATTTCTCATTACTGTTATAAATTACACTGCATTAAGTCACACTATGCTTTTCTGAGCATATCCTTAATGCTGTCAGTACTAAAAACTGACCAACCAGCACTGCAAATACAGCATAAGAGCCTTGTTCAACGGGATTCAGTGCAGTGCAATATGTTAGACGGTGAATAATCTATGTATTTATAGTCTTTGACAACATTTTTAAATGTGTTCTTTGTGGCAACCTGTAAAACTTTTACACTATTACACATCAAGATTACATATATACTGCGTATCGTAAAAATGTTTTCAAAGCTGTCCATAACCTTTTTCAGCCCATAATTCTTTTTGCCCTACCCCACTTGAAAGAATCTGCAAAGTAACTGCTATCATTTCAATGTTGTGTAGGAGACACTAGTTAAATGCCTCATGATGTTTTAACAAACTTCATTTTCTTCTCTACATGTGTAAAAGAATCACACTGTGTGAAATAGCATTTAAAATGTTTTAATATTTCAGATGAGTTGGAGGGAGCAGGAGGGAGCTTTCACAGTGAAGCTTTATGAGTCACTCTAACGCAGGTGTGCAGAGTACACAGCACAGCCGCATCATTAGGCTGCCTCTCCAGCTCCTCAATCAACCCAACAGCACCCTGACATCGTAACACCCCCCTACTGCACTCATACACACAAACACACACACACACACACACACACACACACACACACACACAAATGCACGTGGATGTCTCTTGCAGACGGAGCACCTGCCACCTGGTGGGTTTTGGGGCTAATGCGGATTTCGACAGGTGGCACCTTGCAGATATCTGTAAAAATTATGCAGCATATGCACATGCTGAGATTCTGCTTCATAAACTCTTTGATGAGGTGAAAGCCAGAAATCTGGGCAGTGCTGTCCTGCCATATTCCAGTGTGGACAATAGACAGGAATGTCTAAACCAGGCTACATGGCACTCTCCTCCATTCTCAATAGTATAGGCAGACTGTCTCAGACTAGAGCTTTGACTAGAAAATCTTTCCCTGTCTCCCTAGGGTCAGCAACTCTCTCTCTCTCTCTCTCTCTCTCTCTCTCAGGTCTGCCCTGCCTCTGGTGGCGAGACCAACATCATTACGCATCACCCGCCGCTAAGTTGTACCAGTTTCCATGGAGACTCAAATTGAAGCATGCATGATATGAACGCGTGAGCGACACTGGGGGTGACTTTTGTTATCATAATTTCTCGGGAGAACAAATGCGGTGCCACAGCCGCTCCTGCAGTAGATAATCAGAAGAAGTCAGCCTAGCCGTTTTCTGTAATCTGCACAGGGGGAAGCTGTACCATGGTGCAGTGTCAGAGGCTGTGGATCTCCTTATAACTAGCACTGTGGTTACATTTTGCAAACTGTCCATTAAAAAAGGTAACAGGTAAAGAAACCCTAATAAGACCACCAAAAACATTTTATATGGCCTTTATTAGCTTCAGGTTATATATTTTGTAATCAAATGAAAGATGTTGTAGATGTTGTAGTTTTTCCATTTATTTAATGAACATTGTGATCCAATGTTAAATGTCTTTCTGTACGTATGTTAACCTTTGCTTAGCTACCGGTGTGTGCAGCAGTGACAATGACAACAAAACAGCTCTAAACATGTTTCACAGCTGGGTTAAAGTTATTAGGCTGTAAACACAATGTTTCTCCTTTAAGCTATAAAATTCTATTTTGGTGTGTTGTGTTAGTGTGTGTTGTGCTGATGTGAGAGATCAGATACAGCAGTGCTGCTGAAGTTTTAAAACTGTGTCCACTCACTGTCCACTCTATTAGGCATTACTACCTTACTGGTCCACACTGTAGATGTTAGCAATAGCTCATATGGTGCTGCGCAGTTTGTGTTGGTCATTCTCTAATCCTTCACTAGTGGTCACAGGACGCTGTCCACAGGGACACCAACAGCACTGCTGTGTCTGATCCACTCATACAGAGAAACAGACGGACTACAGTCTGTAACTGTAGACTACAAAGGCATCTATATGGTGTGTCAACATATTTTCCTTTTCATGGGTCAGAGCAAATATGGCTTGAAATGTGGAAGGACCCAACCATTTACACCTCACTTGGCTGCCATTTTCTGGTCTTTTGCTACCCCTTTTCATCAATTGTTTCTGCTGTTTCATAGGTCAGCAGACACACAATCAGGCAAATCCAGTTGTACACGTGCTCACACACATGTAGTCTCCCAAGTGTTCACACACAAACAAACATGCACATTGCTCTCCCTTGACAGACTTACTTCAGTTCTGCAGTCCAAACAGCTACACCACAGGTCCGACTGTGCAGAACAAAGTGTGCAAATGAAGTCTGGGAGGAAGATTATACCTGCGAGCTCCTCCCTGGTATCTAATATATTCCCTACTTACCACTACTTTTCTCTCTGATGGGCTTTTGTAATCTGCCACCTCCCTCTCTCTACTGTGTTCTCTATGACTCCTACACTGTGCACTTGAATCTTTGGCAAGAGGGTTCAGTCATCTAATGCAAACCAGGACAACTTCTTTCTTTTTCACTGACTCCTCAATACACAATTGTTTAACTGAACACATGGGCAGCACTAGCAAAAGTTAAGGCCCTTATCTACTAGTTTTAAATATTAAAAAAATATATTTTAATACCAAATTAATCACATAAACTACAGATAAAAGTCAGAGGAGAATAAAGTGGGGCTTTGAATGAGAAAAAACTCCAGTGAACTCCTCCTACATACAGTCATTGCAGTAATAAAACCTTGTATTTCTGAAATGCTAACTTTACAGAAGAAAGCATTTTATAAGGGAATTTCAGTAATTAATAAATCGGCCTAATCAAGTCTGTGAGGTGCAAAGACAATCATTAAGAATGTTCTGATGTGAAATGGCAACTTGCAAAGAAAACTACCAGCTCAGATTTACTTTGCAAAGGTGATGACCTGAGGTCACAATGCCCACATGGCAAACTTTATTTAATATCCAAAATACCAGTGAACCTACACATGCATTCTTTTATGTTATGCTATATATATACTAAATATTTAGATATACTGCAGTCCAAAAGTAAGTTTTACTGGGAACTTTTTTGCATAGCTATCTCCACCATAAAAGGATGAAAATTTAATAATTTAGCCTATGTTAAATCTTTCATAAAACAATGTCACAGACACCAGATGGCACAATCATAACTACTACATATAGTCATTCATAATAAAAATCATTCTGTAACGTACTGACTCTTCGATTTCTTCAAGATGATAGTCATAGGAATTAGGACTTGTGATGTCTGTATATAGAATATAGACATTTTCTTTACTATGCAAAAACACAACTTATATGTGCTTTCTGAGTTTTTATATGTTTAATATGTGATGTTAATATGAAATATGTTTTCTTTGGGTGCTATTTTATATTACAACACTCTGTATGCACCTCTCTGTAATAAAAAAAACAAAAGGCCAAAACCTTCTACTTAAAACAATTGGGAAACAATGTATCAGATATCAGACAGTATATCTGGAACCATTTCTTGTAATAACTTTCTGTGAGGTAGTTTTAAAAAGCACTAAATGCTGTAGGTGCCCAGATGTTCACCACCACTGTGAACGGCTCTTGAGTCTACTAAATGGAATACTCTTTATATTTCTTTTAAAGTACATCCAGGTACTTTTGGACTACGTGCCATGAAAAGGTTTGCAAAATATAAAGGGCAGCTAGCAGTTTCAAAAGGTTTCTCAATGACAGCAAGGATAAGCCTTTTTTTTTTATTAGAGGACCAATTTTTCTTTGGTATGCAAGCTGTACAGGTATAAACAGTCTCTGGCTTAGGCTCCAAAACCAATTCAAGAAGCATATTTTTTCTCAGCCACATTTTCCACATTTTATAATTGTATTTTATGCCAGAAACATTTCTCAGGTTTCATTATATTATATAAGCCACAGCAACAAGAAGCATCTAATTACTACAAATGACAATAACATTATTGACAATAGCGATTGCATGCTCGAAGCTCACTGACATATAAGATGAGATCGAATATCCTGTAGTGAATTTGATAGCCTGTTTCATATTTAAAACACTGGCAATCTGGGGTCTAAATGGAGTACAAGGAAAATTGATTAAGCTTGGGCAGGGGCATTAGGGATGGTGAGCAGTTTCTGGAATATGAGCCTCATCACAAAGTTAATGGCAGACATTAATTCTGGGAAGATATGAGGACCTGGAGGGAATGAAGTATCTCATCATGTTATTATACCATCTGTGTGTGAATGTGTGCAAGTGTGTATCTGTGTCTGCATAAAAAAACATTCAACAGCACAAATAATAAAGAGATAAGCTGCTCTGTTTGAAAGGACACCTTGCACTTCTACCTTGTCCTCTGCTTTGCCCGAAAGCCCAGGCCGTTTTAGATTCTATTTTGGAGTGTTGAAAGTGAAGTAATAAAAACGTGTCAGGTTTAATCTCCATAGTTTTCCCTGAATATATTCTTTGGGAAGTGACAGAAATCTCTCTCAACCACTCTGTCGGCTGGTATTTATTGAAGAAGAAATCTGTCTCGCTCTCTTGTGAATGTTACGACAGATAAAAGGAAGAGGCAGGAAGGGGGTGGTGATTTTTTACAGATTCGGTGGTGCGTGAATTGTCTGCATTAGCTGCAGCATGACGACTATAATGCACAAATCAGTTATCTAATTGACACAATGTGTGGCCAAGAGGGGCCCATAATATGGATGAGCCAATCAGACTCTTTCTCTTAATGGAGTAGAAGCGTAACAGCATTGTTGCTACTCCGCTAAATAAGCTCCATTATATTTGTGAATGAAACTGACTCATAAAACAAATAGCTTGTCTAATGTGTTAGATCAGAGGTTCTTAACCTCTCCTGTGCTCCTTGTGGACAAATGCCCCATATGCAGAATAATAAAACACAAAAATTCATTATCCTGTCATTGTAACTCTGGCCTTAACTCAAACCCAGGGCCAAAAAGAAACTAACAATCTAAGTATTCTAAGTATCTAAGTATAAATCTTAAAGGAAGACAGATTTTGCCTCTATAGTCACCTACTGTTATAGTCAGTCCAAACTGTTAGAGTGAATCATTACAAACACTCTCTTAACACCCTCAAACCACATCCAGATTTTGGTTAAAGAGATTTATTGACACGATTTAGGACACAGTAACGTGAACTATACAAACTACAAAATAACCCAAGCTGTGATTTTTCAAACAAGACCAGATCCCAAGAGATGGTATTCCCAAAGTCATAAATCAGAGGACTGATCTTGCATCAGATTCCTATGTATTTATGATGTTTACTGTGACTCAAAAACTGGTTCAAGTACTACTACTCTTGAAGTGGCTTGTCAGTTCCCACCTTTTAGTCTGGACGGCCTGCAGTGTCCAAATACACAGTGAATTTTTGTTCGTTTTTATATTTCAGTGAGTCATACTGTGTCCTAAACCACATCAACAAAAGCATCTTTAATTAAGACCCGGAAGTTTTAGCACTGTATATAGTATAGCACTGGACCTGGAGGACCTTTTTAAAATTTTCAGCTACAATTTACAGATTCTGGGGTTGTCTTCCAGAAAATCACTCCCTTCTTTCACACACTAGAGCACATGGGAAGAAAAAGTGACCTGTAAGTAGTGAAATTTGCTGGGTCGTGGAAGAGTGAGGCTGAGGTTCAGCGCTTTTTCTTGTGGGAAAAACAACAGTGTTTAGAGATCACAGCATACAGTAAGGATAAGGGTGGCATGCAAAGTAACCGCATTTGCAGCAGGGTGGAAAGGCCAGACGGTTGGGTGGGTGGTTCTGGACCTTCATAGTGAGAAAATGGCAGCAAAATGTAGGGTAACTGCTGTGTGGAGCAGGGTCAGTTCTGCTAGAAGTTGTGCTAGAAGTTCTTGTTTCAACCTGGCACAGTGGTGCAACCACATTTGATTTGTGAACCGTGAGGAACAATGTGATATATCAACAGTGGCGGAAAGAACAAATAATCCAATAGCATACTTAAGTGCCATTTTTAAATAGTACCACTTACATTACTATTTTGGAGACCACCACTTCTATTAAATGTGTTCTACTTTTGATATATACCTTATATATATACCTTATATATATATATACCTATACACCAATATACCTTATCTACTTACTCCTCACTCCTCAACATATGAACATGAACCTCAACATATTGTATATTCAAGACAACCTCTTCATTGACAGCCGCTGTGTCAAGCAGAACAGCTAAACTCATTGGTGCTAAACCCAGGGTGGAAATAGCATCACATAAACTCAAATTTACAACAACGAGTCTGAAGAGAACACAGTACAAAACAAAAACTGGTTATTGTAATACGCAGATCTTTGAACTCAGCTTAGAATTAAAAGACTGGAAACCATATTATACAAATCCTGTGTAAGAATATTATGGGGGGAGGCTAACCGAGCCACTAAATAAACTGTATTTCATAAAGGACTCACTGAATATAAATAATAACATAGAAGCTTAATCTCCATAATTTTGCCCTAAATATTTAGAGTTTGGTGACAGCAGTGTCTCTCACCCATTCTGTTGGCTGGCTTTTACTGAAGAAGAAATTCTCTGTAGTCAATGTTCTGACAGATAAGGAAGAGGCATAAAGGGTGTGGTGATTTTTTGAGGGATTTTACGCCATGTGAATTGCTGCTTTAGCTGCAGCGTGACAACTCTAATGCACAAATCAGTTAGCTAATGGACACAATGTGTGGTCAACTAGGGACTATAATGTAGATGAGCCGATCATACATTTCCTCTAAATGGAGTAGAAGTGTAGCAGTATTGTGCTCCGCTCAATAGAAAATATCTAACAATAATAGAAGAGATGTAGAGAGATGTGGGAAGGAGAATTGATATATATATATTTATTTATAAAACAGTTCATAAATATTTCATATCAATAAGACTGTGATTCATTGTAATTAGTATTGTGTATAATGTTTAACAACATACTGTATTTTGCACTGATAGAAAAGTATGCAGATAATCACAGAATAGCTCCTGTTAATATTTTGAGTAACAGGGAAAAAAAATTGTGCCATGCCTTGATTAGAAAGGTGATTTCTCATAATTTTATTTCTTATTTTATTTAATATTTTTGTATACTGTACATTTTTTTTTTACAGAGGAAAGGCTGTATACAATTTAACATTTTGTATAATTTACATTATACTGTAAGTGCACATTTTAGTGTACACACCATAATATTTATCTTAAAACGCTGTAGTTTCACTTTGATAATATTTATTACATATGAGCAATAGATCCATTTTTTTCCTAACTAATTTTAGGGGGTTTACTCAAGGATTTGTATCCTCCTTCCAGCACAGTCAATCAATGGCAAAACCTTCCGTGAGGTTCTTACCATTCTTCAATAAAGGTTTAAGAGAAAAGAAAGAGGATTTACAGTAATCTCTTGTGCAGCTGTTATTTTTGCCATGTGACACATACCTAATGGTTTCATCATGCAATTTAAATTGCCATAATAGACAGAATTAATTGGAAAAGGTAATTTGTGTGTGAGTACTGCTGCATAACTGCAGTTAAGTCATTGCCTTTTACAATTGTCCTGCACTGGTTGAGGCTGAGTTATGTCTGCAATATAAGTGCACTCCATTAGGACTTACCCAGCCCTCCGGCAACGATCACCCTTCCACCGAGACAGCCAGCAACAAAGTCTGCCCTTTTCTCCCTCATCCGAGAGCTACGCGTGGGCTTCAGCCAAACACCTACACATAAGTTCAAAAGTGCAAAGGTCAGGGTACAAGAGGGACAAAGTCATGTGGGAAGTGACAGATAAAGGTTAACAACACTAATTTACATTTTTCCTTATCCTAAATGTAGCTGATCAGCCAAGACTCTTTTGGTGATTGCAGTTAACAAGTTAACAAATAATAGAAGCCTACAGCTCATCAACTACCACTGTGTAGAAAGGCCTCAAACTGCATAGAGTAATTACATAATCTCAAACAGACTTATGTGGTTGACACTGCAAATTGGAAGGGGTTTAGTGTGAAACACAAAGCGGAATCAAAATCATTTCTGGGAAATTACCATGTGTGAACAGAAGCCGGTACATTACTGGAAAACACAGGGTTGGAAAAGTGGAACATATTTATGTCTATGATTTAGTTTTTTTAGCTTAATTTTACAAATGAAAATGTCAGAGAAATTTTGCCTCTGTGTATGGTTTCTACTCCACAAAAGCAACACGGTACAGCTAGCAAAGCAAAACATCAGTCCATTTCAAACTCAAAGCAAAGCACACATTGTTACAATGCATGAAAATCCCAGTCAACGAGAGATGACATTCTCAGCATGAATAGAAATACACTCTTGAAATGTTTTTACATTTTCACATAAAAACTGAATACTGAACATTCTGCTGTGCTGGCCATTAAGGGCAGCACCTACCACGTAGAAAACACACCTCATGTTTTTAAAAACAGAGAAAAAGCATCAACTTTTGTTCACACACAAGCCCTCCATGTAATTTACTCCATGTAAGGACTACTAGTGTGAATAATTAAAAATGCCCTGGTTTTCTGCTAAAAGTATCCCCAAAATGTCCTGGGTTTAGAGAAAAGGGCTTGTGATCATTTTTGCACAATACTAACTGGTGGAGTATAAGCTTCCATTATTTTTGACTGCATTAGGGTTATAGCTCCAGTGCAAATCCAAGCAATCTTCAAACACCAAATACATCTTGTCTTGACTGCATTTAAAGCCGTGTACATTTTTTTTTACCAACAAACCATCCCTTTAACATGTTCTTTTCTGGCCAGCAGTGCTCACATGAGAGTGGGTGAATGGTCAGTTAAATGTTTTGTCTATGATTTAACCATCCAGCAGGAGCATGTCACTTCTGCTTGTTTGACTGCATCTGTCAAAGTCTGTATGGAGAGCTCTGTGCTGACAGGAGTGTGTGCACTGTAGAATGATCTAATAATGACAGTCATAAAGCAAAACCAGAAGAACAGTGGAGGCGGAGGAGTCAAAAAGAGTCCAGCCATGCGGCCTCAATCTGCTCCCAGCCATAATGTCCAGCTGAGGAACACATGCTGGAAAAAGCTGCAGAGTGGCCCTGAGGGCTGCCTGACTGTCCGTCCATCTCTGTGAGATATTTCAGCTGCTGGTCGCGGTTGATGTCTGCTATTAGGCACTGAGCGTCACTTTTAACTCATCTGTTTCAACGCTCGATTTTAACTGGCCATAGACCATTAAACCCACTCTCATTAAACCCACTCACATTTCCTAGCTAGTCAGGTCTTTCACATTCACTCCAAAACACAAGTGTGGGCAGGTGATCAAATACTTATAGTAGTTATAGTTAACTGGTCTGTTTGCCAGTGTTCAAAGAGTGAATAATTATTCAGGCATTTATATTGGTGCATCAAGGGAAATCAGGGAGAAAATCAAGAGAAATGGCACCACTGGCACCAATTTGTTATGAGGCTGTACATTGATGTTCAATATACTTTCACTGTACATTTGATTTATTATTTAAATTATTTCCCATATTACTTTTGTAAAACATAAATAAATATTGTCACTGTCTAAAAATATTTATGCAGTCTGTTTTTGCAGTCTAAAGCAGCAATGACAGAAGGCAAAACATTCTTTACTTTTACTATATATTAATGTGACCATTTTATTTTTAATTTTATTTTATCTTAATATACATTTTATTTTTTATTGTAACATATTTAATGACTAATTTTAAACATTTATATTGGTCCATTCATCATGAAATGTAATGTAAAGGACAGCTGCTGTGTTGAAATGATGCATAAAAGCAAAAATGAAAACAAGGCAACGCATGCTTTTGCACAGTGACAATACGCTGCAGACTGCAGCGAAAATGATACTTTTTGAAAATGATACTTTTTGATTAACTGATAGCCGCCAGTTAAATGAATTATATAAAAATCAATCAGGATAAATTTGATGGGTGTAATATGGTTACAATAATATGATTACTCTGTTCTATAACAAAGTACAGTTCAAATTATTGTATCACAATAAAATCATTTAATAATAATTTCATTACTTTAATTACTCATATGTCTTTGAGAGAACAATATTAATCAATTACAGTGTGTTTAAATGACATGTTTTCTCTAATGATAGCAAGCAGTCAGGCTGGCAAGGACTCAACAAGTTTGTGCAAAACCTCTCTGATAAGTACAGCAAATCCTCTGCACATTCATCACAACACAAGCTTCATTTATAACGATAAGAAACTAAAATATCTGACCTTTTTGTACTAAGGCCTCAACATGGTCAGTGTCACAAATCTGCCTAAATTTGAAAAGTGTCAAACAAATAGTGCAAAATCTTAAATACTGTATTTACTTTTGGCCCTCACTGCATACATGTTTGCACACAATTTGTATGTATTTGTGTTGTGCTGTCACCAGCTGACCGCACGGTTTAGAGTGAACATGAGAATACGTCAGATTAATGATGTATTCTTAAATTTGTGCTTTTAAATGTGTGTAGATTCTGTTCATACCGAAGAACAAATCCTACAAACAAACATCAGAATCTTTGTGACTTACTGCGTAAGTGGGTTTTTTAAGAATTTATTCCTAGGAACAGGTGGTGAATGAGGCCCATCCTCACCTAATGAGTTCCATCCTCACCTAATGGCACCTGCAAGTATTACACTGTATTCAAAAAGACTTTATTTCAAGACAGATGTTTTTAGATCAATCCTACTGGCTATTTTCTAGCTCTTCAAAAGCATCAGCTGTTCATGAATGTAATTAGGATAAACCGACTGTGTCTTGTTTAAAGACAGGGACAGTCACACATACAGAGGTGTACTGGTATTAGAAAGTAACGCAGACATAAAGTACTGAGATCACATGTCCTGTGCCTCAGACTTCAAATGGCTGAAATCTGTGTCTCCTTCATTTCTCCAAATGTCAGACCTCCTCCTCTCTCTCCTTTCATGTAAGCTTGCCCATAACTGGATGTTGGCTCTTGCATTGGAAAGTACAGGAACACACCAGGGACACAGTTATATTCAGAACTCAATAAGACCTTACCAGATGCTGTCTGTCACAAAACATCAAACAAGCTACATCTGGAACATCTTGCCCTTCTCTCCTTCTCTGTGTCTCTCTCTCTCTAGATCTAGGCTGAAAAGCTCTCCATGGTAACAGTGAAAATGAGGAGAGAGCTATAGCTGCGGTTGATGTGCTCCACATGGGTGAGATGAGTCAACAGCCCCCTGAGACAAGACCCCTGCCAGACATCACAATCTGAGGAGCCACTGCGTGCCCAAACTTTCTCTCTCTATTGTATGTCCGTCTGTCTTTCTCTATATGACTGGGAAATGTGTGATCAAACATAGCTGTTTTAGTCTTGGACAGTTCCCTTTTTTAATGTCCATTGTTTTTTGCAGAAGTAGATCTGGATGATTTAGCAAGCAGACACACTCAATTACAGAGCAAATTGTTCTCAGGATCCAAGGGCTTTGAAAGAAAATCGTTGGTGGGTGTTTCATCTGTAGTTAGGCAGTGCTACCCCAAGGGTGTTCCGGCCACTGAAACAAGCACGCAGAGCTTCCTTATCTCAACCCTAACTGTGAGCTTTAGTTAATCACAACGATCATGGATCATTAACAAATCCAAAGATTCAATTCTTTATCTTTGTTAAATGCACACCATATAGAGTTCTACTCATTATGACAAGGTGCAATGAATATCACCACAGGTGAGTCCTCCATTGCATTAAAAACAGATTCTGGCAAATACTGGCGCCATCATACAGTATAGTAGCAATAACACACCCTGCTTTAGACTTCTGCTCTACTCTGCATGAGGATTATAATAAACCTGAAATCAGAACAGCATGAATGATTACATTACAATACTGTATTGTGGAACACTACTCATGGGAGCATGGCAGCTAGACAAACATATATCACTATAATACAGCATTACAGAGCCTTATGAATTATTCATATAAAATAAGTTCTGCAAAATTATATATATAAAACTAAGCAGCATAGGAAAAATATGCCTGTATACATTTATGAACGTCTTACACAGAATTTGTTATGAAACATTATAAAGAGGGCTAGTTTCTGCTTTCTGCCACTTTTGGCCACTAAAAATGCAGAGCCTGTGGGCTGAGATGCCAGTTGCCTTTATCCGTTTTTTTTTTCCTTCTAACAAACCTGTCCTTTTGGACATGAGACTGATCAGGCAAAATTACACCAAAAAGGTATGGCATAGGTGTTACCTCAGGGGGTGGCTTGGGAAAGCTCACACCTGTATGAGTTGTGAGGTGTTATCTTTTGAGCAAGGCTTGGGCTCATTTTGGGCTCATGTTGGGCAAAAATGCTGATGTGCAGACCACACCATTTGTAAGAACTCTCCAGGATGCTCCCTGAACCAATTCTAGATAACTTGGGCTCAATGGCATGGTGCATTATCCTGCTGGAATATCCCATCATTGTGGGGGTACATGGATCCCAAATCAATTTACATACTGATATCCCATGACTTTTGGTATGTCAGTGTACAACCTCCATGGATTAAAACCAACTAGTTTGGATGATGTCAGGGTGGACAAGACTGGCAGAAGGAACCAAAAAGAAAAGAAATGGTCTTATTAGTAAAATAAAACAAAAGATTTCAATAAATCTTTTTCTTTACATTTTACGACTGAAGCATGTTGTTTATTCTATGTATGTCTATTTTTAACAGTTCTATAATTTTGGTGACAAATTCTTAAGTTTTGCAAGATGCATTGGCTTGTTGGCCTTAATGGCTAGAGCAAATTTCCAATTTAACTTAATTTAATTTTAATTTTATTTTAATTTAATCTGCCTACCCACTGAGTATCTGTCTTAATCCTTTTACCTACCTACAATCTCTACAGAAGCAGTTGTTTTGAAAAAGAAATTAAGTATATTTCCTAATATCAATGTAAACCTCTGCAGCTCAAACTACAATACAAATATAAACATTTATAACATAACATAAAAACAAAATAAAAAGAATTGTTAGATCTCTAGTGATGGCATAAACACAGGGATGTATTGCCCTACTGAAGTCTTCCTATTTTTAGGAATGTTTTATTTTTCATGTTCTGGAAACGCTAGTTCCCTGGTCTGCATTAAAGATGACTTCATTAAAATTTCATAAAAATGTTAGAAGCATTCGGGTGCATTTGCTGCATGAGTAAAAACAGAAGAAGCATCAGAGTGTTTAATAGAATGTAATGCAGCACATCTAGAAAAGGCTGCAATTAGTCTGGCCTGTTTATGAGTAAAAATTGTGCACTGCCATTCTAGCACTACTTGTTACAGTAATATCACAAATGAGTACTGTAAGGTTGTAATACGCGGTGGGCAATATTGCAAAAATATAGTATGATGATACTTCACGATTTTTCACAATGCACAATGAATATCAGGACATTTCATTTCACTGGGCAACACACTGAACCCATAACCAGCTACACCACTTGAAAGCATCTTCTAAACCTTGTTGTAACCATTAAAAGCTGATACAAAAACATGGCTATTTCTAGGCTTTAATCTCCTCTGATCTCCTTTGTCAATCACATGATCTCTTGATGCTGCTGCATATACTTGATATGTAAAGATTTAACAAAGCTGAATGTTCTCAGATTTTCATTTAGCTTGTCTTACAAAGTACATTTTTGAACAAGAAAAATCAGGAACAGGATGTAAGTCACACTTCACTCCCTTTATATTGTTAAAATTACAGCGCTTTCAGCAATAAAGGGAGCCTCATACATCTTTAAAACAGTGACAGAAAAACAAACTGATTCAGCACAATAATGCATTTCACTCTAGCCATGTGGGTATACACAAGATGTAACTCCTTTTGGAGATTTAAACTGTCAGAATGTATCGCTGGCAAAATGCTTGTTTCGATAAGGAAACATGCAGTTAATCATTCTGGACGTGCTGAATGTGCTTAACAATGCATACTGTCATCACCCAATCCTAGATGTGATGTGTCAAAGGCATTTATATACTGATAAATACACATATTCTGCCTAAAAATCATCTTAAACAGTGACACATAAAAATATCAAGTGTTTATCCATGCATGTGCATCATAATCATCAATACATTTTTCAGACTCTCATTTGTTTTCACATTTTCTCCCAAAGCCCAGATATGCTAATGTAGCTAACAAGTATTGGAAGCTTATACACCACCAATTAGCAATTGCATCAAGCAAGGCTTATGATAAAGATTCAATAAAACATTGAGGAATGCTTTTGTATGACAGTATACAGCTTTTATATGACAATTCTAAAACAAAAGTGGGAAGGATTCTATTACATAATAATAACTTCTAGACAAGGATATTATAGCCCGCAGGTTTCAGGTTAACATCATCTATGTGCAATGCTGTGAGACCATTTAAACCCACAACCTCATAGTTTTGTGACAAGTGTCGCTGTTATAATTGGCACACCTTATTCAAACCACAAAGAACTTTCCAGCTCAGATCTAAACAGTTTAAGTGTTCAACTTGTTTAACTATTTGAGATTACTTAACAAATGTGGCATGACTTTTTGCAAGAGTATTTAAGCATACTATCTGGCGGGGTACCTGTTAGCTGCATTACTGTATTGGCTACATTTGTGGGGTAAGGGGAAGACTCTGTACATTAGATTTTTCACAAGGTCAGAAAAAATGCTAACAGAACTTCAACATTTACTTACTTATTTTGATATTTATTTATTTATTTATTGATTTATGGACTGATTGATCAATCCTTTCCAATTTTTTGTTCTTTCTATAATGTCCAATATTGTCTCTAAAAGGCTCAATCGTTAGCAAACTGTGGAATCACTAGCAAACTATGGACCACCAGAAGGTGGACTCGACCCTCACCAGAATCTCAACAGAATTGAGTTGGACACTGTAACTAAATAGAGGTGAAAATTGGTAGCTATTAACATTCCTACAGAGTGATTTATTTAGTGACTACCTGGATCTTGTGAGGAAAAATACTTGCTGAGACACATGTTCTCTCCATGAGACCAAAGTTGCTTAAACAGAGCAGTAGTAACATTAAGAAGCTAGGTAACTTTAGCTTATCCTCACTCTAGTTCCATTAAGGTGATGTCTTCTGAGACAGCATATTTGAGGTATTAGCATAGGTATCCGATCATCACGTTAAGGAATTTCGACACTCAATCATGTTCATCTAACTCTACTTGGCCAGCACAGCTGCACTCAACTAAGAAACTTAATTTCATTTCAAACAGCGTGGCTCACCAAGCATCCAAGTTAGGCTAACTAAATGATGTTTTAGAGCTGCGCAGTGGAGTTATTTTCGTATCATAAATATCAGGAATTATTGAATAGACCTATATAATTGTTCCCACTATCACACATTTGACAGCATGAAATGTACCTGTGTTCTATTCACAATGTGTATCTCTCCCTGCCAATAAAACTGAATATTAACATGAGTAAATGCTTTCAGATATAATTTATTTTTTATTCAATCAGTGCAGTTTTGTGGTGTTCTCAAAAAACACTGAGTAAGTGTACGGAGGGGCAAAAAAGGAGAGAAAGAAATAGTCATGACTCTAATTGTGTTCTCCTCTTCTCACTGAATGCTGTTAATGAACCACTTATTCATTTGACAGCAGACCCTCTGTAAACTCAGTGATTCTAAGAAAGCGAGCAAACAATTGCAGGAATTTTTTTTGCTTACGCACAAACGACACAGACAAGAGAGCGCGATGCAGGTGGCTAGAGGCTCATAAAGCACACCAAACACACTGTGGCTGGGGTGACCCATGTAAAGTGTCCAGCACCTCAGCGCCAGAGAAGCTGTATCTGAGACAGGTACACAGTGCAGCCCTCTGAAACGAGCTGCTGATAACACGTAAATGAAAAAATAGTGAACAGCAAAGAGAGATAGACAGATAGAGAGCAAGAGAGAGAGCAAAGCAGCAGTAAAGGGAGGAAAGGAGAGAGGGTTAAGCAGCCATAGACAATTTCCATCTCCCTCTTCCCCTGCTGGAATCTCCGGATAAATTGGCTGAAATTGCCACTGCCTCTATGCTGAGACTTTGTGTATGTGTGTTTCTCTCGCTCTTTCCTATCTCCGCCTGCAGACAGTCTGTTGGAATGTGGGAAAGATATACACATATACACCTATAGCAGCAAGACCCTTAAAAGAACCAGACAAAGCTATTTGTGTTTCCTTTAGACTGTCCCTCCAGGGAAGCCTTTTCATATAGATTTGATAAAAACATCAAAGAATGCTTTTACATGACACTAAAGAGTTCTCTCAACCCCAACACAAAAACAGGAAGGTTTCTATCATATTGTTATAACTTGAAGACAGCAATTCTTCAGGCAATGACAAGGATATTACAGCCCGCAGGTTTCATTTAACCTTATGTTTCTGAGATGCCGCAAGCGGATTTTAACCCCACAACATCATGGTTACAGAGATCATTGTTACTGTTATAATTGCTGTTACTATTAGAATTGCCCTAATCAAAATGCAAGGAGTCACTGGAAAACGTTTAAATAGTAAAATTAAGAGGAACAGTTGACTTGCTAATCTAGACAATGGGCCTGTGCTGGAAAAAGAATCCTCCTATCCTAGTGGGAAATAGCTGCATTAAACCGCTAAAGCAGCATTTGGGGTCAGTGTGGATGCCTTTAATTTTTTTATTTCCAAAAGAGTTTTTCCCAGTAATTCTGAAAGGGACTTTCAGAATGGAAGAGAAAGCAAACAGTTGCAGTGTGCAAGCTGAGGCTTAAAATCCCAGGGAACACAGAGTGTAAAATATTAAATATGTTTGAATGATACTAAATTTGAGTGTTACATTATATATCAAACATTTAGGCTTGAATGAAAAGTCTAAGATATTAATATGGTAAAACACAGCTTAAAAACACTGATCAGACCTGTCTAAGAACTATGTGGGCAGGGCTAAGGTTTTATTGACAGCTCCTTGTCCAACACATCTACTCTGAATATGAAGCTGTCAGTCTTGTGATTGGTGAGGGGAATGCTTATAAAAGTGTTATCCAATAGTAAGACTGTCCAGTTTACATAGAGAGGAGAGAAATACAGTGAAATATATCGGTCATTTGTTGGTCGTTTGAACATTATTCAAGAGGCATACTTAGTACATATTTACAGTTTGCCTGCAAGAACAAGGTTCATCTAATTTGAAAGACACCACAGGCTCCCCGGGTCTTTAACCTCTGTCCTATAAAAGAACATAATAAGGCACGGTTCAGTAAAAGCTGTGACTGTAATATATTCTTATCCTTATTTTGCCCTTAAACTGTTATTAATCTAGTCAGAAAGAATGAAACTGTGAACTTTATAGTCCAAGGCCGTCGTGTCTGTGGCCTGATGCAATTTTTGTAAAAGGCTGTTTGTCCAGAAGCATTTTTGTCTGATGTCCACATTGTCATAAAACTGCTACAGTTCAGGATTATTGTTCATCAAGGTAAATGGACTCTTGAAGATACAAAAATGCTCTTAAAACTGTGTACTCTAAATAGGTTTGTACACTACATCACTTTCTCAGCAGAAATGGCATATTTATACCTGTTAATAACCTAATGTTTTAAATGTAATCTGTGCATTTTATATGGAGTGAATGCAATTCAATAAAGGAATTGCAAAGGAATATGGTACACAGGGATGTGAGGGGTACCACCGTAGTAATGGTTTAGTACCTTCTTTTGAGAGCATAGCTGTACAAGGGCTGACATGGCATGACATGATATTTTGTACAGGAATGATAACTGCATGTAACACCATTTGCCTTCAACCAGTGCAGATTTTCAGCACCACCTCATTTATGTTACATACTATAAACGTGGTACTTATGTAGAATATCACATCACACACCAAATTTAAAAGTCACAGGGAGCAGCAAATCAGAAAACCGTCAATGGGCACAGGCCTAGAAGTACAGTGTATAAGCAAACAGTCACCAGAAAGCATGACAGCATTTTAATAATGCTAATTCAAGGTTATTTGACCTTAAAGCTTTCATTGTAAGCAAAGTTAGCATTTTTAACTGAACTGTCCCTTCAAATAGTTTCTTCCTAAACGCAAGCCAACTCGCCTCCTCGATTTGCATGTACATCTGTAATACCCAAAAGGCCATCACAATGCGCTTCTGTTACAATGTGAGATTACAGGAACTGGCAGCGAGTGCTTGCAGCCTTATTATAATGGGTTCAACAGATTTCCTAAAGAAGAAAACGGCTCAAATCCTAGACGATTAGCAACCAAGCTGCGCTGTATGTGCAAAGATGAAAAGAGAGCATCTGCAAAGGCCCTGCACATGTAAACCAAAGTGTACATAATTAGTCATATACCATTACACTCATGAAAAATAAGCACTTCACATTTACTATGATGCATTATTCTGAGCTCTTTCTTGAAGCAGACACACAGCTGTGCTCCTCGCTTTCTCTCTCTGTCTTTCTCAGTGTGGAGCAGGAGATGTGTGTTGACTGACAGGTCTGCAGGCCCAGAACAATGACCCAGCTGGAAATGAGAACCTTTATTTAAAGCCCACAAATCAATCATCTCTGACACACACATCCCCACACATATACTTACAGACACGCATACTCACACGACTGTACTTATACCCATGCGCACACACACACAGGCACACTGACACCTGGGAACCATTCACACAATCACACAAAGACATAAATAAAGGCGGCACAAAGTAGTGCAAATTTACGGTGGCCGAAAAGTGCAAAACAAACTAACATTTCAGAAAACAAAATTATACAAATAAAAACAAATTTACAAATTAAAAAAAATTACATTCAAGGAAACAAAATTACAAAAGCAAAAACAATTTTACAAGACGTAAAACACTTTTACAAACTCCCTTGTTAATCAAACTGTTTCACGGTGGTAGAGTAAGTGTAGTGTGGGATGGTGACAACGCTAAAGCATGTTTTGTCCATTTTGTGGCACGCATTTTAGCCAGCTGGCAAGCTTTTGTTTTTCCTGTGGAAGGTCTTTAGAGTTTTTAAAAGAGCAGATGGAAGAAAGAGGCGAACAAGTGACGTCTAAACCATGTGGGCTGTAAAAAATGGGCTGTTTGGCAAAAACTCTCAGCCATTTTAAACTAGCTAGCTGGTTATCCACTACAGCTAGTGTTACAGCCCACTTACTTTCGTTAACATTTCCAACTCTAAGTGGTTTAGACGTCGCCTGTTTGTCTCTTTCTTCCACTCTAGGGTTAGGGTTAGGTTGTGTGGGTTATTTCATGTAGTTGTGGTGTTAACCATGAGGTGAAGTTCTATGGCTTTTGGTGACTATGCTCTGCGAGTCAGTAGCCCCTGTCCTGTGATCATTAAAAGAGCCTTTGATTGTAAACAGCTTTGCCTGCCATTATTGGATCTCTAGGCAAGTTCTGCCCCTGAAGTCTACCTTTATGTTCACTTGAGAATCCCAGCCCAGGCTCTCTGAGATGAAGAACCAACCTGTTTGTTATGAACATGAATATCACCTTAAATGTCCTATGCTCTGTAGAGTCAGTGTCACAGTGAATTCCACAAAGAAATGTATTCAACTTGGATGCAGTCAGCTATGCATTCCACTCAGTGTCATTGTAGCTGCTGCGTGACTACCGCACTGGCGTATTTTGAATGTAGAAAATTACCAGCATTCTACAGAAATTTACAACAGTGTGGCACCGCTAACACTGAATTCTCGAAAGCACTGAAGGAGCGTGCTCTGAAAAAGCACAGAGCGAACTGTGAATGCACGCGCCAGCAGTGAATGGTATAAGGAAAAGTTTGATTGACAGGGGTCCGCAACAAACACTTCCTGTGTGTTAGGCTTAGCTTTTCCATCAGAATTCAGAGTTTGTAAAAGTGTTTCGGTACTCTTGTTTTTACTTTTGTAATTTTGTTTTCTGAAATGTATATTTTTTTTGCCCTTGTAAAATTGTTTTTGCTTTTGTAATTTTGTTTTCTTGAATGTAATTTTTTTTCGTTTGAAAATTTGCTATCTAGCGGTCTGGTGTTTAAACGCAACACAAAATAAACCACAGTCTGCTACAAATGTTTGACTGCAAACAACTGATTAAAATCAATACTGTATTTTTGTGAATCAATACAGTATCACAAAACATAATATTGTGGTAATCGATATTTTTCAATATTTTCCTATACCCCTGGTGTCCCTGGAAGAAAGTATGTCCAATCGATTTGCACTGATTTTTGCAGATTTTAAAATATCTTTCTTAATAAAGTATAATGCATTTTTCTGACTTTGTAACATAACGCTAATTTAAAGTAGTGCATCTAATGGTAGGGCTGGGCAGTATATCTACTTTGTACAGTATGTCTATACATTTTCAAGTAAAATACAGGATGAGATAATATAATTTATATTGATATATGTGTTAAAATAGATACCCTGTTTCTATGACCATACCAGTGGTTGTACCGCTCCTCTGTCACATTCTTGGCAATATTTTGTCTGATGAGTTTTTATTAGCATTAACATGAAGGTAATAAGAGGGAACACTGGAATGGTGGCGTGGACAGATGACGTTGGAGTTATGGCGGGCTTTGTGAAAAGAAAAGTGGTGCAATATGGCAGTATGATATGATCCCTGTTGCAACAGTGTAACAAGAGGGGTTTTAAAAGCTGCTAAAAAACTTTGACTCAGGATACTAGCTGCCCAGTCACAACTAGTTCAGTTATGGTGTTTTTGATTTACATGCTGAGTGAAATGCTGTCTTCGCTTTTTATTTTCATCACATTCTGTTTTAGCAAAAATGTTTGTGACATCTTGCAACTGAACATTTTGCCCATTTTGTTGGAAATACAGAGAATATATATTGTGTATCTCCATTCAGCCTAAAAATCTATAAAGATATGATCCATCTACATGTAGTTTGAGACTGCAAACATTCTGTCTTCAAAATAGGAATTCCTTTCAGATATCCAAATAAAGCTTTGTGAATACTAAGATGCTTCTGGATATGTAATTATTTGCATAAATACATCCATCCCTTTGGATGTATAATGGAACAAATCATCTAAATTTGTAATGAAATTCGAAATGAAAGAAAAAAAAAAAAAAATAATAAAACACTTTTAGGATGAGCATACTAACCCATGAAATGTAATGACAGAACTTTCAGTGAATGATAAGCGAATTGGGTGTTGTACACTTTTTCCAGCTGACTATTTCTGTGGGTGTTTTGATGATTCAAGGTATTAATATAATCCAACCATAGTAAATAATTTTGGTCATTTTTTAACAATGTAGTTTATTGGATGTATTTTTAAATATAAAGTGTAACACAACCACAGTTTGTTGCAGTGAAAGCATTTTGTCTATATTGTACTGCAGTCTGCACTGCTGTAATGGCAAATGTCCTGCAATATCGACCTACATGATAAACTACTGAATACACACGGTACTGCTCATAGCAAAGAACAAACATAAGCTCATAAAGTGAATTAAAGCAAGCTTATGTTTGCCCTCAACTCATATCACCTCATATTACAAACTGTTAGCTTATGATTATAACTATCCAGTAGGAGCCAATCTAGCCAAAATGCATGTTTTATCACCCACAAAGCTCAGGGGAATGAGCTACACTTCACCCTCAATAAATCTTCATGCTCTGCCTTTCCCAGTGGAGATGCCCTCTGGGGCTGATTTGAGTGGATCAATGGACTAATCCATGGCTATCTCGTTTAGAATTCGGCTCTGGTTAGACCTACCCTGAAGTGTGCTAAGCAGCAGCGTTTGGGATCCATATGGTCAAGGGTGGTGTTACAGTTTGTGAAGTTAAGAACAGAGAACAATGTACGGTTCCTAGAAAGGGAGAAGGGAAAAGGAGACGTGTGTCACAGAGTGAGTGAGAGGAGAAGAGGAACATACTGTGAAACACATACTGTTACACACACACACAAACATGCTGACTTTCAAACTGTGAGCACCTACATACAGTGGTGTCACCTTTAAAACAGCAGGAAATCACTGAGTGTCCAGCAGTGGTGGCTCACAGATTCTCTCTCTCTCTCTCTCCCTCTCTCAGCATAGTATGCTAGCCATTTATGTGATCAGAAAACAAGGTATTTCTATTTGTTTGTGCTGATGTTAAAAACGCATGACACCTCTCAGTGCTCTTGCTGCTATTTAATAGATAAAGAAATGACTCCCACACCACCACACGACGACAGCAATGAGAGAAGGCAGGAAGGCGGCCCCTGAACCTAGCATGCTGACGAAAGCCATGAGAGTGCGCGAGAGGATGGCAATGACAGACTTGACGCCTGAGTCCTGAGCTGCAAAACACGAGCTCTGCCTCCTGTTCTACAGCGAGGCCACTGTACAAAACCTGATGTTTGATCCCAATGGCTGAGCTGCGGCAGTGACGAGGGAGCAGCAAACCCTCTTTCCAAATCTGCTCAGGAGCATGTGCTGCCTTAATGAGAGCCAGCTGGCAATGATTAGGCTTTAGCAGCATTGGCACATTAAAAGGAAGGGAGGCTTGGGACTCGGGTGTTGTACTTACACCTCTTGTGTCTACTGATATCGTCTTCCCGCCCTTCTCACAGATAAAGGCCTTCCGCTGTCACTTGCAACTGCCGTCGGCTTGCGAGGTACAATATATACAACACATAAGACAATATACAGAACGATGCAATATATGCTAATGTTGAAGTGTGTTTGCTGTAACTCTCCTGGTGGCAGTTGTAATGAGTTTAAGGTGACACTGCCACCTTGTCAACAGCAACTGGTTTGAAAGGGTTAACAAACTAGCAAAAAAGTAGCATAGGTTAACAACACTTTTGATGCAGTTAGAACAGTGGGGTGCTAAGTGATTATTAATTCTCAAAAACCATATGAGCTGAAATGAGCTCACAATTAGAAATACTTTAAATTGTTTTCTGATTATATGGGTGATAACAGCACATAGGTCTGATTGTATTGGTGATAACAGCAAATAGTATAATCACAGTTACCGTACGCTGATGTAAACAGGGATCAAGAAAACACCATCACAATAGCAGCCGTCACAGCTAATGACTGAACAAGGCCTGCCAGGGCACACTCTGATACCAGCAGCCCTGCTATAAAGACTAACATGGTAATGAGGCTTCTGCTCTGTTCTTACAAAGACTCAGGAGCAGCTAATAAAGCAGAACATGACTATCAGCGCCAACATCAGCATGTAATGTAAATCCGAAAGCAATGGCATTCAGCAGTTTCATGCATCTCCGTGTGCCATCTCGGAAGGTAATCCATTTTTAATGTTCAATTCAGAGGTTTTGTTCACAGTATTCACCTCAAACTCAGGCTATGTTCTGCATATATAGTCAGGGTTCCAGGCTTCCAGATACTGATGCTAACTCTGTCTAATCCAACTAGCCTATAAATCTTCATACACTATTTATACAGTTCGAGCAAGTAATCTAGCAAGTAATTAGTAAAAAGAACCATATTTAACAACTCAAGTAAATGTAAAATAGTGTTATTTCAGAAAAACGCTAAAAACCAGAACTGAACATTACATAGATAAACCTGTGTTGTATGACACATGAATGTCAAAGTCTGCTGGACTTATATTACAAGGAGTTTATATTACAGCCATTTATGTAGTCAGTGGCAGCTGGTTTCAGCAGATTTCTTGGTTTGATGTGAACACCAGGCCCCACAACCACATCACTGCCTGATGCAGCTGCAAGACGCAGGCACATTGCAGGTGGGGCTAGTGGACACATCATCCTGGCTGGCGCGCTGCTATGCTAAAGCTATGCTAAGGCTAAATCAAAGCTAAAAGCTATTATTACACCAGCAGACCAGTTGTTCCATCCATATAACCCTATATATCCAAATATATTTATCTGCACATCATTCAATAGCACTTGTGTGCATCAGAAATTGACTTGTGGTATCAATATTCTCTTCACCGAAACAATACTGGATTTTAGGTGCCATTACTAGTGTTGAAACTGACATATGACATAGCTTTAATATTTGATTAGCTATGTAGGGTATGAAACAGCTAACTACTTAGGTAACTACTTACCTACTTAACTACTACTTAACTACTTAACCCCCCACTGTGCTACAATAGGCAAGTAAGTAAGTAAGTAAGTATGTAAGTAATATTTATTTGGCACATATGGCACATTAAAAACAACTGATGTTGCACCACACTTGCAATATATATTCTACAACAGTGCTATGCAACTAAAACCAGGTCTACTCACAGATGCAGATAAACAAGCTAAAATAAGTAAATGGCAATAACTGTTCCTTTTAAATGTTTAACCATTAATAATCAGTAAAGGCAATAAGGCACATCAAATGTATTTTAATAAACAATTTTAAACAGCTTTATTTTTAACTTATCTTCATAATGTAATGAGTATTTTGTCCATTATGTGTCTGTAAAACACATAATAATAAAAAAAGCAAAACATCTTAGTAACATAAGTAGTAAAAGTATTTTTATTTTGTAGTGCCACTGATGTTTAACATTTCCACAGCTGAAAGGCACCGTACACTCAAGTTTGAAAAGAGGAGAAATACCACCAGTTCTCTGTTTATCCATTTTAAACACTGTTTAGTCGTGCCATGTTGACGCTTCATTAAAAATCTATGAAAACATGTGAAATTATATGCTTTCTGACCAGAGCACTAATGTAGTAAACTGCAATACAGGGCTGCAACAGAAGCTGCCCTGGTCTATGTTCATAAATTTTATTAAAATATGGCCATCTCACCTAATTGGCTTTGATACAGAATATTTATCAAGTGCTTGGTTCAGGCTGTCAATCAAGGTTCTAAAAGAACAAAAGAAGAAACAAAAAAGTTAAAGACTTAAAGACTCCTAATATTATACTTAATGCAGCTGCTAGAGAGGAATATGAAGGCAGCGTTAGGAGTCACATTGAATGCTTGCCCGAACAGGAGATTGATCCCCAGTATGCAGAGGTAGCAGAAGGGTTACATTATACTTACCACTATACAAAACTAATAACAAGAGAAAAGTTATAAAAGAACACACACACACACAAAAGTAATGTTAACGCTTGATTAAAGGTCTAAAAGTCTAAAACAGGTCCTATATCATCAGCTGTCTTCATGTGAAGGTGTTTGTGCCCTCGTGGTAATCTGTTTGCCTAATTAATCCTGCCTTGAGGCCTGGTTTCAGCAGAGCAAGGCAGTATGGGCCACACAGACAGCTGCTCTATAGTAGGGTGCTGGCAGAAACCATGATGCTGAATCACGATAACCTGGAGCCATTAGCCGATGGGGCAAATTTAGCATCCTAATTCACTTACTGCCGCTCCCTGTCTGCTGCAGTCATTCCCAGACACCTTGATTTACTGCCTGCTATTTATCCTGATGTAATTTTTGCTAGCTAGACTCTTGCTGCACTGTGAGTTAATAAATTATTATATGCCTGAGGTCATCTTTCCCCATGGCCTATGCTTTAAAATTACAGTGGCAACAAGCATGAGCCTCTGTTCCTCCTTTGAATAAAGGAACATAAAAGCACTAACAACATCATCATCATCGTGAGAACTGTCGGTCTCTCACTGCCAGGCAGCAATAGATTGAATGTATTTATGGAAACACTCTTGTACTTTCAGCTTCTCTTTAGTTTAATCAGATGCTTTTGATTTAGCTAAGGCACACTGAGATGCAAAACATTTCTATTTATGTATAATTGCAGCCCAAAGCTGTGCATCACTCTATGGGGTAGTTAAATATGTACAAACATCTCTAACGAATGCCTGCTGAGTTAGCCATTCAAAGGCATTAGAAAATTTCGCTTGACTAAATTCAAGATGTTCAAAAAGTTAATCATGGAGGTGCCCTATCTGTAAAAGACTATCATTATAAATCACAACCAGTGTTTGAGTCAATGCAAGAAATGTTGCTCTTTTGCTGTCACAATTTGGAAGGAGGACCAAACAGCTAATTGTTTTCCTAGCCAGTTAGTGAATATGTATGGCTAGCTGCTGCATCGCTAAGTGTCCCTGCTTCACTGTTGACGATTATTGTGTGATTCATGCTATTAATGTCGTGTGTGAACACTCAGTGTGATATCAGTGTGAGCAGATGGATGTGGAGGGGAGAGGGCAGCACTGCAATACTTTTGCTTATTCTGACTCACACTAGGCCTGACTCATGACGGTCTCACGCATGCGCGTGCAGATGCGGCTCAGGCATTCATACACGTTCTCCCTTTCATGTACTCCTGCATAAACACAAAAGCAGGGAACCAAAATGGAGAAATATCTATCAAGACTTCCTATGAGCAGAAAAACAGTAAAGTAATGAAATTATAGAGTTTGTAGGGAGAGAACAACAGATTAGCAAAAAGACAGACTGATGGACAGTTTTGATCAGGGTTTTGGGTTTTGTGGTATGGCAGGTAACATGTCAGAGCTTTGCTTCTGATCCTTACTGGGCTCTGGCAGAAAAAGAGAGAAAGGCAGACATAAAATAAAGGATAAGTAAAAAAGAGATTGGCCTCAGGGGACACATGGCCTATGTTTAAATGTTAACACTGTGGGAATGCCACTCTTCCAGAAAAATCACATACATTTCACATGCGATCACGATCAAGCAAACACGTGACATCATGAGTAATTATAAGAGTGCAGCTTATTTACACATGCTTTTTCATACGCAATCTTAATTACATCTCTGGTCTTATGTGTGTTTTATGTGATCAAGAAGTGTTGGGCGATATTCTACAACAGAGCTATTCAACTAACCACGAATAATCAGTCAAGGCAATTAATAAAATAGGCGCATCAAGTCTATTTCAATAAACTGTTTTATTTTTAACTTACATTTATAATATAATGTGTTTGTCCATTGTCCGTAAAATAAATAATAAAGAAATAAATAAGCAGAACATCTTTTAAGTGGTAACCAAGTGTTTTATTTTGCAGTGCCAATGTTTAACATTTCTACCGGTGACAAGCACCGTAGACTCAAGCCTGAAAAGAGGAGAAATACCACCAGTTCTCTGTTTATCTGTTTTAAATAGTAAATAAAATTTAAAATCTATGAAAACATATGAAATTATATGCTTTCTGACCAGAAATTTCTCTATTCCAAAGCTGTGTTGATTTCTCTATTGCAATGTATTAGTTTATTTCTAAGTCATCTACATATATGCATGCAATAATGTATAAACTGCAATAGAGGACTGCTACAGAAGCTCCCCTGGTCTATGTTCATAAATTTCATTAAAATATGGACATCTCACCTACATTAATCAAGTGCTTGGCTCGATCTGTTGAATATTTTTGCTGGGGCCACATTCAGACTACTGTCTGTCAGCTGATGATCTCTGAATGCACAACAGTACTGATGTTTAGTTTTAGAGTTATTGATTAGTAATGAGCATTATATCCGTGATAACATTCTGTTCCATAAAATCTTAAAAATAATGGTTCAATTATGATTCTTGGCCTAGACGTACAGTTCTACGAAAAACTGTTTAATTGGTATAGAGCCTAGGCGTTATATGAAGGTTGTTCACATTTAAAAAGGTTCCAATTGTTCTATAGTTGTGTAGGTATAAAACATGATTTTCAGCAACCAGAAGTGTTTATTCTAAGGCATCATGTTTTCTGCACCTTTTTTATTTTCAAGAGTGTAAAACAGGAGTGTGTTCCTGTTGTGATCCCAGTAGAGCTACACAATGAAATATTTCCTTTGTTGTTTAAAAAGAAAACAAAAAAAAATCCCAAATTACTACTAAGGAAGTGCGGGATGACAATGTTTTTTTAAAAGTGAAAATAAATAAACAAATAAAAATGCAAATGCATAAAAGTGTGTAAAAAACAATGTGAAGTGTAAAGATTAGTTGACAAAGTTGACTTCGTTGATTATTAAATATTGTCTATGTGGGTTGTCAATGCGTTATTTACTTACATTGAACCCTATAAATTGAATAAGGTGTCAATTCATACACCCTTCAATATACTCTACACACAAGGGCAATATGGCTTCTGTCATTTTGTTGCATCATGAAGACTGTGAGACAGGCAGAAATTTAAATAGTTGAGTAGCAAAGGAAGATGATCTAATGAAAGCCAGCCCAATATAAATCACAGCATGGTGCAATGCACGATAGGCAAACCAGAGATGGTTTTTCACAGCAGCAGGACAGCGATAAAAAAGTTCCAACACGTTTTCTGCTCCCAATGATGGTGAGAAAGCGCTTTCACTTAGCATCATAAGTGGCTAATGTCAGCCCAGTAACATTAGGCTACATTTTGGAAAATAGAACATCTAATGGAAGAGAAAAACATTTATTTGATGTGAAGAGCAGTGAAGTTAAATTCCATACTGAGGTAGCAATTCGGCAATTCCATACTATGGTTCCAGACCACTGCAGGGGGTGCACAGGATAAAGTTTAAAGCTGTTTTAGGGAGGTTTCGAGATGATAACACCTAAAATTTGACAAATAACCAGTCATGCAATCACAAACGTAACCATCATTTAGACAAGCCATAAACATAATGATGAATTTGTAAATGTTTAGCCAATAATGTGATAAAAAATAAAAATGTAAATGATAAATTAAGAGGTAATAGTTTTTATTAATGTATTTTATTTTAAAACAGAAATAGATTAACTTGATTACTTAATTAGTCAACCAAAAAACTGTGTGATTTGTAAAATTTGGGGTTTTGGGTAGAGATGGGGTGTGTAATCCTGGCAGGAAAAAAGCAGCCTTCTGGTGGACCCAACCTGAAGCACCTTTGAGCACAGTAGCAGCCTAGTACCCCTGCTGCCTGTTAATAGCCTGTCCTCCCACAGAGCCGATTCACTATGACATCGGTAAACAACAAGCACACATGATTTGAAAATTGCTTTGACAGGGTTATTATGGCATGACATATTCCTGAGTTTAATGCGAACAAATTAATTCATGAGAGACAAGTGAATAATTGCGACATACATTTAAGGTGCTTCTTACTCTGAGGAAAAATATACTCTCAACGTGACGCTTGCTTTTGGCTTATGAAGACTAAGTAGAAAGATTTAAGTAGGAGACTTCAAAGCTTTGAGACATTTAACAAAGATAAGACTCTCTTTAACCTAAAATAAAATGAGCTGCGTGTAAAACAGTGAAATGAGAAACATTACCATAAATCACTAACGGCAGAATTAATAGCTGGCATGAAAGTGTGATTCTCTTCAGTGCTACAAGAGCACTTGTTTTTTTCAGGGTTTTGAATGCCAGCCTTTTACATAACTGTCTCTATGAAATTAAGACAGGAGGAGCAGTGTGTACCGCTGGCATAGCCTCAATCTACAGAAATACTCTCAGTCTATTTCGCTGATGAAGTATATCTTGCCTCCCTACAGCTCTCTTTCTCTCTTTCTCTCTTTGTCAAGCACACACACACAATTTCAAATTCTCTCAGAGATTACTTCATGCAGCTTGTTTGTGTGTAAATGAAACCGAGTGAAATACAGCAGCCGGAATGGAGCCCCATGTGGAGCTGAGCGCTTTTAGCGGCGAATCGTGGGGATCAGTCTGGGTCCGCAGAGAAGGGATTTATGGGATATAGGAGGTTTGAAGCGACTCAGAAGCCCTGCTGAAGAAGAAACAGTCTGAAAGGTAGCGCAAATGACTCACTGAGTCATTCCTGCTGCAGAGGCAGAGCTCAACCAACCCACTGCAGATTAGCCTGATGAACTAAAAAGCCAATGATAGATACAGGAAAGTAGTGGAGATGGGACAGATCTGATTAAAGGGGGTTGAAAAAAAGAGAGACACAAACAGCCAAACTCAGCAGTGATGGCTACAGAAGAACAAGAACACGAAGAAGGGAGTGAAAACCACAACTAGGAGAGGAGAAAGAAGCTTACTGGTAAAAATAGACTGAGGTAAGGCAGAGAGGCATATTCTTAGTACCTCAGATGTCATAAATAAAGAGAAGAGATCTTGTGAAGAGCTTCTGCCTGACAACGATGAGGTGAAAGGAAAACACGCAGAGCGGCAGTACAGGCAGCGGGAGGACTATAACGTTAATGACTCTCCCTCTAACGAACCTCTTTGCAGGCTTTTTAAGCATCGCTGCTTTGAGGAAGCTGCAGGGAGATGATCCTCAGACAGTTCCTGAGCCTAAGGCTGCACTCCACTGAGAGGTAGTCAGCGCTCGTAATTAACCAAATAACCTGCGCTGGGAGCAGGGGACACTCCTGGTGAACTAGAGCAGAGCGGATGGAAAGGTGAATCTGATTGAACAAATACCTGTTGGCTCTCCTACCTGCTGAAAGGTCATCTGATGCTGGCAGCCAAAATGGTAGAAAGAAGCGGAAAGCATTTGTGGTAACATTTTGGCATGAGATACTCAGGCTGAGATTATATTAGATAACTAGTACTAATTGCAATTACTATTCACAATGAACAGTCTGTGGATTTTGGGGCAGTCAGAGTTCATGTCTGGCACAAAAAAGTCTAAGGGTCACAGACTCTAATTTACTACCTCTCAGTATAGGCCAGCTGGAGTCTATCAAATGTGAATTTTCAACTAGAATCTGTATGTAATCCAGCAATGTTTATTTACCAGTGTATATTTACCAGAATGGTTCCCGTCAATAGGCAACGGAAAGTGGGTTTGCAGTAAGAAATTGATTCTTGAATGAATCACAAATCGTCATTGAAATATTCTGAATCGATTCACAAAATGTCCTAAATTAGTTTTTATACTGACTCTGCATTTTCCCTGCTGTATAATAAACTCACGCACAGCCAGAGACATTATGAAGTAGGACACTTGGGAATAGCTTGACTTGAAGGAGGAAAAAAACACACAAAACATACAAGCAAACGATCCCAAACCACAGTAAAGATATGTAGGAATGTGGTTTGTTTAATGACCATTTTAGGAGATGGTAATCCAGTAATGTTTGTAATTATGCTTTAACATGAAATATACAAGTATGTTGCTGGTTTCCTAGAGTGCGACATGCTATGCATTGTCCATACAGCTGAAAGGCCTGATGGTTCAGCTGCGCTGTAAAATTATGAAAATAATACTTACTGGTTTCTCACGGGCATCTAAAGCTGAATTTTCATGATTCAGATTCATTTATAACAGATAGCAACTATAACATCTTTCTTATAGTGTGTTTACTGCCACAACATTCAACCACAACAAAATGAGCTTAAATAGTTTTAAGAATATTTTTTATGCATATTAATATTAATCTATTTTATTATATTAATGAACTGTCAATAGATCAGTTGATGTTAAAAAAGCATGAAATAAAAATGGTAAGGTAGTTTAAACAAATCAAAGGGTTCTTTTCTGCACAATGGATGCAGGGTTCTATAGGGGCAAAAACACAAGTTTGCTTGAACAGTGTCATTTGCCTTGGCAGCGCCATGAATCTGAAGGAGAACTAAAAAGAAGGGTGAAGTTGTTTTGCTGTGGAATTCAAATATCAACAAATGTAGTTACTGGTTTAGTTTTCTTATTACCTAATGTCATATTTTCTCTAACACATCCATATTCCATATCTGGAGTATGAAATCAGCTTGTATACGTATCTGGCCTGTGTACTATGTTAGATGACATACATGCGTGCACTCACAAGACAAATTCTGTGTAACATACGTGGTAAAATAAAACAGATTTTGACACTTGTTGTACTAGCAGGATGGGTTGATAAACAGGAGTGCATACATGGGGACACAGACACACATCTTATTACATGTCTTCGCCAGCATGGTGAATGGGCAGATTAGCGAACAGGAATGTGTAATTGAGCCGGCCTGTAACTGCAGGTCGGTAATTACATTCGCCTACATTCTCCAGAGCCTCTACAGTAATAGGTAAAGTGATAATAGAATTACTGATTGCCACTTACAATTACACAAGCCCCTTTACACTAGCATCTATTAACCATACACACCGACACACGCAGAACCGACACAAGTCAGCTAACACAAACACATTACTTACATTAACTCCACAAATCGCTACAGTGAATTTTTATGATGGGATATTTAAACGCAAATGCTCCTTATTTAAATGGAGCAGGTTACAACCTGTTTGACAAACAGCAGGCAGCCATCCGGTCACACTCTCACATGCAAAGAGTGTGGTGCTTCAGTTTAAATGTGGAAACTTTCTTCACCTTGATTTAAATACAGACTGAAAAGTCCGGTATGGTCAAAATCACAAAAGTGGTGGCAAGGGCTTCAAAATCTCCAGAGCTTTTCGTTGCCTTATTGATTTTCTTTTCTGCCATTCATTCTTAGCCATTTCTATTCTGCCATCTGAATGAGTTTCTTGGATAATGGTGCCCCTGGAGGACTCTGGAAAAGCTTAATATAAGCAGACTGGACTCGGGTATGAGTCAAGGGTTTAGTTTGAGCTTCGTATCAACAGAGAAGATCGCCCTCCACAATGCCCATGCTTGTGCACACACAGCATGCGCAGCCACTGAATGAGAAAGAAAGGGAAAAGCAAAGATAAGAGATGAGAAAGCCAACACACATTTCCTTGTGAGAAGGCTGACAGTCCATAGGGGGTATTTCTGTTAACTTTGAAAAGCAGATATGGCTCTATAACGCTGGCTGCACTGGCACAGTTGACTCCTTCATGAATGCGGACAGCCACAGTGCTGAAACAACATTTTAATTAAATGTTGCAAAGGATTCAGGGCAACAGCGGAAAGTGTGAGCACACAGACAGCAGTGTGCCTACCAAGAGGAAAGAACACAGTAAGTGGAATTAATGTGAAGCACTCACGCATGTGTTTACACAGATAGCTGGTTCTCTGGACACAGCTGAAGTCTAATGAAACTTACAATGTAAATTAAAGAATAAATTGGAGAATCATCCCCGACTGTACTATTTAGACCAATACCAGATTTTATCTCTGAATAGGAAAAAGGTGAGCATATGACTAACTGTGTGGTCAGAGGCAAAAGCAAAGGCGTGAAAGAGATGAAACTGCTGCTTGATTTGAGGTAATGGTCCATGAAATGCAGTTTAAAGTGGTGTGTTCCATCTCACTCAGATATCTTGCATATCTCGCAGAAATCTGTTTGTGCAGACTGAGCACAGCTCTACAAACAACTTCAAAGGCATACTCTCCCCTAAGTATGCTACTGTTCAATAAAAGGACAAATGTTAGCAATAGCACAATAATTATAACATTGTATGCATGTATTTGTAATTGCTTTTGCATCACTGAAAACAGTGAAACATTACAGGTGATTGCAAAGTTATAGAGCATGTACACTATATGTTTGTAGACACCTGCTCACCTAGCACTTTTTTTAAAATCAAGGGAGAGCTTGTCCCACCTTTGCTGCTATTACAGCCTTTCTTCCTCTGGGAAAGCTTTACACTAGATGTTTGAACACTGCTGTGATGATTTGATTGCATTCAAAAAGCATAAGTGGGGTCAGGTACCGATCCTGGATAATTAGTTCAGGAATCACAAACGCCATTCCAAAAGGTAGGGCTGTACCCGAATTTTGTCAGTCGAATCGGATTCGCCCATCCTGGCCGATGATTCGACTATTCGTTCATGTTTTTTCTCCATATACATTATCTAGTAATCAGTAAATCAATTTGCATACGTTTCAGATCTGATGTCGTCCTCATTTAGAAAGTCAGCAGAGTCACAGGAACATATTTCTGAACTAAAAGAGACGTGGCATATGATGAACGATCTGAATTGGAGCCTGATTTAATTACAGAATGTAGCATCGGGCAAGCAAGCACGTATTTATGCTAAAAACAGCGCTTATAGCCCGGTCTTTTTAATTTCACTTTTAACAGCTTCTTCAGTAGGATGACCCTTCGTCCTTCATCTCTCATAAATAATGAACTCCTAAATAAAACCAAATGAGTCAATATTTAAATTATTTTTAGATGAAAAGAAGAATGAATTTAATTTTATTAAGAAGAGTTTAATTATTATATTACCCGCGCCGGAAATAATTATTTCTCGTTCATCGGCAGGCATATTAAGTGAATGTACTTATCTTTAAATAAAAATAATGTTAGCTGTAAACGAATAAATAAAAATAGTTA
The DNA here is from genome assembly GCA_034552555.1 of Semaprochilodus insignis. Taxonomy (NCBI): domain Eukaryota; kingdom Metazoa; phylum Chordata; class Actinopteri; order Characiformes; family Prochilodontidae; genus Semaprochilodus; species Semaprochilodus insignis. The sequence continues at coordinate 19,059,760 of CM067492.1, forward strand.
GTTTCTAAAATAATGGAATTATAATAAAACTACCGGCTTCGGTCCGTTTTTCCTTCACTGCAAACAGCCATTATGTCTAAAACGAAAGTCAACTCACTCGTTTGAAGCAGTGTTCGATCTCTGACTAAATGACGAGCAGAATTAGCTTTAATTTGTTTGGATTCTCTTCTTCAAAAGCTCCTCCAGACTTTTTCTGAGACATCGTTCTACCCGTGTTTCTCAGCTTCACAGCTTTAGCTTCCTTCAACGGTGAACCGCCAGCGCACGTTGTCACGTGGATTAAATTTTTTAGCAAATATGCATCATAGCCCAGTTAGAACATAAATATATATTTATTATTCCCCTTTTAATAATTATTAAAATGTCTTTTTAAATTCTTAAAGTTCTTGTGCATTTTGTAAGCTTTTGTCTGTTTTACGAGAAAAAAAAAACAAACTTGTCACTGTTGTCGACTTGGAGGTTCTCGGTCGACTTAGAGGGTCTCCGACTTCGACTCGTCGACTTCTAGAGGGCAGCCCTACCAAACGGCATCCCAAATTCACTGGAAGGTGCTCAATCACCCCACAGAATCCAGCTCCACTGTCCCACAGCTCAATTCGCTCAGAGACATTTTGACCTATGGCTCATATGCGACTGCTTAAGAGCACTCCATTCTACTGGAATTAAACGCTTATGTTAGCCAATGGTGCACTTTCAGTAGCCAAATTAGTACGTCTGTCTAAATACATCTGAACATACAATGTATGTGTGTCTTTTGGTTAGACATTTAAACATGAAACGTGCCCGAAACCAACCTGAAGCAGGAAAAATTTTGTGAAACATATCATGAAGTTTTGGGTTTAAAATTCTGTTTTAGACTTATTCGAACCAGTTCATGATCACCCAAAGCAAAATAAAATGTGATATTTCTAACCACAGTGCCAGTCGAATTACTTTATAGTAACAGTTACTGCTGTCATTACATCCTATATAATAATAATATAGAATAATAAATAAATCAGCTGCCCAAAATTAAGTTTTATTTAAATAAATATAGAACTTTCTATACTACACTGTTCTCTTGCTCAGCCTGGTATAGCTTTTACCTGTTTACTCACAAAACTGCTTATCAACCTAACTGTACAATTATCCAGTGAAATAGAGGGTAAGCGAGGTGGAAATGGCTGTATTTCCTAAATGGTTAATGCAGTATTTTTGTTAAACCCCTTGAATAAATGCTGAAAGTGTACTCTTCAATCACATCTCAATTGCCTCAAATCCATTGTGGTGGTGTTCAGTAGCAAAATTACAAGTGCTGTGTCCTGTTCAAACCAATATTTCTAGTGTGTGTGTGTGTGTGTGTGTGTGCGTGTGAGAGAGAGAGAGAGGGAGAGAGAGGCAGAGCCTGAAGAAGTGAACAGTGCTCACCCTGTTCAGAGTCATATTCCTCCACTGTGGAGACGAAGTGTGGTCTGGAGTAGAAATTGTGTGGTCCAGGCTGCTGTAAGCCCCCCAGGCTGAAAAAGGCTCGCTCTGTGGCTGCACAGGTGGAGAACGCCCTGCGGCTGGGGATGCACGGGTACCGAGTCCAGCTCTTCATCTCCAGGTCAAAGGCCTCGAATGCCGTTACCGGCAGCTTGCCCTGTCTGCCACCTGACACACAGAGTAGTCTTTTATTAAAGTCCTATAATAAAAAGATTACAAATATTTTGTACTATCAATAACATCTTAGCATCTTTAGCATCAATAGCATCTTTGTGTTTGCAAGTTGAAAATGAGATATACTTTTTTTTCTTAAACTGATTTTCTTTTTTTTTTAATTTCTCAAGAAAAGTTGTGGATTGTGGAAAATTGTTGTGGATGCATTTTGCAAAAAGATAAAGCATTCCGTACATTTTCACCAAGTTTCTTTGTTTCTTGACATCACAACAAACTGAAAAAGTCACAAATGCAGACTTGGCACTTGGGGACTTCCAAGTATACAGAATATACATATGGTATAAATACTGAATGTAAATGTAGTTAACTGTATATAATAGGTAATTATGAAGGATAAAAGAAGGAGGACATTTGTTTCTCATTTAGACTAATTTTGTGTCCTGTTTGTGTCCCAGCCTTCTGCGTTGTGTAAATTGTCAGAATAAAAAATACAAGGTGTCTGTCTCTGCTATCATTAAAACAAAATATAAGGCAAAAGGTAGTAAACAATACACATGTGTAATAATATAATAATACACAAGACTGTACACATGCAGGAGGAACAGACATCAGGAAATCATTGAAGGAGCAGTAACTGATGCACAAGGACAGATCAGGCTGCACTGTTGTTGTTGTCCCATTCATGACAGCATGAGAGTGAATGGGCTTGTATATCTGTGTGTGTGTGGCCAAAGATTAATAGGACTCGGTCAGCATCTCCTATGCTGATGTTGACTGCGTGTGTGAGAGTGTGATTACAAAAATGTCAGGGCTCACAAAAGCCTCTTTTGTCTCCAATGACAATTTGAAGGTCTTTTCCATGAAGCATAAACACACACACTATCTCTCTACTAGTGGTGGGCAATGAAACAATATTTTATCCTGATCATGATAAATGATGTCACAATATACTTTTTTGGATTTACAGCAGTGCCATTTGTAAAACATACAATAAAAAATTATTAGTTTTGTAGTTTTATAAAGAACAGGGCAGGTTATAGTATTCTACAGGTACTATTTCGTCTGTAAACCGTAAAAAATATCATGATACATAGTCTGTATCGTGATAATGTCCTGAATATTTTGCAATATTGCTCACCCCTACTCTCCACCTTTCTTTCTCTCACATATACGCACAGACTCACCCTCATATATACGTCCCAAATTAGTTATATGAGCAGTACTAGGCAGAAGTCAGAGTCATTTACATTAATTATTCTTTATAATACATTATTTATATAATTTCCACTTAAAATGGCCATTAAGGACAAGTTACCTATTTTCAGCATCAGGAAGCTTAACAATAACATAGAAGCCTCTACAATATAACGTGGCATATTTTATGTTCACACTTTGCATTTATTACAGCTCCAGTTCTTTTCAGATTTTCACTTTCTCAAAAATTTCTGCACGGATTTTTCCACACCTCAAAAAAAATCAGCCTTAGAAAATCACTGCATTTTTTGCTTCTCACGATCATGTAATTGCTTGTATTATTAATTATTATTGTTATCTCTTTTAGTTGCTCTTTTTGTTTCTCTTTCAAGTTTACACATCATCCCCCCATTTTGTGTTTTAGTTTTCTCATTTCAGCTGTCCTTATCCTACCACTTAAGTGTTATTTGTAGTCATTTTGCCATCTGTCAAATTCTATCACATCCCTTTGAAAAAGGAGCTTGAAGCTGAAATGATTACCTGATTGTGTCATTTCTATGACAGTAGTTATAGTAGCACTAACCACAGCTCTGTGACAGACCCCAGAGTGACAACATCCCCCCACATCCAGCCCCCCCATTATTGACTATGTCACTGACTATCAAATTAAATAAACAACACTTAAGTATACAATGTTTTTACCATTCCTATATGAATAGGTTTTCATTTAAGCTGTATGTACAGCCACAGATAGCCGCAACTATGGCATTTATGCTTGTTTTAACTTGGGCTAATAAAGAGTGTTAATTATAACTTCAGAACGTGGCAATATAGAACTTTAAGTAGCCCATTATTGTGTATTAGAGTAATTTTGTCAATCATGAATCGGATAGCTGTCACCTCAAATGTGGCTGAGCCAGGCAGATTTCAGAACAAAACTTATCCATTTTACAACTGATATTTTAATGGGTTGCATACTTCATTTTAGGTCTGCTGGTGAACAATTAATTGCTCGTTAATAATGGTTGGTATTTGGGAATATGCCTTCCTGCTTCTTGTGCTCTTTCTCATACTGCAGCTTTCTGTGATATCAACACTGTGAATCCAACTACAAAAAATGCTATATTTTGCAGCCTGCGGGCCTGTGTGTGGTGTGTATGTGTATGGTAAGATAAGATAAGATACCCTTTTATTATCCCATATGGGAAAATTTGCATCGTTACAGCAAAATAGCAGCAGAACAGATACAGAATAAGAGGTAGACTAAAGTGCAAGTTACAAAATAAGAAATTACAGAAAATAAATACAATCTCTATTGTTAGGTAAAAAATACAATAAGAAACTATATAAATTTATGTTATTGCACAGATATATATTGCACAGTTATTGAGAGATATTGCACAGATATTTGAACATAATGCAGTTATGATCTCTTATACCAGCTACACAAATACTGATAATCTTGGCAGCCAACTAAACACTGATGGTACAGACAGACAGAGTGCATGAATTAAGTGATGTGGCAGTCAGTACAGGAAGTATCCAGGTGATATAAAGGTGATGAGGCAGAGCAGCAAATATTGCACAATAATGAAGTCACATTGAATATATAGATAGAATGGGTCCATATAGTGTGCTACAGTAGCGAGTGTCTGGTGCTCTGCTTGGGGAGGTTCCGGTTGTAGAGCCTAACAGCAGTAGGGAGAAAAGAGCTGCAGTATCTCTCCTTAACACACCCCGGGTGAAAGAGGCTGTCACTGAAGGTGCTGGTCAGTGCAGCAACTGTCTCTTGTTGTGGATGAGAGGTGTTCTCCATTATGGATGCCAGCTTGGCCAACATCCTCCTCTCCCCAACTACCTCCACTGGGTCCAATCCACAGCCCAGAACAGAACTTGCCTTCCTGAGCAGCTTGTCCAGTTTCTTCCTGTCTGCGGTCGTGATGCTGCCCCACCCCAGCAGACAATGCTATAGAAGATGGCTGATGCCACCACAGAGTCATAAAAACTGTGGAGGAGTGGACCCTGTACCCTGAATGACTGGAGCCTCCTCAGCAGGTGGAGTCTGCTCTGTCCTTTCCTTTACCTTTACCAGTCCAGTTTACTGTTCAGATGAACACCCAGGTACTTGTAGCTTCTGACGATCTCAATGTGCCTTCCCTGGATGTTCAACAGAGTGGGTGAAGAGAACTCAGTCCTGCGGAAGTCCACCACCAGCTCTTTGGTTTTGCCCGTGTTCATGTGGAGGAAGTTTTGCTGACACCAGTCCACAAAATTCTTGTTACTTCTCTGTACTTCCTTTCGTCGCCATCCGAGATGTAGTCAACAATGGTGGAGTCGTTCCCTGTGGTGCCCCCGTGCTGCAGAGTATTGTGTCTGACACACAGTATGTGCATCTGTGTGTGTTTCACTGCTGCTGTATGACTGGCCAAGTTTGAGAGCGCAACAGAATCCAGGGCAGGAGCTCGCCATACAGCACAATGAGCTGCAGCCTAATGCGAGCAAACCCTGTGACATTTCTTACACGCTTCTATTTTCTCTCCTTCTCTACTCATTCTCTCTCTCCCTGCTCGCTCCTCATCTCTCTCGCTCTTTATCTCTCCGTCTCACTGAATGTGCTATGTGTCTGATCCCCATCCAGCTCTGGCACTGTTCAGAGCCCATTGGGACAGAGAGCAGGGGAGAGCAGCGGAAAAACACACACAGGGGAACAACAAAAGCAGGAGCGTGGCAGAGAGGAGGTGGAGGAGGAGACATGGACCTGTCTGAGCTATGACAGAATAGAGAAAGAGAGAGAGCAAAAGAGAGACAGAGGAAAAGAGAGACAGAGAGGAGGCATAGGCAGTTTGGTCAAAGTGGACTTAATATTCATGACCTCTTCAGCTCTTCTCTAATTAAACTCTTTCAAGTCTCTCGGCCGCCTGGTTTCAATCATTAAAGCTTCATCAGTCATTAAAGGAAACTGCAAAAAGGAAAGACACAACGGCAGGGGATGAGGGGAGGATGAATTGCAAACACGTATGCTCAAGTGCATCTGGTCTTCGTCAGGCCTTGAGTCTAACAGCTCTGAGGACAGACGGGCAGTGAGCAGCAAGCCGTATGTACACTTGGCGAAGTGTAGAACACACATACGCACACACTGGTTCTTTTGACTGCCAGATTTTCACTAGCGAAGTCACTAGCGAGTACATCAGCACTGAGTGCTGGAATGTATTACAGAAACCAGTGTATGTTCAGTGTATGGTAATGCTGCAGTTCATTAGCTAATGATGTTTACAGACTAAATGTTTGCTGTTTGGTTAAAAAAAAGGGTGGAGAAGATGGCAGGTTTATGCATGTGAGTTTGTCTCCAGTTTAGATCAGTCTAAATGACTATTCAGTTCCAAGGCACAAACTAACACATTACAAATTGACCACAATGTTAGAGGCTGGGAAAAAAATCACCCAATAAGAAACTAAACCGTATGAATAACCCAATTTTATTGAAAAGCTTTGGTGTAAAACAAGGCCATCGTGTAGTCCCCCACTGTTCACAGACAGCAAGCCTACCTCCTCCAGACTCACACTGGGTATCCTATTTTGGGAGACGTCTTGTGTGTGTGGGGGTGTCAGTGTGGATGTAGGGAGGAGGGTGGTGGAGGGATGGGATGATTTGTTATTGAGCCCGTGCCGTCGAAATGCAGACAGAACCTGCAGGGTCGCATCCCAAACCGCATCTCCATAAATAGAGCGTGCTCCCATCCAGGCTCATCCCTCATGCACAGCCTTAATGTGATTCTACCATTGCTCTATCTACAGCCCGGCAGACCCCCACAGACAGAAGCAAATTAGGCTCACTTTTCCTGTCTGCAGCTCCCCCACTCGCTAAACAAGTTAGCAGAAACTTTGTTTTTTTTTGTTTTTTGTCCGACTCTCAGCTAGCTATGCTGACTTTCAGAAGACGCAGTTACAGTTATCAGGGGAAGGCTATAAAAAGATGTCAAATTGCTTCCAGCTCGCATTTTCTGCTGTCGAAGTATCATTAAGAAATGGCAGTTAAGGGAAACTGCGCAAGTCAAGGCAAGATCTGAAAGACGGCAAATGACTTGCAGAAAAGTTAGGCTGGCGTGGAAAAGTTAGGCTGATGCAGGAGTGGTGGTGCACAACACGATCTGCATCAAAAGACCACCTGCAACCTCATCACGAAACTACAAAGTACAAAGTGTGCAAAACATTTAGGTAAGCCAGAAGCATTTTGAACTCATTGGCCTCAATAACCAAGAGTATGTTTGGGGGAAAACGGAACAGAATTTGATGAAAAGATCACACTACCAACTATTACGTAGGTGTGTATCTATTACATGGCAGCCAGCAGAACAGAAAACATTTCATGGGTAGATGGAGAGCAAATTTTGGAAGCAAATGTGACATAGTCAAGAGCATAAAGAGGTTAAAAAGAAGTGGACTTATTAAGCTCTGTGGGTAGATCCTAAACAGTGCATATAACACAGCTAAAGAATACTGCAGAAATAGCAGCATTCTGTAAGAAAGAGAAGAACAACTTAACATTTGCAGAAAAATGTGTTGTGCATAGTTTTACAGTGTTTACTTTTTGTTTACTTCTTTTCACTTCTAAAATGAAATAAATTCTTAATTTGGCTAAGTGGGCTCAAACATTTGTATATAACTGTGTCACTGTTGATAACAAAAGGCATAGTGATTTAATACAATCACCTCTTACCTGAAGATCACTGGGTCAAGCACATCAACTGTGTGGGACAGCACGGTATAAACTCCAAGTTTATACACAAAACGCCTTGGAATTTATAAGCAGACATTTTATTATTATTTGAATTTGATGTTAAGTTACCATGCCTGAAGTGTTAGTTTTGGTAATTTTTGACAACAAAACAAAAGTCAGAAGTGCAGCGTTGAACGTAATCAACTAAACTGTGTAAGTGTAATTCAAAGCATAGTTCACTACATAATTAAATATATATTTATGCAGTTACCTTTGAATACCATTGTAAAATGAAAGCAATAACTCGAGAGAAAGGGAGAGAGAGAGGCAGAGAGAGAAAAGAAAGAGAGAAGTGATTACAGGCCGGTCCAAATTCAGGTATGAATAATGAGATGTGATGTTAGACCAATCTGTGTAAGTTCTAATCAGTGAGACAAAAGCAGGTTAAGCGTCTAAAGCATCACGACGGGAACTATATAACCACTTCATTCATTCTGCTTCCTCCATCATCCTTCTTCTCATCTTTCTCTCATCTCCCCTTCTTTCTATCCTCAGTTGATCAGAGGGCTGGGATGGGCTCTAAGCTCTGAGCGCATCATTCAGCTGCAGATCAGAGCAGTACTCTCAGGGAGAAGGGTGTATCTGGGTTTGATTGAGAAACTCAGAATAGTTTAAAGGAGCAGGTTTGTGTATCTACAGTTCATTTCTCTCTGTACCTCTGGGACCTTTACAACATGTTGGTGCAGAGCACAGTGGAGAAAACAGGTCATCTATGGAAAACTCTGTATGAACAACCAGCTTATATCTGATCGCAATCTGAGTAAAAAAGACCATCAACGTTCTTAAAACAAAAAATGGTTTTCACTGTAAAAAGTCTACCAGTCGTTGTTAATTTCCAGAAATAGAATATAAATACCAAAACAAACAATATTTATAACACTGCTGTTGTTAATTTCCAGAAATAGAATATAAATACCAAAACAAACAATCTTCCTTTTAATATTCTAACTTTTCTAACTTGTTTCTACCAACCCCTTTTGCAATGTTTGAGAGTTTTTTCTGAATTATGGGCTTTATATTTTCAAAACTATCTAAAAATTTGTGGAGGGAAAACCAGCTTATATTGCAGACCGAAAATACAGGCAGAAACCTGTGGTAGAAACCTGTCCACGTTCTTGGCAGTTGCTAGAAACCACCATAAAAATGCAACATACAAGCCCAGAATAAAACTTATGTACAGTCTTTAACATGTGTCCATGTTTTTCTTGACATTTTGGATCTAATGGATATGATTTCTCTTAATACGGACAGCCCCTAAAAAAACTGCAGTCCCTCTGCTGAAGAACATTTTAACTCCTCTAAGGACCAAAGGGTCCCCAAAGCCGGCAATCAGCCCTAGTACAGCATGAACAATTACCAGGTGTTATTACCCTGTCTGCCACACCACCTGAATATTGTGACACTGTCTAACATTGAAATCAGACACGTTATAATTACTGACTACCGTGCACTGTCTGAGAACCAATCCTCCATAATCCGGAATAGCAAAAATGCACCAGCATTACTTTAGCACTAACAATCCCATAGGGGATTTCTCTAACAGAAATTGAAATTGTTGCAGGTTGACTTTTTTCTTGACATATTTTGACATTTATGGCCTGAACTGAAGGTCTAGCTCTAAAAGTCACTGTTCTACGCTACAGTTCGAAAAAAAAAAAAAATTGTGATTTTACTGAAGCATGTTAAAGTAACTGGCAGGCCGCTGTATCTTGGCTAAATAAAACTGGACAAATGTTTTAATGTAAAACATGCACCTTGCGGCTGTATAGGATATGAAAATTTCAGCAAGTAAATGACTTGGCTTGGACAAAAAGCTTAATCGGGACATTACTAACTGCCTCAACTGGCTCAACTGGCTCAACTTAACTACTAACATCGCATCTGCTCACACATACACATACCGTCAAACACATGCACATACTCACAGAGCCATAGATGAGCATGAGTGGCAACTAGCCCAGACTATAATCTTCAGTCATCTAAAGCAAAGTTCTCAACCTTTTCCACCCCCACCTGATAATTAGTACAAACTATAGCGGCCCACCGGAAAAACCACTATCAACTTTTATAAATACAAGTTCTCCAAGAAATTTGTTTAAAGAAAAATTAAATGTCCACATTCAAACAAGGGAGCTGTGAAAGCATCCCAAAAAGTCTCTCCATCAATGGCTAACCAGAAGATGTTTAATTAGACTGCTACTGTGATGTTTTTCTTTGTACACTAACATACATAGATTTATATTAATATACCTAATATGACGCTAATATGGTTATATATGACATTTCTGGCCCACTATAAACTACTGCCTCCACATGAGGACAGGCCCACGGACCACTAGAGGGTGTTTCATAGTTCACAGGTTGAGAAACCCTGAACTAAAGGACACCTTGTGCAGCAGGTACCATATGCTCCCATTTTGGATCTAATGGATATGATTTCTCTTAATACGGACAGCCCCTAAAAAAACTGCAGTCCCTCTGCTGAAGAACATTTTAACTCCTCTAAGGAGCAAAGGGTCCCCAAAGCCGGCAATCAGCCCTAGTACAGCATGAACAATTACCAGGTGTTATTACCCTGTCTGCCACACCACCTGAATATTGTGACACTGTCTAACATTGAAATCAGACACGTTATAATTACTGACTACCGAGCACTGTCTGAGAACCAATCCTCCATATCTTCATTTATATATGTAAACATTCACCCACAGCAAGGAGCGTCATCAGGTAATGTATGCTCCAGACACTGTGTGGGTGGACTATTCTCTCACTGCTGCAGGAACAAGCTTGTTATGCAGCTCGATTCGTTGATGAAAGGTCGGTAAGGCTCTTCTCAATCATCTGATTGGGTAAGAGTGGGTGGGCTCACCGAGAACGAAGATCTTGTTTCCACGCAGGAAGGAGGAGGCTCCATAGCGAGGTGTGGGCATAGATGCCAGAGACAACCACTGGTCCTTAACTGGCTCATAGACCCTCACCAAAGCCTGAGGACTGGTGTCTGATCCCATACCACCGAGAGCATACACTTTTCCATCTGAAAAAGGGGACGGAAGAGAGAGAAAGAGAGCAAGAGAGGCAAAGAGACAAAGATAAAATTGTTAGTTTTGCCACAGATCCCTGAACGTCATTTCTTCAGTGTAGATAAATAAAACACATTGTAGAAGTGTGAGGGAATACAAGTCACTCTGTCTACAAAGACAGGTACTCTATCCCTCTATCTCGCCTCTTCAAGGCAGTTTAGAGTTTGAAACTCTAATAAAAAAGCTATAACTGTCTCCACACTCAGCATTTTTTCTCCTCTGCTTGAAGAGATCCATCTTTAATTTCTTTTTCCCAGTGACTTACTCTAGGAACAACACGTGGAGTATCATTACTGCTAATTACCAACAATATGGCAAACTGATATTAATGTATATTATTGATTGAATAGTATGTATATAGACGAGTGTATATAGAACAGTGCCATTCTGCTCCTTTTCGGCACAAAGATGTTGTATTAACTGTTACAGTAATATGGCAAGCTTACACTAAACCAAGTACATCGCTTGATAAGAGGATGATTTCAATGTGATTTCTCGATACTTAAATAAATAATAAGTATTTAGTGACCTGAATTTAATTGTGAGGCTTCCTTATCAGTGCATTCAACAACAAATGATAATGATAATAATAACAACTTTATTTATAGAGCACTTTTCATTCCCATGACAGCTCAAAGTGCTTTATAGACATATTATAAAATCATGGTAAATACTACATTAAAATCATAGTAAAAGACAATAACTTAAAGATAAAACAACTATATATAAAAAACAGATGTAGCCTGTTTAGTGTGTTCAAAACAGGGGTGACATGATGAGTATCTTTTGTCATTTAAGTCTTTGGATGATTTTTTAAGGAAAACGTTTAATGCTGATGCATTTACTATTCCAGGAGCTTTACTTAATTACAGAGTTCGTCAGCAAAGTCTCTGAATATATCACCAATAACATAAATAGGTATGATTAGTTAAATTCCTTATCAGAATGCCTATTTTAACATGAAACCTAGTAAGTACTGACCCTCACCTGTTCTATAAATGAACAAACCCAGGCCCTATCAAAGACTCTGTTGTTTCCATTGACAATCTGCTGTGAGTGAGGTTAAAAATATCATGCCTGTAGGAAGGCGAACAGGTCTGTAAGAATAATGAAAGCAGGCTAACTGGGCCATTAAGAGTCCACGCCACTCAAGCTTGTCCTTGGAGAAGTTCTTAAGGAGAAAGTTTAATGCGGCACAGTACTGACATTAGAATATGAATCAGGGAAGGTAGAAAATGCCACCTCAGCAGACACACACTGTCCTATCCTGCAGCAAAGTCACAATATCTGTGCCTGGCAGAAGAGCGTGCATATGTCTGAGGGAGAGAGACAGGAGGAAACTAGGATCATGGGGTTTACCAGAAGAAGAAAAAGTCAGTGTTGCTATGCCACTAAGCCACAGCCTAGACAAACAGGAGCATTTGGAGGAACGGAAAACAGAACTGGCCTGCACTTGTAAACTCCCTCTTCTATTGAGAGACACTGCGTTTCTAGTTTACCTCTCTCCCTTTCTTACACACACCTCCAGAGGAGCAGTAGTAGTTTTTGCTGACTCAGGAGTCTACTCTAAGCTGGGACAGTAGGCTGTGATCACAGCACAGCAGCTAACAAATGAGTGAGAGGGAAACGCATGGGGGCGTAGACAGGGCAGGAGCAGAGAGACCCGCACGCAGCAATAATACTCCCACGCTACTGTTAGCCGCTCAGCTAGAGCCACAGAATCTTCTTCAGTTATGAGGCACATTCTCATCTCATCAAACCCACATTTTTAGGGGATGTGCTCCTCCTCGACTTCTATCTCTACACAGGAAACATGTTCAGATTGATCTTAAACATACCTCAAAAGGTCACAGTAAAATCTGTAGCAATATTTCACTTCATGGGAAGGGAAAGGTAGTGGGTAACACAGGTTTGAATTCTTCCTAAAGTATTCTCACATAACACAACATACAAACAGTGCCAAACCAGCTAACAGTAGCCCTGAGTCACTGTGCCACGCTTCCTTCAATAATTTCTTTAATTTAACCATTCAGTCAGTTTCATCATCAACAGAGGGAACACCAGAAAGGCAGATTGAAAGAACCACCAGTCTCTCTCAGGAATGATAGCCTTTAGCCTTGGTTTAGTGTTTAACTCTTGGATTATCTCCGTCAGTCAGCTGTATCAGATAGTGGGATGGTTTTGCAGCCCTGTTGCTGCGATTAAAAACAACAATACGATGACAAGATATATTAAACGCCAGTTTGACACCAGGAGATGTAAGCAGTGTATATGACTCACGTATGAGACAAGTGTTCAGTTCTGCTTTTTGCTATTTTGCACAATATAAACAGTTAACAATAACTTGTTTTACAAACTACTAGTTCATTTAATCATTGCATCCCTGCACCACACAAAATCACAAATTAGAGTACAGCTAATTTATTTAATTAGATATATTCTTTTTAAATTCTTCTCATAGCACACAGCAGTATTAGTCCTAAGTAAATATCAGCATATTAGAGTGTAATCCATGCAGGAGGATTTCAATATGCAATTCACTGTTCAACATTCACTGCTCAGTTTTAGGACTGCAATGATTAGGCAACTATGTATTCTAGAAATTCCTGTTTATTTTTAATAATTTGTTACTTCAGAAAAGCAGCATATAATGTTCATACGCATATTAATTCCAAAAGATTTCAATACACTTAAGTTGGTATAACCTACACTGTTTCCCTATGAATAATATGATATGAAATTGTGGTACAAAGAGAGCTCTGAATAGCGGTGGAAAAAACTCAAGAAATCCACTAAAATCACAGCACATTTCAATGCATGACATCTAAAAGCAGAGACGCCATTCCACAGCAACACAAGGCCAATTCACCAACAAAACTAAAGCACTAGAGTTCCTTGCTTCCTGCTCTTGCTGACAGTAGTTAAGTGCTTTACCTAACTAGCCTGACTGTCTAATGTCATTCCAGTGGAGGTACCATTAGTCTGAACTTTGGAAAGCAGATCATCTCCTGGAATTTCAGTGATGTCAATTACAGAGTAAAATTAAGCCACACTAGTGTAGCAATTCAATACTGAAATTGTTAGGCTCCAGTCTAATGTCGTCCACTCGACCTGGAGAGAACAAAAATAGTACCCAGGACAATGGTAAACCTTTTTTAAGATGCTTTCAGGACAGCTGTTAATGCCAGCCATATGCATGGTAATGTTTAATGCGGAAACATTTTGCCAGGGTTCTGTCAGTCACCTAGGCATTTTAGACATGCCCCACACAGAATCAAAAAATGACCACAAAAACAGATAATTAAGTGAAAACTTTCATTTTTAAGTTCCAGGAACATTTTCAACTGAGAAATCACATTCAAATTCAGATTTCATGCATGGCATCATTTAAATCTATTTTTCATTGAAACATATTTGTTAAATTAGTCAACTAATCAAAACAATTCTAATTAATCACTAATAAGACCACAGCTAATTTATTAGTTCCCAATATATAATACACTGACAGCATACCATGCTATCATTTATTGTCACTATATGAGTATTAGCATTTAACCAAAACTATGTAGGTAAGAAATCAGCAAATACCAGCCTAATATAAGTAATACATGCAGAATGACATTTATGTTTTTTATTTATCATTAATTCCCAAATAGAGAGAGTTTGCGAGAGAGAGAACAGTGAATTTGTATTAATTTAATGGTATACTGCCTTATGAAAACTCCCAGGGGACATTCTTTTTGTTATCACATAATGTCTGTCTAGTCCATCTTTTGTGTGTGTGCACGTTTGTTCATGAAAAGAACAGAACTGGGCATTTTTTGTGATGGAGAGTAAAATCAAAGGAAATGCTTCACAAGCGTGAGGTTTTAAAATCTTGCAGTGAAGCTTACTGAAACTTCAAAAGGTTTCTTTTAAAAAGGCTGTCACTGCCTGACCCCATTACAAAACAATGTGACAGGCATTTTGATATACAAAAACCAAATACCGGTTAACAAAATATTGTGCCAAATGATGGCAGGTTAAATCTAAGCATTAGTACCCTGTGATCAAACTACTGTCATACGTCCATCACACAGTCAGAAAGAGCAGATGGCTTTTAAGTCAGATTTCCTGAATAGACATAAAGCTGACGGAGGATATTGTTAATCCATACTAAAACCACAGCTGCTACAGTTATAGAACGTTCTGTTCATGTTCATGTTCATGTTTATATTATTGGATGTAAACAAATTCAATGAATGGTTAAGGCTGGGATTGGGGACAGGATTAACATCATGGGGTTGAAAGAAAAATGGAATTGATGTCAGCGATCTTTTAGTCTACTACATCTGTTATGTTAGTGGTCATGTCAAAAAGCATTGCCATT
This sequence comes from Semaprochilodus insignis, assembly GCA_034552555.1. Classification (NCBI taxonomy): domain Eukaryota; kingdom Metazoa; phylum Chordata; class Actinopteri; order Characiformes; family Prochilodontidae; genus Semaprochilodus; species Semaprochilodus insignis. Next base: position 19,074,818 of record CM067492.1, read on the forward strand.
AACCCTTAAAAGATGCACTTGTTTTTTTTTTGCTGTAAGTTGATATTCATTATTTTGTATTCACAGCTCATTGAAACAAGTGGATAAATTTTGCTGAGTGTACAGAAACAAGGCTTTTAACTTAATATATATATACAGGGGTTGGACAATGAAACTGAAACACCTGGTTTTAGACCACAATCATTTATTAGTATGGTGTAGGGCCTCCTTTTGCGGCCAATACAGCGTCAGTTCGTCTTGGGAATGACATATACAAGTCCTGCACAGTGGTCAGAGGGATTTTAAGCCATTCTTCTTGCAGGATAGTGGCCAGGTCACTACGTGATGCTGGTGGAGGAAAACGTCCTTCTTGGTGGTATGCTGACATTACCCTGGATACCGTGGCTCTTGATACATCACAAAGACTTGCTGTCTTGGTCACAGATGCGCCAGCAAGACGTGCACCAACAATTTGTCCTCTTTTGAACTCTGGTATGTCCCCCATAATGTTGTGTGCATTGCAATATTTTGAGCAAAACTGTGCTCTTACCTGCTAATTGAACCTTCACACTCTGCTCTTACTGGTGCAATGTGCAATTAATGAAGATTGGCCACCAGGCTGGTCCAATTTAGCCATGAAACCTCCCACACTAAAATGACAGGTGTTTCAGTTTCATTGTCCAACCCCTGTATATTGCATTTGTGTTAACCACACAAAACAATAATGTGCTTGAAATGAACTTGCTGATATTTAAATACATTTCTAGTGCATTAAAATATACTTAATTTTTACCTGGGAGATTTATGTTTGCAAGAAGATATTTAATTTATTATGATTTGAATCTGACAAAAACCTCTTCTTGTTCAAGCATTCATGTTTTACAGAAAGGTTGGCTTTACGCAGTAAAGTAACATATATGCAACTTGAAACCTATATGAAACAAAATTTTAAGGGTTAAAGGTTAAAGCTGACTGACTGTTACTGAACTCAGTCTATGATGTAGGAGGAAAACAACTGTTCTGGCATAGCCTGTTCTAAGGGTAATATCACAAGCACTTCAACAGACTACACTTTAAGAGAAAGGATTTCAAAGGCAGCAGTTCAATCAACAGGAGGTGATGGTAGACAGCCACTCAATAACAACACAGGGGATTCTGTGGAGTTCTGGGAATTTGAGTTTGTGAGCTCAGTGGGTTACAGACTGTCCCACGTGTGCACAGCTAGCTCTAGCTTGTTTCCAGCATCCTTGACTGATCCTGTTCTATCTAAAATCCAATATGTCTTCCACAGTCCTTTCACACTCTCAGGTCTACCACCCCCTGCAGACTGTGCAGCCCAAACCCGTACGGTCACTTCCAATTAGGGCCTCGGCTCTGATCTCTGCTTGTCTCTCTGGGAGAACGCATAGCAACTGCACACACACCTCAAGACAATTAGGAAGTGTTGGTTTGACAGGGGATTCAAGACAAAAGGGGCAAACAGCACGTGCAAAACTATGCATTAAAACTGACACATGTATACGTATACGTATACATACTAATATGCACACATCCCATCCTAATATATGATTGAATTATTTCCCAATGCAAACACACACAAACCCTTCACTCTTTACTTCACACTTGCACACACAGCTGTGAATGAATGTTCCCATACTGAATATAAGTTGCTTATTAAGCAGACCACCTGCTGCTTGCTGTATTTTCCAGTGCCCAGCTGCAATCAGAAATATTGTCTTCACTCCAGCTCTCCTCTCTTTCCCTCTAACCCACCATCAAGACACCCACACACATACATCACACATTATCATTGTGCATAAGACTCACAGCAGACCAATCAGACCAGTGCATACTCGGGTTGTGTCCACAATATTGATTTGCCAATATATCGCAGATAAGCTCATGGCAATATGCATATTAAAACAATGACAACCATGTGTATGAATGTACTTTTACACAGGGCATGAATGTTCAAGTGAAACTGATACTGCATATAAAGGTTGAGAGTGTGGCATTCTAATAGTCAGTAAGTGGCTCCTTTTTTATTATTATCTGTCTTAAAGGTTGTGCTGGAGAAGGCAGCGCTGTACTATGGTTCTTTCTGCATGTTCTGCATTCAGGTGAAATATAGCTCAAAGTGAAGTTTGTTCATTCAATTTAGCATCTGCTTTTCTGTTTGTGAATGAAGTGATTATCTATTACTTGCTGCTGTTAGGTCATCTAGGATCCATGAGTTAGTTTGATTTTCCAAACTAAATGAAAATGGATTAGAGGTATGCAATGAGTTCTCATTTATCAGTTCTCAGTTTGTAGCCTGCAGTGACTAGCACTGAGCTGTTATTAGTTAGGTTGTGTATTTGTAGAGCTTCTTCATGTTACTACACTGTAAAAAACAAAATGGATGTTATTTAGCTGCACATCTTAGTGAACATTTTGAAGTTCACTGAAAATTTTACAGCTACAGCAACTATAACTATAATATAGTTCTCAAGCTTCCTCAGCATTATTTACATATGCATTAGTGTTGTATGTTTTTCAGTAATGATTTTTAAAGGTAAACTCATAAAAATGTAATTTATTACTGTATGTTTTAAAACATTTCCATGTCTGTTATACATCTGCCTGTTTTATCATTGTGTTGTATAATACTGTTTGACTGACTGAATTGTGACATGTATTACATAATCATCAAAAAAAATAGTTCCATTCAGATGGAAGTGTGGGATTGAGATGCTATTAGGAAAGAAGATAAAGGTTACCAGAAACAATAAATTACGATAAATTTAGATTGATAAGGGCAATATTTATTGAGCTACACTTACAGAAGTAGTGTCTCTCAGTATGGCACTGGGCCGCCATGTTCGCTAAAGTAACATGCCAGACGTCTCAGCACGGAGTTGTAGAGGTTCCTAATGGTGTCCTGCAATAATCCATCCCATGCAGCTTGAATATTCTCACACAGCTCCTGCAGATTTTGCGGTAGGGGTTGAGGTGGAGTGACACCTGGCTTTCTGGACTTGTGATGTGTGACAACAAACTGTTCATCCTGGCGCTGAGCACGGTGCCTCCACACACAGGTTCGTCGGTCATCTCACAATGTCAAACCTACCCACCAAGTTTCACTAATGTAAGTTGATTCCTTTTGGGTTCAACTATTTCTGTAACTGTTCTTTTGATGATGAGTGTATAAAATAGCCATGTCATAGTTACTGATTAATTGTCAAAGAAATAAAGGGGTAGCAAGTAAAACTTACTGCAAATATTTGAATTTCCCTCTGGGATCAATAAAGTATCTATCTATCTATCTATCTATCTATCTATCTATCTATCTATCTGTCTATCTATCTACACCAGAAGGAAAAGGAAAAGAAAACGTCTCCTTCAAAATAATAATGAAAAACAGATCATGTACCAGATTAAGAACAATTGTTTTGAGAGAAAGAAAGGGACTCCCTGACTTCAGTAAGGCACTGAACAATAGTGAAGCTAAATCCAAGAAACCAGTTCAGAATACACCTTTCCCAACTCACACACATAAATACACCCACACACTCACTCCGCCAGACTGGATTTTCTGAGCCGGCTGATATTTGCGCAGGGATCTGAGGAGGCAGACAGGTGTGGTTTTTAATAACTGGCTGTGGGACAACGTCTGTCACCTCAACAATGCCCTCACTTACTGGCTCTCTTGAGCTGGCATTTCCAAACCACTCTGCTCTGTACTTACACAATTCCTGATCAATATTACCCATCATTAGTAGCACTGAGCATATGGATCCGATGACTGCTGAGACATGCTTTGAGCGGTCACGACCAAGAGGACGAGGCAGCATCGATAAGCACTGAAGGACAGGACCGTGGGAAAGCAAAAGCAGACTAAGGCGATGAACAAAGCTGTCAAACGGTTTCTGTCATGAAACACTTGGCACTGGAGAGCCAAGTTAAGATTTTTCAAATTCATGGCCTTTCAGTAGTGTACAGAGTGTGTAGAGGTGGGGAAGCACATCAATCAACTGCTTATCACTAAAACCTGAACCACTGAGGAGGGATGAATGGCTCACTGAAATGAAATATTACGACTTGTCTAATAATTACTCAGGGAGCAGAACAACCAGATTCATTCACTCTGGAAAAATAGAGTTGTTTAAAGTGACCCCACACTAGAATCGTATTTGGCTCCATAAAGAACATTTCAGTGGATGATTCTTAAATGAACCATTTTATAAATGAGATCTATGATTATAATAAGCGAATTTATTCTTTTCCAGAACAGTATGTCAGGGCCAAGAACCATTTAGGAAGCTTTTATGAAAGTACAAGAGGAAACGTGGACAAAGTGGTGCAACTGGAGGATTACTTTTGTTTTTCTTTAGTTGAATATAATAATTATTGCAAATGAACAAATCCAGATAAACTGCTTGTTAAATTGGAACTGAATTTCAGGTTGAAATGTGATTTTTGTTTACAGTAATCCATAAAAACTAGAAAAAACATCTCCCATTCTCATAACCCCAGCTGCCTCACTTCCAAGAAAGACGGTAAAAACTGTAGAGCAGCCGATGGGATTTGCGGTAGGCTATCAATACTGAAGGCCCTGGCCAGCATTGATCTGTGCTGGAGAGTAGGAGGAAAGCAAATGGGTAGAATGACAGAAGTGACTTTGCAGTATTTTCTGGACTGCTTTTTCTGGCTTTGATGGGAGGGTAAATCAGCAGGAAAAAACAGAGCTGTAAATACCACCATTACGGGCACTGAGAGGGCAGCATTGAAGCCCTATGTGATCGACCAGAGTCCAAACCCACACTGTACAGCTGTGTGTAAACTGATATTTCCCCATTCAGTACTTCTTCACCAAATCATTCACTGCATTTGTCTGTCTCCTTCCCTTTGTTTCCTTTTTGCCTCTTGTAGTATTCTATATACATAATTCTTTGGTTTGGATTTTTTCCTTCTGTCTTTAGTTTTCATAGCTCAAAAATAATATAATCCCTCAACAAAAATTCCAAATGACGGATTTCTCCTCATCTCTTTACTCAAATGATAGCTATGCTCACTCTTCAAACTGTGGTTTAAAATGAGCTCTGAAATGGCAATTTCACATTGACCTTTACTCATCTCTTAGTACTGTACACTTAAGGAGTGCAAAAAAAGTAATCTGCTAAATGCTATCACAACATTGGCCTTCGCAATACTGATATTGCAGAAGGCATCATTATTAAATGAGTCATCTAACAAATTACAAAAAAGTTTATTCTGTGGTGCAAGTATCTCAGACGCTTATTTTAGATGTTCCAGATGAGTTGCTGGGGGAGCTTTGATAAATCAAGGATGATCCAACAAACACATATGCAGTTTTGTGACACCCTTCATTATACAAGTACATACATATAAGCAGTTGTTTCCCACAGTTTTCAATTTGAAGTGTTTCATTGGTTGGATTAAAGCAATTACATGTGAACAAAAGAAAACTGACTGTAACACAGTTGCTGGGCAGAATCCTTTGAAATAGTAGTGTTGGCTAAATACTGAATATGTTGCCATAAATGTATTCTTCAACACATTCCATTACAGTACATAAAAAGTAACATTTAGAAGACATACTGATACATTTAGGATACCTACTGATAAGGCACATGGAAAAACACTGCTGCTGTAATTGACATTTAATTCACACTTTTCTATGCTGTTATTAGTTGGCAGTTTTCTTAATATGATTCTTCTGTTCATGTTTCATGAAAATTTGTTTTATTTTGGCGCTCATCAGCTGCTTCAGTTGACTGCTACTTCCATAATCCCACGATAATCCCATGAACTAAGCATACAATTCCTCATATCCTAATCACAAAATAGTGCAAATGCACACTACACTGCCTGGCCAAAAAAAAAAGGTCACACACTCTAATATTTCGTTGGATCGACCTTTAGCTTTGATCACAGCACACATTCACTGTGGCATCGTTTCCACAAGCTTCTGCAATGTCACAACATTTATTTCTGTCCAGAGTTGCACAAATTCTTCCCCAAGATCTTGTATTGATAATGGGAGATTTGGACCACTGCACAAAGCCTTCTCCATCAGATCCCAAAGATTCTCAATGGGGTTCCGGTCTGGACTCTGTGGTAGCCAATCCATATGTGAAAATGCTCCCTGAACCACACTTTCACAATTTGAGCCTGATGAATCCTGGCATTGTCATCTTGGAATATGCCCGTGCCATCAGGGAAGAAAAAATCCATTGTTGGAATAACCAGGTCGTTCAGTATATTCAGTATATTCAGCTGACCTCATTCTTTGGGCACATAACGTTGCTGAACCTAGACCTGACCAACTGCAGCATCCCCAGATCATAGCACTGCCCCCACAGGCTTGTACGGTAAGCACTAGGCATGATGGGTGCATCACTCCAGTCGCCTCTCTTCTTACCCTGATGCGCCCATCACTCTGGAACAGGGTAAATCTGGACTCATCAGACCACATGACCATTCTTCCATTTCTCCAGAGTCCAATCTTTATGCTCCCTAGCAAACTGAAGCCGTTTTTGCCGGTTAGCCTCACTGACAAGTGGTCTTCTTAAGGCTACACAGCTGTTAGTCTAAGTCCCAATCCCTTGAGTTTCCTTTGCATTGTGCGTGTGGAAATGCTCCTCCTTTCACTATTAAACATATCCCTGAGTTCTAGTGGTTTTTCTACCATTTGATTTCACCAAACGTTTAAGTGATCGCCGATCACGATCATTCAAGATTTTTTTCTGACCACATTCCTTCCTCGAAGATGATGCTTCCCCACTGTCCTTCCACTTTTTAATAATGCGTTGCACAAATTTGTTCTTAACCTGATTTTATTAGTTTCAGCAATCTCCTTAGATGTTTTCTCTGCTTGATGCATGCCAATAATTTGACCCTTCTGTAACAACTTTTCCACGACCACAGGATGTGTCTGTCGACATGGTTGTTTAACAAATGAGAAGCTACTCACTGCATCAGTTAGGGTTAAATAACTTGTTGCCAGCTGAAACATAATCACTCATGCAGTGGTTATCCAATGGGAGGCTCTTACCTATTTGCTTAGTTAAATCCAGGTGGTGACCTTTTTTTGATCAGGCAGTGTATAAAGTGGGTATCTATGTGATTGTCAGTTAATGGAATGTATGTGATTTGCCAAAAAACAATATAACATCGATGCTAAGATTATCATTCCTGAATGTGTCCACTACTGAGGAGAATGTTCAGCTCCAACATCCCTAAAAAGAACTGAGTAACACTGAGAAAAAAAACAGATTATGGTATTGAATAAGCGGTTTACTCAGCCTTTAGCAGAAATTTCAGTACTTCTTTAGAGTTTATCCATACACACTGTGCATATGCACATCTAATGCATATTTTATGCATTAGATGGTGTTTCTTTTAAAGATGATTTGTATTATTAACTGTAGTAAGTATTCTAAAATTAGTGTCCTTAAAAAGTGAAAGATTTCTGAATACGGTCTTTCCAAAATTTCACATGGAATACAGGTATAGATACTTTATTTCTGTATTCTAAAAACAAATTCCTAATACTTGTACTCCATTACATTCCATCCCTGAATAAACTGCTACTACACAGCAGTGAGCGACGCTTGTGCATTCAAGTCCGAGCTGCATCTGTCATCAGTTGGAAGCTACTAAGTATTAAACACTAGTATTCAGCAACAATGGTTATACTTTGAATGAAGCAAATAAAAAGGACAAAATTCTAATCAGAATTACCAATTAGAAGGCAATTAATTGTCATTATTATCACCACAAGAACAATCAAATTATACCAAGCTATCATTACAAAAGCGCATTCAAGACGCATAATGAGACGCATGGTGAGAGTGGAAAGTATGAGGGGCTTTTTAACATCACATGTTTTGATGCTATTACGTGTGACCAGTAAAGAAGCACTTGAACTGTGACAAGGCCTTACATAATCAGAAGGAACTGTTTATTTTGCGATTCTTGTGTTCTAGTTTCATGCAAATCAACTCTGCCATGGTCTTCCATTTCCCCCGCCCCACACATCACCTCTTGCCTCTATCCTTGAACCTTAAGAGGTCCAGAGTTTGTTATATATAGCAAAATGATCACTGCTGGTAGTCCTGCAAAAATGACAAGGAACACAGCCACAGCATGGCAGAAAGAGGAGCAGACAGTGTCACAAATACACGTATGTTTGCAATCATAAATTTGTCATGCAGGAAGGAAAGGCACAAAAACATACTGAATTTAACCTTAGATGAAGAAGTTGAAATAATCACTGTTGAATTGGAACACTGAAAGTAATAAAGTTACCTAAATATTTTATATTATAATACATTTTCTATTATAATTATAATATTTTATGTAATATCATGATATAATAAAACTATAATAAAACTTTAGGTAATTACCACAATAATCTTAGGATATCTTAGCACAGTTTTGCACGCCCAAGATGTATAGATATGTATATGTAGAATATTGGATATCGGCCTTGGCCTAGAATTCCCATTGTGGCGCATCCATAGTAAGAAAAAGACAGAGAGAAGGAAGTGTGTGCGTGTGTGAGAGAGAGAGAGAGAGAGAGAGAGAGAGAGAGAGAGAGAGAGTGGGAGAGAAAAGGATGAACAAAAAGAGAGGAAAAAGAGAAAAGAACACAGGGAGAGAGAAAAGAGAAAGAAAAAGGAAAAAGGAAAGGGTTAAAAAAGAATTGTGAAAAATGGAAATGAGGAAAGAGAAGATAAAATGAAAGACTGGGAAAGAAAAAGAGAGAGAGAGAGAGAGAGAGAAAGAAAGAAAGAGAGAGAGAGAGAGAGAGAGAGAGAGAGAGAGGCTGTCCTGTCTCCTTATCTCTATATTTCTCTAGAAAGCCTTTTGCTGACGTGGAGCTGCTTGTATTGATGCCATACAAGCACATCCCTACTATCAGTACAGAATGCAATTCCAGTGTAAATGTAATGCACTGCCAAACTCATGCAGTCAAATGTATCATTCTGAGTATTACAGAAAACCAAAAGTAGTAACCCACGACTTACATGCAAATCAAATTTTAAATATAATATATTTCCGTCTCTACTTCTGTCTGTTTTATTGAACTATGAGTAAGAAATAACTACACAAAAAATGTAAGACACGTTTCGTGACATACATGCCAATGTTGGGCCTAGCAGGGTCAACACATGACCTCTAATTGTCCTTCTACAACTTAATATATTCAAAGCACTTCATCACAGCCACCATCAGACCTCCCGCTCCTCCCCATTTCACTCTTTCAGACAAATAACCAATGACCAGTGCTACATACAAATCTGCTCCTCCCGTGCACACACTCCCTCAGTTCCTGCCTAATCATTTCATCAAAGACGTTCATCCTCACCGCTCCACTGCAATCCATCTCTTCTCATGACACTAATTCCCACCTCTTCCCATTTGTCCCTTCTTCATCACACCCTTCCTCCTTCTCCAGCTCTCTTCTGTTCATCTGACTCTCCTCCCACTCTCCCTGTGCAAGGTGAGATTAGTGGATGGAAGTCTTTTTGAAGGAAGACTTCAAAGAACAAACGACTTTCAAAATGTCATCTTTTGATTGAAAAGATGGAAAGAAATATGATAAGATTTAAAAAAGGGCTTCTGTAATATTTGCACACCTGACGGCCTCAAATAGCAAAGATGGACCAGCCTATAGCTATTTGCCTTCTTATGTGTCCAGTACACCACTCTGTAATGAGCACATCCAATATCTGTATGTAAAGACATCTGATCTACAATCAATGAAGCTTCAGTTCATTAAATAAATCTGATTTAGTCACAAATGGAAAATGAAATTGCTTTCAATTACGCTCTTGCCTGACAATTAGGGCTGACAGCATCTTAGACAGGTTGTCCAATATCCCACTACACATTGTGGAATTAGAGCAAATATAATAGACGTAAAAAGTGCAAAGAAAATTGGCAGTTCCAAAGCACTCAGGAATCAGTCAAACTTCTGTCAGTGTCAGTAGAAAGAAGCTGCATTGACAGAACACTGCCAAATACAGAGCCCAGATTCGCTTTATAAAATTTAATAACACGATATTTACTAAATATATCACAGTATTTCAGAATCAGATGACATTTAAATCTGAATGAATAAAGTTAATAAACACAAGTTTCTTCTGACATAGATGGTTGGAACGACGACTTTGGTCTGTATTCATTTATTCATTAATTTATCATCTCAACCACTTATCCTCCTGGGTCGTTGGGGGGGTGCTGGAGCCTATCCCAGCACTCATTGGGCAAAAGGGAGTAAACAATCTAGACAGGTTGCTGTTCTGTATTCTTTTTTTAAAATTACATCACACTGAATCTTACACAGTGTTGAGAATATTACACAGACAGAAATCAGACCTTCTAAAAGGAAATTTAGACTGTTTTTAAGACATTATGTATTTTAATCTGTATCTGGTCTTTTTAAAAAAAGAGCGTATCCAGTAAATGACACAAGCAAATGAGTTCTGTCTTAATCAATTCTGAATTATTAAATTCAATTAAATGTATTAAAGAATTATACATACATGATATATTACCCCACACTACATATTTCTACTTTCAATAAGACACCGTATCACATGGTTCTGCAAGATTAGTTATGTTCAGGTAGTATTCGATTGTGTAAGTTTCAGATGCGCGAATGGGATGCATCCGCATGTTATGTACAGTTGTGAAAAGGTGCACAAACCTAGACATGTAGGTTATTAGTCAAGTCAGGAAAATGTGTTTTTCTCTGTCATGCACATCAAAAAACCATGGCAGGATGGATGGAGATGTTGAATGTGTTTACATATTCCAAAGTTTGAGCAACCACAAGTGGTCAGTTTTGCATGAATAGAATCCTTTTATTGTCATTGTACTTGCATACAGCAGAGACACAACACACCTGGGACACCTCCTGTTTGACTTGTTACCGTCTGGCAAGCGGTACAGGGCCATCCTTACAAAAGCAAGCAGACTGAGAAACAGCCTCTTCCCAAGAGCTGTGGCCTCCACAACACCTCAAAAGGGCTTCTGTAATATTTGCACACTTAACGGCTTCCAAGAAAAAATAAAGATACCAGCCTATAGCTATTTGCCGTTCAACATCTTATGCGTCCAGTACACCAATTAGGGGCATTGTTCCAAATGTGGTGTTGTTCCAAATTACTTCATCATTGTACTTCAGTTTTCTTTTATGTCTGAAGCCTTGTCACAGCTGTACTGTTATGCTACGCCTTTAAACCTGGAGCCTCACGAGTGTGCAATTAGTATGCAGTGGGATGCCCAGTTTGCATGATGCTGTAGCCATAGTAAATCACATGTTAATATCAGATGCTGTGTGAGTTCATCTTGTGGCCATGTCAAAGTGCATTTTGTGCTGCACCTACAGTCTGAAGTCTGTCACAAAGGAAACATGAATCAATGCTTTCTTTGTCATTAGAACTGACCTAACCTAACACTCTAACACAATACCCTCTTCAGAGCACAGCAGGCTTTGACTCATTCTGCTATTGTACAGAAGATGCACTGAGAATACTGAAACACCACAGTTCATATGACTGTGAGATACTCAACCAGCCACGTGCATATGCACATCAGATACATGTGTGAGACGTGTGTGTTGGAGTCTGTATGTCAAGTGCTGAGTAAAGACACAAATCTAAACTGACAGACTGATGATAAACAACAGCAGCTAGAGGCTGAATGCATGAACACCAACACAAACACGCACACACACATGGTCTCTCTCATGTTTCAGAAAGAGAAAAATTGAGAAAGAGAGAGACAGAGAGGAAAGCAAGGAGAGAAAGACAAAGATACAGTGAAAGAAACAGAAAAAGGAGGAAAGAGCAACAGAGCAAAAGAGAGAGGAAGGAGGGGAGACAATGTGAGAAAAAGAAGACAGAGCGAGAGGAAGGAGAGAGAGCAAGTAAGACAGAAAAAGAGAAATAGGAGAGCTAGTGAAGGGAAGATAGTTAAAAGAAACAGGTGAATCACAAAGGACTAGAAGGAAACAGAAGGACAGGCATGCACGATGACGGCAGTATTCAAAACGGTATCAGACAAAAAGCTGCATTTTTAAAAATAACCCTGATGTTTAGATTTGGCCGATACTTCAAACCGATATTTGATGACCTATTTATTGTAGATCACTTGTAGTGTTAGCACTGTTAATGTTTAGGTGATGCTGGCTGCTCCTCTTTTGACAGCTGCTTGCTGGAGCCACGTTCCACCAAACCAAGCTGTTATTTTTCTGATGTACTGGATCTACACATGGTAGCAGCTCATATTCACAAGTTCATAATGTGATATGTGATAATGTGATATGCAATAGTGTCACAGACCACAGACATTAGGGCTTCCTGTATGTGAGTCCTGTGAGTAATCTCAGATTTCAGCCAGTGAAATAGCACTACCTTTTTGAAATGTCCTACTGTCGCGCATATTTACACGTAGCTCCATAAACTCTAGATAGCTTAAATCACCATATCAATAAAATTACGAAAACATCGTATTAAAACTACAGGAAGGATAGTTTGATGGTCTACATGCTTAGTGGACTCCCACTCTAAGTCTAACAGTCAAATTCCCAGACTTTTCCCTCTCTGACTAAAAAAAAGAATTTCCATGACCTATAATGAACAGAAAAACAGATTTATGCTGAGCAGCCACATTTTTTAAAACTCATCAATTTGTATACTAGTTTTCAGTACAAAACTATATGTTTCACTGCTTAAACACTGTGCACAGTTTTTATTCAAATTTACATTTTCCTGGAATATTTGCTTTTGTCAGCAGGTACAAGAGACTGCACATCTTAACTGAGGTGGTTGCCAGCTGTTCACAAGCAGGAGGGAAGTAACCATAACCAACCACTCACACAATAATAATATATCTTGATAAATGGCAACTAAACATTTCAAGATCTCACAAACAAAATTCCCTGATGACTCAGTGACAGCATTAAAAGAATAATTAGGATATTCTGACAGGGGATAAGTAGTAATATAAAGCTGCACAACACTGCATGTTCGGGGGTCTTTACAGTAAGCAGTTTTGCACAAACAAGATATAAAGATCTGTACATGTAAAATATTGGATATTGGCCTTGGCCTAGAATTCCCATTGTGGTGCATCTATAGTAAGAAAAAGACAGAGAGAAAGAAGTGTGTGAGAGAGAGAGAAAGAGAGAGAGAGAGAGAGAGAGAGAGAGAGAGAAGTGGGAGAGAAAAGGATGAACAAAAAGAGAGGAAAGAGAAAAGAACAGAGGGAGAGAGAAAATAAGACAGACAGAAAGAAAAAAAGAAAAAGGAAAGAGATAAAAAAGAATAGTGAAAAAGAGAATGAGAGATTGGGGAAGAAAAAGAGAGAGAGAGAGAGAGAGAGAGAGAGAGAGAGCAAGAGAAAGAGGCTGTCCTGTCTCCTTGTCTCTGTATTTCTCTAGAAAGCCTTTTGCTGACGGGGAGCTGCTTGTATTGACGCTAGTGCAGCAGTCATGGCATGTTTGATTAATCACAGAGAGACGGGGGGAGTGAGAAAGGGAGAAGATAGAGAGAAGGAAATAATATACACTCTTCACACAAACCTCACAGTTCCATCATTATGACTGTACACACTGAAAGTGTAAGGACAATCAAATCAGCCATTTCCATCTCAGACTTGCACCTCACATTCTCATCACTTTCATCACTCCTCCGACCTGCAGAGAGACGCTGAAATGCCATGAGCCGAATCAGTACTGGGCCAACAGAAGCCTGGTGTATTTTTGCTTAATGTCAAACAGAATACTAACAGATACAGAGAGAGAGCATTAATTATAGTCTGCTATTTCATGCTGGTGAAATTGAAGAAAGACCTAAAAAAAAGTTTTAATGCTTCATGGTTTCTCTTTCTCTCTCTCCCTCTCTCTTAAAAAAAACAAAAACAAAAAAAAACAAAAGACGATCTTTAGCAAGCATGTAAGAAATAAAAAGAAAGCATAATCTTTCCTGTGTGTATGTAAGAAAGGGAGAGAGAGCACTAGTACGTAGTGTGTTTGCATGAGACTAAGATACTTTTATCTGTTTCATGAACAACAACCTATCATCCTACCACGACCTCATTTCACACAGAAGACACATCTTTTTCACATCACCTCGTAATACTGCAGACTTTCAGTATTCAAAAGTGTCAAAGTGTTTTTGAGCACTACAAACACTTCAAAAGTGATCCCATCCGGGAGTTCAGGCTAATCGGAGCCTTGATTAAATCATTAAACAATATTTTCCAGCGGCATGAAGGAGGGATCGTAGAGTCAGTCAAGCAGAAACAGACAGATGGTTGAGAATCTCACAGCAAGAGAGCATATCCATTTCTCAAGTTACCCTCATTTGGACTCAAGAGATGGGAATAATCACTTCTAAATAAAGCCCCAATAGCTGGCAAGATGTGAGATTTATTTCTCAAATGTCACCACTGAATGACTGTTTTTGTCCAGTACTGTAGTCACAGACTTGTACTGTCTTTACTTAGCCATGCTCCTCCCAAAAAAGCATCCCTTCCAGATGAAGACAGTTCAGATAACTATTAACTGGTTAATTAAACTTTTTTAAATGTTGTAACAAAACACATTCGACCTCATGACATTATTGATGTAGCTCAATGCACTTTTTGTTTTTGCCATAATGTCAATATACAGTATATGAAATTATTACAGGGAAAATGTTGTTGGCTTTCTCCTCTGCTGATTTGTCATAAGATGCAACGTAGTATTCACAGCAAGTCTGCACTTTTCATCCAGGAATGAAAAAGTTCATATAAACTCTCAATGTCTGTACTCTGTATTCCATTTTCGAATAGAATTAATTTTATGTAGACATCTGAGCATTAGCTGTTAACTGGATGAGGAGGATTATAAATGGTTTATTCCTCAGTTATTAACCTCATCAGTCCAACAGACGCTAAGCCTTTTTCAGTATCTCTAACTAGTTCAATTTTGTTAATACAAAGATTTGTATTCAAAACTTCACACAGCGTACTGCTCTAAATTCAATTATGGCTTTCTTTACAACTGCTAACAAGCATTTTCATTTCTACATTTGAGTTGGTTTCAAAACTCTGACTGATTAGACAATGACGCTGTTTAGAGCAAACCATGACCAGTTTTTTCCTTGCTTGAATACAGTCAAGGTTGGGTCTCTCTCTTCTTCAGCATGGGCAGTTTCATATGATTTTTAACAGACTGCTTGCCAAGTACACAATAATTCCCATGCTTGCGCTGCTATTCGCATTCAAAGTCATGCATTCAACTGTCACATGTAGCAGGTGCATGTGCACATTATGGTGCAGGTGCAGATAATCAATATAGAAGAATTGTATGTGTTAAATGCCTTGCATGTCATTAGCATTGTTCTGTTAGAAATATACGAGCAATGCAAAAAATTTAAGTCTTATTAAGCAAGTAAGTGTAATGTGATAAGGTTTTCAACTTACTCTGCAACTCTCTTGCTTTACATTACTTGCTTTACTCTCTTTGCATTCCATCTAATATGTTATAATTTATAAATGAGACTATACTCATACAGTACAATAACACAGAGAATGTATACTTATATATTTATAAAATCCTGATTTCCTTAATCAGAAAGTGTGCCCCTAACTTGTTAGCATTTTATTACTCTATGTTTCTATTTGCCTTTGTCTCTCTCCCTCTCTCTCTCTCTCTCCCATGTTCAGTTGTACATATTCATTAAATGACATGAGACAATATAACCCACAAATATAATAACCACTGCTGACCACTGAATAGAACAGAGGCCATACTGGGAGCTCTGACCTGTGACATGATGGTTAGGTATGACTGCGTTTGTGGTGATGATAATGATAATGATGGTGGTGGTGGTGATGAAGGCTTAGTGTTTGTCTCTATCAGCATTAATCAGGGATGTGGAGGCAGCACTTGCAGTGCTCTTTGATTTACCTGGCCAAGCATTAACACGATGAAAAGAGCCCTCGGACTGAAAGGTTACAGTCATTAAAGTGCCGATCGACCACATTGTTCATTTGAAGCACAGCCACCAATTTAGCTTGCTTTTCCCTTCAGCGGAAAGAGTTGAAGGAGCGGTTTGTAAAATGCAGAGAAAGAGACAAAGAGAGGTTGAGAATAATACAAATGTGTGAGAGAACAAGAGAGACACAGGGAGAGAGAGAGAGAGTGAGAGAGGAAGAGATGCTGTAGTGAGCAAATCTGATTCCATTTATTGGCCTTAAATGATTTTTCAGGGCAGGACATGGTACTTAGCATTAGCATTCAAACAGTACAAAGTCCAATACCCACAAAGGCCTACTATATAACAATATACAATACATACACATATACACATATTCATAACACGCACAAAATAGCCCCGACTCTAACTATACTACCACAGCTTCAGTTGACTGCGGCAATGAGTTTGAAACCTGACCAGTAAAATCCTCCTAATAAGCACAGCTGTGTGCTGATGTGTTGTCTCTGAGGCCTTCATTAACACAGTGCTAATAGCTTCACACTCTGCACCCAGCCTCTGCACGCACGCCTTCACGTTCCTCGTTCTCTCACTGTCTAAGCACTGTTTTGCGTAACACCTCTAAAATGTATATTCATCAGTGACAGAACATCTTGATAGATCAGTGCTGAGTTTAAGCTGTGCAGACAGACATTTTTCTAGTACAACCAGATTCTTGCTACAGGAAGTGTTGTGGATTAAACTGCTGGCTTTAAGCTTAAATCTATATCACAGCTAACAGCTGCCATCTGCACCTAATGGATTTTATCCTCAAGGGAGCTCCTCAACCCTGAGGTCTATTATGGACTTTAGACCAGGCAGAGCAAGAAAGCTCTGTCTCTTAACAAGTTAAAACACCTGGTGGTCAGACACATACAAAATAGAACAGCCAACACTGATATCAAATGTATAAACAGGCTAACTCTCCTGTTGCGTATTCAAAGCATCCATGCATCTGTTTCAGCACAGATGAAGGTGAAAGAGCAAAGGGCGGTTCATCGTCATAGACGGTGAAATGTATTTTGACACACTGCTTTGAAAAAGACTGTTTAATCTACCTCAAGACTCTTATGATAGTTGGTCACCACTCATATAGAGCAGCCTGGTTGGTTAAATGCAAATCGGGGCAGAATAAATCAGAATATATATACAGTATCAGAAACCATGCATCATTTACATCATTTTCAGTTCAAATGGCCATTAAATACACTTGTTAGTGACAGCAAAAAACTAGAAAACCTAATTTAACAAAACATTACTTAAATGTTTCAAGAACTAAATAGAACCAATTATTGGGTATGTTGTATGTCTACCTTTGCCTTTATTACTGCCTTTCAGAATACTTTTTTTCAGTTCTTTCTAGAAATCTGCAGGGCGAATTTCCTGCAAATAATCCCAAACACAGCCAATGATATCCATGTGGTAATGACGCAGTCATCAATAACTATGTAACTACGCAGGATGATGTGGATTTCAAATGTGGATGCAGGAGAGACAGACGTGTATAATCTCACCCTACAAACAATCGCTGTGAGAAGTCATGGTTCATGGGTTGTTCTGTTTCATAGTGCATACAAGTAGAAATTCTCTGGGATAAGCTTAAATCTTTGGTCATTTTCCTGAATCCCAGCACTTCCACTCTGGACTTGACACTTTAAAATCTGACTTGAGTGTCCAGACTGAGATGCATCCATAGAAATCAGATTGGAATAGGGCTGAACAATTTGGGAAGAACATATAATTGTGATTTTTCTGATCAGTATTGCGACTGTGATTTAAATTGCAATTATTTTTTGGGAACTGAGGCTATTTGGTCAGTAAGAAAAGAGCATCCCCTTTCTCAGTCAGCTGTGGTTGAAATGTCGCAGCATATAGTTTTGCTGCCTCTAACTGGTCTAACTCATTTACAGGCAGTCTACAAGCTCTGATATTATGTTAACATTTCCCATATAAGACATTGTTTTGATAAAATGGACTATACTCAAAATTGCAGCTCTTGCGATTTAAATATTGCACTCTTTTAAATTGTGATTTCGATATAAAATTGATTCATCTTTCAGCCCTAGATTAGAGTCACAAACCAACTACAAATCTGGTTTGTATTCTTGTGCTTTCTTTGCTGTTCAGACTATCAAAACTCAATCTGGATTAAATCTGGATATGCCAAAAAAATCAGACTTGGGTTATCTGATTACGTCCAAAAAGACGAAAGCTTTAAGCACTGTGCGACAGTTTTGGAGGTGCACCAGCAAACAGGAGTTCCACTTACTCTATACCTTAAAAAACAAAAATAAACTCCAGCTTTTGGAAACTCTAACATCTCTAATATCTATCTAACATCTAATCTTATCAGAAATGAATAACCTGTGTTTAATGGCTATTTTGACTGGAAATGAAATAAATGAAGGGTGGTCTCTGGCTTTTGCATCATACTGTATGTGTGTGTGAGATACAGATTGTATACAGCTATAGGCTAGTGACAGTCCTTCGTATTACATTATAAAACCTGCTTATGTTGGGCCAAAGGTCAATAAAGTAACGACTCTGGGCCCAGAAATCACACTAGTTCTTGCGCTTGTTTAAGAAGCCATGCACTTGGCTGTCAGACTGGCTCCGAAGTGCGCTTGTGGCCAAAGCTCTAATGTACCACCATGCGGTCTGTAAATGTAGACATTCACTATCCTGCTCCACAGCCTCCTCTGCTCCTATCTCCTAGTGTTGTGTCCAGTGTTTATAACATACTAGAGAAAAGTGACTGTCTGCACAGCAGTAAAGACAGTAGGTATATGTAGTAATGCAGTCACACTACAATGATAAAAAAGGGCTCAAGCAAGGATCATTTATAAGTCTGTGTTCAGATGTTGGCAGTTTATGGAGACTAATTCTTACACATGGACCATCAGGGGACGACACTTTGCTCATTTAGTCTACTGAGTCCTCCCTCTTTCCTCCGCGGGCTGTGTTTGTTTAGAGCTCTGTGCAATTAAAAGCAATTCTAAATATAGGAACTGCCAAATCAGGAGGAGGAGGGGCTCTCCTACAACCACAGCTGTGTGTCTATGGGGGTGTGTTTGTTCCTGCATTGGCTCTTATCTCCTTTTCACCACTTACAGAAGCAAATTATGCTTATCCTATATTAACATTTAAGTGACACATCCTGAGTGAACCTGAGAATATGTAGTTATGTGAATGTGTATGCGTGTATATATGGCACACTAAAAGGCTTTCCACACTCCCACCATCATTCTCAGCGGAGCAGTATGAATAAGTACATGAAATATACATCAGCACTGAACTCAGAGAGCTGCTCTACTGCACTGCACACACTGCAGGGAGACCAGCTGAGACCTACATACACAACAGACAGAGGGGTGGGGGGTTAGGTACAGAACAGAGCAGAAAAAAACAATCTAAAGAAATGGTGGCTCTTTAGAGTGGAATTTTGCAGTACAGTGACAGCAGAAGGGCACTCTAAAAAATAAATGTGCCAAAAAGGGCTATTTGAAGTGATGCCATGTAAGGCTTTTGTTTCTTTGGATAACCTTATCCAGGGAAACATTTAAGCCATCATTTCACAGAACCCTTTTTGAAAGTTCACATGACATTATACAGTGAAGTGCCATTACGGATGCTGAGTCTCAGGCAGCATGAATCAAAGACGAGAGGTAGATATCCTTCAATTTAGACATTAACCATATAATGAATGAGGGCATGTGAGCTTGAGCGAGAGAGAAAGGCAAGCAAAGTAATAAGATGTTAACAAGTTAGTGGTGCTCTTCCTGAACGTTTCATTACTGCCACAGCTTGAACAGCAAATTGGAAAAGTTCCACGTTGTTTTCTAATCTTCCAACAATTTTCCCTTGTGCAAGCATGGTTTGAAAGTGTGCTCTAATTTTCCTCACAGCAGTGGGTAGTGAAGGAAACTGCAAAGCCTGTCCACAATCCCAAAGGATAAACCAATTAACTAAAGAAGAGGATCTCAACCTTTTGAGCCTTGTGACCCACTTTTATTGCCAAACTGCTCCTAACTTCCAAACATTCGCACATAAGGCTGGAACAAAAGTGACCTGCATGTAGTCAAATTTACTGGGTCGTGGGAGCGTGGCACTGATGTGTAGCTGGTTCAGCGCTTTCTCTTGTGGGAGAAACTGCTGTGCTTACAGTTAAGGTCATGTAACACAGGAAGAATATGGGTGGCAAAAACAACACAGTGCAAATCCAAAGAAATGCTCTACACTAGATGTGCGTAGTTTTGGTGTGAAAAACATTGTGTTTGAATATTTGGCCTTTCTTGTCATTTTTATTCATGTCATATTCGGTGTGTAACTGCCTTAGGGTGTGTACAGACGACATCTTCCGAAACTCACTAAGACGCTTCTTTGCCGTGTGTGGAGCAACATGCACAGCAACTAAAAAACACTCATCTAGCCTGTGCAATGCTCTTCGCATTTACTTTAAAAACAATAAAGCTAAAACATCTACTCTTGAGACATGGAGACAATTGTTTTGATGTAATTAAAAAAAAAAGAAACAAATCAGCTGATACACACTATATAGGCTGGCACCTGTCTTCTAATTTTTATATGTTTAATCTTACACTTTTATTAAAATCTTTTTTAATATGTGTAATTAATGCACAGATGGGGGATAGATGGTTGGTGGATGGGGAAGGAAATGGGGTTGTTTTGTATCAGTCAAATCACATCAGTCTGAAAGTGTGCTGGTACTGTTTAATTAACAGAAGATAGAACTGATGACCCCCAAAAAAGCTGAAAACTTTTCCGCTAAGTGGTACAAAAAAGCACCCGCTATGCTGCTATTTTAACATCTAAATCCCACTTGATCCAGCTTCAAAGAACAGTAGTGAACATGGTGATATTGTCCACAAAGTGCAGACATCAGCTCCAGTGTGTATCTTTGCTTAAAGCTCTGGCAGGTTACTGAGGATGGGATTGGGCAGCCACACACAGTTAAGGACTCTCTATATACAGACGTCACAGTCGCGCTACAGCAGAGCCCATCTCTGGCAGTACACAGCGCTACACAGAGCCCATGGGTATATTTGGAAACACTCAGGCAAAGCTTCACAGCGTGCTTGGATCAAGTTGTTTATTCAGAGTGTTTGTTCATTTATGTATATGTATGTGTGTGTGTGAGTGAGTGTGTGTTTAGGAGCGGAATTATCTACTGGTGGGCTGATCACACTCCGATGTTTTGGTTCGGCCGTATAATGAAGTATGTGTGTAGATTCCCTTTGTGTAGTCTGTGCTCTTTCTCTATTGACTCATCATTGTATAAATGGCTTTTTTTTTAGCCAAACCAGACAGGCTTAATATCTCTATCCCTATTCCAGCGCATTTACCCAAAACAAACACACCAGTGATTATATGCAAAGCCAGAATCTACCACTGAGAAAAACCACTGCTGAACAAGCCGGCAAGCTGAGTGTGCTGGGACTGACGCACTGCAGAAAGATGAGTGGGGGGAAAGAGACAGAATGAACAAGGGAGGAAAGAAGGCATGAGGCCAGAAAGGATGATAAGAGAAAATATAAAAGGATGTTTCCAGAAAGAAATTCCGAATTTGTAAAAAAAAAAATATTTGTCTGTGTCAGGTCAGTACTAGTATGCTGGGTTGGGTATGGGAGGGGGAAAAGGAATGAATCAATCCAATCCTATCCTATAGCAAATGACCTAAAACGTTGATGTTGTTTACTGTGTATTTCTTACTGTGAGGTAGTACAGTGAGTAGAATAGTAAAATCGCTCATTTTAAAGCTTAGTGATTTTAAAGGCAAAAAATATTCATCAGGATCAGTATTAGTAGTGACTGATAAGGTCCTGAATATCAGTATCAGAAAAAGTAGTATCACATCATCTCTAAATGTGACATGCCTAATTTTAACATACTAACTTCTAACTATTGCACAGTTCATTGTGCAAAGTCTGGTACCACACAGTATTTCCATTTCCATTTAAAGGTAATAATGTTCATATTTCGGTGGTCTAATAGAATAGATTTATATGCTCCAGTGTTCCAAAAACCACACTACTTTCTCATATTGCACATCTGTATTCATCCTCTGAAACGCTCTGTTTGAGCTCCTGCATCTTTAACGATGTGCCCAGTGTGCTCTGACTGGTCAGTCCGCCCACTCTGATTTGGTCCACTGCCACAGCAATTCTAGCTAGCAGTGGTCATTCTTAAAGTGCTGTCTTCTGCAACTTCCTTCGGGATCAATAAAGTGTTATCTTATCTCTATCTTGTCTTCTTGCAATGGCTACTAAACTGAACAAACCCTTCCTGGCCAAACCCTTCCTGGGTGGATCGTGTTACGAGATTGCCAACTAGGTGTTTAATAAAAAAGGTGATTTCAGTGGAAGAGAGTTTCTCCCCTGCTGGATAATTTCTAACTTTGCAATCTGTTTACAATTGCACGAAAAGCCACATTACACACTGACACACTAAAGTAAAGGACATAAACGGAAAAGCAAGTCTTCTTTAATGTTAAACAGCCCTGCAACATCCAGGCTCTGTATAGCACATTTTATATAGTCTAAGAATATAAAAAATGGTGATAAAAGCCTACCCTAAATTGCAGTGCCAATGGTGAAACATTACTGGGAATTCTGTTTTAGTCTAGCATTAGCCTTAAGCTGAGTAAACTGGCCCAGAGAGTTACAGAAAAAAAGAAGCAGAAGAGGAAAAGAAAGAAGCAACAAGTTAAAGCGAGTAAGAGAGATGACCTGGTTAAAGGGCCAGGAGTTAACTAGTGAAGTTTGTGATATGTAGTGTGATATGTGTATGTAGTACCCGGCTATGCTCCTGGAGTGAGGGGGTGAGCTCTATTTTTACTTTCTCCCACTGAGTGCTTGCTGCACCTGTGTGAACAGCACCAGAGGAATGTGGGTAATGCGGCCCTTTCTGTCAGGGAGAGAAATGAAAGGGAGACACAGGCATGGTCAGAAACAGGTGGACAGGCCTGGTGGGATCGAGGGGGCATGGCGGAGGCGACACTGAGCATGCTCTCTGGTCAGTCAGCAGCGTGTAAATTGGCACCATGGGAGATGGAGTCGAAGGAAGTCAGAGCTGCTGGCCTGTCAGCCTCACTAATGATATGTCACAGAGTGACGAGGCAGAGAAAGAGAGAGAGGCAGAGAGATAGAATAAATTTGAGACTAAGACATGAACGGAGACTGGAGTGATGCTGCTAATTCTTTTCACTGATGGTCTAAACTGTCAAAAAAAAAAAAACACATGCACAGACACAATACCAGCAAATGAGCGAAGAGACATGAATGAGACTAATCTACTAGTTTGAGATTAGCAAAAGAGCAATCCGTCTTTGACTGATAAAATGTCTGCACAGACTCTCTCTCTCTCACACACAAAAATCTCTCATGCACAAACAAGCACAGACACAGACACAGTAATAACCACTCACCTGTCTAAGGAAACAGCAGAAACCAAAACACAAAATTCATATTATACAGACAATTATTATTATAATGAGGAAAATCCCAGTTTTAACACATAGACCATTTCTTATAATAATCAGCTTATAGAAGAGCGCCTGGATGCCTGGGCGGTGGCAGAAGAAAGGGGTCTGATGAGGAAAAGGATGACACATGGTTAGAGGGTGTGTGTGGGTGTGGGTGTGTTTGTGTGTACACCCGCAATGCTAGCACTTCTCTGTTGTATGTGAAAAATGTTGTGGTGAAAAATAAGCTGTTTTTCACCATGCTGTCGATTGGCTCAGCATGTATGGGTGTGGGTGTTCTGAGAGTAGGCTCTCAGCGTACTCATGGTGCCTCTGGCTCAGTTAGACAGGTGTGAGGGTGCTTTACTAAACAGGGTTTAAAAGACCTGACATCCAACTCAAACACGTTAACCACCCCTCTCTCACACACAGGTTTGTTTTTATGCGACGTTAGGACGCAAGGTCATTCATATGATTTGTATGTATTATATATACATATACATAAGTTTACAAATTCCCAAATAAAAGCAAATTCCCAAATAAGATGCTGTGTCTGATCCACTCACACCAGCACAACACACGCTAACACATCACCACCACATCTGTATCACTGTAGTGCTGAGAATGATCCACCACCCAAATAATATCTGCTATATCTGTGGTGGTCCTGGGGGGGTCCTGACCATTGAAGAACAGGGTGAAAAGAGTCTAACAAAGTGCACAGAGAAACAGATGATCTACATTCTGTTACTGTACAACTACAAAGTGCACCCATATGGTAAGTGGAGCTGATAAAATGGACACTGAATACAGAAACAAGGAGGTGGTTTTAATGTTATGGACAATTTGAAAACAGCAGCAAAGTTTTGGTTTGTTGTGATAGATGGTGCAAGATGGTGTATTGTCTATAAGCTTGTGATGATACATGCATCCATAAAGTCATGGCTATATTGACATTTATGAATATACTATGCGTTGCTTGTATATATGAGTGACCTCCGGCGCACTGCAAGCATGTGCTCTAATAGTGTTTAGCTTGTCATTGCTACTATTTGAAAAAATAAAAACCTGCTTTAGAGAAGGTGCAGTTGTACTCCGGTTCTTTCTGTATGTTGTGTGTTCTGAAGAAATAACGTAGACAGTAAAGTTCATAAATATAATTTGTATCTGCTCCTACCACACACTTATGTCAACAAATTTTAACCTTTGTGATTGCCAGCGCATTCCTTTGCCCCTCTGTGCTCTTACCACCTCAGAGTAAACCTAAAATAGCAGTATTTATGGATTAATTTATGGAGTGTTTTTTATATATTTAATTTTTTTGGCAAACATTAATAAAAGCTGTAATTATAATTTCTGATCTGCTGGCTTTATTTTAAC
The DNA here is from genome assembly GCA_034552555.1 of Semaprochilodus insignis. Taxonomy (NCBI): domain Eukaryota; kingdom Metazoa; phylum Chordata; class Actinopteri; order Characiformes; family Prochilodontidae; genus Semaprochilodus; species Semaprochilodus insignis. The sequence continues at coordinate 19,099,697 of CM067492.1, forward strand.
GTATACACTGTCCTACATCTGTTGTAAATCTGATATTGTCACATACAATGTTCTGTCATCATCTCATATCATGAATTTACTGCTAATACTGAGCCCTACTGATGCCACAGCCATCCACCTACAAGAAAGCATAACTGGTCTTGCTCTCCATAGTAGGTAGGATAATCGTTTGTCCACCCACCACTCAGTGTGAAGCTAGCCAGTGGGGATGTCTGTTTGCTGACATAACAGATTTGGTAGTAAGTGTTCTCTAACCATGTTGAGCTGTCTAATAGCATTGTGTCAATGGCAGTTCCAAAAGATGGGAGAGCTGGCTTTAGGTGTATCAGAGGAATCATGTGCCTTCACCCTTGCCATTTGGAAGCACTGTGTGATAGGGGAGACATAGTTATAGGGTGGAACTGACAACCAATAAACCTGGAAGAAAATTGGATTAAAAAAAAGTCTTTGTTTTAACAAATGATATAGACGATCAAACTATTGGTAAGTTTATTGTTTGGTTAATGGTTGCTTACTCTGTAGGTTAGATGACCACTGTTCTTCTTTGGTTTTCTACATATTTTGGAAAACAAACACTCCACCACCACAAACACACACACGCACAGACACACAAACACAGCTACTAGCACTCTCTGCATACACTCACTGCAGCTTCTGTTTGAGCTACTGCCAACCAAATTCTCACTCAGCACTTACATTTTAGAGAGCAGAGGATATCTTTAAAAGCTCTTCCACAAGGGAAGCTCACAGACTCACAGAGACATGTTCCAGCAGCCCACATATCTATCACATATCTATCGCAGAAGTAGGCAGCAACACTGTGACCAGCCACATCACACATCCATTATCCAAAGGTGAAAACTCTGAGCCATTCATACACAGTTACTATGGCAATAACACTGGAAAAAGTTCCCACACCGTTTGTGCTGAGTGCATCTGTAGACGTAAGAGCCGAAGGTGTGTACGTGCATGTCCACCTTGGCCAGAATCAAAAAAGGGTAACGGTTCTAGTTCTAAAAAATGCAACTAGAACAACATATCTCCTGAAATCTGAACCTCTATAACAGTGTTGCTCTCTCCTAGACCTGAAAAGCTCCAGCACTGAAGCAGCGAAGCTTTTTTTCACCTACCGCACCTGTTTCAACTTATCAACTGATTATCCAGTCCTTCATGGCCCAGGTGTGTTGAAACAGGCAACACATCAATAGGGAACAACTATTTAGGAGTATGAGGAGGACTGTTAACATCTGCAGGAGGCAATGCAAGATGGTTATGTTAATTAGAGGAAACTATTCACAGACTGTATGGAGTCCAAAGCAGCTATGGAGTATGTACAACCCTTTTTGTGCAAGACATTCTTGCTGATCAAGCTCCAAGCAATAAAGTTTTTCCTTTTACAAAAACTATTATCCCTCTTCTCAAGCCTGGCATAAACAACAAATTGGACAAACAAAGAGCTGGTCACTAAAATAGCTGAATTCCGTCTTGGCAAGAGATAAGAGACAAGGCAAAGCATCCTGGGAAGTGGTATCAAGCTGAGGGCATTCAAGCAGTCTTGTATGTCTCTTCAGACATATACTGCAGTGGAGTCCTTCTCTCTCCCACACTCACACTCACTCCTACATTATTCATCTGATTAGTTTCTCCAGGGTAAATTAAAATGCGGCGAGTTTCACTTCACATATATCACCCTGCAATATCTATCTAAACTGCATTTGCATAGATTTTTGCAGACCCCAACCACCAAAAAGATGCCATTTTAAATTCATGTTCCTCATTCACAGCTAGCAGATACTGCTTTGCAAGTGACAGACACCCTTCATTTCTTTAATTTCCAGTCAAAATGTATTGCGGGGGTTGAGGCAGGTTGCATGCACTTCTTTATTCTTTATTGAGGGCAAAACACAGGTAGGCATCGGACACAAATCCATCACAGCAAAAACCTGTAGACAAAAGCAGTGGTCAAGACGAGAGAAGCTTAAACTCAGACACAAAACTGCATCAAACTACACAGAGACATTGCAAACAGACAAGGCAAACAAAGGGGAACATATGGGAGTGTCAATAGCCTCTTTTCCACTGTCGAGCCAAATGGTTTTCGGGCTATACTGTATGGTATGTCTGATGAGATCGGCTGCGCATCTTTTTTCCATCGGCTGAGCAGCTAAATCAGAACCAGGAAATTGATACACTGATACACCAACATCAGTCTTCTGCCTTGTCCTCAGATTATTTATTTGGAATCAGTTACTAAGACTGAGCCTGTACTGTGGTGGGCTGTACCTGTTACTAAATACATTAGCAATAGCGCATCACAGCAGGGCGCAGCTCAAAACACCACAAAACAATTCTATTTTTATCTTTCTGTCATTTCAACACCAGATAATGAAATTTGTGATCTCAGATATGAGCCATTATCCTCCAAATGCCTGTTTCTAAGCATCAGTTTGCTGGAACGACCCAGTACATCAGTGGGAGGCACTGTACGCTCATGTTAGCTTAGCCTAGCAAGCTACATCTTGAAACATAACAGAACAAGTTTTATTTCGGCTTTCTGTCACTTCAACACCAATTATCTGACTTCACTCTTACTGTCATACGTGTTTATTGTGAATACTTGTAATGGCAGAGCACCAGTTAGACAAATCAAACCTGAATCGGGCTGTTTGGATTTCTTCAGCTAAGCTAAGTTAGCTAGGAGAGAGGAGCCTGCTATCTTTGGCTACAGCTCCAAACACCACAAAACAGGTTTAATTTCTGCTTTTCGTTCCTCCAACATCAGCCCCTCGACTCCGTATTCTCAGAGTTGAGCCTTTCACATCTAGTTTTGTGTCAGTACAGCTTATATTACTCAGAATCTAACCTGTTTGGAACTGACAGCATGCTAGCTGAGCTAATGCTAACAATGGCTGCACCTACCCTCTCCTGGTTTAACAGCGCTTTTTAGTTTAGATACTGGTGTTCGACTAAAGCTTTATCGTTTAAGGACTGGTGGAAAAAGGTGCACTGCTTTCATTTATTTGATGTCTGTGTGAGCGAACTGAACTTATTTGATTGTTTCTGGGTTTGTAATATGGAAGTAGGTGCAGTAGCACAATACCCATATAAAAGTAGTACCGGTCAGAGATTAGCTACAATGTTACGTCAAACCACCAGCTCTGTGGCCCCAGTTATGGTGTAAGAAAACCTGGCTCAGCCTGGTTTGTAAATGCTCTGTGCCGAACTGTGTTTGTGTGTAAAAGCCACCAAAAAGGATACCCTTTGTGCTTAGGTCTGGTCTAATACATTTGCACAATATTGTATATCGTTATCGTATTTCAGCAGCTGCTAATCCGACCTTTTTTTGCATAAATAAAGTTATAAATATTATAGCCAAACCATAATGCTTCGCTTTTCTGAGAGGGCATTCAGATGAAGAAGTATTTTGCTTGAGTCTGGGAGCACATTACCCCTTTGTTCAGCACTGAGCTTGAGCATAATCATAAACATAATCATAAAGTGCTTACTGTAGATTAGCAGCAAATCTGAAAACTAATATTATCTAATATTTCAAGTGTACCTATTTATCCTCTTTCAAACCATCCACATGTATCTGAGTGTAAAACCAAAAGGCTTTGATAATGTGGAAAAGACTTGAGAAAGACCCAGTGAAAAGAATGTGCGTTCATTAAACTTTACTGTCTCGATATTCAAAAGAGCTCAGAAGCCATGAGGAATAAACTGCTGTCTATGTATGCATTTGGTATGTCTGTCTGACTGCTGACAAGAAGCCATGCTGTATTTTTCACCCAGCGTCATGGTGCACATTCATGTAAGAATCAGTTTCTCTTTTACGTTTCAGCCTGAGTCACTTTTACTACATCATATGAATCAGTCTGTCTCACTGGCTGAACTTTGGAAAGGAAAGCAGGTCAAAGTTCAAATTGGTTGAACTTTGAGAGTAGCAGGCAAGCTGCGAAACTGAGCAGCAAAGCAAAACACTCTCTTCATACAAAAACAATTAAGTTGCAAGCACAAGGCATTTTTGCCGCTTATCATCTGAATGCCTCCTAAGAGGGAATTTGGACCCAGGCCTAAATAATGTACACAATATTCTTGATCATTAAAGGTGAAATTAGTAAGATAAACTGTCGAACCCATTTTCCAAACAATAGGGGCCACCATATCACCAGGAAGTTGTGAAATCCATCTCACAAAACACACCGTTAGGGCTGGCCCTAAATCAAACTACAAACTACTGTAACCCTGTAAGGTTACAGTTTACAAAGCAGCTTTATTTCTTCATTTACTTTGTTGAACACTGTGGTAGACACAGCAAAAAAAAGCACAGCCTCTTCAGCACATCAGATAAAAACACAGCCCTCTGCTCTACTCCAGAAAACCCACCATTCCACCCATATTCAGACTCTTCAACATGAGAATATTTACTGAAATTAACTAGATACAGCTCGACATGAAGATTCCTTCTCTTTAAATAACCGAAATACACATGGCAACACATGGCGACAGCATGTGTTTCCATGGAGGATGCAAAGAGTTGCCAGCCATACTGGACCATTACTAGTGCTGCGATGTAGACAACATCAGAGAAGTGCAGGTTAATCTGTGCACTGGGCTATTACCCCCTAGTCCACCACTAAGGGGTGAAAGTGGCTAGCCTGAAGACTTTACATTAACATTTACTTAAAAATTTCTAAACGACTTTTCCAGCCCACCAAAGTAGCTTCAAAAATTCACTTTTGATTACTGTCAAAGCTCTGGATCCCCCCAAAAAAGTATTTGATACAGCACTAGGTAACATTTACCGCTGCTGTATTTTCTCATGTTGGACTGATTTGACAGTGTTTCACTATCACCTTTTGAGGTACAAAATGATATGTCAAGGCAGGAAGGTCAGGGCTGGCGTTATTTCTTCACATTCTGTTGATAATTTTAGATGTAAATGTTGGAATGTCTTAGACTACACGTTTTACAAATTGCAGACTTTAACCGACACTGCAATATCAAAAAGCAAAGCAACACACTTTACATTACTGATAACTAATCCTGGTGGTTTGGGTGGTTATTATGTACAGAAACCACTTAAAAATCAGCTTGAATAATGATTATTACTGAGTCCACATATTGATATTGACTCCACCTCAGAAAATAATCGCTGATCAAACAATTCAACAAATCTATTCAAGGTTTGCTCATAGATATGTAATAATACCTCCATACTATTACAAGTACTGCCAAATCATTAGTGTTAAACTGAATCCTGTCATGCTCTTATGTAAAAAGTGATTAGAAAAAAACCTGCTGCATCATCTATTATATCAGGATGATTTTGATGTTACATGCAGGATCACTTGCAAAACGCAAATTCAGAAGAGTACTACAAACAGGGAAAATTACTGGCCCTTGTACAGACTACACTGTTTCGAGCTGTCTATCTCTGTGTGAAAAATCACTCACTGGGACAGCATTTTCAATCCAATACCAAACTAGGACACACAGAGAGGTTAATTACCTGCCAGTAGCAAGTCTTTTCCATGGAAACACACATTGCCATAGTAACAAAAATGGGAAACACAAGTGGCTGCTGGTGTTTTGATGATGAGTGACTGAGAGATGGCACTGTCAGAAGTGCAAATGTAGCATGGGTGTGTTTGCTTCTACCAGAAAGAGAGATGCAAGTAGGTAGACGGAGAGGAAAAAAAGGTATAAACTTGTGTGTGTGTGTTCCCACCATGTCCACTGGGCTATGATTCATAGCTAAACCTTGGCTTGCTTCCAGTCTATTTAGTGCAAGCTGCAAATCCTAACTCTGTCAGATTGGCAGCATAGACCAGAGTGCTGGAGCAAACCAACTTAATACATGCTAAAAGTCCTTGAAGGAACTGCAGGACATGGGCAGAAGGAAGAGAGGTGGGGATCATGCCAAAAAGTGGTCAGGGCATACAATTCAAATACAAAGCAGGGGGCTGGAATGAAGAAGCAGAAAAAGAAGAAAAGATGACTGAGTAAAGCGGGAAAAAAAACAAAAGGAGAAAATATGTCCTCATTGGCCCTCTTCTGCCCTCCATCACTTAACCAGCGATTTAAGAGAGTGGGTGCAGCGCCAGCAAAAGCATTAGCTGAATTACTAATAAAGCTCCCCTTAAAAAGCCTGCAGTCAACTCCATGGCTCAGCCAAATGGAAGAATAGTGTGGAGAGATTTGGAGAGGAGTCAGAAAAGCGAGGAAGTGGGGACTAGAAATAAAAACAGGGTAAAAACAACTCAGAATTCTAATTAGGCAAGTGCAACTGATGTGTACAGTTTTTCACAGTGTATATGCATGTGAATGAAAATGAGCCAGAAATTCAGTCAAAGTCATTTCAAAGCCGCAAAGGCTTGGGCAAAGTAATGCAATGGCTCGATTCTGCAAGTTCCATTTAACCACGATCAAAATCCAAAAGAGAAAGAAGCTGTGTGATTGAGACAGTGGCCGTGCTGAATGATATCCAGCTACGTCATTTCCTAATCATATACCAGGGAGAAGGGTAAATAGAAAACTGGTAAAAAAATGTAAGGAAATGTTATCATTGGCTAGCATTTCTCAGTTCAAGATATTAGCTGAAGCACAAAGAAAATCAGCTCCCTCACTCTGTGCATTTAACGACAGTAGACTTAGAAACAGTAACTTAGAAATCTGCGTTCATTAAAGCAAATATGAAGAACAGTGTGACCTACATAAAGATACAAAAGGCTTTTTGTGTCATAAAAATAAGAGGCTTAATTACCATTATAACAAGTGTTATGCAATCCTAACAAAGAGTGCGGCAGAGCCCATCAAAACAAAAACAAATACCTGCAGAAGTTGAATGATATGTACTAAATTCTATTCTACATTCTGCAGAGCTACTTCAGGCAGAGCTTAGCTCCAGTCCCCCATGTTTATTGACCTGTCTCTGAGAGGCACCTGTGGCCATGAGCACCTTCAATAACTCACATCTTACCTGACCCTGACAAAATCTCTTTTCTCTGAAAACACACACTGTAAATCAAACTGCAGGCTGGCGTGAGGTTTTAGTTCTGATTTCTGTGCACATGAGGCCTGCTTGACCTGTCTGCCGCTATAACAAGAAGGCATGCTCAGGACAATAAAGCAGTGGGAGTGCTTATTTGGAGGGTTCTGCCTGTCCTCGTTTTTGAGAAGAACCTCTCGCCGGAATTTGCTCATCGGCCAGAATGACTGCTCAGTGGAACAATCTCTCAAAAGCTGTTGAAGTGGCGTGGAGAGTGGTTAGAAAAAAGCACCACTGCACATACATACATATCTAAGTTTTCAATGAGAATGTCACTGAACACACATTCAGGCTGTACCACTGAGAAACGGCACTTGTTTTCACTGTTATGCCATCCTGGCAAGCAGTCAATGAATATTGAAACTAGTGGAGACCAGGAATCCTATCGAATTCCATTTCTCCAATAATAAACTATGTACAGTGATAGCACCTATTCTGTGTATTTGTGTTTGGTTCTCTCTTTGTCTGAGAAAAAGAAGAGTGATGCTGTCACATCATGAGAAATTATTACCAAGAACTGATTTCTGAGGTGTAAATGTTACATTGTAGTAGAGTATTTTCCTTCTGCTGTCTGTTGTTTTAGTGCTCATAAATTTACATCGCAATTCAAAAGTTTGAAATCACTGTTAAAGTATGGAATCACTGTTTTCATCCAGGATAATACCAATTTTATGCATATGCAGAAAAATGAATACATTGATTTTAATATGCTAGTCCTGTGAATGTTTTAAATAATTAGCAGGACAATAGAAAGCTGTCAACAAGGCCATTTTAGGGACAGAGTTATTAAAGATTCTAAAAGATTTTTATTTCAAAAAGGTTGAGACAGGGCGACAAAAATCTTGTAAAGTTGTATACTGCTTAAAATCACCTGGTGGAACATCTCGCAACTAATTAGGTTAACTGGGAACAGGTCAGTTACATGATGAGAGGCGAAGGCTTTCAGAAGTAAAGTTGGGGAGCGGTTCAACACTCTGTGAAAGTATATATAAATATATATATAAATATAAATATAGGGTTTAAATGATTTGCAGACCTTTGTATTCTATTCATATTTACACATTACACAGTGTTCAAGAGAATTCTTGAAATATTGTTTAAAACATTTACCTTTTCGCGAACAGACTGTACATTTGTAATCTATACCAATTGTATAGCAACTACTATGGATAAAATATCCAAAAAATCATATGGCAAGTGAGTGATTATAGCAATTTACAGGGATCTACACTAAATGTGCAGTTGGCTAGTATATAACATTTCACAAGTTTAGAGCAAATGTTAATTTATAAAAAATATTTGGCTAAAGAATGTTCTTGATTAAGCAAATTATCAATATATTCTAGTAAATTTGAGCTGAACTCATTTCAAATACCCTAATTAAAATATTGTTACCACCATTGTATGTTTAGTCTGCAACTGGAGAAACAAATATTTTTGAACAGAATTAGTAGCTGGCCATATACAAAAAACAAACCACAGCAGTAATGTGAGATTTTTTACACAGGCCTTGGAGAATAATGCAAATCACAGTGTTCAGCTACTCCATTAAAGGCAGCCCACTTCTCATAGTTTCCCATCAAACCCTTCATTGCCTTCAGAATAATTATGTACGACTCAAAGGAGCCATTGCCTCTGGTAACCATGCATAAGAGACTCCAGCACTAGCTTGTATGCAAGTTTGTTACTAATGCATTGTGATCTATCAGAACACCCATAACATAGCCATTACTGCAGAGCCTCTACAATGCATGCATTAATGAACCACTAAATCTGGCAGCCAACTGTGTGTGGCTATGCTGAGTTGAGAGCACGTGTGTAGGAACAAGTTGCTTGTGCATTAAAAACACCCACCCTCTAGATTCATTACAGAGCTCCTAGAGCAGCAGTTAAAGAAGCACCAACTCACAGTCATTTAAGTATAACACATTCACTGTATCAGAGAGCTCTGCCACCCATAGAACATTTTGAGACATCTGGCAGTGAGTGTCCTTTCGTTTTTGTCTCAGGGGTAACATTAAGAGAGTGCCTTTTCAAAATGAACTGACCTCTGTTGCCCCTCTAGGAGACTCACCTGGGACTGCTGAAAATGACAGCCCCTGGTTTAGGCATAGCATAGTGAGGAAAATGCATGACCCACGTATGCCCTCTAGCCGAGGTGCTGCCAGCCCAGCATGAGCTGAGGAACAGTCAAAGCAACAACAGACTCCAAGAAATGACTTTCACACTCCATCTAGCCCATCTGTAAATAACAACACATTCTAGCTATTTTTGGCCCACTGCGCTCACTTGCCATAACTTTGCAGAGGTAATCTTCAAATACCTTGAGTATAACATATACAGTTCATTTACAGTCTCCAATTTTGCCTCAGGAATCAAGAGAGTTTGACTTAACTCTCTGGATAAAAACATAAAACACAGAGGAAGCTGCACACAGTTAATTGCGAATCAGTTAATGTCAGAACATGCGTTTCCATGACTTGCTGAATAAGTATGCTAAAAGAACAGCAATAAAGGCACTGACTTTGTGCAAGGGGACGTGAAGCGGAGTAATAGGATGAGTAACGGTGGTAACACAGAATGTTTCGTCAAAGTCAGCTCAGCACTTCAGCTGTGGACTATGTCCATGCCTGAGGCAACAGCAAAAAGCAGAGACTGTGAAAAAGCACAATCCTCTCAAAGCTCTCTTGAGGACAAAATAAACTTCTCAGCTGGAAACAGTGGAGGAAAAAAACAATTCGCTGTCAGTTTCATGACTCTTCATATGTGAGGAATCTGGTTTCTCTTTAATCATTTTCAGCGCTGAACTGTAGTAAAGAGGACAGTATCCGTGAAGAGTTCTTTTCAGACTTGGGTGGAAGTGTATGTATTGAGAAAAGAGGGGGCTGCGCGTTATAGCCCAGACCGGAACCCCATTGAGAATCTTTGGGATGTGCTGGAGAAGCTGTGGCCCAAATCTCCCATCATCAATACAAGATCTTTGGGAAAAATGAATGCAACTCTGGAGAGAAATAAATGTTGTGACATTGCAGAAGCTTGTGGAAATGCGTGCCATGATCAAAGCTAAAGGCGATCCAACAAAATATTAGAGTCTGTGACCTTTTTTTTGGCCAGGCAGTGTATAAAGACGATATAAATAAGAGAAGGGGCAAGATGGTCTGCTTGTGTCTGTGTGCAAGTGTGTATACCAATAATTATGAGTCAAAGTACTTCACTTTCCCCTTATTCTGTGATTATATTACATAGCCATGACAGGATACAGAAAATAGAAGAGGGCATGAAGGGAAGATTGCATGTGTTTTTACAAAGGAAGATGATTAAATTCAAAATCTGACGGGAGTAACTAAGTGTAAAACATGTACATGTATGCAGTTAGGAAGATGAAAAGATGTCAAAAGGATATAATGGGAGAATGAATAAATATATGGGGACCAGGCTTGATAACACTGTCGGGTAATTTGGTTAGATCCTACACACATTTTTTGTAAAGAGACGCATTCTGTGATATGTGTTTCCCACCATGTCATGCTTATTTTTTCTAGTTTTCCATTTCAGGAGAATGGTGTTCTTTGCTATGGTAAAAGCAATTAGTATACTACAGATGTATTGATTTGGGTTGGTAAGTGTAAAGTGGTCTAGTAAACAAAAGGATGCGTAACCTGGAACTTGGCAGCTAAGAGAAATTCAAATGCGCTCAGTTACATGTTGCTGAAAATGCTGTATAGGTGGTCAGTACTTTGTATCATGTAGGTTATGCATTTATGGAGCCCTGCAAACAAATATCAGATTGGGCAATTTAATATTGTTTTCTGTTTAAAGTGTGTTCTATGGAGGAAGGTCAGCTGCTATTTCCTTCAACTGTTCTCCTAATAAACAATTCTTAGAAGTGATATTCTAGAAAAAAAAAGTGTCCTTAAATATTTTACATATGACAGCCTCACACCTGTTTTAGACTGCAAGAGTTGACAAAGGACTTTTTTTATCTTCCCCATCTTCAGTTCTACTGCTCAAATTCTGAAAGTTGTCAATTTTGCTTTCCTCAGGCAGATATAAAATGGAATAACCAGTGAATTCAAATTCACAAAATACACTATATGGACAAAAAACACTATATGGACAAAAGTTTTGGGACACACACACATTACACCTATGGGAGCTTTTTATTACATCCCATTCTAAATCTATAGGTATTGTTGAGGTCAGGGTTCTGTGGGGGCCAGTCAAGTGCTTCCACAGCCAACTCACCCAACCATGCCATTATGGACCTTGATTTGTGCATCGAGGTGCAGTCGTGGTAGAACATAAAATGACCTTCCCTAAACTGTTGCCACAAAGTTGGCAGCATACAGTACAAAAAGTCTTCCCTTCACTGGAACTAAGGGGTCTAGGCCAACCCTAGAAAAACAACCTGGCACAAGGCAGTCAGGCAGGCAACATTCTACTGGCATTTGCCAAACCCAGATAGACTACCAGACAGAGAAGCATGATTCATCACTCATTTCATCACTCAGAACATATTTCCACTGCTCCAGAGTCCGGTGGTGGCATGCTTTACACCACTCCATCTGACACTTGGCATTGTGCTTGGTGATGTAAGGCTTGCATGCAGCTGCTCGGCCATGGAAACCCATGCCATGAAGCTACTGGCACAGTTTATGTGCTGATGTTAGTTCCAGAGGAGGTTTGGAACTGCAGTTACTGAGAGCGTTGACGACAGGTCTGCCACTTCCTAAACGCCTTCATTTTTAATACTTTTTAATAATATTTTAAATAAAAAAGTCTTTGTTATAGGAGGTTTTTATATGGGTTTTTTAGAACTGTATTTAAGATTTTTATACATCACACGCTTTTCCTTAAGAAAACATTGATGATTTCTGCCACATGTGTATTGAAACTAACAGGTAGCCAGACACATAAGAAAACGTGTAGGGAAACTGATGGACAGGATGTCAACAAAACACATCAAAGAGCTACATTTACTCACTACAACAGGTCTACAGTGTTAGGACATAGTAAGTACTGTGTTAATTATTAAGGAAACTAGACCAGTTTAATTAGAAAAGAATCAGATGTGCACTAAAGAACACCTCAGACTGGTTGTGCCTGCCTGTACGTTAGTGAAGGAGAGAGGGTGGAAGATAAAGAGAGAACTGAAAATGAGTGTTTGTGTATTCTTTCTCTATTCTTCTGCATCCCTCAGAAGCCAGTGGTGTGCGCTTCACTCAGCAATCAAGCGCTCTGATGCACGCTGGGTCGCAGAGAGAGATCAAACGGTCCTTATACAATAACATGAAGAGAAAAAGACTAATGGTTGCAGCACATTTTATTCCAGACTCTGAGAGCATGCTTATGTGTATGCATGCGATAAAGGGCTTATAAGTAGCGCACATCAGTGTAAATTTGCATGTGAGTGAACCCCTTTACAGGCATTAGCATTCTGCTTGGGTGTATGCCTCTGCAAAAAAGTGAATGGGTAAAAATTACGGCGCATATTATTTTGACAAACAGTGCCTGAAACAACATGTATGAAAGCACTAGAAAGCAGAAAATGAAAGCACAAATTGAATCGAGGGTGTGGATTTTAGTAAGGGTGTGCTCGGGTGAGAGTGCTTTTATGCCTGTCTCTCCCATACATAAAGCAGAGATGGATGTGTTACCATAGAGATCTGCATCTCCACCACCTCTGATGGGACCAGCTCTCAATCTCCTCTGGCACATTCATATAATGAGCACACTCAAGCACTCACTCCCATACAGACACCACTTTCACACCTCAAAATACAGCCCAAAATAAACTGGCAGAACGTTCCACGGCTTGCCTTATGCTCACCAACGCACAGTACAATGAGTGGCATTGCGATCTTCAAATAAGGCCAAAAAATGCAAATACAATTAGCCTACAGACATCCACAGTACAGCATGAACAATATGTCCAGTTTTCCCAATCAAAGCTGAAAAACTCAAACAGCTGAAAAAAATCATTTTACACTTTGACTATACTTAATCATCTACATTACGGAGAGAGAGAAAGCACACATGCACATTCCTGATTAGTAACAAAACTAAACAGCTCTTTTCACAGAACAGCTGTTAACAAACCATCTAGTTTTATGGCACAACAAGTCGTTGTTCTTGTTGTTTCTTCCATCTATATCTCATAGTTGCATCATGGATAAAATACTTCTTGGGGTGGTTGCTGAAGCTTTAACTTCATTAGAGAAAAAACTCAATGAGTTTTACTTATGAGAAGCCTTGTTCGTGCTGACCTCGATTCAGAGGCATTATGCAGTCTACAGCTGATAAAACCAATCTCTCACATAGGAGTCCTTGCAGGTTTGCATAATTCACTGTGTGGAGAGCCACACTGGCAGCTATCGCAGGTTCCCTCCTGGTGAAGGAGGACAAAGCGGAGACATTAGGCAGTAGTTAAGTCTCTGCAGAAGCAGATATGAGAAAGAGGATGTTCAGAGGCACATTCTAAAGTAGAGTTCTCCTGGGGGTAAGTGCAGCACCTGGAAACTTTTACAGATCAGGCTCATTAGCCAAAGGGTATTTTGAGAGAAGTGCAAAAGGTCAGGAAAAAGTTACTGTGAAGAAAGAGAAAGGAAGAGGCAATGTAAAAAATGAAGTAAAATGGTAGTTTTTGTAAGCATAGCAAGAAGGATATTCAGAACAAGTTTAGGAACAGTTTATTGAGAATATTGTTGTGCTCATAAAAATACCTCAGAGATGGTACCTTTATAGAAGACGTGGCCTTGTGCTAATAACACCTATTATTTTGGTGAATGGTTAAGTCATACATGGGGAATGGTTAAATCATGTTGAGGGAGGCTGTTTTTTAAGGGGCCTTTAAATGAGGCTAAAGTTGGCTTCCTATGCAGCAGCTTCTTAATCAAATGTTCTGTTCCAACAAGCCATGGCACCATTTACAGTAAAAGGGAAGCTGGCGAACATAAAAGCCAACTTGAGTGCTCACATCTTTAAGAAACTCCGAAGCAACTTTAATTTAAAGACATTTGACTCCAGACATTCTCAAACCTTGCACAATGTTGAGGCTTCACAAAGCAAAACAGGGAAATAAATCCACAATTCCATGTTAATTACTATCAACCTGTAAGTAGCAGCAATTCTGTATGATTTTGTCCAATTTTTGATGGTTCAAGTCAGAGCACCATATAAGGCAAAACAATTTGAGGTGTGATTTTTACTTGTTTTTTTCTTAAGACCTGAAGCTCTTTTTATCTGATGTCTGAAACTTAATTTCGTGGACTAAGGATGTCCTAAAACGAACATTGTAACATACAAGCAGTTGGAACAACGACATTTATGTTTAAAAACTCAATTATGCTAATGTGTGGGAATACCAGTGTCTTTATGTGGCTTTAATTTAATTAAAATGGGCTGCAATTAGCAGGATCACCAGACACACCCCTAAAAATACAGACAAATGTTCCTAAGGTAACAATACGTCAATATAACAAGGTGTTATTTCATGTAATTTTGAACCACCCAGCCAATGCATTATCAAGTAGTCATATAGAGTAAAGACCAGCTGGTGTTTCCAAATAAAAGATGAAAGGAAAAAGCTACAAGATTATGCGATGACACTGACGATCTGAAAGGTCACTGGGTTAACGGGGTCCAAAAGAGGTGTGAAAGTATGAGCACAGTTGGAGCTTGGAGAACATAATGGTGGTGGAGCTGATAGAGATCCAGTAATAAGTACCCTGTCTTTCTCTCACACACACAGGGAACTGACAAAAGCAACAACAAGAGTGGAGGGAGTCATGGGTTGGCACAGCGACTCAGCCTGCTTCGTTCTAAAAATGTCTTTGGGTCAAATACACACACACACACACACACACACACACACACACACACACACACACACACACAC
>CM067492.1:19114652-19157580 GCA_034552555.1 Semaprochilodus insignis
CACACACACACACACACACACACACACACACACACACACACACACACACCTGTTGCTAGGCAACAGCAATGCTCTCTTGATCAGGAAGTGAGAGGGATATAGGAGAAAGGAGGAAAAAGAAGAATTAGAGAAGCAGCCAGAGAGAGAATGACAGAAGGACACAAATGGAGCAAGGGAGAGATAGGAAGTTAATGGGGTGGTGACAACAGTCCTGAGTCAACTGCTGGACAGTCGTGCCAATCATAGCATCTTCAGCTCTTGGAGCGACGCAAGGCTCCTACAGGTGAGTAATAACAAGACTGTTCATCTAAATGGCGAGCTCTTGCCTAAATAGCCTTAACATTCCTAATGTCAGCAAGTTGACAACCAGCTCTAAACACCTCATAACCATCTAGACAAATCACTTGGCAAAACAACCAGCATCCAGAGTAGTCATTCTCATCCAGAGTACTCTAAATTCTCTTCAGAACACTCAGAACACTTAAATGTTGGCTTTGTTAACGACATCCAATTTTCTTACAAATGAAAAAAGAATAAAGAAAATCCTCCCCCTGGTGGCTCAAACCACTGATTAAAATCCTAATGTAGAAGCAAGTCTGACAGGCCAGGGGACTATTAAGTTCAATGGATTTCAAATATATGATGCAAATGCGATGATATCCTCAAAGCAATCCACTCTGTAAGATGATGCAAAGTACAGGAGGTGACAAAGCTTAGAGAGGAAGAGAGTAATAGGAGAAGCACTTCAGAACTTTTAAAAGAATATAACTGTCATTAGATTTTCTAATTCCAGCCATCCCTTTTTAAGTAAGCCTTGAAAAAAACAAAGCACATAGACAAGACAATTTACACATTACAACAAACTTTTTTATTTTAAAAGGCCTGTTTCTCACATCAAGTAAAAAGCACAAGTTGCTGCAAAGTTTTTCATCCTTGCTGAAAGTCTAAACACACTTATAAAAAAGAAAGTTGCACGCAGAAGGAATAAACTGACAGGAATAAAACTGGTGGGTAGGTTTGACATCATGAGACATGCAAATGATTCAAGTTCCATGCTCAGCCGCACATGTGACATAAACAAGGAGGGGCCTTATTGCTGCACCTGACTATATAAGGTTGTCCTGCTGCTTTCCATTCTGACTTGGGCTGTTGTGTTGGTAGCATCGTTTGCAAGTAAAGTATGCCTCACAGAGGAGTAACAGACAGCCAGACTGTCATGGAGTTACTCAGAATGGCAGCAGGTCATCTTCAATGACGATTCTCCCTTTTGTCTTGGTGGAGACGACCATGAATCTGTGTGTGGAGGCACGTGGTCAGCGCCAAGAGGAACAGTCTGTTGTCACATGTCCAGAAAGCCTGGTGTCACTCCACCTCCACCCCTTATCGCAGGACACCTTCAGGAACCTCTACAACTCCATGCTGAGACGTCTGACATGTTGCGTTAGCAAACACGGTGGCCCGAAGCCATACTGAGAGACACTACTTCTGCAGTACTACTTTGTTTCTGTTCCCAGATCTGTGACTTAACATATGACTGCATTAAGCTGTTTTAATGTTTCCATGGACAAGTAAAAGCAGTCTGAGATAAAATGATCACATTTTTTGACATTAAAGTTTTGCAGTTAGCTCTAACATTTAGGGCACAACTTTCCTGGACCATCCTACTGAAAAAAAGATAAATCCTGTGCCATTTATAGCCGTTGCTGATTTTAAATCTCAGATGAGTGAAGTCTTAAGCCCCTTTTTGATAAAAAAAAAAAAAATACATAACATTGCCGGATTAACTTTTCCAGTAATGCTGGCGAATTCCCCCTTTCACACTTGCAGCCTACTTCTGGAGCTTTGCTGTGTCTAGAGTGTTAATATATCAAGGAAATCAAGATGCAGGACATGAGGGTTGGTGGAAGATGCCAGGTGAATGGATCACTTTATCAGGACGTCACCCTTTTACCTGTTATGGTTTTGGTTCACACTTGAGGCCACCCAGATCATTGCTGAGGATTTTAGTTCATGCTCACACAAAACCCCATCAACTCCATGTGTGAAAATGGCTTGAGAGCATAGATTTCCCTGGTAGATTATGTGTCTTTTTTCTCAGAAGAAGTCTAAAATACAAAATCTTAAAAAGTCTAAAATCTTCTCAACACAATTTAAAACTAACAGTCTAAAGTCTAAACTTCAAAACTGAATCAGACTTGAAATAGCTCTTTGCAAGATATGTTCCGTGTTAACGTTGTTCAATGTTAAGACAATATAATTTGGAAAGAAATCCACCCCAGATACTGGACAGATGCCACCACCTCTAGTGAACAGGAAAAAAAGCACAAAAGCACTGAGTTTTCCACAGATATTTTTAACAGGTTTTCATAAAATGTGATTGTCTAATGTTGTTCAGGTCTTGAATTTTGAGTAAGAACTAAGCCATTTAAAGTGGTGCAAAATAACATGTAACTAATTGTCAGAAAAACACAGCATTTCATCTTAATATGCAACTTGTATCTCAAACATTAATAGGTCTTAGATCACAAAAATGTTCTTTCCATTTTTAATGTACAGTGAATTAGTAAATCTAATACAGAAGAAGTTTAGTCATCAAGGCCAGCCACTGGTACACGGTAATTAGTTTGTCCTCATTTGAGGAAGGCAGGAAGTGGGTCATGCAGGGATTTGTATACTTTTATGACTTATAAGCTCTGACAGGGTACAAAGCAGCCATTTGACAGCAGAAGCTCAGAGATGCTCTAAAGGATGAGAAAAAGGAAAGTAATTACATACACACGCACACATAATTTAGCTGTGCTAACAAATTTTACCACACAAAAGAACCTTCACGTTTACCTCAGTGGCCCCTCTCATAACTTTTTCCCACTTCAGCCTAAATGTCATGCCTGTCATGCACTGTCAAAAGGATTATCTTTATGACAAAAGCTCTGCACCCAAGTCCTGATGCTAATAACAAGTACGCCCCTGCCAGTCTCCACCGATGACGGGAGAAGATTATTCATACTTCTATAAATACAACAGAAGCGTATCAGAGCGAATGTGAGTGGGCCAGAGGCTGCTGTGCTTGGTGCAGGTCAGACTGCAGCAGCTGACCGCCTGCTCAATGAAGTGAACCCGCTGTTCAGACTCACACCTCTCTTCACTCTGCTCTCACTCTTTCTCTCACCCATCATCCCTGAGATGCAGTAGCAAGTGAGCCATATAGAGAGGCAGACAAACAAAAACAAAGAGCGGTATATAGAACAAAAGCAGCCCTTTTTCAAGAGCTGTGTATTCACTGCAGGTTTCCTGTTTGAAAAGGTGTATAGGGGGTTGGGTTGATGATGAATGCAACAGCCCAGTGGGAGTGGAGTTATGGAGGAATAATGCAGTGAAAGGACAGGAAAAGGAAACAGTCAAGGCGATCCCTAAACTAAACATTCATCCATCTCCCCTTTTTATCTCAACTCAAATACACCTATATACCCACTCCAGGATAGGACAGTGAGAGAGAGAAAGAGTGTAACAGAATGACTAATGGGTTTTGATTGGGAGCTAGTGAATCCACAGCACTCAAGCAGACTAGTGTGTGAGAGGCAGTCATTATAGCAGGAGTGAATTGGACAGAGATAACACAGCTAATTGCACACAGCCAGTCAAAAGAAGAATAAACGACTATAACTGTGACTTTTCTCTCTCCATGCAAGCCTGTTCATGGAATATTCTCAAACTCTCTAGCTTACATAGTAAGAAAGCAGATGCAAAAGAGGAAATCTATCAGTGGAGGAGATTTACAGTAGACTAACAGTACATTGTTTTGTCTTTTGACTCCACCCTTGAACCTTATTCTGGCTGCACACCTGGCACCTCAGTCTCATTATCATTTTTTATTTGCATCTAGTATTTCTTTGCTGGTTCTCCTGCTTTCCTTCCGAATACAGGGTTGACACCTGCTGAAGAACTACCTATGGTGAAGATAATGATGCAGATGGAAGGATGCACCCCACACATCCTTTCACTTAGTGAAAATTAAAGAGAGAAACCACTTCTTACCTATCTCCAAGGAGGTTATGCCCATGGATGCCTGGCCCAGCCCCGCCTTCCTCTCCCACTTGCCCTCATCAGGGTGGTAGACTTCCACTGATGCCAGCGGACTCTGCTGTGCATCCATGCCACCCATCACCACCAACTGGTCCCCCAGAGCCACAGCCGAAGCCCCCGCCCGTGCTGTGGGTAGTGGGGGCAGCTGGCACCAGGTCTGGGACTCCAGATCCAGGACTTCAGCCGAGTCCAGTGGCAGGCCATTCTCACTACAGCCCCCCAGCACGTAGAGTCGTCCAGCCCACAAGGCGGCCGTGCAGTACACACGGCCTACGGCCATCGGGGGAAACGCCTCCCAGTGTAAAGATTTCACAGGGTTCAGAGCCATCTCGGGTATGGGCATGGCTCCACGTGGGCACAGAGGCGACGGAGCATCACAGGGGTGCAGGGAGAGAGGAGTACAGAAATGAGGCAAACAAAACAATAGGCAATAAACAAACAGGGTAAAAGGAATCTCTGGAGTGGCGGCTGCTGTCAGTTTTCCAGAGCGACTTTTTCTCCTCTCTGAGAAGGCAGTGGGGGTGGTGGGGTGGTGGTGGAAGGATTCAACTGTGGTAAACTGCAGAAAAATAGCCTTCAGTCTCACTTGATGTTTTATTCATATTCATTGCCTTTTTATCAGCCGACCATCTATATATTTTTCACCTCCTTTCACTGCATAAAATGCGGAGCAGTGTGGTTAAAATACAGCGGGAAACAGAAATAAAGCGCTCCAGAAGTAAAACTCCAAAAGGATAAGGGGTGTTTGTCAGTGACCTTCTGTAATTCTGCCACTTGACCATCAAGTTAGGTTTCAGGTGTAATTCCTCTCAAGGTCCCCACAGCTAACGAGGGATGGAGGATCCTGGTCTTTTCAGCTTGAGTCTCAGAGTCACCAGAAGTAATCCACAGCTATGTCTTCTCATTCACTGCTAACTGAGAGATGAGACAGACATAAAGAGATAGAGAGAGAAAATATGAAAAGCATGACAAAGGGAGAAAAAACTGTGTGATGCTACTAATTAAAAAGAGTTAGCCACTGCAGTGGGTTCATTCTGAGCATAGCAGGAGTTGCAAGTCCCTTTGGGGCAGGAGCGATCCTCCCTGTGAGACAGCCATTCGTAGCCCTGTGTCAAGCAAACCCAGTCACCCACACGATTTGATGGCCAGAGCACTGACATTTACCATTTACAGCCTCGGATCTGGAAAGAAGCACAAGGGTTGCAACGGGGTGTGTGTGTTTGTTGTGTGTGTGTGTGTGTGTGTGTGTGTGTGTGTGTGTGTGTGTGTATGTGTAAGAGTGAGAGAAAAGTGGCGAGATTCAGAAAGCAGCAGTCTGGCCCTCTCCAAAGGTCAGTGTGTGTACTGAGAATTATGGCTACTGGAGAAGCCTAATTGGGACCTGGGCATCTCTAATTAGCAGACTTATTATGTGGTGTGTGATGTGAACAGCTGCCTAGGGCTGAGATGCAGGAGGAGAAGAAGGGACAAGGTGTGAAAGAGACCACGAGAGTGAAAACGAGCTATACATGGGTTAGGGAGATAGAGATAGCATGCAGAGGAATCCTTAGAAGCTTGCTGGAGCGTAGTAGTGAGAGGAATAGTGTGAGTGTCTGTGCTCTGTATGCCTGGAGAATAAACAGATGGACACTCGCCCCTCAGAGACAACAGCACTGATGGAGTAGAGCAGGGGAAACATAGAGGGAGACAAAGGGTGCTGAGTCAGATCTTTTTAGGTGTGCATCTACATGTGTAGTTGTATGTAGACGCACACCTAAAAAGATCTGTCAGCATTTACATGAAGTCGAAGCTAAAGTCAAAGCTCTAGGTGTTTAAAATTACCTGGGAGTACTAATGCTACAGTCTGTGCAGTACACCTATTCACCCATTCTAACACATGCCATGAAGGTGGTTTGGCAGGGGAGGGAAAGGAGAAAGGTAATTTAACCAGTTACCCAAAGCAAATGCTTCCCTTTCCATTAGCCTTCGGACTTTATTCCAATAAAATGAATTGCAGGCCTAGTCTTTGTCCTTGATGATTTGTGGATAAGTAGGGAATGAAGTATCTTTCATCAGATCCATTGGTCCAGTCCAGTAGTTGGATAGGCGGTTACACAACAGGTCTACAGCCCAGTTGCTTTCCTAGAAACACAGACAAAAACCAAAATAAACTCAAGGCTCAAAAAGGGGTAAGAAGAACAGTGAAGACAGAAAGAGAGAGAGAAATGGGGGGTCAGGGATTTTGAGTACTGTCTTTTGGGGATTTGTATCAGCCACTAATTAGGAACAGAATTAAGGGCTTACTGTGGGATGGGAAAACAACACAGATCACAGCTGAATCTCAAGACAACAACGAACATAACTGCCTGAAAAGTTTTTTTTTCCACCAGAAACCAAAAGCAGTATGTGTAGCAGTCTTTTAGGTGATTCACTTGTGTGATGTGCAAGCTTCATGGATGTCAGCGACCCTTTCAAATTCCATTTTGGACACCATATTTGTGTATGAACATTAACTACCCAACTAATGTCTTTACTTCCTTATCTCAGTAGGACAATTCACTTTCACTTTCCTGTGTATAACAAAGATACTACAAATGCTCGATACAGAAGACCACTCTCAAACATCTGTGGCATTTTCCACTGTAAGAATAGCAACATTATTCTGTTGTTGCCACCAGAGAGTGCAGTTCCAAGTTTTTCAACATTATTCTACCAGAGAGCCAAGGAGCCAGAGAGGGAGCAGAATAGGACTAAAACGCAGTTTAAATGGACTGACTGACAGTCTGTTCTCCTGCAAACAAATGTAAGTGAGAATATAAGTCATATGTAACTGCAAACAAATTTACTTCAATCCTAACAAACTAAAGTAGCATTAAATAACTTCCGCTCCACACAGAAACATGTTAAGTGCTCTGTGTGTTACAGCACAAACATAGAAACACAAACCCCAATTTTACAACGAGATAAAATCACAGCCAACGTGGAGTGAGGCGCTCTTTGTAAATGCAGCATGTCGGCTGGGATGTTCTTTTTGTCATATTGTGCTTTGTTGGTATGTCTGCTGGGATGTTAAAACGTTCAGTGTACAATAAGTATGTTTAAACTGCAGTTTAGCTATTGTTTTTTCTTTGAAAACGAAGACAAAAATACATCCCAGAGAGCAAAACTGTTCTGGCCCACATTCCCCATTTTCATCTGGTCCACTTGCCAGATGGGTTGATGGCACCTGGGTGGAGCGCTCCCAGTAGCAAGATGTGGGCCACATACACGCCAGCTTACGGCCAGGAGTGGACCAGATCTGTTTTGGGACAGGTGGACCAAATGCTTGGCTCACAGCAGATAACAAGTGCCGACAGTGGACCAGCAGTGCCTTATCTTTGCCAGGTGTGGCCTACATCTGCTTACTATCTGGGATTTAGCCTATTTATGCAATGGTGAAAAAGTGTCAAAATTACTGAAACACTGTCAAAACCGTGTTCAGTATTTGGCCTTCGGATTTTGACCAAATGTTTCATTTTGTTCGGTTTTGACCAAAAATGTTCTTTTTGGTGCATCCCTACAGAATATTAACCAGTGTTAAGTATTGGAAGGTAAAGTATATGGCGTAATCAAGAACGAAAGTGATTATTAAAATTTAAAGTCGTTAATTTGAAAATCTACTTTACAATTTGGTTTTTCTCCCTATCTTGTCCAAACCTACAGATACAATCTTTCAAAACAGATCAAGAACAAAAAAAATGCAATTTGTTCAGCTCAGCCTCCCTGTAGCACCACAGTTTGGAGCTATATTGCGTCTCTCACCTTAATCAGCAGTGATTCCTTCCATATGACAGGCCCAGTACACATACACAAACCACCCTGGGGAAAACATCAGGGGGCACAAGAGAAAAAGTGCATGTGTGTGAGTAAGGTTTATGTTACATTGCTGGGACCAAAACCTGTTCAAATCCTTTCGTCCTTGTGGGGACCAATGTTAATCATTACATATTTAGGTTAGGGTAAGGTTATGGTTAGGGTAGAGTTAAGGATAAGGTTAAAGTTAAGGTAAGTTAAGGTACTTTATTTCTACTTTATTTCCTTAAGCTTCAAAGCATAGTGCCCTACAAAACATTTCAGAAACCCCTGGCCAGAAAAGAAAACTTTCATAGCCAAACAGAAAAAGAAAATGAGGTGATTGACAGCATAGTTTTGTTACTAATCTGTGGCTCTGATTACGATTTCCATTGAGAGATTATACCTGTGGGAAACCCGGCAGAAACTCCTGCGTTAATAAGACACTTAATCAGTGTAACATTAGAATTGCAAAACAGCAAAGGAGGAATTTAGATTTTATAGATACAGGTGTGGTTAACATAATCCAATGGAAATTCAATATTTTATGAGAAAAGGCTAGGGTACACTTGAATACAACCTAAGTCAGTTAAAAAACAAAGTTACTGCAGCAGCAATGCTGAAAGACTGGACAAAATATAAAAGAGGAAGCAGATATGTTTTCCTTCTAGAAGTGTAGTGTTTGGGCTTTTTATATGCTCTACTTCTACATTGCAGAGTCTTTTTTTCTGTCAATCCTTTTAATTTGAACACAATTAAATAGTTATAGTCAGAGAATTCACTGTCTCCCTCCTTGTTTGGGCTTTAGGTCGCACTGAACAGGCTGCTAAATCTTCATCCTGCTGCCCTCCATAATCCATTTTTCTGAACGAAGCTCTCAAGCTGTTGTACACTTCCTACCAACCGCAAATTCAATCTGAAATTTTGATGCCGGCTGTCATTTATAATTCATCCCTGCTAACGTCTGCTACACTGTTTCCTCTCTCCTGTGCCAGCATCATGTCAGTCCTTGATTCCTCTGCTCTAACCCGCACTCTTTGACAGTCATCTCGCACAGGCCCCCACATTCTGTGGCGTTTAGCCCGCAGTGCAGAAACGTGATTATACCTCACTGAGAGGGTCCCGGAGTGAAAAAAGGTTTAGGTGAGGAAAGAAAGGGAACAACAAGTAATCTACGTTTAAAGCAGGCTTCCATAAGACAGAAAAAACAAAGACTTAAGGCTTGTATCCAAAAATAATATCATATATGTATCACGACTGTAATCCATTGCCATTCGATCCTCTACAAACAAGAATTCATGTTTGTGATTGGCCTTCAAAATACATGAGACAGTTACAATGTGCCAATTATTTTGCTATAGCAGCACAGATTAGGGAGGGATGAAAGAAATGGATTGACAGACACTCTGATTTATGCATGTGGATGTATACAAATACATAAATGGACATCTTAAGGCCATAGAAGAAGTGTATATGAAGATCATACTATAGGTTTAGACTGAATATTCATGTTCAAAATCACAAACAAAATTGCAACAACCAGCAAAAGGAGGACTGAATAAAAATAAGGCTAAGAAAGAAAGTACATATGTGGACACATAGTACTTACAGATATATACAGACAGCAACTTGGATTTAAGGACACAGAAACACAAATGGTGGCAGAAAACAGACATGCATTAAAATGAACATGATAAAATATCAGAGTTTCATGTGTTTGTGTGATAAACTGCAGCAGAAATGATACCTTGCTGCATCGCCCAAGTGCATTGCCCAATCAGACGCTCTGCTGCTTTTCTGCCCAACCGCTCCACCAGCAAAAAAAGGCTAAAAAGCAACACTCTCTCTCTCTCTCTTCCCTGCTGACAGACACCTTCTACACGCACCAACCGCGGTGCTGTAAACTTGTGATAAATATAATATTCAGTCTGAAGGACTAGCACTATGAAACAGCACTTACAGCAGCACCCCCACTCCATTTCCATCTACTGCATTAGCTACAAGACTGTGAAAGCATAGTTCTGCACGGTAATGAATTTAAGTTACTGTGTTTTTCTTCTACAGCATTTGACTTTTTACTTTAATTGTGCCCTGTCTCTCATGTTTACCTCAGTATGTTTTGAGCTCAATTGTCTATTATACACCACTACTTCCCCACACCGGGTCCTAAAAAATGTAACAATGTATTTTTCCTACAGTTACCCTAAGGTTTACAGTTTGTTATTTTTGCCTATTGTTTTTTGTATGTAATGCACATGTAAGAAGCACCTAAGAATTATGCACCTAAGAACAAGCATTATGTCTTCTAATTCTGTCTTTCAGGCTCAGCTACAGCCATTCATCCAACTATCTGACTACAGAGCTGCAGTGTCTTTCCCCCTTTGTTCTCCCCTCTGACCCCTCCTGGGACTGGACAACCTCATGGCAAACAACTGAAATTAAGACAGGCATGAAAATGCAAAGAGAGAAGAACATAGCTTTGGTGAATGTACTATTGCATTAAAAGAATGGTATACATAATTTGTGTTGACAGTGGGCTATTTGTGTAAACCCAGGTGCAGGAATGGAATGGAGTTGTGAGACACATAACAAGTAAAGTACGGCCAAACTTAAGTGGAGGATGAATTCAGAGAAATGGTGTGGGTGAACCAGAGTTCACCAATAAGCAGACATACTGCTTTCAAACATCACTGAACCATATTTGCTTTCATTCACCTCTCTTTTGAATGTTTAAATCAGCTTTAAAAGATCCAAGATTACCCTGTTGAAAACCAGCCTGCCAGTGATAAAGTAATATGTTATTTCTCATGACCCTTTCTGAACAACACAAATGTAACACAGAGGCACAGACAACTGCATGCACAAACACCTACCAAAAATATTTTCACAAGCCACCCTCAGCTGTATACACAGTGCACCTTCAGCACCTCTTCTGTGCTCCTCCTCAATGTCAGAGATTCAGGTGAAAGAATCCAAAGCTCTGAGAGAGGAGGGGTCAGCAGAGCGAGAGAAAAAGAGAGAGAGGAAGAGAGGTAGCCAGGGAGCCGAAACAAAGTCTGTCAAGTTGGTGTGACCATTTCTGTTAAACTTCATTTCTAAGCCGCAGGGCCGCTTGTAGAGAGACAGAGGACGTTTTCTTCACTGGCCTCATTCAGGCTCGGACCAAGCATGCAGACGGCGCTTTTCGGCCTTCAACTCCGCTTTATAATACTGACAGCTCCTTCACTGGAACCAGACACAGTGACACTCCTCTTTAAAGAGCCACAGACTCACAGCCCTCTTCAAAAACGCAATGACAGACCACATAAACGTCTCTGAAGAGAAGGACAGTGTATCAAAGAGCTCTGTGAAACAGCACTTACATTTACAGAGCCAACACGGTTTCCAGCTCCACTACAAATCTCTAAGAGAACCTACAACATTCATGTCACCATAATACTTCTACAGGACTATTTCATTAGCACTTATGGGAATGTCTACCTTGTTTGCATAACTCTTAAGCTAAGAATACCTTCAAATTGAGTAATGAGAAAAGATATTGTTCAGGATGACATTTCTGTTCAACTAAACAATTCCGTTTACTCACTCCCGCATCTTCTTGGACTACTGGAGGTCACAAACACCATCTGAAAGATAGATGATCACATTAACCCATTCTTGTCTATACAAGACTTTTACATTTTTCCCTACGTCGGTTTCACTGAGCACAAATCTGACAGCTAAAACAGTGCTAATTGTTTTTGCATTAGGGTTATGTTTTTGCATATTTTGTATATTTTCATGAAAAATTAATGTTCTGTTTATCACAGACTGATCATTTCTCAAGAAGCAATAAACAATTCACCATCCATATTTCAATTATCCCCTCCCCACACATGTGTGCTGCTAGGAGAACTGATTCACTGAAATCCTTCTTTTTGGCTTTATTTCACAGTTTTCTTGAAACACACACACATACACACATACTTTCACATAAGTTTTTGTTACCCATCCTTTAATCCCTTATCAATAGCCTGTTTTGGCTACAGAACAACTGATATTTTGTACACTGGACCACTGTCAACCTAGCAGTGAAACACTACTGTGCCTGAGACACTTAGACAAACGCAACGTACACTACCACGCTAGTGTTGCTGCTGTGCTGAGAATGGACCACCACCCAAATAATATCTAGTCAACAGCAGTCCTGGGTACAGAAACTGTCTGACGATGAATGGGGTAGAAGCATTATGCAGATGGGCTACATCGTAATCTAAAAGAATTTTCAAATTGCAAGAGCTGCCATTTTTATAATAGTCTACTATCATCCACTAACAAATCTGCCCTAATAAATTTGAAGATAAAAATACCAATTTAAATTGCAATAGCAATATTGATCATAAAAAAATTGCAATATGTTGCCCTAATCGTTCAGCACTAGCTACAATATATAACTGTATGCCTACACAGTGGAGTTATCGCTACTGTGTTTTCCAACTATATCTTGACCTCATAATTGTGGCTATTTCTGTGGTTTACTCATCTACACTCCTTCATTAATAAATGTCCCAGTACTGTTTATCTGATATGCAATGAATGTTGTGCTCTGTTAGAGTTCCTGTGTCTTTAAGGCCCACCTCCCAATGAGCCAAGTGTACTCTGACAGGTCAGCTGACCCACTCTGTTCTGACTGGGCAACCACCAGAGTGGAATTCTGTGACAGTTCTGCCCCAACACCACCGTGGCTACTCTTACAGTGGCATCGGTTCTGAGTCCAATCCTGAGAGTTAGGTGGAAAAAGCTGATAGACATGGCCCACCTTCACAAGCTGGGTTGGAACAGGATGGTTCAGAGTTCAAAGTTGACTGTTTTAGCTCTTTGTTCGCTGTGTGAAGGCATTGCTAGTTTGACGGTAGGCAAACAATAAGGATTGTGTTCCCAGATGATGCTACTCTGTACCAGAGAAAATGCATGCAAAGTCCATGACATATTTTGGACATATAACCGGGGTTGAGAGGGTTACTTGAAAAATGTATTCCATTATGGATTACTGATTACCTGATAAAATTAACTGTATACTAATTCAAGTATTTCTAAAAAAAGATCATTGTGAAAACTTCAGTACAAATAATTTACTAATTTACACTCACACACGCAAAAATTAAAGTGATCACTGCTAATGATGCATTATGTAAAACCAGAGTAATCATAATTAGATATTCAGAAAAACTCTGACAAGTTTTTTTTTGACAATAAAAATACAATAGCCTACTTACTAAAATTTCTATAAATTGGCTGAATAAAAGACCACAAACTGCTGCTGGGGAGGGGAATTCTTCAAAAATCTATCCTGGCAGCAGGACCTCCTTAAAATGCATCTCTCAAAATGAGAAACAACTCAAATCTACAAGATTCATGTGAGACATGTAATTCAACATTGCAAATTTGGGCAAAAGGTAACAAGCTTGCATGTATTTGGTGTTATTATAACCCTGCAGGTAATCAACCACATTTCTGTAATGTACTCTGATTACTGTAACGGAATACAGTTACCTTTTTTTGTATCCTGATTACATAATGTCATTACATGTATTCTGTTACTAACCCAGGCTGCATACAACCCACTCCTAGCATGGATGATTCACCAACATGAATGCTTAAATGTCTGTATAAAAAAAGTTAGAGAATAGAAATGTCTGTTGTAGCTTATCTTCTTCACTCCTAATATGCCTGTAAAAGTTGTGTAAAAGGGTTGCAAAGTGGAAAAGTAATGAGAAAAGGATTATCATTGTAATGATCAGGAGCCCAGTGGAAATGAACATCACTTCTTGTGACAGTGCATTTAATCGAGCTTCCCTGTACAACAGCTCTTACATTATCCTCCAATTCCATTCTGACACAGAGACACACACAGTGACACGTGCACATTCACACAGATGCAAATGCTGCTGACTAGGACTCCATTTCTTAGAATAATGCTAATAACATCTCATCTACACAAAGTGCAGGTATGCAGTGCAAGGAGCCTTTATGAGGTTCCTGACGTATGTTTGTTTATAGAAATGGCATCGAGCAGTGCAATCTCACACTGCACTGTGCATCCTGAGCCATACACAGAACACGAAACACAAGCACAGTATTACTGAAGCTATGCATTATTACTGATGTGGGAAAAAAAGCCATTTTACTGAACAGCCTGAGTCTGGTGCTTTTAAGGACCCTTGATAGGTGTGCTATGGTCTCCTGGTACTCGGTAACAGCATTTAATTAATGTTGCTCACTTAATAAAGAGAAGAGGACTGTGGGGCTGGGTGGGTTTAGGGGTCGCAGGGTTAAGTGAGAACGCTGATAGGCCATCCGTCAGCCTCAACAACAGCATACTGCCACTGAAGCCACTGTGCAGCAGGAAGGGAACTCGCCCCACAGGAAGTCCTCACTTATATGATATAATCAAATAAAGGGTGAGCCCATTTGGACTACATTCCCTGTTTACTTACTCTTTTATAGAGATGAAAAAACAGAATAGTCCTTACTTCATTTTCCTTATGCATACAAGAGATAAATAAGCACTATGAGTAAAATAATAGGTAAATGAAGACAAAATAAGCCCTTACTGAATAGCATAAACGTACTCATAAATTGCTCCACTAAGTGTTGAGAGGTTTGTCTAATAAATATCTTTGACCTTTGGCAGCTCTCACTTCTTTTCTTTTTGTACTTCACAAGAGAGTATGTCCAGCTTTTTAATAACCCACAAATGCAACCCTACAGTGAGCGTCTGAAAGAGAAGAGATAAAACCAGTACTAACTGCCGGCCCGCTCTACTGCTCCTATCTGCCTCCTTGAATCTTCCAGCTACTCAATGGAAATTAATTAAATCCAGTGACTGGATAAAGCAATTAATTGGCAAGTGCTCGGACACAAATGGTGTCTGACCAAATAACAAAGAAACTGTCAGCATTAACGCCCCTCTGACTTAGCTTTGCTAATTTACATTCAGTCATTTATTTTCTCATTGTGTGCTGCTGATCAGGTTATAAACTGTAGCAAAGCGTGTCAGAAACACAGCAACAAAAATGCAACCACTTAAATCTGGATTACAAATATGATTTAACTCAGAATTTTCCTACTCCATTACTTCACACTCCAGTTGGATATTAACCTCAGGCCACAGTTGGACTGACATCAAAATAAAGACTAAGATATGTTTTCCTATGTTTTGCATGTTGCAGTGCTTTGACAGTGCTTGGTGTTTCTCTACCATCTTATTAGATTCAAGGCAGTTATTTTGTATTAGATATATAAGAATTATATGTTAAGATTTTGTGCTACAGACACAAAGTTAAAACCTCAGTCTAGAGCAAAACAAAAAGATAAAAAGCACACTTTTTCATATGATTCCACAATAAATCTTTAATTACCAGGTGTCAAAGCTTCTACACATACTTTAGCATCTATGGTAAATAGGAGAGGCTATGTGTCAGCACTGCATGTGATTATGCAAATAGCTGCCAAGAAAGCACGGGTTATCACATCCACACATGAGGCAGTAATTACAACCTCCAGGGCATACTAGAGAAGGCAGAGAAAAAACACATTCAGCACTGGAGTACACTTAGTAAAAAGCAAACTGCAGTCTACAGATGTAGCAATACCTATAGTATGGCTAGGCAAAGAGAGCTCACGATACAGCTATGCAGTGCCCCATAAGCTCTTGCTGAGGGGTTCACTAGGGTTACATGTGTTTAATGATACTAAAACCCACACTGCTTTTTAAGAGAGTCAGATAAGAGAGAGGGATGCACAGGATACACAGGTCCGTAGAGAAAGATAACACTGTAAGCATGACTTTTATATGATGGTGTCTGAATTTAAAAACTATTAAAGGGGAACTTCACTGATTTTTCAAACATTCTTCCTATTTAAATGATTGTGATGTAAACAAGACCATTTTGAGCGTTTTGGTGTGAAATGAGTCAGAACTATTCACAGTGATACTGACAGGAAGCAGACGTCTGAAGAGTTTAATGCCTCACAGCTCCCTCACAGAAAGTGCCTTATGTCTGACACACGTTTCATAATAGTTCTGAAATAAAGTTTTGGCTTTAAATCCGCTCTTCGCACGTGTGTACATGCAGGGACATTGTGAGGCCAAACAGCCCCCAAAGAAAACTTATTACTTTCAGATTCAGATCTTTGACCTTTTACCATCATCAACATTATATCTAAAAAAACAGAAGAAAGATGTAGTTCAGGTTTTGAATAGTACATAACAGTATATATATATATATATATATATACACATACATAATAGTATATATATATATATACACATTTGTGTTGTATACACTGTGATACTTTGTACCTTTGTACCAGACAGAAAACTGTCTGTAAGTTCTCTAAAATGAACCATTTCACAACAAACCACACTGCGTGACCTCGTTTACATGTCATTTGTTGAATTATGCAGAATTATTGAGAAATCGATGGAAATCCCCTTTAAGAATGTAAGAAATGGCAAATGAAAGGCAGAATAAAGAGGTGGGATGCTGTCATTACCGAGAACCTTAAAATGTACTTAAAATATCTGTGATGAAACGTCTGGAAAGAAGAAAGAAAACGAATGATCAAAGGGGGACAGCAAAAATAATCAATGCAACAGGTTAGTAATACAATTATAGAAGCTTAGGACCAAAACTGTGAAAGCAGTGAAATCCTGTGAGATTTTAAACACATAACAGTCGGGACAACAACACAGACCTTACATATACTCTGCTGGAGGAAAAGCCATGTTAACACGCATAAACTGCCAGGTGTTTTTTACAAACCCAGGCGGAGATAAAACACAGCAGCGCGCGCAGCACAATACAGCTCGCTGCTCAGAATGTTGCTCGCGCGCCAGAGCAGTTGGTGCTCGCGGCGCTTCTCACGCGGAACATCCGTTGGGAATCCAGTGAAAAACCGTTACGGTTCCTGACTGCTGTACATTTACCGCGAACCTAAAAAAACAACAGCCGTCCACCACAAAATTCCTGATACCAGTGGTGGAGTCGGCATGAAAAGGGGGTTTATAGTAAGTGAGGTCCCACCAGGACATTCAGTTTGGACGGAAAAACTGTCTACCGCATTATAACAGTCCTGCTCTCTTTGACAGAACAAAAAGCGACTGTATTTTTAATTACCCCTGGCACATTTTTCTTGCGTCTAATGCTATTCAAAGGATATACACGTAGGCCCGTTGCTGCAATAACGCATCCTTCACTTAAGCACAACCACAGCAAGCTAACAAGCTAGCTAAGTTAAAGCAAAACTTCAAAACGCAACCGGTCTTCGCTTCTCGTTCCTTTAATTACCTTTATTTTGTTCCCGTCCAGGCGAAAACAACACGGTCCACGAGACTACGTGTAACCTCCGGCAAACTTCATCCAGACTAACATTTTGATAGTCTCTCCCCACGCCGGAGAGGGCTCTGGCTTCTGGTCTCCGTGAAGTAGCTCGCTTTTTTCGGTTTCGTAAAAAAGATGCTCAGGCGCATGAATATTACCACTGGCTCGAGCGTTTCTTTCCCGCCCGTCTTCCGACAAGCCCCGCCCCCTGCGCTGGGATTGGATAGTTCTGCATAAACACGGGCGCCGAGTGAACTACTAGCAAATCATACAAGCGGGCGAGTGAACTACTAGCCAATCTCAGCGCAGGATGCGGAGCTCTGCGGAAAACGGGCGGGAAAAAAACTCATGTGGGATAAAAATCCTGCCTCTCTTCGCCCTCCCTCCTTACAGCTCTGCGCTGGACTGATGCGCACATGGCGATGCCTGCATGCGGAACATTCATTCACTGGAGCAACAGACGAACAATTATGCTCCTCTCAGTTCTCATATGATGGGTTGTTTAAATATATCAGAATATAAAATACGAAGTGAAGTGGAGAAACTGTTTACGATTAAAACCTGATGGCTCTGTTTTCTAATGGGGATTGGCTTAATGGTTGCCATTAGAGATCACTAGTTTCCTGTAGGATACGTATAGATGCTATCGGCAAATCTTCAAATGCATCTGAAATAAGTCGCAGAACACCTGATAAACCATAAGAATCATTTACATCGTGCTATCAATATCAGATCAATCACCAAATCACAGTATACCGTTACTGACTATCAGACACCACCAGTTTGAATGGTCTCTGTGATGTTTTTTTCTGGGCTGGTTTATTTTTAGAGGTCGACTCTAAAATAAAAACACCGATTATAATAATAGAAATCATAATAATGAATAATGTGAGAAGTGCAAACACACACACACACCAGCGCTGCATTGAAGTTTGAACATGACGGAAGGACAGCTGTTTCCGTGAGACGAAGACTCCGATAATTGAAAAAGGTCTGGACTAGCACCAACAGGCCGTAAGATTAATCGATATTTGTCTACTTTGATTGCTGGGGCTCACGCTGGGGACTACAGTGGAATGCATAAGGCAAGCATCTATTTCCGTCCCTGAAACAACGAACAGACATCACGGAATTCTTCTTCTTTCATTTCCACGACAGAGAGCCGCTGCTGCCCCCGGGGTTCCTCCAGAGCTGCATCTGTTCTGCTTCTGACAAATAACAGCGGCTAAAAAAGCCCATCCGGCCAGTAGGCCCACGTTTAGTTACCTTTGCTGCCCTCTAGTGTCCTCTGCGGTTAGCAACTCATACAGTAGAGGGATCCAGGTGATCCAGGTGATCCACAGAGCCACGCCTGCTTCTAGTGGCACGTCTGTTCTTATTCTAGCAAAATCACACATATTCTAGGGTATGGTCAAAAAAGCAGGCGGAGATTCGCGTAATACATTCGTAACGTAGAGTAATGTGTTACTGTAAAGGAAAACAAGTGTTCAGACATTATTTGTTATTCAATATACATACAGCGTATATACTTGAGATTTACACAACCATATATTGTTTTTGTAGCTATTAATATGAATATATAAATGCTTAGATAGATAGACAGACAAACAGACAGACAGACAACAGCTGTGCTATTGCAACATATCACAGTAATGACAAGGACAGACAAAAAAAGACAAGCCAGCAGAACTCATTTGGTACATGACCTAACCAATCTCCTAACTCCTGAATACCATTAAAACTGAAGTGTGCGGGAAGAAGGTGCCTAAAACCCCTTCTCGCATTGCCCACCATTACCCCACTACCAGAGGTAAAAGGTAGCTACCGGCAGAGGCTGCAAAGAACTCCAACCTAAGTTTTCAAAGTCACCACCCATCCACCCACTGCTCCCTAAATCTGTCTTCCATCACAAAAAGATACGGTCTGAACTTGCAAAATAGGATTTTGAAATAGCAAGTCTGTCACAGGGACTCTTGTATCCTTGGATAATTGAAGATGGTTTCTTAAGAAGAATTGGCCTAAACTGAACCACAATTCTGCAAAGAGCGAATTACTTTGTACTGTAGATCTCTTGGTGCCGTAATTGCCAGCAATGGCTTCACATATTACAAATATTCTTATTTAACACTCAAATAAAAGCTGCTATGTGGTGGTCCGACCACTGATGAACAAGGTAAACGGTGGCTAATAAAGTATGCAGGGAAACAGATGGACTACAGTCCGTAATTGTAGAACTATAAAGTGTGCCTATATGGTAAGCTTACTGTTTATTTGCTAAATGTAACTCACAGGAAAAAAGCGTAATTTGTGGTCTGTGCAGCGTTTCTATTTTGTGGCCTTTTTGCTCACAACTCTATATAGTATATTGTGGTATACTGTTATAAAAGACGATGTGTTATGTGGCCACAAGGAACAAACATTTTGTGAGCTATGAATAAAAATAGAAAGGAAGAAATATTGCCTGAACACTGCTAAAGCATCAGGTCCCTGAATAAGAAAGTAATTCTTATATACAATTTCCCACCAAACATTGCAATGCCTTTATGACTTTCATTAGCTTTTTTTATACCCAAAATTCCGATTTGCTTGGTTTATGTGAACATATGAAAAACATTTCGGTCTGTCAGATATTAACATAGCACGCTGTTGACAGCAGATAGAAGACAGCACACACCAGCAACATGAAGTATTTGGGACACCTATATGAAACGCAGAGAGGGAGAACCAATGCCCATGATTGCAGGCATTCAGCCAGCAGTGATGCTCTCCATGAGTCATCCGGTTAGTGCCAGCACCATCAGAAGACGGCTGCGCGACACAGGACTACATGCACACAGACAGTTTTGACAACTGCCCTTAACACCACATCAACCTCACCAAAGACCGTAATGGTGACATCACAGACTGTCATGAAGTGACTCAGAATAGCAGTGGGTCATCTTTAATTTTGTCTTGGCGGAGACAAAAAACGAATCCATGTGGAGGCACCATGGTCAGCGCCAAGATGAACGGTCCAGAAGGCCTTGTGTCACTCCACCTCCACCCCTACCGCAAAATTTGCAGGAACTGTTCTGCAGGAAATATTCAAGCTGGATGGGATAGATTATTGCAGGACACCATCAGGAACCTCTACAACTCCATACCGAGACGTCTGGCATGTTGCCTTAGCCCAGCGCCATACTGAGAGACACTACTGATGTATGTGTAGCTCAAGAAATATTACTCATGTCGGTCTAAATTTATCATCATTTATTGTTCCTGGAAACCTTTTTCGTCCTTCCCAATAGCATTGCAATCCAAGACTTCCTTCTGTGTGCAACTGTTCTTCTGAAGATGAGTGTAATATGAAGTAAAAAAATGCTATGCTGAAATGAAAACTTTTTGGCAACAAACACTTGAGGTGGACTTAGAACAGACACAAAGATAGGTATGCAGAAACATACCTAATCTCCACTGTGAAGTATGGTGGTGGACCTGTGTGGCTGTTTTTCTTGTAAAAAGTGTGAACAATTTACATTAAATTAAAAAACAGAAATGTCAAATTGCTGCAAAACCGGCATGCAGTTATGTTTCAGGCAAATATATAAATGATGACAGATGTGGTCTGGTTATATGAGGGCACACACACATGGCAAACAAGCTCCAGCTGTCCCAAGCAGACCACCAGTAGAGAGGATAATTTGATCCACCAACAATCACGAGCAGCTCCCACAGTTTCCTTGTCCACTATCCAGACACAGGTGGCACCTTCGTTACACATCCCTGTATGTGCACGGATTGATTGCAGGTGCTTAGCAGAAGGAAATTTGGTTTCATGGTGCCCATTACGTGTCCTGCCATTGTGACAAATTAGTGACGAATCCGGGTTCTGTTTGGGATTCAATGACCTCCTGGCGAGGACTTTAATCCTGCCTTTGCTGTGGAGTGACACACTGCCCCAACTGCTGGTGTAATGATCTGGGGAACCATCCAATGCGACAGTCAGTCACCCCTTGTAGTGATACGAGGAACTCTAGCAGGTCAGTGATATGTGCAGAACATCCTACGGCCACATGTGTTGCCTCTTATGGCAGGGCTTCGAACTGGCATTTTTCAGCAGGATAACGCTCGCCTTTGCATGGCAAGAGTTTCCCAGGAATGTCTCTGCTAGATTGCCACACTTTCTTGGCCTGCCCGGTCACCAGGTTTATCACCAATCAAGCATTTATGGGAGTGGCAACCTGCAAGTGTGCAGGATCTACAGGCACAGCTGCAACATCTGTGGGCAAATGAGCCACAGGACGCCACATGGATGGCTGTATGCCTTCATGCCCAACCGTATCTCATCTTATCTTATCTTATAGGCTAGAGGTGGACCAACAGGGTGCTAGAGCCTACTTTCAATTTACAGTTTTCCCCAGTAAATGTATCATTTCACTCTAATACTGTAATCATTAATACATCATCATTACATTCACACATATACAGTTTCATTCGATTCCAACAACTCCTTCTTGGTCTGTCATCTTTTGTCAGTGAGTGTATTTAGGTACACGGAATCTCAGACCCACAGCAGACATAAAATTAAAACCTGACTGCATCCAGCTGCAACTGGGCTGGGGTTGGATCTTCCAGTTTGTCAATGACCCAAAGCATAACACAGAAAAGTTTACTGACCACAGGATCAAGGTTTTTTATCTATGGAGTTTAAGTCAGAGGAATCTGAAGGATCTGGAGAGATTCTGTATGGTGAAATGGTCTCAGATAGCTTGCCATGTGTTCTCCAGTCTCTTCAGGTATTATATTAGAAGACTCAGAGCTGCTGTCTTTGCAAAGGGAGGCGCACAAAGTGTTAAATGAAGCGGTGCTATCAACTGAGGCATACCTGTATCAGAGGAAAAAAAGTAATTTCATAAAAGGATTTTTCTTTTTTCCAATCATTGTACTTCATATAATGGACGGATTTTTGTTCATATTTTGAATGAACGATCAAAAGGATAAACAATAAAGAAAGTTGGCTCATGTTTAACAGGACTGCCAATATTTGTGGAGGGCACTGTAGATGTAGCAGTAGCATTCAAATGTAGAACACATTCACTTTCCTGCCTCACATTATTTACAATAATTGCAACACAGATAAGCCAAAAATAAATATGCAACTTAAGATTCAATATTCAAGTGTTAATTGTCACATGCACAGAGAAACAAGCAGTTGCACTGTACAATGAAATTCTTACTCTGCACTAGCTCCTGGACTTCAAATACTAACAGTTACAATATAAATACTACGTACTAAATAAATAAAGAATAGACTAGAGAGAAGAAAAATAAATATGTATGTATATAAATTAGAAAAGTTACAATACATGCTATAAAAGACTGAAAGGTATAGGAGCAGAACATTTGTACAGTATGCAGTATTAGTGCAAATAAATATATCCTTATATACAGGCGATCCTTATAAAGGGTTTATGAATATGTTAAAAGTGGTTTATTGGTTACATGGTTATTAAGTAGATCATAAACATCTTAAAATCATTCATTTGCAGTTGCAACCCATAAACAAGAAGGGCTACAGTAACCTGTTGTTAGTCCAATGGTGAACCAACATCCTTTTGTACTGTTAAAGCTCAGATTATGATGTTTATGTATCTTACTTTTTC
The DNA here is from genome assembly GCA_034552555.1 of Semaprochilodus insignis. NCBI lineage: Eukaryota > Metazoa > Chordata > Actinopteri > Characiformes > Prochilodontidae > Semaprochilodus > Semaprochilodus insignis. The sequence continues at coordinate 19,137,553 of CM067492.1, forward strand.
CCTTTTTCATCAGTCAGCAGTAAACTTGCCAGCTTCAGAAATATTCATATTTATTATATTTATCATATATATGAAGAGCTTACCTGTTTTATTAATGTATTAGAACTGCTTATTAATACTTTGTAAACTGTTGATGTAACATGAATTAACTGTTAATCTTTAATAAGCTAATTTGAAGCCATTCCAACCAAAAATTCTAGTAAGCAGAAGTTCTTACCGAACTCAGTGTGTGGTTTCAAGGCGTGTGACTTGATCCGCTGTAACATAACGCCATACCAACAGTCAGCAGTCATCATTTCCCCATTAAAAAAAAAATCTTTCACAACAGAACATCCTGCGATCTGATTCCAGCATCCCTGCAGCTCTGTTCAGATGACAAGATGATAAAATGTCAAGAGACACACACAGGTGAACAAGGGAAAATTGTAGACATGCTAACAGGACAGAGATGAATGCCTTGTGAGTCACTATTCCTGGAAATTGAGCATGAACATAAACCTTTGTATTGTCCTCGAGCCATTAGGCATGAGCACAACGCACTCCTCTGTGCTGTAAGCAAGACAGCCTGAGCTCCAACTGCAGACTAATTATGCCACAGCACCTCATTTCAGCTGTAATGAGAAAGCTCAAATTACTGTGGAGGCCGTCATCAAGCAAAACACACACGCTTTTAGGAGAATGGGATTCGGCAGCTGTGACAAAGCTGAATGGGACTGTGTGTGAGATGAGGGTGGGAAGAGAGAGAGAGGGAGAGAGAGAGAGAGAGAAAGAGAGGGAGAGAGAGCACCGATGAACTTTGCAATAGAAGCTTTGTTATGCTGGATTATAACTAATTATGAAGAAGGAAAATTAGATGTATTACATAAACTACTGTACAATAAGCCTATTTATGTGTAATAGAGTTAAGGACCTTTACACAATTTAGATTATTGCTGGGTGGCAATGGGTCAGTGCTGTTCTTACTAATAGATGGGGCACCAATGACCACAGTATAGAACTGATTCTGGACCTCAACCAGGAGAAATTCATGCAAAATTACTGCTAATACAAACCATTCCAAACAGTCCAAAAAACAGCATCAGATACAATACATCCTATATATCACAGCGGTGAAGGACATGTGATCACAGAGTGCATCGATCACCAGAATCACAGGGGCAGTAAAATGGAGGTATTTTTCTGTTTTCTGAGCTCTGTGTATTGAGTCAGTTAAGCTGATAAGATGCTCATTCGCTCTGTTTGCTCCTCCTCGCCTTATTGGATTTTGCAAGCTCACACTCACACAGACCCACACACAGCTTTTAGTCTTGCAGCACTACTATCCTCAGACTCTAGTACACTCTGTGCACTGCTGGAAATTGATCTTACTAACAAGGAACTGCTGACCATCAGCCAGCATCATTCACCTGAGAGGAGTGCACTGTGTGAAGGGAGAGCAGGAGGAGATCGAAGCTTCAGTTATGGGTTTCCTCCTCTCAGGACAGTCTGACCACTTCAGCAATCTCTTCAAAATGACCACCGAGAGGACAGTATTTGAGGTGGAATGGTGGAGGAATGCCGCAGAGTGGAAATGGAGACAGCATTAAAGTGCAATGCAATAGAAAACTGTATATACATTGGGACATTTGAATAAGCAGAATTTTGTACATATATATTGACATACAGTGAACCTCAAACTCTGTTGTCTCATCCTTCAAATACAATCCTGCATTTACAACAACAGTGCAATAAAGCAGGCCAACTCTAAAATCCAGTCTTAATATTTACACTCCCAAAATGTACATAAAACAACAGAGCAACAGCGAATGGTGGACGATGTGGAGAAGTCAGTTGCAGGGTTTGAAGGGGAGGTCGGCACTTTTCATATCCTTTCCAAGAAATTTAACTGTTAACGGGCATGGCTGGTGATCTTCCTCAAGCAAGACTGGAATTGGCTTCCTATTCGAATGTTCTGTTTCACCTTAAATGCTGCAGCATGTGCATGAACCACTTAAGGTGGAAGGGAAAATTTGCTAAACAAGCTGGCAAACAGGATTTAATAAATACATTTTTAATAAATTGAGAGATTTTTGTCTGCTTACTGGAGATATCGATACTGTTCCAACTCCGAAATGTTGCAAAAATACAGATTTCTTTCCCATTATAAATTAATGGGGTGCAAAAGTACATGCCTGTCTACTGTTCAGGACAGAACCCCAAGCATGAATTCAATGTTGGTCTGACTTTTTTTTCCATCCTTCTCCCACAGAGTCCCATTCATTTTCACCCCCATTCAAACCTTATTATTTCTTTTAACCCCCCAGACACCAAGCTGCATGTACTCACTCAGGGCAATTCCCCAAAACTCTAATCCACAGACATACTGACCTGCATTCCTCTATGTATGTTTTTTTCATCCCTTGTACCTGCCATAGCAGCCACAGCAGGAAGAGGGAACCAATTAAGCTGTGCAAGCATCAGCACTTTTCTAGTTCAGAACTGTTAGCTCGCTCTGTACATTTGAAAAGCAATGAGTATAATAATAATAATAATAATAATAATAATAATAATAATAATAATAATAATAATAATAACAACAATAGGTTACATTTATATTGCGCCTTTCACAAGTGTAGGTAAATGTTAGCTACTAGCTAAGTAACTTTGGCATAGCTTACTAAATAATATGATGATCAAGGTTATTTACATGGAGGTTTATTTTATTCTCCTGCCCATGTATTCGACATGTTGCTTTAATGTGATCATCCTGTCTCACTGTAAACCAACCAATCTGAGCAGAGCTCATTAAAATATTCATGAGCTCACCAAACGGGCAAAACAGCTCGCTGAATTATAGACCAAATTGTAGGTAGAATATCATTTTAAATGGGCCATAAAACCACATCTTCACATCAGAGAACAATTTACAATGCTGAATAAATGCATTCTATGGCACCTTTAAGGAAAGAATGATAATATGGACTAGACGAAGAAGTTTAGAAAGACGAAGAAAACTTTGAATAGTAACAGTGATGTGCTATCATTTCTCAGTTTGGAGTTAACACATTAAGAGAATCACACTTCACTAAATATACATACGCATTCTTACAGTAAGGATATGAATGGATATCTTTATTCCGCTAGTCTAAGATTGTTACAGTATAATACTGACCAACTACAAGTGTCATACTTCATACTGAAACATTCACAGACACACATCAGTCCTAGAACCACAGTGTACTCTGGAACATTCAAATGAGTAGGAGTGGATATGCTTACAGCAAGCCAAAAGTAGCAACTAGTTATTTACTTAGTGTCATGTGTATCAGTAACATTTTGATGGATTTGTATTTTTCTGATCATTATCAAAGGATAGTACTTCTACTTCTACTCAAATAGAACTTGACTGACAGTACAGGACTGCTTTGCAATACGTCACATCTTTCACTTTGGAGCTTTAGCTTTTAACCATAGACATATGAACACAGCGATAGGGAGATGTACCAGCTTGATCTCATTTCATATTATTATAAGAAAAGAACCCCAAGAGCTTGGAATAAAACACTTCAGTTCCTATTGATGACTAGCAAACACAGCTTTGATCGGTTGTACACTGATGAACATCTGTGTATCAGTAGTGACAGTTCTTAGGGTTACACACTGATTATCAGACTTTGGGGGGCATTTACTTCATAACAACTGCTCACCATGTGGTCATGAGGGACTGGGATGTAGTCTTGTGGCTACAGTAAGGCTCCACCCATGCCCTAAAACTCTTTGAGCCACAATCAGAATATGTTCAGGTAACAGCTCTACACCCACACATTGTGCAGCATGTAAATAAGAGACATTCATTATGTCACTGTGGTGGTGATGATTAGTGTACATGTATATTTTTATCTCTGCAGTAATCACACATGTAAATGAGGTCATACAAATTAAGCATCCACTTCAAGATATTCATTCAGATATTAAAGAGGTTTCCGCTCACAAGAGCGGGATTCACCAAAACATGGATTTAGACAGGAAGAAGAGATTGTTTTAAGTATCGTGCAGTTAAATCTGCCAATGTGAAAACCTGGTTAAGAAGTCAGGTTTGCCATAATGTTCAGTCCAAACAGATTGAAACATGTTTTTTAAATGTATCGGTTAATCATCTGATGATTACTTGTATGTGTGATGAGCATGTCTGGAAACATTGTAGAACATACTATTTAATCCCCTTTGTTTGAGGGAAAATGGCAGCAGAGTGGTTCAGATGTGTTCTCTGTGCAACACTGTGTCTGCAGGATGCCACATACAAATGAAGTAAACACATGGACACACCTCGTGTGTCTTTACGGTTGATTGTGATTTCTACTAGGACAAACACTGTTTCTCTGAACAATACAAAGGTAGAGTTTATTCCTCGGTTTCATTATTCATTTTAAATTGATGCACATTACAGGACAGCCAATCAGAACATAGAGCACTGACATATAGAAGTCTTAAAGATACAGTGATAAAAACAACTTTCTTAATTCTAAGAGATCAAGAGGGCTTGGAAAATGGTCATGTGACAATGAATTATGAATTATGACTGTTATGATCTAACCTTGACCTAAAATAACCATAGGTTAGTATAACAGTATTAAAAGTGCATATTTATTGCAAGATTAATTTGCATCAAATAATCTCAACAAATCAAACGTACATGCAAACGCTGTGTCTACTAAATGGGAATAAAAGACAGGTGCTCTCCTGCTGTCCTCAGTTTCAAACTATTTAATGTTAAAGAATGAGATCAGATTGACTGCTAGAGCTTTCAGGACTACTGAGAGATATGAGGGAGAAATAAGCTGTGTTGACTAGCAATTAAATATAAAAACATGTAACTAACACACAATAATATACTGTTCAGGTTTAACTTATAATGCTACCATTCAGCTCCGAGTGGGTCATCAAAGTTAACTCCACTGTTAACTCCAGTAGTGGTAATAGACTGTGTGAAATCTCAGGTTCACAGGTTACAGGATGGTGTTGTGGAGGCCAGTCAGTTCAGCAATACTATTAAGTGTCAGGATCAGCTGAATGACATCAGTCGAAAGGGTGCTGTGAATAAGACCACCTTCACACAAAAATGGTAAGAGGAATCCCTGCAAACACATCAACAGAAACACAGTACACATACAAACATACTGAACACAAGTGCATTTACACCAATAAAATACAAACAGGCAACAAACAACAATGAAGACATTTTCATTCCAATCATCCAATATGGACCTAAAAGAGAAACATGGGTAGCAATTTTCCACTCACTTATAAACAGACCTTCCTTATACATTGAAAACAATATTTCATCAAAAAATTTGTTTACAACACAGTCTTCACATGTGTTACAAAGTGCTACACAATCTGTCAAGGACGGAGTACAGCTGATGGTTTGGAAATCCAGTCAGTAACTGTGAACTGATGAAGTGCACAGATATGGTAGGTGTAGTAGTTAATGCACTAATATAATAGATGGAGTATTTCATGTGGTACTTCTGTTATTATTTTACACTTCTCTATATCTATTAGGGGTCAAATGATTATCGATATTCAGAAATTTTCCAATCAACATTTGAACTGGCTTCTTAACCGATTAAAGTTCTTTAGTGAAAGTGAGGTTTTTGTGTGAGGGTGCAGACATGCTGTGTGGACCCACACTGCTGCTGTAGGAGTTTAAACGTGTTCAGTCGTTTTACAATTAATAAATAAGTTACACCTAATTTCTGGTTATTCTGTGTGTGTGTGTCTCTATGTAAATTGTGTTTTTAATAATAAAATCTGAAACATCTCATAACTTAATAGGTTAAAGGTGATATATATGATTAACATCCAATACACTTTTTGTCAAATTCAGTGAATATTTCCTCATAGTCCGCTAGCTTTCCTTTTTATGTGTACACTGAAAAAAACTCTGGTGTTGGTACACGACTCTGTCTGAGAGTGTCTCTGTGTCAAACATAGTGTCTCAGACTGAACATCAGACCATTCTTCAAGCCAGTGAACAACAGAAGGCATTTGTGCTTGCACACAGGTGTGAAAGAAGTGAGGAGCTACGATTCGAACTCCAAGCGCAGGGTCAAGAGGGAGAGATGGCTGAAAAACAACTTTCTGAATCTGAAGAGAAAAAATTCAGAAAGAAGCTTTTAGATCAGCATGGGCCAAAGCACAGTGAGCCATTTCAACAGTGAAGAAATCTGAGACAGGCTGAAGTCTTTGTTTTTACATCGCTCCTATTTCACTTATAAAACCATTTCCTATATTTTACTATATATTCCACTCTTATTCTGGCGTAAACCTGATCTCTCAACATGTAGACCTATAATTAAGTCTGTTCATTTTCAGAGGTTTGAGGATTTGTATCTGTTGGCAAATTAGCATCCATGGACCAGTGTTTCCAGGGGACTGTGGGTCTGTCACCGCTGCTGAAAAAAAACCTGATGCACTAATCTCAGATTAACTGCACTAGCTTCATAACCGAGGGCTTTGGCAGAGGCTGAAAATAAAAATAAATAAGGCTCAGAAGTACAAAGCCGGAAGCCCTGGAATGTAACTGCTGCACCATTTAAGGTGGAACTGGAAAGTCCTAACAAGAAACTGGTCAAATATGCCAAGTGTGGAAGGACTGCACCATTTATTTAAGGAGGAACAGGAAGCTCATAAAAGAAGAGGACTTCAGCTTCGTGAAAAGTTTAAAGTATCAAAAGAAAGGAGGGGGTTGCTCTGTTTCTGCTGGACAGGTGGGTAACCAAATATTTAATTTTTTTATTTAACCAATAGGTCAGTATTTGTCTCACAGACTTTGTCTTGTGACCACAAAGATCTACTGCAAGCATTGGGAATGCGCATTAGTAAATTCTAGAGAGTATTTGATTTGCTGCTGAGTTCAACCACCAAAAGTCGCTCTACAGAACCATATACATTGCCTTTAATTGGCAACGGGTCAGTAACATGACTGGGTATAAAAAGAGAATTCCAGAGAGGCTGAGTCTTTCAGAGGTATAGATGAGGAGGGCTTCACAATTAACAAATAATGCAACAGTTCAAGAATAACATTCCCCAACATGAAATAGCAAAAAACTTGGTGATTCCATCATCTACACTACAGAACATCCTTAAAAGATTCAGAGAATCTGGAGAAATCTCTGTATGCAAGGTACAAAGCTGAAAACCAGTGTTAGATGGCGGTGATGTTCTGGCTCTCAGGCGGCACTGCATTAAAAACAGACATGATTCTGTAGTAGAAATCACATTTTTCTTTATGGAAATCACAAAGAGGGACCGTCCAGCTTGTTATCAGTATGCAGCCAAAAGCCAGCATCCATGATAGTATGTGCATTAGTGCACTTGGCATGGGTGACTTGGACATCTGTGATGGCATCATGCTGAACAATATATCTGGGTTCTGGAACATGTGCTGCCATCCAGGACAATGCCAAACAACATTCTGCATGTATTACAACGACGTGGGTCCATAGTAAGAGAGCCTGGGTGCTAAACTGGCCTGTCTGCAGTCCAGACCCAGCTGTCTCCCACTGAAAACTTCTGGTGCAAAAAGAAGAGGCGATTAACACAGTGGTAAACATGAGCCTGCCCCAATGTATTGCTGGCATCTAATTCAAATAGGGTATGTATTTTTCAAAAACAACACAGTTCAGTATGTTGTCTTTGTTGCATGCTCATTTAAACACATGATTTAAATGATTTGCACATCATTGCATTCTGGATTTACTGATAAAGTATACGTAAAGTACTGCATGTACATAAGACGTATGTAGGCTATAGGCTGCGCTGCACAATGGCTTACCTAAAGCTGCTAGAAGCGTCGTGCCTCTGAGGAGTCCTGTGGCCCATCTTCTGCATGTCAGTGTTGCACAATACCTGAGGGTTGCCTCAGACTTGAACAATCTGAGCCATCTGTGCCATGCGTGAAGAAACTAAATGCCTCCTCGAGCGTCTCCATACTTGAGAAAAAAAAAAAATTATATATATATATTTTCCACAGAATATGATGGAATATTTACTTACATGTCTATTTGCACTGGACTAATATAACCTAAAATTATTATTATTAACATTTTTGGTACAGTTTTAACATGCATTTGTGGATACAGCAATGGGCTGTGTTAACAACGGTTTTTGCAAGTATTCCTGAGCCCATGCAGTGCTTTCCACTACAGAATCGTGTGTGTGTTTTTAAGCAGTGCCACATGAGGGCCAAAAGACCCCATCTTTACTTCTGAAAGACTCAGCCTCACTGGGTTGCATTTTTTTAATACCCATTCTTGTTACTGACCTGTTGCTAATCAACCAAATTAGTTATGAATGCTCCACCAGGTGTTTTGTAGCAGTGCACAACTTTAGTCATCCTTTGTTACTCCTATTCCACCATCAAAAAATGTTTAGCTGGCATCGATTTCAAAATAGTCATATCTTTCAAAAACAGTAAGAATTCTCAGTTTCAGCATTTGATATGTTGTTTTGTACTATTTTCATTGAAATACAGGGTTTAAATTATTTACATATTATTTGATTCCGTTTTATTTATTTTGCACAGCAGTCCAACGTTTCTGGAAATGGGGTTGTACAACCAAAATTGGTGTATGTTTGTGTAATGCTGTGTGCGACCCTAAAATGGAAGCTCAAGACAAGATGTGACTGATTTACGCACAGCTAAAAAAACTATTGATTTGCACACGTACAGCCATTCACATCAGGACGTAATCAACCAAGCTCGAGAGATGAGACTCTTCATGACCATGTCTACAACAGTGTGTTGCTCCTTTGAAAGACCTTTTGTTGGTGCACTGTGTTGCATTCTTACAGTAAGGATATGAGTGGAGAGTCTTCATTCAGCTACTCTAAGATGGTTACAGTTTAATACTGTCCAGCTAATAGTGTCATACTTCATACTGAAACCTTCACAGATACACATCAATCCTAGACCCACGGTGCACAGTCCACGGCTTTGTGTTGTGGACTAATTAGTTTACCATTCTTTGGTCAATCATGTAAATGTTACACAACTCAACATTGTGAATACGCATTGCTGGAGAATGTGCTGTTCCATACATACTCTGAGACCCCTGCTTTCGGAATTGCTCTTTCTTTTAAGCCAAACTTTAGCGGCCAGGCAGAAACACAGAGGGTAATTACACAAGGTTTAAGCAAGGCAAAACGGCTAAAGTATAACCAAAAAAAGTCAGTAGACTAAAATCAGTAAAAAATCAGTAGACTCCAAAAGCATGTTAAATGTTCAACAAAACTAACACTACACATTTTGCGCACATGTGCACAACATACGCCTTTATTCGAGAAATGTAAATGAACACCCCAGAAAGTAAAAAAAAAAACATAAGAAAGGAAACTATTTTTACTATAGTTTCAGGGATTTTACAAAAACAGGGAGTTTACTATCCCTGTTATCTTGTACAATAAATTCCTCTTAAAGAGAAAGGGATTTTTTTCACACTACTTTAATGGTTAAAATGTAAAGAGTAGTTTGGTGCGAAATGCTCCGTTCTAAAGAAACTTGCCGAGGCAGAATTGTGTACAGTGGTGAAAACCAGACGCCTAAAGAGTTGAATGCCTCTGGAAGCTCCTTCACAAAATGTTATTACATGAAATGGTTGTGAATATGCTGCCTGATGCCTGAAACATTGTTTTATGAACGTTTTGGCTAAAGATGTGTTTTAACCCACTCATAGCTGAGAGATACATGCAGAGCGTTGTGAGGCCAAATAGTCCCCAAAGAAAACGTACATTTTCAGATTTATGACTATTTTACGATCATCACCATTACACTACATTAGCATTACATTGTGTTGTAGACCTGGTATCCTCTGGTTCCCATCACCACCACTTTAAAACGTTTATCTCTACACTGAATTATTTCACATCAATCCAATCTGCATGACATTTTGAAAAATCGCTGTAAACATACGTGCAATTCCTCTTTAACTCTCCCTGATGGGAAAACGCTTATTAAATGAAGGATTTGGAGTGAAATCCTCATTTAAAGTTTTCCTAGAAACATTTAGGACACGGGATGAAAGGGGCTTACAGTTTTTAAACACTAGGCCTCCCACCTGTTCACCAAATCTCTACTTCATTTGTTCCTTTAGAGAGAGTAAGCAGATAAGCCTGAGACAATATGCCTACTCGGCTTCTTTGGGGGTAGAAAAAGAAAACAGCCCAAAGCCTTACAAGATTGAAAATAAGACTGTAAATAAGGTTTAAGTTTAACATATGAAGCAACATTTTACTGTACAGCAAAAATCTAGTAATGTGCTTCTATATTTTGAAAAGACAAATAAAACACATCACCCAGTTTGTGTTCTTAGGACTCTTTGAACTGTTGTCTATAACCAAGGTTGGCCAAAGAAGCATGGAAACAGTGGTCCAGTTCCTGTGGTCTTAATGACATATGCCAACCACCAGAGGGCATTCTTCCCTCAACAAAGCTTTTATATTATTACCCTGATTGCATGGATGAGGATATCTGCTGTAAAACTATTAGGCTATCAGTTTAAAAAATGTGGCCTAAACATTATAATGCAATAGGTAATATTAGTGTTATAGTTTCCCTTCATTTACTAATGTTGTTTTTATAAAACTATTTTGGTTTCAGCATTAAAAGATGTTTATAAGCACTACCGTGTATGATATTAGTACTCGAGTCCCTGCTTCATTCGCTAATGGTGGATTTATGAAGGTACCTTAGCCTACAAACTTACATGACTCAACATTTCTAATATGCATTGTTGGATAATATGCTTTTCCATACTCACTTTAAGACCCCGGTGAAGTGATATTTCACAAAAATAAAAAGAGAATATCACAGAATGTTACCAGGATTCAGCAAAAATAAAAGTCCTTTTTAGAACTAAAAAAAAACATCAGCAGATTAAGAAGACACAAAGAAAACACAGAAGAGCCAAATTAGAGAGAGATGACCTAGTAAAATATAGTAAAACAGTAGATGAGTATGACACTCAGCAATTTCATAAAAAGGGTTTTATGAAAAGGGTTTTATGACTCATAGCAATACCTTTTTGGGGCTATATATAGACATATTTCTTTTTCAGAAAGGAACCATATTCGGCAGGTTTTCCATCATATGCATGCACATGTATTTGCAGTTTTATATAATCTATTTTCTACTTTCTGTCATACTTTGAAAACTCTAGATGGCCATTATATTGTGTACAAAAATTATGATCAATGGACCAATAGAAACGTTTCTTTCTTCTCCTGTAAAGTTACCATTTTGGGAATAATAGATTTTGTTCTGACTGTAACAATACATTTCTAACGGTGTAGGAGCTGTCCCAATTGGTCCCATTCAGAAATTCATTATTCACCTCATTTCGGTGGAGAAGGGCTGTTGAAATCTTCTTTCCAATTTATCTCAGTTTTTACCACCTGCAAGGTGCAGTAATGACTAGAGGCAGAAAGGATTGGTGTGTAGGAGCATTCTATGGCAATGATGCCAGTCATACAGCTGGGAGTCATGCCATATGTCAGCCTTCCCCGTGGGATGGCACCCCTACAGCGTGGTACCTTAATAAAACCAACCTTCTAATCCCATTTCACATCCTCATATTACTTCACATGTCATGACTTCTGAACAGACTATAGATTAAATACAAATCCAGGTTTGCAACACATCCAAACCTCCATGAGGTACTACAAAAGAGAGTGGACAACAAGAATCAAATCAATACAAAGGCAGAAAAGCTAAATAAATGCCAATGTTTACACATTAGCATTTGTGAATAGGTTGAAAGAGCCTGGTGCTGTAGCTCTCTGGAAGTTAATCTTGTGTGGGTGACACTATCACACCGTGCCAAAGGACCCATGGAGAAGTGCAATCAAGGCAAGACTGATGCGCTGTGACAGGAACGAGGAGCCTCAGGGCCACCATGACCAAGACTCAGACAACAGCTGCCAACAACTCAGAAAGGAGCAGGAGAAAAGGAGTGGGAGTCAAGGCTGACATTTCAAAGTGCATTATACAGACAAATTCCCTCTCATCCCACACCAAATGCTATCAGGACAGTTTAGGCAAAAGGAAGATATGCGATGAACTGTGTTCCTTCCCTCAAAAACATTCAGGAGGAAGAAAGAGTCAGAGAGAGTTAAAATGCATAGACCCTGAGCGAAAGGGATGTGGAGAGAAACAATGCCAGAGGGGATTAAAAACAAACAGTGCGCGCGCAAGAGAGGGAGAGAGAGACGAGGACAGCGAGAGACAGAAAAAGAGATGGGGCGGGGGAGAGGGAGAGCAAATCAGGAATTATCACTTGGAGTCAGCAAAGAGAGAGAGCTGTGCTCTAAATAGGTAAAAGAGGAAGGAAAGCAAAGGCAGAGAATACTACCGTTCTGCTGCTCTGAGAGGTCTGCTGCTACCCACGGTCTGATGGACAGAGGATGGATACATCTCGGACATGAGGGAATCTCAAACCAACGAGGACAATAGACATTAAGGAACAACTTTCTGCTTGCTCACTTTGTGGACTATGTCTGGAAAAGGAAATAAGCCAGGGAGCTTAGAATTTTGGGATAACTGGATAATATCAATGAAGAAACTTGAAAGAAAACATCTTGTGAGTATGAGCCGCATTCTGAACTATGAGCTGCTTTCTGAACTCATTCACATCTAAAAAAAACAGTCTTGGAGGTTTGCCTGATAGATCCTTTCTTTGACAGCACATTGCATGCACTGTATAAAATGTATATAGTGGTCTGAATTCCATGAGTATGGCATATAAATACTGTGCTTGCTACTTTTAACGATATCTGTATGAATTTAAATGTGCCATCCCTGCATGGCTGAAACCTGGCACGACCCTTAAACCCTGTAAACTTGCACAAAAAATAACCCAAACTGGGACAAAGATGGATTAAAAGACATGCACATGTAAGGAAGTTTTTTTAGATTCTAGTGGCTGTCCAACTGTGCTGGCATCAATTCATGTGGTTCCACACCAGTAGCATGACCTCACCAGCTTTGTTAGTTTTGTTCTCTTTCTGGCTCAGCTTTTCGAAGGCTGACTGTCCTTCAGGGTGCCTGTGTCCCTCAGATATAGTCAACTGCGGCTCTCTGGGTATGGACAGATTTCCCCCTGTGCTACCGCCCACCACTTCCATCCTGGACCTGAGCCATAATCGGCTCACATGGCTGGCAGCCGGCAGCTTTCATGGACTGACCAGGTTGGACGTTCTGCGTATGTCCCATAACCAAATCTCATTGCTCAGCCCTGCGGCGTTCCACAATGCCACCACCTTGCGCCATCTGGACCTCTCATCCAACCGCCTACAGGTGGTGGCAAGGCACCACTTCCAAGACCTTCTGGGGCTGGAGGAACTGCTGCTCTACAACAACCGCATCACACGTGTGGAAAGCAATGCCCTGATGGGGCTTAGCAACCTCCGGAAGGTCTACCTAAGCATCAACCAGATCACAGACTTCCCCTTCTTCTCGATTCGCAAGCACAGCCATCCCAAGCTGGCAACCCTTGACCTCTCCTCCAACCGCATGTCTCGGCTGCCTCTGGATGACATTGTGCTGTTGCCTGTGGCTCTTCAAAGGGGTTTGTTTATCCATAACAACAGCCTAGCATGCGACTGCTCTACGTATCGCATGTTCTGGCACTGGGACAAGGAGGGTTACGAGGCCATCAGAGATTTCAAGGACGACTATTTATGCCGGATGTATGGAGAACCTCTCACCTCCATCCGTTTCCTCCGTAGCCCTCGCTTCTTTGAGAACTGTACCATTGAGAAGATGATCTCTCTAATCTCTCCAAAGGCAGATATGATGGTGTACGAGGGGGAACAGGTCAGACTGGATTGTACTGGTACTCTCAGCAGTGTGGTCCTCTCTTACTCTTGGGTCATTCCCCACCAGGAAAACTGGACACTGTTGATACAGAATGGTACCCTACGCTTAAACAAAGATGGCAGTCTGGAAATCTTAGCTGTCCAGTCAGCAGACTCTGGGATCTATCAGTGCATAGCTGTGGACACAGTCAGGATGATTAACGAATCCCGTGAAGTGAACCTGACTGTCGTCCCCCAACGCTTATCAGAAGAACCTTTCAGCACAGGCTACACCACCCTTCTGGGCTGTGTTGTCACTCTGGTGCTCATACTCATGTATCTTTACCTAACTCCATGTCGCTGTGGTTGCTGTAAACCCCCACCACCCTCACCAACCATCTCTGGCCTTGGAGAGGACCGCTGCACCCTGGCATCCATTTTTGGAGCTCCACCGAGAGCAGAGCTGAAGGGCAAATCCAACCCTGACAGACACGTGGTTTTCCTTGAGCCACTCATGCAAGATAAGAACGGGCACTTGACAGCAGCACTTACAACAGAACAGTCCACACTGCAATGGGACACAGCCCAGCTGACCAGAATTAAGGAATTTGATGAAAATGTGTAGCATACAGTTGTGACAACAGACATCATACTTAAGTCTGCCTAAACTGTGGACCTGTGGTTGTCAAGGAGGTATGCATGCACTACTGAATTAGGACTGCAAAGCACTTAAGTAGAGTACTTCACATGTCTCAATATAGTATGGTATGAGTTTGAATAAACAGAAATGAATGATAGTGTGCTGGTGAAAGAAAAACAAAGAAAAGGACAAATTAAAATTAGTAGGCACTCCATTCCTCCACATTCCAACAAATAGCTCAACAAATTTCCCCAGGTGTGGATTTTCCAATAAAGTCTTGCTTTCCAACTCTGAATCAAACACCATCTCTTACAAGCTCTCAGGACATCTACAGCTTAAGGGTGTCTTTGACAGGCACATGGGTAGTGTGGGAGGGAAGGCTTGCTAGCCAGTGGCAAACTAAATAATCAGTGAGGATAATCCCTTAGATCACACGCTTTGAATGTTTTGAATGGAGGTTCTTGCCAGCGTGAGTCCTTGCCTCTGGCCTGAGGTGCCTTGAGGACAGAGGTGGGAGTAAGAAAAGACAGGAGGAAGACATTCATGTCCAGATCTGATCCCTTAAGGGTGAACATGATTAGGTCAATAGCCTCCCACTCATGCATGTGAACATATGAGACGCTGCAATAAAGCAGATGCGATTGGGGTGTTAAAGATCTGCTCAACTGCATGACATTTAATCCTAAGTCAAGGAAAACATGCTAACAAAAATAGAGAGCCTGAGGTTCTGTGGCCATGTGTGCTCCAGACGCTGTGGCCTGATTGGACGCAGAGTGTTCTAGGCCCTTTTTCAACAAACCAGATTTTAAAGTAGGCTTTGACAGGCACAGGAGAAGCTGCACTGACACCGCTGCAGCGGCTGTTTATGTGCGATACCATTCATGCCAAACCCTGCACTGCGGTTTCATTGTGTTAAATATGCTATGGCTAAAGATTAAACATTCCTCCTGAAGAATGGTCCCTCCCACACCACAAGGGGTAATATGCACTAACAGCAAAAACAGCAAACCAGAAGACTGCAGAAGCCACAGCAGAGAGAGTAATTCCACGCTGCCCACCACTAGATGTAATCAGATTTAGCAGAATACATGGACACATGGCCTCGCATATAGCTCAGGAATTACAACGGAGTACAGTCAGGATCAGTATTATTTCTGCATACATTTCTGCATTTGACTGCATTGCTCTTTCCTCAGGGAAACAATGCTTATGGTTAAATACATACTTTATTTGAAGTATGACTACAGGGGCTTTATAACACTTACATAAGCTTTGAATAACATTTACAAAGGAATACCTGAACAGCTCATGAAAATAATTGCAAAATGTTCTATGCAGCAATTGACACTCTTGACTCTTGATGTTCTTCAAGAGGAACTCCACCATTTTTTCCAAATTTCTGGATAATTTAATGGTTAGGAATTTAAATGCATTTAATTAAACCACTCAAAATGCATTCAGAGTGGTTTAATGGGAAATGCTTTGTTCTACTTTGTTCACAGCAGCGGTGATAGAACCCAGATGTCTGAAGGGTTTAATGCCTTTCACTTGCAGCTAAGTCAACAGAAATCCATTACACACAATGGTTATAAGAACGCTGCCAGAGGCCCGAACCATTGTATAACAGTTTTGAGGCTAACTATGATAGTTTTGAGATATGCTTGCATCCTAAAACTGTATTTTTGTTTTTTTAAATAAATCATTTATAAACTGTTTTTTTAATGCAAAGGTTTGTGCAGGATGCAAAATAATGCCCAAAGATTTACTACTATTCATCATCATTACATATAAAAGCTCAGAAGACACATGTAGGTTCACTGGTCAGTCTGGATACAAAAAAATTTACTATATATTTGTGTACAGACATCATCAGAAAAAACTCACTCATAAGAATCACTGCACATCAGAACTCTATGAATGATTATGTTTACTTACTAGCATTAAGATACAATTTCTATTAAGGAGACAAGTTTCCTTAATAGAAGTTGCTCATCAAAATAATAACATGATATCAATGGCTAAAATTATATTTAAGTATACTTACAGGTTTAGTACTTTTGTACTCAGGTGGAAATACAGACAAGGAACGTCTCCTTTTACTGGAGTAATATTTTATTTTTAATATTTTAAGGGTAAATCTGCTTTCTTTCCTATACATATTTTTGTAAGGCATAATGTGGGTCAATAGCAAATAAGGTGGCCAAAAATTACAGTTCCAAAAATTGTCTTAAAAAGGACATTTTTATATCTGCAAAAATATTTGCATCCATATCTGTGCCCTTTAGATCTTAAACATTGTTAATTTGTTTCAGTTATTAAAATTGTACTGGTGTTGTTCCACCTTACTTTTTCAACTTCAATTTAGAGTCCCGTAGACACATTTGTCCTTGTACTAGAGTTAGTATTTCTTTCACATAAATAAACATTATTATCATTATTTATTTCATGATCATACCACATCACTGGTTAACTGTTTTTTCCTGTGAAAAGATTACTGGCCTTGGCACAGCTCCATGAAGGCCACTTGGGGTTTTGCTTTGTGATGCAAAAACCTGGGCCCCTTTTTTAGTAAAAGCACGTCAAAAGCAAGTAAAAGTCCTTTCTTTTTGGTTGTGATGCCTGACATTTTGTTTCAGTGAGTTTAGTAGTTTTAAAGTTGGCTTATTTTGGCTTTTAACATTTTAAACATCATTCCAAATTACTTTATTTAAACTACTTAATTTATTTAGTAAAATAAACTAAAACAAATTTAATATGGATGCATATGATATGTGTCGTGTACTTATTAAATTAATTTGCATGTCATGTAGATGACCCATGTACATTCATATTTATACATTATGTAAGTGACCACTTGAGGGCATCAACATTTTTCTTTGAAATGATATTGGATGCTCTTACCAAAACCTTGTAAGTTCCATTCCTTGGGAATTATGCTTCCTATGAGTATTATAAATGGAACAAAGTCTGACATTTTAGATCAAGGCTGCTTATGTCAATATGTCAAATATCTTATACTTCATAAAACATCTTATACCATTTTGTGATTATTCATATACACTTTTAATAAATATAATCTCTACCATAATTCATTAAAAAATAATAATAATAATTGATTATGTACAGTACAGTCTTGTACAGTCTTGGGCCTAAGCACTGTTTAAAATTCAGTTGCAAATGTGTTTATGCCATTAAAATGAAACCTAGCATAATAACAAAAACAATAAAAACTAATAACATCTCAAAACAGTAGTTATATTAAATATTAGGGGAAGGTGATATGGCAAAAATACTGTATCACAATACTGTTTCAAGCTACACAGTATGTACCATGTATCACAGACAATGAATTACAGTAGTGCAATAACCGCCATGACAAACTATTTGTACAATGACTTGTACTCAACATTTCACATAACGTTCCGCACTAAAGTTCTACAGGACTGATCATGTTCTATTTGTAATGAAACATGCTGTTGGTCGGGGCTCTTTTTAGCAGCACTGCATAACAGTTTTGTGTGTTAAAACTGTAAGCAGCAGCAGCAGCAGCAGCATTACCGAGTATGAAGTGTGCATGCACCACTGTGAGTCACCCTGTGAGGTTTTTTTGGGCCACGTCATGTCTTTACGTATTAACATCACACGCACTCGCTCAAAAAGAAGGTCCGACTTGAGTTTCAGGTTAGGTTCGTCAAAAAAAGTATGATTGTATTGTTCATCCCTTTGGAGCCGGTTAGAAAAATGCTTGGTTGCTGACTTGTACTAAATGCCCCCATCCAAAGGCTTGATGTTATCTGTCTTTATGCTAATGATAAACAGTGCTTTTCTTCTGAGCAAAATGCTTATGGCCCTAATAAACAAATTTGCCTTAAACCTTAGCACTTTACTGTATGTGTCATGTAGGTAACCTTCAAATGAAGGGTGTTGCACATACACATAAACTGGGGGGTACCAAAATAACCAGAGGCTCCATCAAATTATATTACATATACTCATGGCAGCAACTGAGCGGTATACAGTTATATAACGCTTATCAAAGCTGCCCTCCATGCGTGGCGCTCCTGTGTGTAATAGCAAGCAGTTGTTTGTAGAGATGACCACATCACATGAGAGAGGACATGAGCCAGGGTCAGGTTTTAACAGATTACTCTGGGGATAAAACCAGGTGCTTTGACAATTTGCAGCCTTTGCTTAATCCCCTCAGCTTTCTTTTCTCTCAAATGTCAGAAAATGAAAGGACAGATGGAAAGTGAGCTGGGCATGGTCGACCACTCGCCCTGTTTTAAATGCAGCCACTGGTATGTAAAGAACACCAGTACTGTTGAAAAGCTGCAGCAAACAAACGTCAGTTTGTTGGGGTGGAACACTGTGAATTAAAATGCAAGTGCACAATTTGCATAAATGCGTTACCCAGGACCCCGTGTACACTCATTGGACAGGGTTCAATATTCATTGTAAATTACTAACGTGTGGTTGGGGAAGAGGTGATATCTTTCAATACATGCAGGTTTTTCAAGGTGTGACAGGTGGCCAGTTGCAGTTTGACGAAATACAATACACCCCTGAAGATCCCTGAAGTAAAACCACTACAGAACAGGAAAAATACCATGTTTTGTGAAAATCAGTCACACGCAACTCACATATACCCACCTACCTCATCTAGTAGCAACTTGGGACAAGAATGAATACGGCCATTAAAACGGGGTCCTATCATTTGATATCATGCTTTTTATAGCTAGTATAAAAGTGTCAGCACACTTCCAAACTTGCACGTTGTTGTCGTCCCAAAAAAAGTCTTTAGTGATTGAGGATGATGTCATAGTATTTTTCAAGACAACAGGAAGAGGATTATGCAAAATAGCACCTGCTGTCCTACTCTGGTAGTCTTTCAGTGCAACATCCCTCATGCATAAACAGGTGTTTCCATAACATGGTACAGTAGACACAACGACTTCATAACGAATCCCATTTGGTCTATTTTCATTCATAAATATGATCTTTAATTAGAACTGTGCAACAAAACCT
Source organism: Semaprochilodus insignis (assembly GCA_034552555.1). Classification (NCBI taxonomy): domain Eukaryota; kingdom Metazoa; phylum Chordata; class Actinopteri; order Characiformes; family Prochilodontidae; genus Semaprochilodus; species Semaprochilodus insignis. The sequence continues at coordinate 19,157,051 of CM067492.1, forward strand.
GCCTTCCCTGTTAAGGCTGATGGTTTCCCACCTTCACCCCGACTCTTCTCTAAATCAATGTATTGGTAAAACAGACATGAAATGTATGCCTCTATAAAACATGTATAAAACACACCGATTAAAATGTCTTACAAATATGTAACATAAAACTCCTATATAGATCCTGGAAGATACATTTTAGTGCCACTGCTCTGAAAAACCAAGCGGGAATACTGCCCTCTGTAGACCAGATATAAAAACGTGTTTAAACCTGAGCAGCAAGGACACTAATTCAGTTGCTCTGTAGTAGAAACCTACAGACCAATCTTTAAAAATGTAATATGCATATGCATACAGCAAGGACATATACAACATGCACTTCAGGTAATGCTCTCAACACGGTTCTATGTTTGATACAACCTTGTTTTAATAGAACGTTTGTACAACCAAGAATGTAAAAAACAAACAAACAAAAAAAAGAACAAAAACCAGCTAAAATGAAGAGTGACTCACTTTTTCTCTTTAAAAAAATATTGTCTGTAGTCTGTACT
>CM067492.1:19174888-19494671 GCA_034552555.1 Semaprochilodus insignis
AGGGGGCCACGGATCACCTCGTCGACGGGCGATGAAGTTGGGTTCAGCGCCGCTTCACGGAGTAATTCTCCTTCTCAACCAGCCTCCTCCGCCATTATGCCTCTGACGTAATGCTTCCCCAGCGCTGCAAAACTCTGGCGTCACTCTGTTTACAGGCGGCCGCGCGCCACCTACAGGCCGCGGCGTCCCATAGCAAGCCGAACCGTTATCATCAGCGTTGTTTGAGGCTGTTATGTTATATTCGCATAATGCAGTTAAGAAATCCCGAGACCAACAACGTGAATTGAGCCAGTTCAGTTAGTTATGACAAAAACACAATACTTTAATTAGTCTATAACGTAATACTGTCAAATCGTAGTTTTCAGTAAGATTACATCATTCTACGATGTTTATATGTAACACATTCAGGCTCAGTCACAGACTGAAGTCTGCCTGGCATTCATTCAATACCGAACAAAACACTATATGTTGGTTTTCCTCCTATTTTGCAGCAGTTTGATTTACATTCACCCAGCATCCTAGAAATGTGGCAGTTTGTGGTCACACCAGATGTGAGAGCTCTGACTTTTGTAGGGTTAATGTAAAATCTTTCCCCAAATGTCGTATTTATGTTTTTGTTCATTATACATAAACAGATCAACCATAAAACCACCCCTTTATTCCTACACTCACTGTCCACTTTATTAGCTTCACTTACCATATAGGAACATGTTGTGGATCTACAATAACAGGCTGTAGGCCATCTGTTTCTTTCACTGTCCTCTCACTGTCCACTCTATTAGACACTACTGCCTTGCTGGTCCACTATGTAGATGTACAGTCAGAGACGATAGCTCATCTGCTGCTGCAGAGTTTGTGTTGGTCATCCTCTAGTCCTTAATCAGTGGTCATAGGATGCTGCTCACAGGACGCTGTTGTCTGGATAGTTTTGGTTGGTGGGATATCCTCTGTCCAGCAGTGACACCAAGGTGTTTAAACAGTCCAGCAGCACTGCTGTCTCTGATCCACTCACACCAGCACAACACACATCAACACACCTGTTCTGTGGTGGTCCTGAGAAAAAAATGCCTATATGTTGTTATGCTGTATGTTGCATTAGTGTTAAACATAATGAAATGTCCTCATATAGTGACATTTTGAATACAAGCTTAGAAAGATACAGGCTACACTTACAAAACCTAAATTTGACCAGCCATGCTACCAGCTGGTCTATGCTGTTTTTTTAAGACAGGTGACTTAATCTCACTTTTTGAGTTCTTGTGGTCATATATTAGTGTATCTGTGAAATAAGACAACCCAGTCAGTTTTTTTGTGGGCTGCGTAGATCAGAAAACATTGGATTCAACAATACATTCACATTTGGCTTCTATGCCAAGTAGCTTAGTAGCTCTGCTCATGGCTTCAGAAGTACCTTCGCCAAGGGGTGCATTATCTTGCAAACTCTAGCATTATCTGGAACTAAGTGCAGGAACTGCTCTGTTGTCAGCTGCATCTTAGTGGATAGAGTTTATGTTTGATGGCAGTGTCCAGCTACAGTCAGCAAAAACATGTACGTGCGTGCTAAACACTTTGTGTCTGACACAAAGCTACGTCTCATTCGAATTTTCCCATTCCACCTTAAATGGTGCAACAGTTACATGCTTGGACCACAGTATGCTTGTCCAGCTTATCGTTTAAATTTCCTAGTTCCACCTTCAATGGCTCAGCAGGTACACTCTGGCAAATGAGGCAACTGTTGTTAACTGCTGCACCATTTAAGGTGGAACTAAGAAATTAAATCAAGAAGCTGTTGAATCAGAAGCCTTTTTTAGCCTAACAGTTTTTCCAACCTGGGTTAATACAACGCAGGACCGGCAAGTGAACATTTACTTCTTGGCAATTACTTGCTTCAACAATAATGTTCATGCCAGTAGTATGATAGACAAATGTCTGTAAGATGAGTTTCATTTATTCAACATGTAAATAACAAAGGAGTAAAATAAGAGAATGTGTACTGGCTTTGGCCCACCCCTTGGGGGAGGAGGTGGGGTGCGGTGAGCAGTGGCCCATCATCATTAAAAGGAACAGACACTCAAACCAGCTGTTCTGAAGAGGGCTGTTTTAGACAGGGTGAGGATGGAGCTGCAGTGCTGGATTCTTGGTATCTTGACCAAAGCATGTCACGGACATTTTATCAAGACTCCAGAGAACTGTGTTAACTTGTGGAAAAGGGATATAATATGTCCTGTTTAACATCACACCATTCCAAAGTACAGTAAATGTGTTGTCAAACATCAAACTTGATGATCTATTGATACTGACATGATTCTGAAGTTATTCTGAATACATAATATTTACTATTCAAGAGATGATGAGAACTGTGACAGAACCCACAAATCAGGGACACATCCAATGCATATCCAATCCAATTCATTCATATAATTTAATATTAAACTGTACAATCATTTTTGCCATCATGAATAAATCATCCAGGAGCCATTTGCAGAACAACCAAAGTGGCCAAAGACAGAAACAATACTGACAAGAAAAATACCACAAAAGCATTTAGAAATAGTACAAACTATGTAAAACAAATCATTGTCCTTGTCCAATGAAAAACATGTATCTCCATTTTTTGTTGATTTTTGCTTTACACATTATTTGAACACAGCAGCTGCTGTTTACATTGCATGAAAATTTCATGATGTATGGATTAACAGAAATGATCCAAACTGCTTTGAAAAACGTCTGGTTCCATCGACTTACATTACAATGAAATTAGGTTTGTTGCCATTTTGGAGGTTTTTTTTGGACAGTGAGGATCTGCTTCCACTATTATTCAAGCTCCCCTGCGCTTCCTCTGCTGTAAATATCATACTCTTTGAAGCGAATGTAGTCCTTCAGACTGTTTGGTAGAGGCAAGAAACTGATAAAAACTGGAGCCCTGAGACGCAAGCGACCAAGGCTCTCCCGGATCTTAAGTCGACACAAATGCTTCAGGCATCGAGGGTTTTCTGTAAAGGTAGTGTAATGTGACAAAACAAATGAACTTAAATACATTGAAATTGGAATTTGAAATTGAGGCCTGCATTATATCATTCAGAGGATCCTCAGTTTGTTAATCACCCACCTTGAATCTTGCGTATCTCTGGCCACTGTTTCTGTTCTACCAGGATGCTCTTCAGTTTGGAGCAGAAGGTGACATGGTCGACGTAATCCAGCATTATTTTCACCACCTGGCCTGCGATGTGCTTGAGCCAGGACACCGTGATCACCTCACAAAACTGCAGACAGAAATGTGTCTTCACTGCACTGTATGCATATGCATTAAAGAACAAGACAGTTTAGTAACAGTAGCAGAGGAACTCAAGGGAAAGAGCTGTCACTTTAGCTGAACCACATACTTAGCAGAGATGAGTCTAGCTACCAAAAATGAAAAGCATTGCCTCCAAAATCTTTTCAGAACTGCAACATCTTAGTACATCCAACAACAAGACACTCAGGAACTATAAAATCAGGTCCAGAAAGAGAAAATCCCCACCAGGGCTTTATTCCAACTTCCTGACTTGTCTAGTTAGCTTAACCTATTAGCAGAGGTGTTCAGGCAGATGGAACAAAATCCTGGGTAGAATTTCCACTATCTGGAAGTGAATTAATCACCTCTGCCAAAGGACCATTTTCTGACCTCTCGCTTTTTTCCACTGAAGTAAACAAGCTGTTTGATTGACATATTTAAACTCTATTCTGATTGGCACCGTAATCAAAATGCACTCTGATCTGCAAACACTCCTTAACCTGCATTCCAAAAGCTAGGCTACAGTCCAGGTAGGTCGCATTTCTAATCTGTTATGTCATCGAAGTCTGCTCCAATCAGAAGAGTCCCTAAAACACAGCTGAGAAATGCTGTCTACACTTACTTCCGGAGTATCATTTACTGTCTCCTATTGCTCATAACCCTTTGCAAGTGTCCAACCTGAAGAAAGTTCATTAGAAATGTTGGCATCTGCAGAATGTGTCTTCAAACGTGAGTTGTTCATTTAAGCTACGTTTCAAAAGTTTGTACATGTTGTTTTGCAAAACAAACAACTCACCTGCAGCTCAGCTTTTGAAATGAACTTTAGCGTGAATAGGCAGAGTTAAACTCAAAATTATAGACAAAAATCCAATTTGGAAAATTGCCACTGTCATTCCCTGTGCTAAGCTAAAATTCCCTATACATTTTGTCCTGTGTACATTTTTTCCTGGCGTGTCACTGGAGCCTCTGATTTACAAGATCATGAAGCATGACATATGAATGTTGCATACTGTATATGCCAGAAGCAAGCTAATGCTTCTGCACACTGACATGACCTCATTAAAGTAAGACCCCGTATACACCTGGACACTACATGTGTCTTGAGTATCTGGACTATATCTGGATGAAGCCAAGCTGCATACAAATGCAAGTGTAAATGCACCAACACAGTGCAATAAAACAATAGGAATATGATCACTTAAACCACTTTAGGAGGTTGTTTGAGACACTGAGACATTCGAGTCAGATGTTATAGCTGTAAACACATCCATCTCTCCCAAGATATGTTCGACAACCAGAACCCTCCCAGTACATCTGAAACTGCTCCCACTACAACCCAAACTCCTCACCATGCAGTATGTCACTGGGCACATGATCTGTGTCTGCGAAGAAGATAAGTATGGAGGATGCGCATGGTTGGGGACTGAACTAAATGAAAGACTTGCTAGCAATATGAACAGACATGGTGCAAGACAAACTGCCTTGTAACCTGCAGATTAGCATATTCCATCCCACACATTAATCTGGTTTCAGTCCAGGTGACCAGGTCTAAACAGGGTCTACTAATACTAACAGCAGCTGCTCAAGCTGCAGCCTAAGCCTTTCAAAAGGCTTTTAACCACATTTGACAAAGCTTACTGGTTTGTGTGGGGTATTTTGGTGAGGTTGCCAGTCTTTCAATGTCAGGCCAGTGTGCATTAGGTGCGCTTCAGAATAATTAAGGTCAACATGAATGTGACACACTGACTTTCCTACCTACCACCATGTCTTTAATGACTGAAGTACTCCAGCCCTCATAGTCCAATGGCACGTGCGACCCCTGTCCATAGGGGCAGTCGAAGCAGCGCTGCACATCATAGCCGTGGTTGAGGAGCATGCGCAGCATCACCTCGTCCTTCAGTGCGTGCTGCAGGGCGGAGGGGAAGTGCGTGGTGTTTACCCGTGCGTAATAGTTGACATTGGCACCGTAGCGCAGCAGCGTGTTGATGAGCTCATAGTTGCCCTGGCGCATAGCCACCTGCAAGCAGCTGACCGGGTCCTGGTTGGCCATGGCACCAGCCTCCAGCAGAAGGCGTGCAGACTGCACATCATTGTTGGACACAGCAAAGTAAAGTGCTGACCTGCGCTCATCATCGTAGTTCCGGCGCACTCGAGGGTGCAACATGAAGTTGGGGTCGAAGCCTGCGCTCAGGAGCAGCTCCAGACATTGAAAGTGACCACCAGCAGCTGCAGAGTGTAGCGGACTCATTCCACTCTCCTTAATCGCCTCTTTCTTAGTTACCGGAATCAGCTGCTCTAGTGCTCTTCCAAGAGAGGACAAGGAGGTCAAGTATATGAACAGACCATTGTGTACAGAAGGATGACTCATTCAACACTCAAAGCCGATAATAAGTTGCTTGGAGATGTTTCACAAAAATTTAAAGCATGCGGGTTGCAGAAATATCAAAACTTTGCAGATCACAGCTACACTATGCAAGGTTTGGGGATCTGGAGAATTCTCTGGTGGAAATGTGTAATTGCACACAACATGCAGATGAACATGGTTTGTGCTTTGGAACCCATCCCCAAGTGGATGAATCTGATGAGTGCAAGTGCATTGAAAGAGTATCCAAAGAGAACTCAACAATAACTTTTTTGAATGACATATTAATATGAAGATGTACGTGAATTATCTACTATTGCCATCATGAGATTCAAGGACATGAGGCACCATTTAGTAATTTGTCATTACCATTAAGTACTAACTGTTAGTGTCCAGTTTGAAACATACTACAGGATTCAAATAAGAACTCAGGCCTGGCTTGACTCAGATAAGATCAGCACTGATTCCACCATTAACAAGAGACGCTTACCATCCATGAGAGAGTTGCAACCACTGCTGACGAAGAGGAACTCTATATTCACATTGCCAGGCTATAGTGACACAAATCAGATTTATTGTGTTAATTTTAAATGAGCAAATCTGGTCTTTTCAAAGTCCAACTTGAGCCACTTATATGTGGTCCATGATTGGGAAAATCTGTATCTGTTTTGTGGCCATGCAACCTTAATGAAAACAATCAGATTGGAATTCATGTTTTTCATGGATGCAGGTTTATTTACATTACGTATTTGAGTTCTGTCAGGAATGTTATGGAATGCTGCATTATGGAATCTTGGGTCTCAGGAAAAAATCTAAATTGAGTAATTGAGGCTTGTAATGTGAACGTAACCATAAGGGCTTGTTTCACAAATGTCAACGACACCCAGATAGCAAAATTGTTCTGGCCCAAATCTGGCCCACATTCTATATTTCCACCTTGCCCATTTGAGGCATGGATTGACAGCACTTGGGCAGACCACTCCCAGTTGCAAGATGTGGGCCACATACGCACCACATTAGGGCTACACCTCAGCCAAAAGTAGGTAGTCTGCCATATCTCTGCCAGATGGGCCAGATCTGTTTTGGGACAAGTGGGCCAAATGCATGTTTTAAATATGTGGTCCGTCTTTGGATCACTGCAGGTTGCAAGTGCCTGAGGGTCAGCAGTCCCATAGCTTTGCCAGATGTGGCTTACATCCGCTTGCTATCTGCTATATCTTCCAGGTCTTTTGGAATAATATTGTTAAAAAGGAAGACAGTGACCCTGTTATATTTGGCATAAATCTAGTACATTATCCACCATGAGAACGTCATACCAACAATCAAACATGGTGGTGATAGTATGATGGCACGTGGACGCTTTGCTGCTTCAAGGTCTGGGTGACTTGCCATAAATGACGCAACCACAAATTTTGCTCTCCACCAGAAAATGATCCAAAGCACCTCTAAATGGTTCAGAAGAAACACAGTTTCAGGGGCGGCGGAGTCAAAATCCTGACTTGCAAATCATTGTTGGATGTTAATCAGGCTGTTCATGCTCAAAAGCCCTCTAATGTGACTGAATTAAAGAAATTCTCCAAAGCATTGGGACCCACATTTCAAGTGTTTGGTTGTGGTTGTTACTGGTAGTGGAGGCTGAGCCAGTTATGAAGTTTTGGGGGGCATTTACCTTTTGACATGTAAAAAAAACTTTTGTCCTTCAGTATATAAGATGGTTATTTAAAAAGCATGTTTTGTGTGTCCTCATGTTCACCTTTTCCTATTTTACTGTGGATCTGAAACCATTTATTGAGGCAAACATGCCAAAATGGAGGAAATCAGGAGGGGCCTTTTTCATGGTATTGTAGATATAACTACACTGAGATGTCAGGCAACAGGCGACCGCTTAAGTGTTATGGGACAGGACAGCTGTGTAACGTCCATCACTCACAACAGATGGCCACGATAGGCGGCGCGGTGGATGGGAAGATGGCCGGTGTGTGTGGGAGTGTTGGGGTCAGCTCCGTACTCCAACAACACAGAGATGACATCGGGGTTTCCAGACGCTGCAGCCTCAAACAGCACGGATGGAGACTCAGGACACTGAGGCTTTGACCATACACAAGCACCTGGGAGTAAGTATAGATGGTGAGGGAAAGATGAGAAGAACAAGTGCATGTGTACATATTTCTATACTGTGGTCTATTTACCCACAAAGCCAGGAACAATATTTACTAACCCCAACCTGCTTTACCCACCTTCTTCCAGGTGGTCCTTGATGTAGTCCATGCCTGAAATGGACATTTCCATGGATGCCAAGAATCCATGAATAAGCTTGCAGCTTGTTTTGTTTTTACGCGCACATAAGCCAAAAGGAACTACAAATTTCTCAGAATGTAGTGGAGTAAAAAGATATTTTTACTCCACTATATAAGATATATAAGATATATAAGTAGTAAGATATTAGAGTTTGAAATGTAGTGGAGTTAAAGTACAAAGTCGTCCAAAATGGAAATACTTCAGTAAAGTACAGATACACGGAAAAACTACTTAAGTACAGTAACTAATTACATTTACATTTACAAACCACCTAGGCAGTTTTTGTTCTCAGGTATGAACAGGATCTATGCACACTCAAGAGCACAAAGCCAGGCTGTGAAGGGGATATCAGAGGGAATCAACTGACAGGAATGAAACTTGTATGTAGGTTTGACATCATGAGAAGAATTCAAGTTTTACACATGGCTGTGCATGTGACGTAAGCAAGGACGGGCCTTATTCTTGTACCTGACTGACTATATAAGGTCATCCTGTTGTTCAGACTCATGCCGTTGTGTTCGTAGCATCCTTTGCAAGTGAAGTATGCCTCAAAGAAGAGTTTGAAAGCATTTCGAGCAGTTGGAAGAGTTGGAGAGGGGCTGCACTTTTATACCCTTTCCTATCTTCAGTCAGTAGGCATGGTTGATGTTCATTTTCAAACGAGGCTTCCTATTCACCAGCTTCTTAATCCGATGTTTTGTCCCACCTTAAATGCCACACTTTGCTAAGGTGGCAGAATGTAGCCACGGCACCTTTTAAGGTGGAAAATTTAGCTGGCGAATAGGAAACCAACTCACATCTTTAAGAGCCCACATCTTTAAGAAGATCCTGGACAACTCTAGGATGTCTACTCAGTTCACTACAGACAGTTTCCCAAAAGTTGCACAATATTAAGCAGACTTCACTCAGCTGAAGAGACTGAAGAGAGCAGCAGTTCCACCTTTTATTAGCATCACAACCCCAACAGCAACCTGTAAGTAGCAGCCATGGTGTGTGATTTCATCCACTTTTTCCCGGCAGAAGCCAGAACATCTAAAGCTGAAACTTTCATAGTGAGCTACAACTTTAATTTACTTTGTGTTCTTGTCAAAGTTTTATTTTCCTGTCTGTGTCTGTTTGATATTTTGCTTCTGGTGATCAGCACGGTGTCTCACTGTAACCAGCAAATCAGAGCACAACTCATCAAAATAATATGCAATATAAAATGCTGAAAAAAAGCACAAGCTATCAGGACATCTCAGCAATGCCACAAGCTGATTCCCTCCATGACATTTCCGTATATACATGCTTTTCTGTTTGATCTTAAATATTCTAAAAATCTGAGATACTGGATTTCTGATTTTCATGAACTATAAAACATACTGAATATCGGAATATGCTCGGATTCTGGGGTGGTCAGTCAATCGTTCTTAGAACACCAGCAGCTTCTTTGTTTGGTTTGCAAATTTCCTTTTCTCAGCAAGGGCTTCTTGACACATCCTTTCAGACTCATAGTGTTGAGTTGACCTCTCACAGTGAAAGGATCGACAGAAACACCTGTGGATATTTTTAGCTCCAAAGCAAGAGTAGAAGCAAGAGCTCAATTTTCTCCTCTCTCACAAAGATGAAAGCTTTCAGTACTGTTTATCTGATGGTGACAGGTTACGTGATCTTTCAGATCATGCACAATTCCCATGTGTTTTAAATATTTTAATATTCCAGTTTCGGCAAGTCCTGTTTTTTCCCCTCCCATTGCAAGTGTATATTATCTAATTTCCTCTGAAATATCTGCTGAGAAATAATAACTTGCATGTGATGGCTGTTTTGGTTGGAAATGAAGTGGTCTCAGACTCTCACACAGCACATGCAAACATGCAAACAGTTGGCCAAACACCAGCCACATCAAAGTTACAATCACCTTTCTGTAGTAGAATTTCCACAACGTTCAAATGCCCAGCCTGGGCGGCCAATCCTAAAGGGGTATGTTGGCTGGCATCACAGGCATTTGGGTTGGCGCCAGACTGGAGGAGCAGGTACACATAGTCCTCCAGGCCCAGCAGAGATGCTTCATGCAGAGCAGTTCTCTGAAGACTGCCTTTTTGGTCCACAGTGGCATTGTAGCGTAGGAGCAGAGAAGCCAAGTCATACTGGTCATTCTTTATGGCTGTTTGGAGACAGACAAAACAGAGAGGATCCCCACTGGGTATTCATTTACTACGCGCGATTCATCATGTGTTCAAAAGATACACAGCAAAGTGAGTCACTCCAAAAGAATGTATACCATAAAAGGTCCCCAAGATGAACACTCCCAATACTCTTGCCTGCAGAACAATATATCATTTAAAAATACTAACACAGGCCTGTACAGCATTAGTGCACCTCTAATCTCCACGGACTGTTTCTGAAGACAAAGTGGCTAATCAGTTGAAACAGGGATTTATACAACCTGATTCAAACCATATCCGTATTTCCTCCTGTAGCACAGCTGTGTTTCCCACCTGCAACTAATGGAGAGTCCTCGTCTTCATTTGGACAGTCAGGGCTGCAGCCATTCTGGAGCAGGAATGTAGCGTTCTCTCTAAGGCCATGGACGACAGCGAGGAAGAGAGGAGTCTCCCCTCTCAGAGTGCGGCAATGACCCGAGCCCTGGGGAGATGCTGAACATCAGACACACACTGAAGCATGAAACTCTGGAAATAGCTTTGTCTTACTTAACCTCTTAAACTACAAGGATCTACACTTCGTTTCCTCTCACTTATAACCACACAGCTAATGGTTTCATAGTCCAGTGCCTCTGTTTGAGGAGATTATACCGTATTTCTATTGTTATTAAATATCTGTGTCAACAGAATAAAACAGTCCTTTCTGCATGTTTCTCTATACGTTACAATACAGTCTGTCGGTTGAGGACCTAATAGATATTTCCATGAAGGCTTAACTGGGTATTATCTGTTAGCTGAAGTTTTTTGGAATGTTCTTATTACTAGCTTTTCATGTAATGATGTAGATTGATACACAGTATGTTGTTTGATTTATATTAAGTTGACTTTACCTTTGAAGGGGTAATTCTGAATATGTTTAGAGAAGAGGAGACAGAGAATTCCCACACAATCCTCTCCTTCAAAAGTTTCAATTCAGAGATGAACTGTGATTCTAACATAATAATTCTTTAATCATTTTAGGCTATATATTATTTAATAGTACATTTCATAATTTAACAATAAACAATATACAATACAGTATTATTTATTAATATTGAATATACTATTATTTATTAATATTGTCGCAATACCAAGAAAAACAAATATCTCCAAAATGGTAAATTTACAGGAGAGGACGAAAATATTCTTCACTTTCAATACAAGTTAATGTAAAGAGATTTGGAGCATTTCTACTTGTCCATTCATCATGACATTTTCACACAATATAAAAGACATGCGCTGAGCTCAAAGTATTCAGAATACTGAAAATCACAAAATTTGGAGAGATTTGAGTTTCTGTACGGAGATGACGTCATGTGTGACAAATGATAATGAATTTACAAAGCATTACAAACAAATTAATATGTTCCCCCTATCTTCTTTTTATTTTAATATTCTGAAAATAATCTGGTCTGGGTCTACTCCCGGTCTTGCTCTTGACTCAGACTCAACTAATATAAAGTCTTAGTCTTGGATTATATATGTCCAGGTGTCAGTCTTCACTTGTCTCTAGTGGTCTTGACTACACAACTATCCATTAATAGCATGATTTTCTGTTGGTAACTGTTTATGTGAAACACATTTTTGTTGAAATCTCATGAATCCTTCTATTCTACTGTAAATTAAGCTGAAGAGTACTGTGCAAAAGTTTCCATTTCTTTAATAGATTATGCATTACTTTGCACTATTGCACTCAATCAAATATACATTCTTTTTCTTCTTCAAATTTTTGTCCTCTAACTCGATCTACAGTTTTCAGGACATTACACACTCTCTAGCAGAAAGTTACATCAACACCATACGCCACAGTCAGTACACACTCTCTAGCAGAAAGTTACATCATCGCCATACGCCACAGTCAGTTCACACTCTCTAGCAGAAAGTTACATCAACGCCATACGCCACAGTCAGTACACACTCTCTAGCAGAAAGTTACATCAACGCCATACGCCACAGTCAGTACACACTCTCTAGCAGAAAGTTACATCATCACCATACGCCACAGGCAGTAGTCAAAAGTTTTTGGACACTGTCCTGAAATCATGACCACACACCACAGTCACATTTTGACCACATACCACAGTATACATTCTGTAGCCAAAAGTTTTCTCAAACCATGATCAATCTTCTACCTTTGCCTTTATATCAGCTTCCATGTATTTCAGGAGACTTGCTTTCAGGTTTTTAAAGACACCTGCATGGATATTTTCCACAGCTCCAGTTTCAGTCTTCGACATTCCATTGTCACAATCCGAGTCATCCGAAGCATGTTAGATGATAATGAGGACGGACTCTACCTTTTGCACAGTATCATAAATGTGTATAATTGTACTTGCTGAGACTGAATGCGGTGAATTAGCCATTTGTTACTAGCATATGTTTGTGGGCAGAGTCATTACAAGCTCCTGCCTGATAGAGCGTGGGTGGCAGGAAACCTTACTGAACTCCAGAGTTTTGAATAAGTTGAATAAAACTTTATAAGAACGGGTTTGGCAAACGACTTGTCTTTGAGGGTAAAGGCTGTAGATCAGGCTGAAAATGCTAAGTATTCATGAAAGGGTTTAAATCACAAGTATAGCATTCGTTTGAAATACTTTGATCTAGTGAAAGGACTGAAGCAATGTGGACCTGAGAAAGTGATCTCCAGAATGCTCTTCTTCTGCTGTACCGCTGCCTCATGGAGTGGGATCCAGCCCCTGCTGTCAGCCATGGACAGGGCTTGCCTGTGCTGCACCAGCAACCGCAGGGCATCTTCATTTCCTGTGGAAAACGGGAGGATGTGGAGATGTAGAGTTCAGAGCAGTACCAACAGAACAGTGCTAGCGGTTCAGTTCTTACCTGCCTGTATGGCTGTAAAAATCTCCTCATGGTCAATATTTTCCAGCGCAGGATCACTACGGAAAACCACAGCTGAGTATTTTGCGTAGTTGGTTAACTGCACTGTTAGGACAGAAAGGTATGACTCATACCTGGGAGTTTCACCACTACACTTGCTGTATTCCAGCAGACTCTGTTCGATCATGTACTGTGTGGCCTCATCTTCATCATCCCAGTCTTCCTCCAGAGCATCATACACTTCTTCCATCTTTGTCAGTGTCGTTTTATTGTTCCAGTTTACACCACATGACCTAAAAGTAAGTTTAGAGTGCAAATCCACTGTTTCAGCACAGTACAACTGCTGCAATACAAATGGTGTCTTTATTGTGGTTTATTGTGAAATGGTGCATTTTGAGGACAATCTGTCACTTTCCTGGCTCCTATCACCACCACTGTGAACAGTTATGACTCTCTCTGTATATGGTACTGTATTTAGATACTGATAAAATATCCAAAGTGCATCACAGTATCATGGTACTAGATTATATATATGTATGTGTCATTAATGAACCCATCACTGCTGGTAGTCTGTTCTGTTCTGTTGTCTTCTCTTGAACTGAACGCTAAGAGTGGACTGTACAGAGTGAAACTATTTAGTATTTATTTACTTCTTAAAACAACAGTCAAACAAGCACCCTGCAAACTGTAACACCAATTCCAAAAAAGATGTGGCAGTATGTGAAATGCTAATTACACTCATCATCGAAAAAATAGTTGCACCCGGAAGGACTTAACTGGCAGGAATGAGACATGACAAGTTTAACATTGTCACTGCTGAACGACGCAGGACTACAAGCACGCAGACCATTACGAAAACTGCCCTTAACACTGCGTCAGAGTCGCCAAAGACTGCAATGGTGTCGTGTCAGACTGTCATGGAGTGACTCAGAATGGCAGCGGGTCATCTTCAGTGATGAGTCCCACTTTTGTCTTGGTGGAGACAACCAACGAATCTGTGTGTAGAGGCACCGTGGTCAGCACCAAGATGAATGGTTTGTTGTCACGCATCACACGTCCAGAAGGCCTTCTGTCATTCCACCTCCACCCCTACCACAAAATCTGCAGGAACTGTGTGAGAATATTCAAGATGCATGGCATGGATTATCACAGGACACCATTAGGAACTCCTTGCTGAGACGTCGTTAGCAAACATGGCGGCCTGACACCATACTGAGAGATACTACTTCTGTATGTGTAGCTGAATAAATATTGCCCATATCAGTCTAACTTTATCATCAGTTATTGTTCCTGGTAACCTGCATCTTCCTTCTGAATAGCATTGCAATCTCAAACTTCCTTCTGGGTGCAGCTATTCTATTGATGATGAGTGTAAAATAAAGGAAGCAGTGATTAGTACATTCTGTTTGACCCATTATGTTTATCCAGTTTATGCCTGTGTGTTATGCAAAGGTGCTCGTAAAGGTCTCCAAAATACATGCCAGAGGGCGAAACTGACAATTCCTACTTCCCATCCAAGCCTGGTGTGTCCTTACACAACCTAGAGCAACTACTGGAGGTTGGGAATGGCTTTGATAGTTGACCAAGTTGTTGAGCTGACCAATCAGAGCACACTGGGCTCATCGGGAGGTGAGGCTTAAAGACATAGGAGCTCTGACAGAGGGGAATATAGATATTGTATTGTATATTGTGTTTTGGGAAAATTAAAGCACATAAATCTATTCTAGTAGACCCCCACAAAAAAATATGAACACTGAAAATAAGCATAACAGTTCTTGTAATTTAAAATGGAAATATAATATTTGATGTTTTATTTTATGAACGTCATTATTGTTTGTGGTGCACATACTCTCATTCCAAATCTGTGAGTATGATGCCTGCAACGTGTTTCAAAATGTCGGGAGCGAATCCACTGTGTTACATAAGTCTTCCTTTAAACAGCGTCTAAAAGTGGGAACTGAAGACACCAACTGATCCAGATATTTTTCCTTACTTCTGTAATAAGTCTATACCTACAACACATGGATGCTGAAAAAGACTGCATCTAATGCAGCATAAGTCTTTTCATGCACAGATGTGGTTTTCCTGAACCTTTTGATGATATTATGCACTATAAATGGTAGAATTCTTGCAGTCCTTGATTGAGGAACTTAATCTTTAAATAGCTGGGCTATTTGCTGATGTATTTTTTTACATATCGTACCTCAAGAGGAACTAGGTCTTTCCATGGAATCTTACACCGATCAGCCATAACATTAAAACCACCTCAATGTATCTACACTCTTTATCTATTTTATCAGCTCCACTTACCATATACACTGCCAGGCCAAAAAAAAAGGTCACACACTCTAATATTTCGTTGGACCACCTTTAGCTTTGATCACGGCACACATTCACTGTGGCATCATCTTCACAAGCTTCTGTTATGTCACAACATTTATTTCCGTCCGGAGTTGCATTAATATTTCCCCAAGATCTTGTATTGATGATGGGAGATTTGGACCACTGCGCAAAGTCTTCTCCAGCACATCCCAAAGATTCTCAATGGGGTTCAGGTCTGGACTCTGTGGTGGCCAATCCATGTGTGAAAATGATGTCTCATGCTCCCTGAACCACTCTTTCACAATTTGAGCCTGATGAATCCTGGCATTGTCATCTTGGAATATGCCCGTGTCATCAGGGAATAAAAAATCCATTGATGGAATAACCAGCTTGTTCAGCATATTCAGCTGACCTCATTCTTTGGGCACATAACGTTGCTGAACCTAGACCTGACCAACTGCAGCAACCCCAGATCATAGCACTGCCCCCACAGGCTTGTACGGTAGACACAAGGCATGATGGGTGCATCACTCCAGCCGCCTCTCTTCTTACCCTGATACACCAGATCACTCTGGACTCATCAGACCACATGACCTTCTTCCATTGCTCCAGAGTCCAATCTTTATGCTCCCTAGCAAATTGGAGCTGTTTTTTCCGGTTAGCCTCACTGACAAATGGTTTTCTTAAGGCTACACAGCTGATGAGTTCCCTTCGCATTGTGTGTGTGGAAATGCTCTTACTTTCACTATTAAACATATCCCTGAGTTCTACTGTTGTGTTTCTACGATTTGTTGCCAGCTGAAACATAATCACCCATGCAGTAGTTATCCAGTGGGAGGCTCTTATCTATCTGACCTTTTTTTTGGCCAGGCAGTGTACGTACACCTTGTAGTTCTACAGTTACAGACTGTAATCCATCTGTTTCTCTGCATACTTTGTTTCCCCCACGGAGTAGGTATTATGTGGGAGGTGGATCATTCTCAGCACTGCAGTGACACTGACCTGGTGGTAGTGTGTTAGTGTGTGTTGTGCTGGTGTGAGTGAACCTGACACAGCAGTGCTGCTGGAGTTTTAAACACCTCAGTGTCACACTGCTGGACTGACAATAGTCCACCAACCAAAACTATCCAACCAACATCATCCTGTGGACAGCGTCCTGTGACCACAGATGAAGGACTAGAGGATGACCAACACAAATTGTGCAGCAGCAGATGAGCTATTGTCTCGGACTTTACATCTACAAGGTAAATGAGCAAGGTAGTAGTGTCTAATAGAGTGGACACAGTGTTTAAACACTCCAGCAGCACTGCTGTGTCTGATCCACTCACACCAGCACAACACACTAACACAACACCATCACAATGTCAGTGTCACTGCAGCGCTGAGAATGATCCACCACCCACATAATACATGCTCTGTGGTGGTCCTGTGGGGGTACTGACTATTAAAGAACAGGGTTAAAGGGGGATAACACAGTGTGCAGAGAAACAGATGGACTACAGTGTGTAATTGTAGAACTACAAAGTGCTCCTATATAGTAAGTGGAGCTGATAAAGTGTAGATACAAGGAGGTGGTTTAATGTTATGGCTGATGGGTGTATGTCTAGAAGTAGCTGCATCACCTTTTAAGATGTTTTTTGAAAACCTCACAATGTTCCTAGTCTTAAATGCCCTCTTTCCCACCTTTTTTGGAACGTGTGGCAGGTATTAATTTCAGAATGAGCATATATATATATAAAATAGACTATTTAGTTGATGAGACAAAACATTACATATTTCATTTTTGTACTATTTTTTGATTTAGGTTTAGAAATTTTAGGTTTAGGTTTAGGAATGAGTGCTCTCTGGTTTTATTTCCATTTCACCTACACTCCCAACTTTTCTGGAATTGGGTTTGTACATACAGTACATAGCAGTTATCCATCAGTGGATACCATGAGTTAACTGGACAAATAGCACTTGAAAAAAGCAAAAAGCTACCTGCTTGACAAAAGGTACATTACTACTATATGGGCATTATAACTAATAAATTAGTAAAAATATTTCTAAAATGAAAATCATATTGTGCCAGTATTATGTTATACCAGTATAGACTTTACATCATCCAGTGCCAGATTTAATTAGGCAAAATACTGTAAGAGTCATTCAAATTCTCCTTAAATGGTGGTTTTAGAAGTACAGGTTTGGGGCAAGCTGTGATTGTTACAGGTTAGTAAATGAGCAGGAAAATTAAGCAGCGATTGTCAAACCAGTCCTCAGGGATCTGCACATGCTCCACCCTTATGTGTTGTAAGTTAAGCTGAAGCAAAAATGAGGACTGATTTGAGCTCCACTGAGTTACAGTGTTTATTATCAAATGAACTTCATATACAGACGGCAGTAATAAGTAGGTCCTTCAGTTCAACACATGACTTGCATAATGCATAATAATAACTTGATAGTAATTGTTATGACTCGTGAGACAAGCCTTTCTGGTATTCACTCTGAACATAAAGATGGGGCGTAGTTAGTGTATAAATAAGGCCGAAACGTTCTGCCACTGATGACGTCTTAAATTACAGGACAAACCTGTGTGGTCCAGTATGAAGGACAGGCTGTGTCTACATTGAACACATATTAGTCTGAATAAGTTACTGATTGTGTTGAGGCTTAGACTGAGGCGACTACTTTGCAAACATGCAGCACTCCATTCCATGCAACATTCCATTGTCCTCTGAAGCCCGTCCAGGAAGATTAATCTTTTCAAATATGCAGAATCCATACGCAAATGTTCCTTTTACCTTCAGGCAAGAAGCGCTGCTGTTTTTGTTGCACTTGTAACCTCAGAGTGTTTCAGGCTCTTACCAGCCACACAGCTATTAATATCTTGACAGTTAAAAATATACAATCATGGGACCAGCTCTGCCAGCCCCCC
This sequence comes from Semaprochilodus insignis, assembly GCA_034552555.1. Classification (NCBI taxonomy): domain Eukaryota; kingdom Metazoa; phylum Chordata; class Actinopteri; order Characiformes; family Prochilodontidae; genus Semaprochilodus; species Semaprochilodus insignis. Next base: position 19,193,074 of record CM067492.1, read on the forward strand.
ACACTTGGATCACTATTTGGAACTCAACTGCAACTCTACTCGACCACCCTCTTGACACACACTGGGGCTTTAGGCTGTCAAGGCCAGCAACAGGAAACAGTCATCAGGCACCATGACCATACCTTACAGAGGCATTCAGGCCTATAATTAGCAATCACGATACAATCAGGTCAGAATTATATGGTTCCATCTGCATTCAGTGCAGTTCTGGGAACTTTCAAAAATGCTCGGTGTAGTATGATCACAATTTCATACGCTAATAAAGTCACTGTTTTGAGATACTTTTGATAGGTGAACACTCACAGATTCGACAGAATGGTAACACTACTGTACGCCATTGTTCATAGGGCTCCATGACACCTTCATAAGCTTGTCATGATAACATAAACCTAGATAAACCTTAATAAAGGCATATTCCAAAGGGAGTTGGTCATAAAGGTTGCTTTTGTCAGCTCTGATGTCAAGTTGACAGAGCACCTATGTCAGGTGATACCAGGTTGTCATGACATGTTTTGTGACGTGAAATGAGATGGTAGTTTGTAGTTTGGTATACACCACAGCATAAACATATATTTCACCCCAGAAATGTCACTGCACATGCAGAAAAAAGTGTCATCTGACACAAATGTTATGTCAGCTTGATGTCAAAGTCGGGAAAATGTTAACTGAACAAATGTAAAAAAAAATTTGCCTATCAAAGTTACTCTCTACATCAACATTCTCTCACTACAATACCCAGCAGACACATGCAAATGTGTGATACAATCATTGGGAACACCCTCCTCCAACACACACACACACACACACACACACACACACACACACACACACACANACACACACACACACACACACACACACACACACACACACACACACACACACACACACATTTCTGTGAATATCTTAATCTTTTATTAGACACCTTGCAAGGATTTGTATTTTTCAGCACACACTATTCAGTCCTTATTAAGCACAACTGGATTATATATAGAGCTGTGGCAATTATTTTATTAGTGAAAGTTGTAGTGGTGCTGTACAGTGCATTTTCATAGGCTGCTAAGTCTTAATCATCCAGCTGGCAGAGCATTGCCACCCCTCTCTTGATCCAGTGCTGTGGACGGTTGCTGATGGGCAGCATAATGGAGATGACAAAGTTGGTGGAATGGCCCGTGGTGGACAGAGTGCCCTTACGTTCACTGGTCTTATAGAGGGGACACACGTAGATGTTCTGAGGTTGCTTCCCAACCCGCTTATCCGCTACGAGATAAATAATGACCACATGATATTAGAACAAGCCACAGTGAGAAGCCGTTTCATATTTTAATACTTTGATGTTCACTAACTTGGTTTTATCCAGATGATGGGCACCGAATCAAAGAGGACTTTGGGGTACTGCTCAGCTAAGGCACCGCTGCAGGAGAGGAAAAACATGTTTTCAAAAAAATAAATAATAAAAAAATAAAAATAATAAAAAAATGAATTCCAAACAGATAGTAGTAGTACAAATTAGGGCTGGGTGATATGGGCAAAAATGTAATATGGTGATAGTTCAAGAGGTTTTCACAGTACACAGTATGCAACGATATGTATTTTTCCCTCACATCTGATATGCTGGAACAGACAAAGAAGTGCTGCATTTAAAATATATGCACAAAATATGAATCCACTGATTTGTGTTCAACATTCTACATACTATGACACACAAAATTAAATTAAAACAGTACAAATGATTCTATCTTTGTAATCAAACATGCAGTCATTGCCTAAGGTGTTCACAATATAGTCAAATATGTGTATTGTGATATGCCATAATATTTAATAATTGTCATATTATTATTGTCATATTCCAGTCCTATTCAATCATATAAACAAACCTTTTCTTATCCCACCGTGCCCCATCCAGGAAGAGGCCATGAACGTACACTCCATCCTCAGGGGAAGTAGCTGAGGTGTCAAAAGGAAGGACCTGTGTAATATAATGTAATAGAAATAAAAACATTCTAACACAATCTCTACAGAGAACACAGTCCTGTTAATTGGCTGAATTTAACATACTGGGGCAAAACATAAACATGAAATCTGACCACTGCAAAAGCACACTTTATACTGCATGTATACTTGTTTCCAAAATAGCAATTATTAGCAATAATTAGCAAATTATCAGCAAATAATTTCTCTCATTAAAAAGAGAAAAAATCCATGTTTAGGTTTGTTCCCAGGAAAGGGAGGATGTGTTCTTATTTTCATCTAGAACATCAACAAAATATGCCATCTGGCGTGGGACATTCAATCTTCCATTTGAATTTACATCATGACATCCCTGTACATGTAACTGGTACCTCATAGTCAAAGCCAAGGAGGTCAATAGGGATGGAGTATTTCCTGGCATAGTTCTGCATGGCTCCTGTCAGAAACGCTTGGGTGAAGAAGAACCCAGACAGCCAGAACACATGGGGCTTTGTGGTGTCACACCAGTCCTAAAGGAAGGCAAAGACAACTAGTCACTCAGCAGGTAGCAGGTAGACAATGCAATAATAACACCTAATGATCCATATTTGCATTTATAGCATTTTTTACTTTTTTATTGAGTAATATTAGTCAGAACATTCTAAAATATTATGATTTAATAATAATGAATAAGCATTATGATTGAATAATAATGAATAAGCATTATCAGGTCTAACCCGCAGAAATTTGAGCCTAGCGAGGAAGTCTGTGATGTAGCTGCCCAGAGGCTTGAGGCTAGGGTAGGAGCGCTTGGCCCACTTCTCTGGCACTTTCCCCACTAGAAGGCCGCCTGCTATAGCTTCCAGTTCCGCATCCATCACCACCAGTCCCTTAATAGCCTTCAGCAGGTTCTGCAGGCTCACACGGATGGTGTTGCATAGACTGAGGACAGAATACAATGCGCAATGCAATATACACAACACACACAACACAAAGCATAGTATTAGATATGTATATATAGCATATTATATTATATTATATTATATTATATTATATTATATTATATTATATTATATTATTAATGTTCCCCTCAACACATTTAATCATTCCGCCAGAGGAGTTATGGCATGTGCATGTCCATACAGAGCCATGTGGAATAGGAGCTTTTTTCAGAGTGATGATGATTTCTTGAGAATAAAAAAAATAAAACTTACAAAATACAAGAATATCAGCTGAAATAAAAAACAGAAATAGCTTATTTTTGTATTGGCCTTAAAAGGATTAAATGGAAAGCTGTTCAGATGTTAAGCTGTTTATATCTTATATCTATTTTTTTTGTTGCAAAAACTGCCAGCACTACTCAGCACACAAACTTTTTAGGAAAGATTTTCACTATGTGCTTTTAACAACAACTTAAAATTGCAATTTAACAATTTGGATATTGCAAAAATATATGCAAAGTGAATAGCTGCTTATGTTAAAAGAAATATACAAGGTTTATACAACAAGGTTTTATAAATGTCACAATGGCTCCCCACAAACATCTCATAGGTGTTTATTCTTTAATGCACTGAAGCTGATCCTGGACTTACTTATTATATCGTTCCATCTCTTGTACAAGCACTGTGTTCATGCTCTCTTCGTATCGCACTGGGAATTTGTCAAGGGCAGACTCAATGTTAAAATTCCCTGGAAGCTGGAATAAACCAGAAAAGATTGAAGTTTTATAAGCACAGCACTAAGGGCAACTTGAAATTCTACTATAAATAGTTGTAGGTTATGAATATTATGGTTTGGTGTTAAATCACAGAATTTGCATAACAAGATATACTTTAGACAGAATGTCGTTGGCAATGTCTAGCAGTGTGTTGTCTCCTCCAGAACTGCCTCCTCCCTTGGAGCCTCCCCCCTGAGTGAGGATCAGGGAGTCAAATAGGAGCTTGGTCTGCTGTAGGTCTTTAGAGATGTCCACATTCTCATGCATGCCAAACACCTCTGGATGCTGGGTAGCTGGCAGATTCTGCATACACAAATCCTTTTAGTACCTAACCTATGTCACGTGGTTTAGTGCAGTGTTTCTCAACCCTGCCACTGGAGGTCCACACTGTCCTGCACATTTGATTAATTTCCTTACTAACACATCCACTTCAACTCAGTAAGAGTTTGTTCATGTACTTGTTTGTTGAATCAGGTGTGTGTTAATGAAAAAAGTGCGGGGCATTGAGCCTCCAGGACCAGGGCTGAGAAATATACTATAGGGCGAACATCATATTACACGTATGTATCTGCTCAGAATGTATTCTTCAAACTGTGCTGCAGGATCTCACCCTGATAAACTCCACATAGTCTTCATAAATGGACTTTGGAGGTGCGTGGTATTTGCCGCTGGGGGAGAAGGTGTAGCGAGAGTTCTCAATGATGTCTTTATTGTAGAAGTCAGCCAAGATGGTCAGAAGAAGGCGGCGATCCCAATCATCTGTCACCCGCCCACCATAGTTACACTCCCCTGTCAGGTAAGTGATGGCCTCAAATGGAACCTCTTCATATTTATTTACAAAGAGCTGGGGTAGGGGGAGCAAGAAAAGGCTATTTCAAGATCTGTTAAAATACTACAGGTTGACTGTTATCAGTGTGTTTACACACAGAATAGTTCTGTGATTTACTAGTACCCTCAACCCCCACTTATGCAGTGCCAAAATGGCATTACAGAACAGTGGTTTCAATGGTTTGCTATACATTGCAGTTACACTGACTGTAACTATGACATTTGTATAATATATTGTAAATACAATAAATTAGTTATTTCCATATCTCCAAAATGGTAACTTTTAGGAACAAAAAAGAATTTTCATGTTTATATCCAAGTCATTTTCTGTGGTGGACATGAAAGTGGGAATACCCTTGGCATCCAAGTGGTGTATACATTTTTGGTTTGATTAATTTATGAATGTGCATCACATTCTTCTGTATATGATGGAAAATAAACTTTTTCTCTCACATGAATAAAATGTACCGTAAAATGTAGTGGAGCAAAAGTTGAAAAAACTTAAGTACAGAAATGAAGTTGTATTTCGTTACTGGACGCTGATGGTACTTTACACCCATCCTGGTCCATTCATTGCACAATGTTCATATAATATTAAGGGCAGCTAGAGTTTCAAGATAAGTGTTTCCAGTCACCTGTAACTGCCTGATACTAATACGTAAATCCGATTCATTGAATCCATATGGAATGTTCCAGCCCAGCGGTCCAAACTTCTTTCTCTCCTGGACGAGGGCATGGAAAAAACAAACTCCATACAGAAGTTTTTCCCAAATCTATAAAAACAGCAGCAAATTACCACATCTGGAACATACTGCTGGAACAATATGTGGGTAATTAAATAGGAAACCATTCCCTCACCAACTCTTTGTGTGGACACGCAGAGAAGAACTCAGGATCGGAGATTGGGTCAGACAGGTAGGACTGCAGCAGGTTTAGCCTGAGGCCTGTTGGTGGCTCATTTGTCATCTTCACCCCATTCTGCAGTATGGTCACTGGGAACTTACATTATAAATAGAATAGATTATGAACGGTAAACAAGTCGATAGGATGCAGGATAACAGATAATAAGCAAGATGTAAGTCAGTGTTTCATGAATTGTTCAGAATAGCTATCAAATGATTTAGCTTAAGATTGCATACATTGAAAAGAGAAATGCACTGAATGTACTTGTTTAAAATATGTAATTTCCATTACATCAACACAGCTCATGCAAGTTTGGCAATCACTCTTGATGCAATACATTTTACTCATATAGCAAATATGTAAACATTTTTTGCACATGAATTACTTATTGTTAGTGTACAAATGTACCATGGGGGAGGGGTAGCTGGTGAGCCAGAGGCGAAAATCTGGGTGGCATGTTTCTGGGCTGAAATCCTCACAGATCTTCTCTAGTGTGGACATCCAGGATACAGCCAGATGGCAATTTTGCAGACACACCCATGTGCCCTCCTTCATGGCTGAGCGGATCATCTTCACAGCTATAGGACCCTGGCCCTGACCTAGAGAGATTGACCTGAACTTGTCGCCACCCATGTTTTTGTCGCTAGCAAACTTCAATAAACCTTTGAGGGGAAAACAGGACGTTTCAGTGCTCGGTCAGAAGTGAGTAAGAAAGGATCTGTTAGAACCAAAACTCAAAGATAGTACTTAGAATAGAAGACAATACTTACTGGCCATAGGGTCTGCTCCAGGAGAGAGCACAAAGATCAGTGGGATGGTGGAGTTAGAATCGAGGTAGCTCCTACTCAGATCAAACGGCGGCGGTTCAACAAACTTTTTGCCCAGTTTCTCAGTCACATAATTAGTAATTGCAGGTTCAATCTTTAAAATAAAAGACAAAATGTAAGAATGCTAATATAGGCAATAAAATATGAGTAAATATCATTGGGACATCTGCCAACATTAATGACTTTGTCTCACTTTGTCAGGCCGTAGGCAGCGATAAATGATCATTTTCTGAAAGTCGTTGAGTTTGTCGCACCATGGTTTTGGCAGGGGAGTATTATATGGCTCCTTACTGTCATAAATAGGCAAAAAGCTCTCAGCGGTCTTGGTGAAGCTCTCCCTATATTCATGCAGGAAAATAAACCAAAATATAAAATCCGACAAGAGTAACAGCAAGTGAAGTCTACTGAAGGACAAATAATCTTACAATGAGAACAGAACAGTCTATGTAACTAAATATACTGTAAAGAAAATAAGGCTGGTTAAGGTGCATACTTGAGGCCCCGCAGGCCAGGCAAGTCACTAGCTCGACAGATCTCGTCCCAGCTCTTGTCCTGCAGCCAGCTGGGGTCAGGATTGGGAACGTCATTCTGAAGACCCACACCACCTGTGAGCAGGAACATGAACTCCGAGTACTCAATTTCTTTTTTAGCCCTGAAGGAAAGTGAGAAAGTTAGACATCGGGGCTATGAAAGGGAGGATTTGCTGTTTCATTTGGTTATGAAGTGAAACTTAACACTGTGCCAACTTGCTTTAATAATGATTATTCCTAACAACAGCTGATAAGGTAGTTAGAGCTAACTTACAGCAGTAAGTTGGAGCAGAGGAGGAAGGAAAACAGCAGTTTGTCCTTCTCGAAGAGAGAGCGGCATACGTTGCAGTACAGGTTGTAGGTGAAGTGGTCAATTAGGTATCTCAGCCTCTTCTCTAGAATTTTTGACTTGTTACTGAAACATACAGAACACTTTACTGGATAGCAGTCCACAAGGACCACAAATATCACTTTAGCAGTGCTGAACTCTCCTAGGTCCCCCTTGGCATGTATGTCTTGAAATGCCTTTTCTTACAGTTTGTTTGCAAGTAATGCTCATCACTACACTATGCCACACCATAATGGTGTTTCTTTAATTGTTCTGTACTTGAATATGAGGAACAGATGCCTTTGTGGAAACAAAAACTTGTCACAAAAAGTCCAAAGTACAGATTCAAACCTGGCATTACAGGTTTTCAATATATAAACCCAATTTGCATGACTATTAGTAATTATGTACATTTCAATATGTAATGCAAATCAAATGTATAAAAATGACAATAACAGAATTAAACAAACAAGCATATAGGCATATATCATTTTACCTGTCCTGTATGGAGTTGATGTAAAGGTTGACAAACCAGTTGAGGGAGTACTGATACATGGGGTCAATGTTGGCTAGGTCTGCGATGCTAAAGAACAGGATGGAGGAGTGCTTGGCAATGGCTCTGTAGCCTTCTCTCGATTCTGCTATCTTTATTTCAGTCTTCTCTGCAATCTGAAAAGTTCACAGAACGGAACAAAGGTCTAATCACTCACTGTCACAATACTGCAGTGTCTTTCAAACTGGCTTTTCCCAGCCCCAGACCTGCTGTTTCTTGGAGATCTCATTAGACATTATCTTGGCGGAGTCCAGGATCTGGATAGCACTCTCGTCCTCCAGGATATTCCCCTCTGAGGACTGCAGAGTCTCCAGGATTTTGTCCTCAATCTCTTTCAGCTGCTTCTTATTGGCAGCAGATTGCACTACCAGGGCATTCCTCTCCTCTTCTAACTCCGGCCTATTAAACACAGGACACAAATGTGAAGCCCATAGAATAATATTCCAGAATGTAGAAGAATGGTGTGACACTATAGAGTATATTTAAGGTTTATCCTTAAATGCTCTTAAAGTTTTCTTTTAAGATTAAATAACAAATTTTTAATTAATATCATATTAATCAAAACAGAGACATCTGTGTACGGGCATGCAAATATCACCTTTCCTTAGCGACCACAATGCCCAGCAGCTGGTCTTCCAGACCTTCTGGAGTGATCATAAAGTTCAGCAGGGAAACTTTAGTGGCCAGCTCTGGCAGATAATGAGGGTTCCTTAGCTTAGTTGTCATATAAAACCGGAAATCACTCGAGTACTCAATCACGCTCTCGCCCAGCCTGATGCAGTCCATACCCCCTACGTGCAGAAAACAGAAATCATTCATGTAATCACAGTTTAACCACTGGCCTAAGCTCCTACACTGGCAATTACCACACATTGAAGAAGTGGCTGAACTGATTGCTGGACTTGAAATGTTATGTTACTATATTGGAGCTCAATCGGTCATTTTCCCCAACACTGATTTAGTCTTAAAGGAATAGTCCAACCTTGTTTTCTCCCCAAATGCCTGTTCTTTTGAATTCATAGTATTTTTTAATTATTTTGGTTATTTTGGAAAATGCATGCCTCTAAAGTAAGATGCACAGGAAACATGACCTCCCATAGGATCACTTTTTTAAGCAATTTGATGTAGTTCAACAATCATTCTAGTAAAAACACATCGCATAGGAACAGAAAATAATTAGTCTCATTACTCTCCAAATGCTCTGCTCTCAAAATTGGATTCTATGACCAGCAAAAGCACATAACACATAATTTTTACATACCATATCTTAGTTAAGAAGCACATTTCAGGAAATCTGATTGAAGTCTTAGAGTGAACTACAAAACCTGTCTGAGAAATCAGCTCAATATGTACAGCAATTACGATACATAGACCATTACAGTACATGTACCTTGTTTGAATATCTGTTTGAGTAGTAGGGGTTCTAATGAGGGGTCCAATTCTTCTCCCACATTCTCCAGCAGTAGAGGAGTACCAAACTGCACACAGTTCTCCAGGGTCCTCATGTAGTCTGCATCTGTAAGCTTTATTACATTCAGGTTGTTTTCTCTCTCTGAGTTTTTCACCCACTTGTTGGCTTGACCCTGTGGGTCAATCATCAGGGGCCTGCAAATGTATTTTAATATGTGCTTATTAACAACCAGTTTCTTGGAGACTGAGAGATCATTTGATTGTTTTTTTTGTGTGTTTAAGGGTGTGATTTTGGAGCCATACCATCTTCTGGAGTTAGTCACAATGACTCCATTATCAATAGAAAAGCTATCAGTGGGCAGTCCAGAAATGTTCCAGGCCCTGATCTTGATTGGATCTCCAAGGGTTTTACTCAGAGAGAAATCATCTGAAGACGGGATGTTCTTGGACTAAAGATGACAATAAATGTCATTACAAATTAGAAATATGCAATATAGGGAGTTAATGAAATTAGATATGGTTATTAATGCATTTTCAATGTTATTTCACTTTTTGCTACAGGTACCGTACCTTACAGAGTTTGGTCCAGTCTTTAGTGCAGTTTTGACGAAAGCCAGCAGTGAAAGCTCCCAGGTAAGCAATTACACCAGCAGATATTAGCACATCACCTGTCAAATTGTCGTATGTGTTCTGAAGGTCATCAGCTGCTTTAGACCACCTGTAAGACAGAGAAATACCTCAGAAACATTCCACGACAATACTACTATATCTCAAAAGTAAATGTTTGTGTCCATAAATATCTTTCTAACCTAATCTTTTCTCCTCCTAATCCCCCAATGAGCTTTTCAGCTCTCTCCAGCTTGCGGGCACAGAGGTCCACCTGGAATTCTAACTGAGCCTTCTCCTCAGTTTTTTCCTCAAATGTCTTCTGCAAGGCAGCCAGACGGTCCTCCACCTCCTTCAGCTCAGCTCTCTTCTGGTTCAGCAGGGCCATGGTTGTGGCCAGTGATTGCTGTGCTACAGCCAGGTTAGCCTTCTTAGGAGCTACTACCTAGAAAAGGGACACAAGCTACAGTTAACACTAGTGATTAGGATTAGTGATGAGCAATATGACAGTATTTCATCATTGTGAAAGTACACACACTATTGTCTTATATTGCAGGTATTATCAGCACTTCTAGATCACAGAACAACTGCACACATTTAAAAAAACCAACTCAGGTATAACTGCATACAGTCATGCTAAAGTAAGAACATTACATGTCAAATTACATGTGTTATTGATGTATTGTGAAAGTGAGCACACAGCCTCTACAAGCAACTTCTATGATTTACGAATATGATTTCTTTGTATTTTAGTGCACAAGTTCTATTTATCTGCTGAACTGAACATAGCAGAAATGAATAAAACATAAAATATGCTATATTTACACAGGCCATGTTTGATGGTTCCCCCCAATGTTAGTGTCAATTCAGAAAATAATGTGCAAAAACTCTGCATTAAAAGTGTCTTACTCATTTTCACTTTCACTAGTGACTGTAGATTGTAAGTAACTCAATAGACTCTAGCCCATCATTTCACCATTCTTATTACTGCTGTATGTTTCTTATTTTTGCCATAACATCCACCCTTAGTATGTTACTTATAAAAAGAAACAACTTCCTTGCTTGAATAAAAATGAAATAATTAAGTGTCAGGCTGAACGAATTAATGAACAAACAAACAAGTAAGGGAGCTGTCTAACAATAATAACTAAGTCAGATTCAACAAGACATCAGTTGGAATGAAAATAGGCAATTTGATACAGTGATGCAGTTCCGCTCACCTTTGCCACTCTGTCATAAACCTCCATGGCAGTGATCCATTTGCACAGACCCTCAGCTGCAGAAGAGGCCTTGGCCACTTTGGTGGGGTCAAAGTCAGGGTTGGTCATATACTCGCTACGGATTTTGTGCATGACTGGTGCCTGACACAAAGCGTCATTAGTACTATATAGTACAGGTCAGTGAACAGATCATCATGAAATGACACTAGGCTCCACCTTAATCTATAAAATACACTTACAGGAATGTTGTCCTTGTCATATACTTTCAGGTCCCTGAGGAAATTCATGTCTCCAAGCAACTTCTTGCTTGGACCCCAATAGTCAAGAATCTATAGACAATGAAGCAGAAAGTTAATACAGCAGGCAACAGAATCACTTATTGTAGTCTAAAGTACAGAATTCATCATTTCACCTTCTGTCCTGTTCCTGCAGGATCACTGATCTTCTCAGGTTTGATGTCTTTCATCACACACACTGCTGCCATCACTAGTTTTACTCCAGAAGGAGGATTTTTCATAGACTTTACAATTGTAATGTCAGAAGGCTGGGAAAAAAACAGGTTCACTAACTGCAGTCAACTCTTAACTTTGAGGAAAATCTAAAAATTGTATGACGCATTGCAACATGACCTCCTTTACTCTTACCTTCAGCGTGTCGAGAGCAGAAAGAGCAGCCTCTAGAGCAGGGATAGCCTCAGCAAGGTCACTCTCACACTCATTCTTCAGAGCCTGTGCTTCGTTTGCTTTCTGAGTGGCTACCTCCTCATCCACACGAACAACTTTACTCTTAGCTTCAACCTGCACGGACTCCACCTCTATCACCTGTAAAACAACAGCATTTTAGCACCTGGACTTCAGCATTTTTGTTAACCCAGCTTAACTAAAAATATCACTTACCTGCATCATTTTGGTATTATCAATCTTGGCCTGCTCCAGTTTGGGCTGCAGGTCCACAAGCTCCTTCTTCATCTCACCCACCTAGAAAACCACAACTATTTATTCACTTTCCTAACCACAAAATAATATTATTGACATACAGTACTGCGCAAAAGTCAGAGATGTCTCCTTTGTTTATTTATTGTCAATTCAAAGCCCATTAAGTTTTAGTTATTACGTTCAGGTTATTTATTTTACAATATCAGGAAAAGTGTATGAAACATGCATTGAACAGAAAACTATACAGAACCTTCAACAGCAAAATCTAATATCAAATGTATTTAGTGTGTCCAGCTGTTTCTTTTATTACATTTTCTTTTCAGATATTTGGTTTCAGTTTTCAAACACTGCGGGGACATTCTTCTACTCCTTTAAAGTTCAGCCTTAGAGGTTGGGTGCATAATCTACTTCCCACAATCTAAGTAATCCCAAATACAAATTTAGACTCATCAGTCCAAGAAAGCCTACTCCTACCTTAGATGCCCGGATTTTAGTGCAATTATTCTTCTATTTCTCAGTGAAGTCTTCTTGGTATACACACTTTCAGACTCTTAGAGTTGCCCTGATATGATACTTTGTGTTTGAGATGTTTGCGCAATTTGCGATGCTAAATATATGACTTTAATGTATGACTTTTGCACAGAAATGTATGCTTTGTGTGTAAACAAGCTTCTTTTTTTAAAGAAAAACACACTGTGAGAAGAATTATCATATATTTAGATATGAAAGACAGAATAATAGACCTGAGATTCAGCAAAAGCCAGTTTGTCCAGTCCATTAGTATATCTCTTCTTAGCCTTCATTACTGTGTCTCGTTTCTGAGTAAGGAGCAATTTAAAAGCAGCTATGAGCTCCAAATAGGAGGTAGGAGTCACATAGTTGTGGCGACCAAGCTCTGACAGAAACCTGAAAAAACATCAGAATTTAATTAATTAACAGCAACATGTGTTTACAACATGCCTCATATTTTTGCAGTAGTCAATTCACTTTAGTGTCTTATTAATAATGTGAATATAAAGTCTATTATGTTTAATACTTCTTGGACAGATCAATTGCAGATGTGTGGAAAGTCTTGCAGATTAGCATAACTTCTAGCCGCTCATGATCACTCATCTCCAGGGTCTCTAAAAACTTGTTGGCCACTCGTTCCAGTGCCTCTTCTGGCCATGGCTGAGAGGGACAACAAATTTACACATATAAGAGGGACAAACTGGCTGCTAGCACATATCAACATGTTATGGTGTCTATATATAAAACTGAACTGATTTTGCCAGTCTTACTTGGAACCAGTTGATTGTGCAGCAGTTGATCAGAGAGGGGAACTGTCTAAGACGGTTTCTGAAGGCATCTCCAATAGGACTGAAAGCCACCACTATGTGCAGGTTCTCTCTACAGCGATTGACAAAGTAGGCAAACAGAGCCAATGGGCTGAACTCCAAACTCTTATTACCAGCCTGGGCTATGGGCCGCACAGCCTGAGGGACAGACAGACGTGAGAAAAATTCCACTTAACTTATATAGTTTGACATATTTTTGATTCAGCATTGATTTTTTTGTATTTTTAAAATTCTGACTTTAAATCTTCTAAAACATACAGTACCTCCATGATCTCTTGCTTCTCATCCACAGCAAATATGTTTGGAACCTCCCCTGTGTTTAGGACACTATCTACGTCCTCTAAGAAGGCCTCTTCTTTTATCTGAGCATCTGTGAGTAGGAACACTGTCTTCTGGCCCTTCACCCCTGCTTTCTTTAACAGAAGCTGAAGGAGGAACAAACAGTCCTTATTTAATGAAACACCCTGCAGGGCCATTTACTTCAGTGGCATTAAAGCAATGGGTCAGCCAAAAACCTACCCCTCCCTAACTGTTTGCCTAAATTATGTTTGGTGAACAAAGCTATTTTTCTCTGGAACTACAAGGCTAGTTCAAGCAAAATGAAACAGAAGATTTGCTAGTTTTGCATTAGAAGTGGTATACTGTTTTTTTTAAACATCAATATGGACAAAATTCAGGTTTTGAGATGATTTTAAAGAGTTTTTTTTACTGATTCAAGGATATTTTTGTTCATCTTTATAATGTCATACAGTGTCAGAAACTCATAAGTAAGTGTATTTGATATTATTTACTAACTCATCATGGTTTAAGGCACACACGTGATGATTTAGGCAAGCAATTTGCATGATGATAATTGGCAGGACATTTTCCAACATAGGTCTTGTGCTAAAGGTAAAGGTCCATTTATGATGTTTGTGTGGTTTTATGTACTAAATCAGTCAACATTATTTTTTATGTTGACTTATTTTATCCCTTTACATTAGCAGGATGTTGTGTTACTGTGCATGTGACTAAAATACAACTCTGGAAAAAATTTTGAGACCACCTCAAAATGATCAGTTTCTCTAGTTTTACAGTTTCTGGGTTTGTGTTTGACCAAAATGAGCAGTTGTTTTATTCTATACACTACTGGAAACATGTCTCCCAAATTCCAGACAAAATATTGTATTTAGATCTGTTTATTTAGAAAATGACTAATGACGGCTCCAGAAGCCTGTTTTTTGAACCATGCTCGCTGTGCATTTCACCCCAGCCACCGCTCGCTAGTCTTTCTGTAGGTCACTTGAGGTCATCTTACGGTGGTTAAGTGACATTCGAATGAGGTGGTGCTCATCTCGGTCAGTAGAGAGTGGTTTTCGCCCTCTGCCAGTGTGTAGCTGTGTTGTCCTGTGTGTTTGCTGCTTGACCTTGTTCTTATGAACCAGACACTCACTGCATTAGCCAGTAAAGCTAGAACCGAACCTTCTGTTCCTCACTAAGAACCTGCTGTACATGTGGAGATGCTGATTTAAGAAGAAACTAGATTGGTCTCTTATTTATTTCCAGAGCTGCATGTAAATGATCTCAGTTCTAATTGTCTGTCCTGTATTGTGACTTATTCAGAAAGTAGTCCAGTTTGTATAACTCTGTGTAACTTCTGATTAAGTGGAGAACTGCTGTAGTCCAAACAGGTGGACGTGTGTAAATGCACTAGTTTTTGTGACAAAATGGCCAAAATCCAAAGTACAATGTTTTTCAACTGTTTGAAGCCATCAGTGTTCCTCCTGTAGAAGATTGTCTGCAAGTTTACCCAGAAATTAAAGGGATAAGAAATCAAAGCGAAAAACCTCTAATTACATAATCTGTCACTTTATCTGTTGGTTTAATGATTTGTTTTTAAGATGCTTAAAAGCTTATTGTTCTCCATTTTGGGCCCAATTCTTCTGCCTAGGAGTGTAGACTGAGGAGTGAAAAGTATCTTTTAAAACCTAACAATGTTTATGTACTACATTCAACTTGCCTTTAAGTGAAACCCAAAAGGATAAGTTTAGGCAAACTACTGAAACTTCCTATTTGCAGGAAATCACACTGTACCTTGAGGTCATCTCTCCACTCGTTCATCCCATAGTTCTTGGAAATCTCAGGCTGGAATAGAGTCATGTCAGCCATGAAGGTGGCCAGCCTGGTGATGGACTGACGGCCACTTCCTCCAACCCCCACCAGCAGAGCATTTCCCCCAGGCTGCTTTAACACACGGCTGATCCTGGACAGGTGCTCCAGGACATAGCTGCCAGAGACAATAAAGACAGCTTTCCTCAAAGTAAAATGTATTTATGTGACTGGAGTACCACTGCAGCGAGTACAGGAAATAGCATTTACCGGAATATGACCAGGTTCATGCGGTTCTTATGTGTCTGATTGTACTCTGTCAGGTAAGACTCCACCACCTGATTAAAACTTTCCATGCTGGGAACCTCTGCATATAACCTCTCACTTGCATCAACATCAGGGGTCATGTAGTCTCCAAACAACAGGCTCCTCATGTCCTCTTCACAGAGCTAGAGGGGAAGTAGACAATTTTAACTAACTGATTCTACTCCTAATATATTTTTAATGACATGATGGTACTTACAGGCCTTTTCCCAACTTTCAAATGCTCAAAAACAGTGTCAAAACTCTCCCTGAAATGCTCCTTCACAATGTCATTCATGAGTTTGTAGAGCCAGGCTCGGTCCTGGTCGTCCACCAGACGGTCATAGAAGACACGGAATACTTCGTGAACAAACAAGCGGATCATGGTACGCTTGCTCTCCAGTGATTCCTTCTTTAACAGCAGGCATCCCTGCACCACTCGGGAGAAATCCCGTAGGTTGAACGTGTAGTGGGACTTTGCTGGTGTGGGAAGTAGGTTTGCCATTGCCTTTTTATAAACCTAAAAACAAAACACAGAAAATGTAAAGAAATATAAGCAATCTTTTCACCTTAGTCTGGTGCTGGAACCATAGAGAAGTTCCAGTTCACTTTGTTCACTCTTCAAGTTCACTCGGAAGTCTGCATGGCTTACCTCCAGGGTAGCAGCAACTATCTGGTTGCCAATAGTGAAGCAATCAGGTGGAAAGCCATTGTTACGCAAGTAAAAGGCTACAACGTTAGAGAAGATGCGTGACATGGTGTCATCACTGAATGCATTTATACTACAGACGTTAAAGTGGCGGAGGAAACGAGGGGTAACTGCATTCCGCCCACCACCAGGGGGCCCCATGGCTGAAATCAGCTGCAGATCAACCAGAGTGATTTTGGAGGTGTCCTTTAAGTCATACCTGGAAAACAAACATGCTTTTACAGGACTAAAACAAAGCAGAAACTCCAGAAAAAGATCAACAGATAAACAATCATTTTGAACAGACACAGTACAGTGTAAAAGTCAGGGACCACCATTATTTCCATAAAATGGCCACAAGTACAAATAAAGACACTTCTGAGATTAGATTTAATAGGCATATAATATAGGCATTTCCAAAAAAGAATTAAAAAATTATTCAAAGACAAAGAGAAAGCAAAATTCCTAACAACTGCACAACTGTAAACATACGATACACAGTACTTAAGGCTTCCAAAATAGAAGAAAAGCAAGCAATCAAAACAATGGTCTTGCCAAGACCTCACTGACACCTCTGAATGTGTTTGGGATTACTTAAAATGTGAAGAAGCAAAAAAATGCAACCAATTTCTAAAACTGTGGAGGTGTAAAAAATGGTCTTCTGTTTAGTTGTTGAGTAGCCGCTGCTCTGTTATCTATATGTTTTGAGCTTTTTTTATGATGCTGAAAATTGAATAGCCATTTTAAATATTAAATAAACAAAGGGTGGTCTCTGATATTTGCATATACTAACAAAAATAAATACATTTCTTAACCAATGCTTACCAGTTTCCATGGTCAAAATACTGACGAAGCAGCTCAATGGGAGGCTGTGCACCAAATACTTCCATTGCTGGCATGTTCATATCATCCACAAAAATGATGCATTTTTTTCCCATGGGAGGTCCAAATACCCCCTTTCTGCGCTTATCTAGCCTGGACATAATTATATTCTTCATAGGAAACATGAAGATTGTGTGTTAGAGCATTATTCCTTCCTACATGTACATCAACCAATAGGGCAGGAGATCTGGTATAAGATAGGCTGCTTTAAAGAGGCTCATCCCTTGAATTACCTGACTCTGGCTGGCACTAGTGCGTGCTGAGAAGTTGATAAAGAAGGGCAGGTAACGGTCCTTGTCTAGATTGTTCATGAGTTTCTCCTTCACATAAACAGACTTCCCAGTTCCAGTGGGACCGACAAAAAGAAGCGGCCTAAATGTAGAAAAGGAAATGCTCAAAGAACTTTTTTAAACATTTCAACCCCCACCATTTTTAGAACAAATGTTACACATAAATGCATTAAAATGCCATATAAATGTAGCATGTATAAAATGTGTGAAATTATTCAAATCAGATTTTGAAATCTTGTCCATATGTTTCAATATATTCCTTCTTACACTGTAATTTAAAAGTGTAATATATTACAATATAATTATACAGACTGGAGTTTTATTATTAGCTTGACCACAAGCGGGCCACGTTCATTCTTCTCCTTTAAAGACTATAACCACTCACTTACTCTCCATAGTTAATACAGAGGTCCATTAGGTAGGTGTAGCGCACTGTGTCAATTGTAGGAACAATGATGTCCTGCACTTTGGTGTTCTTGTCCCCTAATGTGATGTTCTTTATTGATTCATTCCAGTTAATCCAGCGTCCCTTTCCTTTGAACTTTAACAAGAAGCGTCACTGGTCAGATGTTAGTGATATCAAAAATAACATGACTATTTCATCAACTGCAATATATACCTCATAAGAGTAGTCATAAACAAGACCCTTGTCATCAAAAGGGCATTCCCACTTTGAAACAGTGACAGGAATGGGGTGCTCATCTGATTTTCCTGATGTTATTTCCCTGAGAAACTCATCGAATCTTCTACGACTGTCTCCATCACAGCACCCACCAACAGACCACACCAAGGAAAAGGCAAATGCTGCCTGTGTGAAACAAAAATTAGTATGTTACCAAGTTTGAGGAATACATATATTAGAAATATAAATGTAAGCCAATACAGTTACATGAAAAGCCAGTAATTAAGTTACAGATGCATTTGAAAAATATAACAACACGGTTAATATAGCTTAACCCATTTATGTCCATCCTGAAATTTTGAGGTTTCCTTTACCCTAGTGGTTCCTAGAGCTTTAGTGAGCTTAAATAGGCCAAATGGTTTGGCTACACTGACCAATTTCCCTATTGTACTTTGTCTTTGTACTGTGTTTGGCCATGAAAAAAAAATGTTCAGACTGACTGACTACAACACCCAAATATTTACTTTGTAATGAAATAAATACGAAAACATAATCTTGTATTGTTTGTGGGCTTTTTTTCATGTTATTCAAATAAATAAAATAAAAAAACAAGGTTCAGAAAGAATATCAAACAAATCTGAAATCAACATTTACCATGATCCATGTGCGTATATTCTTGTTTCCAGGTTCTTCAGTTACGGGTTCAGTAAGCAACATACCAAAGAGACGTGTGAGAGACACAACTGTATTGCTGTTAGTGGTGGAGACAACCTCCTGTGAAAGAAGTAGGCGATTGAGGCTGGATTATAGTCAACAACTTCATTCTATTCATTCTTTAGAAAGAAATTTTCAAAATAACTTTTATTTTTAACTTTTAATTTTAATTTAAAATAATTTAAAATATGAGTAGGTCTGCTAAAATACACATACTCTACAGTTTTTTCTTAACATCCTGAGTGCTGGGGGAATCAGCCAATTACACAGCTCCAGCAGCAATGTGGAATTCTCTTGGGTCTGAAGAGGCTGGGGTAGAGTGTTTAACCAGGATTCCACGAGGGGATGCCATCCCAGCTGCAAGGGCTCCATGTAGATCATTCCACAACGGCTCACTGTTGCTGGCTGGGAGAGAAAGCGAGCGCTGTTTAAAAGCATGCAGCAGTACACTCTCAAAAAGTACCTGGGTCAGTACATCTGCAGTGTAATATGCAGCAAGTCAAAACTATCAGTAAAAACTAGGATCCTAGGATTCATTTTAGGGTGGCAAACAGGATAGACAGTAAAGTGATAACAGATTGACTGTCTTACTGAAGCCTGCGACAGGTCCATGGCTTCAAAAATCAGACTCATCTGGTTGGACATCTGGATAATTTCTCCACTCATTAGGCACAGCTGCAAGGGAAACATACAGTGTCTGATGATACAGACTACCAGCAGATGCAAGGAGTTTATGTATTATATTATATTATATTATATTATATTATATTAATGAAACATTATAGGCTGACCAATTTTATAGGAAATCAATTTGCGTCAGCCTAAAAGCTTGCCTTTTTGTTATCGTCCAGCACAGTGTTCATACTCTCAATCCAAAGCGTATCAATGGGTCCATCAAACACCACCCACTTCCTGTCTGGGGTCTCAGCCGAGGCAAACTCCCGAAACGTGTTCGCCACAATTCCATCGGTCCACTTAGGGAGAAAAAACCTTCAGTGTACAAGTAGGTGGACCTCTAATAATGGCAGGTGCATTTAAGAATTGAAACAGTGTGGTAGAGATATAGCTAGCTGAAACCCACCTCATGCGATACAGGGTCGAACTGTCCAAAAAGCTGGCCCATAGTAATGGATTTTGGGTTGACGGTGCGGTACTGGACTTTCTCCTCCTCATTGTAACCCCTCTCATTCATGAGAGTGAGAGTGTCAGCTAAGACATGGAGCACTTTGGTTTTACCGGCAAATGGTTCGCCAACAAGCATGAACCTAAGGATCACAGAATAAGGGCATTACGGAAAAGTTCCTCACTGTTCCTTTTCCATATGTAGTCACATTATGGTTGATTCTTGATTTTGTTCTTTTAAAGGTGTCTCCTAATACTACTTATTGGTCAATATAATCTATTCCTTATTGCACTTACACTAACTACTCAATCCTATCTATAGAGTACATTCTTGACTGTCTGGCTTCATCCTCAAGACCTTCTTCTCACCCATTGAACAAACAACTTATTGTTCTTGTGAACTCTGGGCCACAGAAGGCAATGGTATTGCTGGGAAACAAAGTGAGAGAACATGTACCTACCCATGGCGGACAATCATCATCTCATAGGTCTGGATCATTTTATCGAGGAAAACTTTCACAGGCTGAACATTGTGGTTTTTGCAGCATTCGCGGGCACAACCCAGGAAAAGCTAAAGAAAAACAAGAGGTAATGTGGAAAAAATGTAATATAATGAACTGACAGCTTAAGCTGACCTGAGATCAAGAGGCTAGGTCCTTACCTGATAGTCAGCCACAGGGAGAGAGATGCCAGGGAAGAGGTCACTTGTAATTCCATTAAAAAGAGGGATGTCATGGGATAGAAACTTGGGTTCATTCACATCTTTGATGGACCGTAGCAGCTAAGACAAGAAACACAGTATGCGTCAATGTGAACATGAATAACCCAAATTTGGGATGGGAATATTTCAATTTGCAATTGAAATACTTCAAGCCTTTTCCCCTTACAAGAATATCTTCATTTTCATTTGGAAACTTGAGTTTGAGGTTTCCTGCCGCCACCAGTACTGCCTTGACAGCTCTCATGCCATAATCGTAGTGGAACTGGGAAGACAACAGCTCAGAGCACAGCCTGTAGGTCATTACTATCTTCACTGAAAGTGGCTTGGCATTCAGAAAACCATAAGAGTACAGGGAGATCTCTGCTATCAGAGCATAGTTGGGAACCATCATTGCAACAGTCCTGAACAAAACCTAGTAAACATACAGAAGTAATAATTATACAACAGTATTCATTCAGGAATCATAAATAGGACATAATATGAATTGTTTACAGTGGTGGCAATAAGAACCCAATTTTCTGAAATGTTTAATGTGTCTAAAAGCACAGAAAGCTACTTCAAGAAAGGGATGCCTGATGCTGGACAAGCTGTTTTACAATACCCCCAAACCTCTAATCATGGTCAAGGGGTACATTAAGAGCATAGTTTCCAAAGAAACTATTAAGCTCAGTAGTTTAACTGGTGGTTTTGGAAAATAAATAAAATAAATATTTGTGTTGTGAGCCCTGGTTCCTGTCACAACCACTGTACAATAATATAATCGTCAATACATTTCTTGTACTATTTTATGCACTCATCATCAAAAAAATAGTTGCACCCAGAAGGAAGTGTCAGACTGCAGTGGTACTAGCAAGGAAGATAAAGGTTACTAGGAACAATACATGATGATAAATTTAGACTGACATGGGCAATATTTATTGAGCTACACATACAGAAGTAGTGTCTCTCAAAATGGCATCAGACCACCATGTTTGCTAACACATGGCATGGAGTTGTAGAGGTTCCTAATGGTGTCCTGTGATAATCCATCCCATGCAGCTTGAACATTCTCACACAGTTCCTGCAGATTTTGCGGTAGGGGTGGTGGTGTGACACCAGGTCTTCTGGACGTGTGACGCGTGACAAACCGTTCATGTTGGCGCATGGATTCGTTGGTCGTCTCCACCAAGACAAAAGCTGGACTCATCACTGAAGCTGACCTGCTGCCATTTTTGATCACTTGATGACAGTCTAGCACAATACCATTGCAGTCCTTGGTGATCATGGCTGTTGGGTCAGTCAGGTACAGCGATAAGGCCCATTTCTGCTTCCTGTCTGTTGATTTCTTTTGGGTGCAACTATTTGTGCAGCTATTTACTCCCTAACAAGTGAATTACGAAAAAAAAAAACATTATGTCACAAAAGAATCAAGTGTCACAAGTTTTTACCTTAAGGTTGTCAGGAAGCTCAGATCTTCCAGCATATCCAGGGTTCATGGTGATGGCTACAAAGCAGTTTGGGTTGAGCCGAAGCTCAGTACCCTCAAAGTCAAAAAACTCCAGTTTCATCTCAATGGCTCTCTGAATGCATAGGATCTGCTGTGCCACCACAGACAGTACCTCCAGTTCAATGCGGTTAAATTCATCAAAGCACGCCCATGCACCTGAAGATGCCAGTCCTTTAAAAAACTAATGGAGATCACAAAAACGTCAAATCAAAGTGGCATTAAACAGGACATAAGAAAAAGTTCCTATTCTTTATTGCTCATTTAAGTTCCACCCTAATCCGAGTGCAGCTTACCTTGCCCATGGCTAGGTAGTCAAGTCCATCAGAACAATTAAACACTACACACTGCACAGCAAGGGCTTTAGCCAAGTCTTTAGTGGTCTCTGTCTTGCCTGTTCCTGCAGGGCCTTCAGGAGCTCCACCTAAATTCAGGTAAAATGCTCCAATCTATGATGGAGCCAAATTTTTGGAGAAAAATATGGTGTTAACAAGTAATCACTTTTAGATGCAACAACTGTAATTTTTAACTAGATTTCCAGTCCGATCCAGATTAGAAAAGTGAAATAAGCCTTTCAGTTTACCAAAGTTCGGTAGCATCGATCTGTTAAAGGTGTGATGACCAAGCGAGGAGAATTCCCCAAGTACTCGTAAGCATACTTGACATCACAGTTGATGATGCAGACACGGACATTGTCATTAGTCCAGTAATAACGCAGCTGGGCAAGCCACTGGAAGTCTGTCTCATGAGAAACACCTGAGAGAGACAAGGACAAGTACAATATAAAGTAATGCAGCAAAGTAAGAATCTACCATACATAGTTTGCAGCAGACCTAAAACAATTAATGCAATGTTAAATTAATGCTACAATATTACCAGCAGTTAACTTCCAGAACTAAAAGCTTGTGGGACCATATTTAATGGTACAAAGTACTTACTATACTATCTTTTTACTACACGTCATTTAGTAAATCAATCAAACAACCTTTCTGGATCATTTCCATGACAACATCACGGGCATGTACATCTATAGTGACCAACGCTCCTAGAGTAGTGCGAGTCTGCTTGGGCAATTTTCCCCTGACCAGCTCAACGATGTCATTCAGCTGGCTCTGTAGTTGATCATAGTAGCTCTTCAGACCCTGCCAATCAAACAAAACCCATATTTTCACCACTGTTACCCACATTGTAATGATTAACACGTGATACCATAAGTGTTTACGTACACCGGCTCCACTTCTGATGGCTTCGTGTACTTCAAGAGTCCAGTACATCTGAGAGGTACAGAGAACCACCTGGCCAGGCCACTCGCGAACCCACTGACTCCTCTTCGTCTCTGGGTATGCCTGTGTTCCAAGACAAACAAGCAAGAAGGCAAGCTGGTCCACATGTGCATGTCCAAACACAGAATGTACAAACTGAATTCAGAAGGAAACACAGTTCAAATACCTAAATATCTGTACACTATATCTATTTTTTAAATATTGTCATTAATTCTACATAGCTAAATAAATGCTTTTAGTATGGTAATTGCTGAAAGCTGCTTTTAATAATACTACACATTTGGAGGACAATTCAGATCTCCATGTAGCTTCCTTTGAGGAACCTAACATATGAGTCTGGTCTCCTTTACGATTTAAGTTCAATTTCAAATGTGCTTCTTTTTTGTTTGGACAAATAAGAAAAAAGTTGGCTACTCTTATGTACAACTGCTTTCAACATCTACATTTATAACTGAAATGAAAAAGAAAAGAAGTTATCTAAGTCAACATGGTTTTCACTAATCAGTCTAAACTGTTTTGTGTTTGTGTATTTGAGGGCAAGTACAGAGTCTTACCAATCTGGAGCGGTTAATCACATCCCTAACGCTGCGCAGCATCACATCCTCGACCTGCACCAGCCACTTCTCTACTGCTCCCCGTGCCTCCGAGGTGGAGATCAGCTGGATCAGGTCCACACGCTCCCCCTCACTGCTGTACATGGCCTGGATGTCTAGGTTAGGCAGGAAGTCCAGCTTAGCAATGCCCTCAAAACACTTCTTCAGGTGAGGCTGCACGCGCAGAGGGTCTTTGGTCTCAGACAGAATCTCCAGCATTTCATCATTCGAGAGGAAGAAGAAGCTGAGGTACAAAAGAGTCAAATACTAGCAATATTAAGGTTATTTTTTGACAAAGTGGTAAAAAATGAATATGGGTAGAAATTGTATATCAGCTGAAGCTCCACTTTACTCTCTTACCGTGGAAAGAATAGTCTTTTCTTCTCAAGGTAAGCATTTAGTCCTTTCATAATTGTGTCCAGAAGGTTATTTGAGTCCTGAAGTTTTTCAAGTAAGCCAGGCAGTGAAGTTGCAGGTAAAATCTGTAATATAACTCATTCAATTTATTTTTAAAACACTGAAGCATTCAGCAAAAACTAATTTGAACAATGTAATATTGCTTTAGTGCTTTCTGATATTGCATGACATGATGTTACCTAAAAAAGGAACCAAAGAATGCTGCACAGCTAAAAACAGTAGAAGCAGACATCTCAGAAACCTGAATTTTGTCAGCACCTTTGTCCATTTTTAGAGATAAAAATATTTAGAAACCTCATAAGCAAGTCTGTTTACCTGTTTAACTTTAGATATCAAACAAGCCTTGGCCAACTGACTATACTCACAGTGATGGGAAAATGTGTGAATTAGATTGATTAAAACATAATGAAGAGCATGCATGGCAAAAGAACACACTGTTTTGGAAACAAGGACAAAATTATACACCCCTCTGGGGTGATGCCATCTACATCATGTTGTCCATACCTTTGAGTCTTTCACACAGTGTCTCATGACCTCCCTCCAGTGCTTGTCTACCATCTGGAAAAGTCGTCCCTCCTCAGGCATTTGCTGCATGATGTCTTGAGAGCTAAAGATGGGCTCCAGGTAGAGCCACTGGGCCTGCACCCTAAGCCACTCATCTATGGTGTCCTGAATACGAATCAGGCGCTCTTCCCATGCCTAAATGAAATTTAGTGTAATCTTGTAATAATTATTTACCAAGCATGTTCTCAATAAACAGAGACTGAATGATTGAAACAATCAGTAAACATGCTACAAATCATTTCCAAACAAACATTGACAGCTCTTACACAGTGTACAATAATCAATAATGCAAGAGGTCTCACCTTGATCTCTGTTTCAAAAGGCTTGATAAAAGGGGAGCCCCTCATGGTCTGAGTCTTTACTATCTGGTCATCTAGCATAGTCTGAATCTCGTCCACGGCGGTAAGGATGGACACGCCAGACTCTCTGTAAGCATGATGACTGAATGATACGGCATCCCAAGCCTCCACCATATTCTGCATGGCCTTCTCCAGAGAGAATTCCTGCATATTTAGAGGATAACTTCAACAATTCCATCACAACTAAAATACAGTTAATATTAGGAATGTAAAAATGAACGAATGCATCATCATGAAGGTGTTAAATCAACTGCAAAATCAACTTAGTGTAAAATCTCTAAAAAGTAAATTAAGCCTGCTCTCATTTCTTTGCCCAAAATAAAATTCTAAAGATGATACGATCCTAAGATTCTAAAAAAGTTCACAAAATCCATTTTCATTTTTACAGCTTTATTCGAACTTGGCCTTCTGGACAATACATGCGCTGAAAACATAAAGCTTGGTGCTCTGTTCGTATTAGATTAGACTATAGAATTCTTTATATAAAGCCCAGTAGACTCCAACCCTGGACATGGAGAGCTACCTTGCAGCAGTGTTTAGTTTCAACCACAATCTACCCCACCTACTCCATCTAATTAACTTCTTCAGGAATTCCTGATTGGCTGGATCAGATGCATTAGTGTTGGGAAAGGGGAGTGGTAGCATGTTAAATGGAGGTTGGAACTAAACTCTGTAGAAAAGTGCAGAGCTCCTCAGGACCAGGCTTTGAGACGTCTGCTCTACTCCTAATGTGTATTTATTGCATTTTTAATAACTTGTAATCATATGCAAAGAAATTGAATTGTAGTGAAACATCAGGTTTCCTCAAATCTTGACTGAGTTAACAGAAATTTCAACTCTGACTAATATGCATGTTTGCTTCCTTATTCCGACTAACAATTTAAAACAAAAGTACTGTCACAATGCCCCCTTCAGTACAAAGTTCTTTTTCACCAATGTTTTATTTGAGAGTAATTAATTATGGATTAGGGAAATGGGGTTAGAAACATAATTTTACTTTATTAATCTTACTTTGCTGGCACCAGCACTGATGGTTTCAAACTGCTCCATGTAAGAGGTGAGATTCTGTTTGAGAACTTTGCGCAGAGTGCTGCCTGAATTGGGAGTCAGGTCATAGTTCACAATCTCAGACATCTGCTCCCAGTGGCGGGCCCTGATGCCTGGATTACACAGTATGGACACCATTGGGATGTGTTCCTGCAAACAAAATTATAATGATAAATTATAAAACTCTTTGAAAACCTCAATTCTTATGCAGGGAAAATCTGTCTAAGGTGATGGAACAGCGCATTAAGATGAGCAAACTGATCCAGGATTAGGTATGTATTGAACTATATTGCAGCACAATGTATCACAGAATTGTAACTACCATGTTAAGCTTGTGACTAGTGTGTGAGCTTGAAGCAGATCAGGACAATATAAAACACATATTTAAACATGTTGCCTTTAAAATGTTGAATGCACTAATTAACTGTAAATGTAAACATTATCACATTAATATAGGGGGCATTTTCAGGCCCTCCTTCTTTTTGCAATACAGAACCACACTAACCACTGTATCTGTCTATCTCAATAAAGACCACTAACTAAGTAATTAGAAGCACTACAATACAATAAAAACATTTCTGTAAATTAGTACACAGTTGTATGCAAAATCTGGGAACCTCTGGTGAAATTACATGTTTTGTTGATTTTTCAAGTGCAACAAAGAAAACACAACGTCTATATTAAATTATCATTTTAAAGATTTTTTCCCCCTTTTTTTCTCAGCACTTGATTAACTCATTAATCCTTTACTGACCTGCTATGTTGGGTTAGGCAGATCAAGAACTGTCATTAGGAATTGTCAGCTAATGATGTTAAGTTATCAAAGGATAGCAAAGCATGCAATTTCCACTGTCCAAAATGTCATTAAATGTCAAAACTGCTTGTGCGCTGGCCAGACAGACAAAGCAAAACACCCATATCACCGCAAGAAGGTTTAGCCCACCCAGTGGTGGTGCACCTTTCTAATCACAGAACTCTAAAATCACAAAACAAAATCTCAACAAAAAGGATGCCCAAACTTTTGCATATACAACAGTAGGTGCATTACTGCTTTGTGTACCTTAAATTCTTTGATTTGCTCTATGACTCTGAAACAGATGAGAATGGTAGGACTCTCCTGTTTATCTTCAGCTTCTTCAGGTCTTCGCTTCACTACTACTGTTTTCTCTTTCTCCTGATCTGCCTTCTTCTCTTTCTGCTGGAAAAACTTCAGCATCTTGTAGACTTCACGGAAGAACTCGTCCACTTCAGCCTCCATACTCTCACCATTTAAATCTAAAAAGGACCCATCCATCCATCTAAACATAGAAGAAGCTGTTATTTTACATACACCACAGAGACATACAGTACAGTGCAGAAATCAGACACCACCCATTTTATTCCCAGCCAAAATAGCCACTATGTACAAGGAATTCATTTTAGAGCGTCAGAAGAAAGACGTTAAACATACAACTAACATAACATTACACAGAAACCTCAAAAACAAAACAAAAAAAATCTAGTTTTCAGTATTAGACCCACTCTGTGTCCACACTTTGTCTTTATTACAGCTTCCATTTGCTTTTGGGACTTGCAGCCATACCTCAGTCTTACAAGCTAGTCGCATTTTCTGCTTCTGGTGATCCATTTCTGAGCTCTGGTGTGGCCAGTCTGTCTTTGAGATAATCAGCAGCTTTTTTATTTATCTGTGAAAGTTCTTATTTTTGGTCTACTTTCTTTTCACACTAATGGCTTCTTGACAGCTACACATCCATTTAGAAACATAGTGGTGGGCTGTCTTCTCACACCCGGAAGGACGGACATGATATAATGAAAGCTGTTTATCTCATGGTGACATTTTTGGTGATCTGCCAGGTCTTGCATGGTTACTAGTAGTCTCATTTTCTCATTTTTTTAAAATAATTTTTAATTCCAGTTTTGAAAACTCCTGTTTTTCACTGATTTTCCTGTGATTGGTCTACTCCTTGTGCAAGTCAATTATTTAATATCTAATCTCCTTAGAAATAACTCCTGAAATACCTACTTAATAGCCACAGTTATTTAATTCTTAATTCTAAACTTAATTCTGCACAGTACTCTATATATAGAGAGACAGTGTCCACTTGAAAAAGAACCTAATAAACATGCTTTAACACACTGATAATCCCACTAACCTCTTCTCAGTCCGCTGCCATTTCAGCACAAGTCCGAAGAGCTTCTGATAAGGCTCAATGTTCTCTTTGATAACATCAACCTCGGGATAAACAGTTTGGTCCCATTTGTAGAGGGCCTCTTCTTTGTTGATGAAGTCCATGGATTCTTCGACTTCCTGCAGTCTCTTCTGCACTGTTCTTACATCCATCACGTACTGCAACAGACAAATGCAACAAATGCAGTCACCTTTATTTGTGAAGTAAGATACACTGATTTATAAGGTCGTTTCTTACCTGTTGCATCATGTCTAGTTCTGAACACTCTGCAAATTCCTCCGTCCTTCGGCTAAGTTTCTCCAGCTCCAGCATCAGTTTCTCCCTCCTGCCCTGCAGCTCCTGCTCTCCTTTCTGCTTGGCCTTCTCCAACACCTGCACCACAGAATAAGGACAGTCACTTTAAAAGATGATGTATGCAACAAAAAGTAGAAATCACTGAAAATTAACTAATGCTTGAACCATCAGTGATTATATAATATTACCTCATCATTGAGATGAAAGATTGGATTGATGTTTTGTGGCCACAGCAGCACTGCAGAATTAAGCTCCAAGTCTTCTACATCAAATATGTGCACATCTAGTAGGTAATTCAACCTATGGTGTGTTTCCTGAACGAAAGTAAGACAGTAAGAAGTAAGAAAGGAAGATTTTACTAACTGTTTTGTAGTTTGGTAGTTTACATATTGTAATGAAATGCTGATAGCTCACCATTGTCTTACTGTTGAGCTCTTCCATTCCCTCGGTTTTTGCATGGCCAACGTAGCCAATCATTTCTATCATGTCCTCGGTTGTCTCTGGGATTTTTAGAGCCTTGTTCCGAATGGTCTCAAACTCTTTACAGATTCTTGAAAACAAGAAAACTTCCTCTCACCCCAGTGATACCAATTTAATAAACAAAGTAAAACTAAATATGGCTTAAAAGGAAAATCTGAGATGTAAACTTTAGTCAGAGTATCTTGGTGCAAAATGGTCAGCTGTAGACAAACTGACTTTTTATAGTGGTGGTATATGGTTGCAATGTTTTCTGAGTTTCATATGTAATGTTGATAACGGTAAAATAGAGGTGAATCTTTACTGAAATATTTAGCCCTACAACAATAATCATGTGCAAATCAACAATGTACAACAATGGAGTTAAACTATATCTATAAAAATATACACTCAATTTAGGCCAAAATGAACATAAAAGAGCCTATAAGACTTTGAGCAGCGTATCCATAACCATTTCATCTAATAACTTTCTGTGACATAGCCTTAGAGGCATTAGACATGTTAGACATCTAGTTCCCATCATCACCACTGTGAACACTTTTGACTCTGCAAGTTTCTCCAGAGCTGTGCATCAAACCACTCTATGGGACTCTGCTTACATCTTAAGGATTTTACTGTGCTGAATTTGTTGAAAGCTCTGTTGTATTTAATACGACACGAATAATCAAAAACACATGAAAAGAAAAATACTGAGCCAGGCTTACTGAAGACAGTGTTCCCGGTGCGTACTAATCACTCGTTCCAAAAGGATCTGAGCGAAAGTCTTAGCTTTCTTTGCCAGTCCCTGTTTGAGCTCTTCACAGTCCAAGCGGATCATGTCAAAATGAGCTACTGATTGGAGGCTGGAGATTTCTCGGGACAGATTCCGGAACTCCTCCACTTGCTAAGATAAAACAGCACATTCAAAAACACAAAAACAAATGCACACATTATAAATCAAGCTATATTATATGTTTAAACTTACCTGAGTATACTGATCAAAATTGTGCTCCTCCTGCATAAATTTCTCTACCAGAGCCTGTGCTTTCCCATTGACTAGCCAGTCATAGTTGTTAGCTGTAAAACATTGCAAGTGTGAGTAAAAAGAGATGAACACATGATGATGAAGACATTAATAAATCATAAATATGCATTACTGAAATCACCAATGTGAGAAACTCACAATAATATTGGAAGTGTCTGTTGGGTGCCTCCAGGTTTTTACGGACAGCATTTTTAAGGGTGGTCCGAGCCATCACAAGAACATGGTCTGCAAGTTTAGCATCAACTACCGTGCTGTGGGTCTCAGCCAGCCAGGACTGAACAGTCTGAACTTTCTGTGGAATGGTGAAATTTGTTAAATACCACCAGTCTTACCTAACCAACTGAAATGACCATGAACCCCATCTCACCTGCATGGTGCTGGTGATCAAGTTGAAAATCTCTAACACAGACTCTTCAAGATCCTGAAAACTAGGATAGAAGTCCATCTTCTCATCATCAAAGGTCAAATCCATCCTGAATAGGGGAAGCTTGTGGGTACTGAAGGGATCAAACAGGCTTACAAACACATCTACACTCCTTTCAACCAGGGCCTTCAGCTACAGGGGAAACACAGAGAGCAAAACTGCCACTGCTAGAGCTTTCAGCACTGATCGATGAACACTTTTGATAAGTTTCCAGAAAAAAGCAGCCTGATGAACAAAGCAAATACAGGTCTCACCTGGTTGGACAGAAGTGTGGAGGCACAGTTGTAAAAGGCGTCCAGCTTCTCTGCTTTGATTGCTTGGACTGTGTCTTTGTTGGTGAGCAGATGAATGACCTTTGGGAACCAAGTGTTCATGAGCTTCTCCTCGATTCTCTCGCACTCCACAGCCACTTTGTTCTTCAGGCTTTCACAGTCCACAGGCCCCATGGACCTTCACACCATACAGTTTACAGCGAAATGCAATTATAAAAGGTTAATGGGAACAATAAGTAGAAAGATGTTACGCAAACAACAAAAGTTGTCAGCTTCTTTGTTAATCCAGGTTTACACACTCCCACTGTGAGTACACATGTAAGCGGGACAGAAGGAAACAGAAGGAAAGAGAAAGTATACTATGTTTAAATGTGAGGTATTTTAATAGTAAAAAGCCACACAGTGGACACTGTCACCATGTGGGAGTGATAATCGCTTTATAGTATTGATATCCATGGTGTACAAATTGTAGTAAGCATTTGATAAGCGTGCGTCTCTGTCTAAAAATTAAGTTTACATGCAAATACAAAAACCATCAAACTCTTTAATGTAGGTTAATGTAAAAATGTTTCATTCAAATGAATCTGGAGAATTTCTGCTCGTCCATTTATAATGAATGCCATCAGCTATGTTTAAATGATGTTGCAACGATGTACTACACTGTAACTTTGCCAGAACTTAAACATAAACTACCTTCACATTTACAATAAAATCAACTGTACATAAATACTCATACGCATCAAATGCAAACTGTAAATACTCTAAGACGGAAAGACAAAAAAGAAGGAAAACGTAAGCAATACCTGCAGTCTGAGAGGTCGACGATAAGTAGTCGAGAGAATGTCACGTGACAGATATCCAAAATAATTTTCATGACTGGATGCAAGATGTGCAAATTTTCTTTTATCACCTTTCGACTTCTGATGAAGCTGTTATGCCAAGGCCGTGAGAAGTCAAGAGTCCTGAAGAAGGAGAGAGATATGTCAAATCTGGAGTCCATACTCAGATCCTGTGAGTCTCCAGAACCTCTGAGGGCTTGGAAGCATGCTTAGACTTCTGTGCACTCACTTTGTTGCAGGTGTGCTTTGCAAGGCAGGAAGCGTGTCCTTCAATTCTGGATTTCGGAGGACACTGTTAACTAAAGAGCAAACCCATTAACAACAGTACAAACGGATACTAACAACATACAAGAACTAATTTTATTTGTGATTTTTATTAGCTTATTTTTGAGTGGTGTTACTAAATAGAAAGATAATAATATGTGGGGAGATGGAAGGAGATTCTTCACAAAAGTGAATTAGCTATAAATGCTGATTGGTTCACTGGTCAGTTATCCTGTGGAGCATCAGATACTTTTAGTATTCTCATTATCTATGATATTTAATGGGATTCGCCAACGGCCACGGTGCTGGATGAACACAGGGACCATATAACTGAAAATAGAGGAGTCAATAATAGGTGTTGATAACAGAAGTAGTCATACACAATATAAAAATATTTGTTACATAGACAGTTAAAACTTTTGATGTTAAAGTGTTAAAGCCTACCTCACTTTTGATGTTCAGAGATGGGTTGAGAGATGGCTATACCTCTTTTCAGTATTTAACTGGAAGTTATGAAGCACAACTGACAATGAGCTTACCTGTGTGTGTGAGCATGCTGCTAAGGAAGTTCTCGCTGACCTCCTTGCACAGCTCCTCCAGCAGCTCCTGTCTGCCCTGGCGGAGCTGTGGTGATACACGGGTCAACATGTCATCCAGCCACTGCTGCTGGATAGGCACGATGGGGCTCTTTTCAACGCACTGCCTTAGGAACATGTAGTTTTTCTACAGAGACAAACAGAACGAAGTGTAAAAATACGATGAAAGAGCACTAGCTTGGTACATGCTCTCTCGATAGAAACAACATAGCACTTACTTGCTGTTTCCTCACTTCACTGCTCATCTGTTTAAAAAAGGTGCCTTGTGTTAGGGAGCACTTGAAAAGCAACTGAAGTGCTACGCTGTGGCAGGTTACTTAATGAATAGCATCCTTTAAAGCTCAGATAAGCATTTATGCTGTCATTAGACGCTAAGCATTTCTCAAGAGTGGTCAGATGTTTAAAGAAAGGTATTCAGTACCGTTGAGGAAACCTCAGATTCGGGAAAAAAGGAAGCCGCTGGGGTTGCATCCTTTGCCTGTTTGTAGGCTTGCCCTGCAGCAGCCACCCTACACAAGGGCACAGAAAGTCATATTAGCATATACCTTGGAGGTTGAAGTTTGTGACCCTTTGGAGTGTTCTGCATAAATATGAGCTAAAATATAATCAGTCCAAGTCCAAGACAAAAATAAATATCATACTTGATCACTTGTGTATGGAGGAAAATGATCCAATACTACATCTCTGTGAGTGGCCCAAGTACGTGAACCTGTAGGATTAGCAGTTAACTTAAAGGTGAAATTAGAATCACGTATTTTCAATCACTGGAATGACAATCAGGTGTGAGGCGCCATCCTGATGTATTTAATTATTTAATTTGTATTTCCTAGAAGTGGTCAACCAACAGCTCACTCCAACGGATCACTCCAACAGCAAGGCATGTCTTACTGTCTACAAGGTCACAAAGGAACCCAGGGTAACTTCTAAGCAACAAAAGTCCTTTCTCACCGTGGTTAACCTTAATGTTCATGAGTCCACTGTCAGGAGAACACTGAACAACAATGGTGTGCATGGCAGGGTTTCAAGGAGAAAGCTGCTACCCTCCAAAAAGAACACTGCAGCTTGTTTACAGTGTGCTAAAGATCATATGGACGAGTTGCTGAAAATATGTTTTCTGGACAGATGAGACCAAAACAGAATGTTTTGGGTTAAATGAGAAGCGTTACATCTGGAGAAAGGAAAAAAATTCCATTCCAGCATAAGAAGCTATTCCCATCTGTGAAACATGATGGTGGCAGTATCGTGGTTTGGGCCTGTTTGCTGCCTCTGCAATATCATTGATAGAACAATGAATTCTGAATTATACCAGCAGTGTCTAAAGGAACATGTCAGGAGATCGGTCTGTGAACTGAATCTCAAGAGAACACGGATAATGCAGCAAGATGACCAGCAATAACCCTAAGCACACGAGTCATTATACCAAAGAAAGGTTAAAGAAAAATAAAGCTAATGTTTCGGAATGGCCAAGTCAAACTTGAGACTTAACCCTACACTTAATGTTGTGGAAGGACCAGAAGCTAGCAGTTCATACCAGGAGTACCACCAACATTCCAGAGTTTAAGCTCTTATGGAGAAATTGGCTAAAATTTTCCCAGGCAGATGCAGGACTGAGCAACAGATACCAGAAACGCTTAATTGCAGTTATTGCTGCACAAGAGGGCTTCACCAGATACTGAAAGCATCTGGTTGACATACTTGTGCCACTCACAGATATGTAATTGCATATGTAATTGGATCATTTTCCTCAATAAATAAATACCCGGTATAATACTCCGGCCTCATTTGTTTAACTGTGTACTGTTTATCTACTGATAGGACTTCTGATTGTGTTTTATGTCTTATTTATGCAGAAATACTGAAAAGTCTAAAGGGTCCACAGACTTTCATACACCACTGTACGCTGCATCATAAGCTGTAGACACACACAGAAGCGAACTCACATGATTCTGTGTAGCTCCTTCTGCTGCTGTCTGCTTCTCCTGTGCTGCAGAAGTCTCCTCTGCACGGCTCTTCTGTGTTCGGGCAGGCTGGAGCCACTGCTGCCCGCCTCACCTGGCCCACTCGGGATGGGGGGGAGGACGCTGTACTTTTTCAACCCATCCTCTATAGCAGGCTTCAAAACTCCCGCCGAGGACGGCATTTCAGACTCCTGACAGAGGAGAGAGTGTCCGTGCTCTTCAGTCCCACTGTGTGCCCTTTCAGTGTACGTGATAAAGCGAGCTAATCTAAAGCTAGCTGGTTAATGTTACGGAGTGAGTGAGCTAAAGAGGCAGCCGGACTCTGAGTACTATTGAAAAATGTAAATTGCAATAACCCGCATACACAGCTACATTCTAAACAAGTCGAATAAACGGGTGTAAGTAACTAAACAGATGTTTTCTTACCGGGTTTCTGGACAGCCGGCGCTTCACGGCCCGTAACCTGAAGTTTGTTAGCTGAGCCGTAGCGAAACAATTCGGTTGCTATAGAAATGTGAAGAGGCTGAAGTAGCGGTCGGTGGCCAGGTAGCGGCGCTATTTGCACAGTTTCTAATTTCTGGACCATTAAATGGAAGCAAATGAAGCTCAGAGTGATTTGATGTGAGACGCCTTCCGGTATAAAAATGAGCCGGAATTATTCACAGCGGTGATGAAAGGAACCAGACGTCCTAAGCGTTCAAATTTGAACTACACATGTGTATAA
Organism: Semaprochilodus insignis; assembly: GCA_034552555.1. Classification (NCBI taxonomy): domain Eukaryota; kingdom Metazoa; phylum Chordata; class Actinopteri; order Characiformes; family Prochilodontidae; genus Semaprochilodus; species Semaprochilodus insignis. The sequence continues at coordinate 19,228,455 of CM067492.1, forward strand.
TTAAATGGTTCACACGTCAGCAAAATTATTTGTTCCAGAGACCCAGAAATGTTCACAGCGGTGGTGAGGGGAACCGGACGTCTGAGGTTTCAATATGCCTCTGAAAGCTGCTTCACAGACAGTTATTGCATGAAATGGTTATGACATTGTTTCACAGTAGTGATAAAATAATAGTAATGATAAAAATTTGGTATTTATGTTAGTCCATTTGTGGTGGAGGGCTACATGGACGGTGTTGAAAGTAGTAGAAGTAATCAACCAACAGAAATGAAACTTGGTGGGTAGGTTTGACCTTGTGAGACATGCGAATGACATGTGACGTAAGCAAGGACGGGCCTCATCCCTGTACCTCACTGACCCAACAGCCACGATTGTAGACATTCAGTGAGCAGTGATGCCCTCCATGACTCATCTTCTTAGTGCCAGAACCATTGGCAGACACCTGCACAATGCAGGACTACATGCATGCAGACCGTTACAACAACTGTTCAGACATCATACTTGTAGAAATGCCCTATCAGGATTTCCAGATGTGGTAGCATTCCTCCTGTGAAAAGGGACCTTGTGGAGGATATAATACATGTTTAAAATATATATTTGTGGGTTAATTCCTACTGTATGAATGAGATTGCACAGTTTACAAATGATTCTGAATGCATTTAAAGTTGATATAAAGACTTATCAGTAATGAATAGAAACTGATGTGAAGAACACATTGTTTTGATGAAAAGAGGAATACATGGGCTGCAGAAAGCAGTGCTCAGCTGTAGGCTCACCACACAGATTTTAATAGGAGCATGGTGGTGACGTTATGACTGTTTAATGCTGACAGCGTAAAATCTGTATCTGGGTTAGACTTATGTTTGTAGGAGGACTTTCCCTGCCCATTTAACCATGTGAGCCAAGCTCGTACAAGCTGCTTGATAAAGGTCCTTCAGCTGAACCGATATCAAATCAAAAGGGAAAGGTGGAAAAGAACATTTAGAATTGTCTTTGCTCTGACTTGAGCTTACTTCGAACACTGCTCGTGTTTTGGTAGTTTATAAAAGTGGTACATTTTTCATGGTTAGGATCCCGGAATAGGAGATCTGTCATTTCCATCTTTCTTCCATGCCGTGGGGATCACCAAAGCGGAGGAAGGGTGCCCAGTTGACAGGCAGAACAGACGTGTTGAGCGCAGGTGCATTGGGTGAAACTGGTGGTGCTGTGCATGTATGGCACCGCAAGGGGGCGACCTTTCTTCTTTAAAATAGACATTTTCTGATAGAGAGCAGAATTCATGGTTTCATCAGTTATGACGAGTCAACCAGGTCCCGCAGAATCAAAGCAGCTCCAGATCACCACACTACCACCACAGTGTTAGACTGCTAGTATGATGTTCTAGCAGTGGAATGTGGTGTTGACTTTACGCCAGATATAACAAGACCCATGTCTTTCAAAATGATCCACGTTTGACTCATCAGTCCACAGAATATTATTCCAAAACTCTTGAGGGGTCGTCTAGATGTTTGTTGGCAAATGCGAGACAAGCCTTTGTGCTCTTTTTGATCAGCATTGGTTTGTGCTTTGCAGCTCTCCAGTGGATGTCACTTTAGTTTAGTGTCTTTCTTACTGTGGAATTGTGTACATTGACCTCAGCTGAGGTAAGTGAGGCCCACAGTTCTTTAGATGTTCATTTGGGTTCTTTTGTGACCTCCTGAACGAGATGTTGATGCGCTCTTGGTGATAGTTTGGTAGACTGGCCATTCCCAGGAAGGCTTTGTAACCCTTTACAGATGGTAGATTTCAATGACTTTAGAGCAATGCATCATGACAGCCTGTGTTTAAGTGATGTTTAGATTCAGCAGGTCTGTCAGTAATCATGCCTGAGTGTGGTTAGTGAAATTGAACCCAACAGTCAATTGCAACTGGTTCAAAAAATCAACTGGTTGATTTAGTAGCTAATAGGGCAGTTACTTTTTCAAATAGGGCAGGTCAGGCTGCCTAACAACACTTTCCTTCAGTAAACGAAATCATAATTTAAAAACAGCAGTGTGCATTTATTTGGGTTCTTTGGCTAATATTAAAAGTAGTCTGATGATTTGATCAAACATTCAAGTGTGACAAACATGCAAAAACAGAAGAAACTAGGATGGGGCAAATGCTTTTTCCCCAACACTACAGGTTACTAAACTGAAAATGACATGAGATTTAGATTTATATTACAGCAGTTTAATGGCATTCATAGTGAAGGGCACTGGATTAGTTCAGGCCTAATCGATGAGTGGGAATAAAGCTGCTCTCTCTTTTGGTCATTCAAGATTTCATTCTGGCATTATAATGCAAATACATGAGTTACTGTAAAAGGCCTGTCTTGCCCAGTGAAACCAGCTGACTGATAGTTGTCACCCAGCTCGTCAGTCACACAGCATGCAAGTTCTTGGCAAGAGACAGTGACCTACTTGGCTGACTGAATTCACAGCACTGCTGCTCATTAGGGCTGTCTGAACCTAGATTATGGCATTTTACAGTGCATTGATCTGCGTTTTGGGGTCATATCAATGCTGATATTATATATAAATTAACATTTATTCTGTTGTATGATGCTCAAAATATACTGGGTTGTAACACTGAGGCTATAGAAGGTGATCTGCCCTTAAGCTATTCATCATGGCCTATTCTTAACAAGTATATTGTCTATTGTCTTAGCAGCTTCAACTGCACATGGTGGCCATAATAATTCTAGATAACAGTAAATCTGAATCCATTCTTTTAGATGGGATACACTGGGAGACGATTTAGATACTCTTGTCTTGCCTTTCCTTGCCCTTATTCACAGTGTTTCATTATTCAATTCATTAAACAATTCAGTGTGCTTAGAGGAGTTCTCTATATATGACGCACATTTCTCATGTGTATACAAGCCAGATAACGAGATTACAAGGTGTAAATCTAGGTCATGTTGTTATGACTGTAATGGTTTTTTAGACCTATTTTTTCATCAGTTTCCCAGCACATAAACAGATCTACAGATTATTACACGTCTAAAGTGCTTATAGGTTAAAACTGTGTTCTTGGGATAAGGGTTTAAATGCGTAAGCCCCATGTGCTTCAGATTTGCCTGGCAGCTTTGTTTGCATGAGAGAGAGAGAGAAAGAGAGAGAGAGAGAGAGAGAGAGAGAGAGTAGAAAAAGATGGTGAGAGAGATAGATAGAGAGAGAGTAGAGCAGAGAGAGATTGTGGGAGAGAGATGGTGTGAGAGAGAGAGCAGAGAGAAATAGTGAGAGACAGACAGAGAGAGATAGATAGAGAGTAGAGAGAGATGGTGAGAGAGACAGAGAGGGAGAGAGAAATGGGATAGAAAGAGAGACAGACACATGGAGAAAGTAAGAGAAAGAGAGAGAAATGAGGCAACAACAGAGAGAGAAACAGAAGGAAGAGAGTACAGAGAGATGATGAGAGAGATAGAGTAGAGAGACGGTGATAGCAAAAAGAGACAGAGAGAAAAGAAAGAAAGGGGGTGAGAATGGGACAGAAAGAGACAGAAGGAGAATGGAAAGAGTGCAAACGGGACACAATGTGAGAGATAAACTGGAGGAAAAGAGAGATATGTGGCTGAAAACAGAGAATGAGAGACAGGACAGAAACAGAAAGACAGAGAGAAATGACAGAAAGAGAAAGAGAGGTAGAGAGACCGATAAATGAGAGAGAGAGAGAGAGACTTGAGAGAGGTGGCAAGAGGGAGAGGGCAGAACAGAAGACAGATAGACAGACAGCAGGGAAAGAGAAAGAGGAGGAGAGAGAAGAATGTAAGAAGAGAGAGAGGTGTAGAGAAGTGAAAAGGTGGAAGGAAGGAGGGAGAGCAGCCTAGATATAACAGGCAGAAGGGAAAGAGAGAAAAAGAGACAGGACATAACAGCGATAAACATATAGAGGGGGTAGCAGAGAGAGAGCAAAGTAGAGGAAGAGACAGGAGAGAGAAAAGAAAGAGAAGCGAGAGAAGAAAGGGGAGAGGTAGGGCGAGGGGGGGTAGGGGGGGCGCTGCAAGAATGAAGGCTGCGAGGATAGTGACGCACGATTATCTTCTCGCTGCTCACTCATTGGCTGGCGGGGCCGCCCGTCACTGAGCTCAGGTTTAGGGATATGCTATCAGGGGCAGATTATGAAGCAAGCCTCGTCTCTGGCGGTCCCCTCTGCTCGTCTCCATGGCTGAACGCGGGCTCTACACGCTTTTCTCGCTGTTGGTTTTTGCGCTGGTGCAGCCGTCTTCGCCCTTCAATCAAGTGCCTGCGATCCTGGACAGGAGGTAAGAGCAGCTCTTTCGGCTCCGGCGTGGCGTGGTGGGGTGGGGGTGTGGGTGGCGAGGGGTGCAGGAGAGGGAGTGATGCTGTTCAGCTGATGCACTGCCATACCCACTGAACGGCTCTGTGATTAAGGGAGAAAGGCGTTGAAGTGCTGTCGAATGTGCAGGAACTAATGAACGTCTGTGTAACAATGAGTGGACTCTGCTGAGTATCAGCTGATTGCGGTGCAGTTGCCCCCCCCCCCCAGCACCACCACCACCACCTCTGTAACTGCAAGATATTCAAACATGGCCATGACAATGGGACATGAGGCAGACCCCGTCCGGTGTTATGTCTGAAGGAATCAGTTTACAGATGCTCCACTCCTGAGTGCTGGGAGAAGGAAAGAAAAGGGCCGAGGCTGAGATTGAGACTGAGGCAGACCAGCCATAAACACACAATGAAGCAAAGCCTCTCCATAGACTTGCTGCAGTGTTGTTTACATGTTTGGCTAGCATTCCTTTACTGGCAGTTAGATCTGCTGTTCTATCTTATTCCAGGTTCAAATGAATAGATGTTTCCATGTTTCTAGATTAGCCTACACATGCACAATCACGCATTTCAGTATTGGAAGCCGCTGAATTAATAATAATGAATAAAGAATAGTGAAACAGTGGATTAGAAGTCAAACTTCCTTGGACAAAAACACCCTCTTGTTTCTGTTCTCGGCTCTGTCCAGTGCACTTATTTTAGGCTGACAAGTTTTAGGTAAACATCATCAAACTGCAGACATGCCTACCCCTGTTACCACACACTGCTTTTGCAATTGGTGTTATTTTAGAGAGAGCGCGTGGCCTCGTGGGACAAGGATGGAGGTGTTTTGATGAAACTGGGCTCAGGGTCCAGGTGCATTTTGGTGTTTTGTTTCGTAACTGAAAGAATCACCATTTGGGATCTAGAGCATGATGGTGGGATTTAATTATAGCCATCAGGGGGACAAAACACGAATGCAGTACTTTAATGGAATGTGTTTTCATTTGAATTACTGTGATGTAACTCAGTGCTAATTTGGCAAGGATAAACAATGCATTAGCAACTACAACTGAACAATCAGAAAGGGGAAAATATCACTGGGCAGCCCTGTAGTGATCACTTCTGCCATTTATTAGACCAGGAACATGGTGAAACTGGTTCACTGGTCCACGGGCCTCCTCAGGTTACTTAGTGACTACGTCATAACCAAAACAGATGGACCAGAATGGCAGCAAGTGGAACTAAACCGAAACCTTTAATCTTAATCCGACCTAACGAAGTAATCTATTATTAGATATCATGAGGTGCTGCAGTGCTGCATCCTTGGAGACTTGGAGAGAAAGAAAAACAAGCTGACACTTTTGTGAGTCGTGAGGTGAAGACATGGTGGGGAACGCTGCTTTTCATTACATAAATGCCCAGTTCAGCACTTAGGCCACTCTGTCCAGCCATAACCAATGACAGCAGCACAGCGCTCAGCTGCTGACCTCGGTAAACTGGCATCAGAACAAAGGCAGGAGTCTGTTCACTCACACATACCAGCACGCAAACCCAACCAGGGCCATGAGTATACATTCATTGTTTTTCCTTTTAATATTCCTCAATATTTTTTGACTAAAATCCATTACTCTATTAAGAATAATTAATAAAAAGTTACTTCCTTAGAAATCAGCAGCAATAAGTCTCCACTGTGCAGACTGATTATGTGTATACCAGTTCTCCTGCTAGTGTCTCCTATAGTAAGAAACAGAGCCAGAATGTTTTTTATTTCTTAATGAAGTCCTTGTAAAGAATGGCCTTGTTTATCTCGTTCATATAAAGTGCGTATTTTGGAATATTTGAAAGGCTCTGTATGGTTTGTTTGTGAGCAGTTCAGTTGTAATTATTCAAATTATTATTCAAATTATTATTCTGATTATCATTCTAATTTGATCAACTATGTCTAAATGGGCATATTATCAGTATTAAATAGTTAGTATTGTAAAAACACTGACCTTGTTTTCATTATAAATAGAGTAAAATTATTCCTGCTTCATTTCACCATGCAAAGAACCCTTTAAGCATGTAAATGTTCTTGCTTCTATGTAGAAACATTTTCTTTACTGAAGAACCATCTTTTTAAAGAGCGTATAACTACAGAAAATATACATGATTTGTTCTGAAAAGCATATCGTATTGTAAACTAATTAATAAAGATAACAAGATAAGTTCTCATGAGCATATTGTATCTACTGGGGTTGAACTGTACGGTTTGAAAATGTGTACAAATAACTTTAAACTCGTTGCTTTTCAGTGATATGGGCTGTTGGATTGTGGTACTCTTTTGTCTCTTCAATGTGTCATACTCCAGAAAAAGTAAATATCAAGATGAATACTGACAAGAATGAAAATTTCTTAAAGTATTGTGTGGGTAAATCATCACTAGCTTAATACATTTGGCCTTTAAAATAATTAATCATCATTAATCATACTAATAATTGCCAGATTTTTAATTACTGATATAATCAGTAGTGGCAGATCTAATGTTCTAGCCCGATTTGGAAAGGCTGGGTCTCTGAGTTGTCTACAGCTACAGTTATGGAGCTCCCTTTATGTAATGTCTCTGATCCTTGTCCATGTATTTACAAACGTGGTACACACATTTCACGGTGGCCTTAATTCACTTGCAGCATTTTACTGAATCAAGATGTCGTTCTGTTGTGGGTTCAGCGTTCCTGTTTCTCCAGGGAGATGTACTGTGGCATACAGATGTGTGCTCTCTGCTATAAAGTGTTTTTCTCCTCAGAGCTGGGTCACACTGAGGCCTGCTGTGCCTAGACCGACGGGAGAAACTCAGAGTAATGTTCACATTCCACCTCTGCATGATAAGAGGGGATTGGCATGTACGGCCGCGGATGAATCCCACAGTGACAAACATGAACCCAGGGTCACAAAGTGCTCTCATTCACGTAGCACACACACACGCACGCGTATCCAGTGACTTCATCTCTGGCAGATTGGTCGTAATTTAACCCAGGCTTGGTCCAGGTGGAGGAAGGCAGATGCAGAGAGAAAGAAAGAGAACACATAAACTGTATGTATACTCACAGTGTATATGCATAGCACTGCCCAAATTCAGAGACCACTGCTTAATAAATTTTATTTGCCAGTCAAAACAAACATTAAGTGCTGGTAAGATTAAATATATAAACAAATCTACATGCACATGGAAGGTGTCAAAGAAAAATGAATGGAAAAAAAAGACCAGACTTCAAAAATGACTCATAGTTATAGAAAAAATAGATGCTCCTAACAACTGTGCAAGATCTGATTAACCACCAAAACTGTCACCTTTAGATATTCATTTACTTTCATATTTAAGAGAAAAAGGAAAATCAAGCACTTAAGGTCTGAACTAGATCTTTATCTGTACTAGAACTCAATCATATTGGTCTAAAATAATAACCGTTACCAAGAAAAAAAATAGCAAATTAATCCAAGACCTTAACGTCATTGAATAATGAATGTGACTTGATATACATGTATTGTGCAGATATTACCATAGCACGTTGTTGGTGGCAGTTGATAGAAGAAGGCACGCACCAGCAACACGAACCATTTGGGAGACCTACGTGAACCACGGAGAGAGAGAACTGACGCAGCAGACCCAGCAGCTACGATTGTGGACCATCTGCGAGCAGTGATGCCCTCCATGAGTCATCCTGTTAGTGACAGCACCATTATCAGACGGCTGCACGATGCAAGACTACATGCTCACTTAACACCATGTCAGTGTTGCCAAAGATGGTTTTGTCTTGGTGGAGACCACCAACGAGTGCTTGTGTGGAGACACCACGGTCAGCGTCAAGCTGAACAGTTTGTTGTCCTTTGTCACACGTCCAGAAGGCCTGGTGTCACTCCACCTATACCCCTACCGCAAAACCTGCAGGAACTGTGTGAGAATATTCAAGTTGTATGGGATGGATTATTGCAGGACACCATTAGGAACCTCTACAACTCCATACCGAGACGTCTGGCATGTTGAGTTAGCAAACATAGTAGCCCGTACTGAACGACACCAATTCTGTATTTGTAGCTTAATAAATATTACCCATATCAGTCTAAATGTATCATCATTTATTGTTCCTGGCAACCTTTATCTTCCTTCCCAGTAGCATTGCAGTCCCACATTTCCTTCTGGGTGCAACTATTTTTTGATGATGAGTGTATGTAAGCTCTCTTAGTCACTTAGTCAATTCATTTAAAGCGGTAGTAAATTCAGGCTCATGCAGATGGTTTTGCACAAGGACAATAAGTATCTGTGTGACAGCATTCATAGATTGAGAAGAGGTGGTACAATGCAATAAATGTCTCATTTGATGTGTGGAAAGTGGGTCCAAAGCAGCAGCAGCTGAATTGGCAGGTTTTTGGAAGTGTACGGTCATATGGGTCTACCAGCAGTGGCAAAAAAAGTCTACAGGAAATTCTCCTCAGAATTTTGGCTGGGAAGACATCCACCAGATCTGGCCGAACTGTGCAATTCTTTGATGCAAGGGTGGCTGAACGTGCCCACTCAAATGGCAACTGTTATTCATCCTCGTGTAGGTATTACACGCTATTAAGTACATTTCAGTCACAGGTGACTAATATTTTGTCTGGTGAGCATATATATTATACATTGACTTTTGCAGAGTGCTGTGTATATATATTGTCTGTATAATACTCTTTATTTATGCGTAGTATGAAGAACGATAAACACGTTTAAATTCTTTGGGAAAAGTTTTTTGAGTTTGAATTTGAGAGAGACCATGGAATGCCCTGCTTACCCACATATGGGCAAGATTCCCACCATAGAGGGCAGCAGACTCTTAATAAGGTTTTAGGAGATCCTCCGTCAAGCTCATTATCGCGGTGATTAGATGTTTATATGGTTCGTCTTAGGATAATCCTGCTGGTTGCAGTGCAGTAGGGACAGTCAGAAAGGGACAAGGTGGCGCTAGGCAGACTCATGCTTGCACAGACGTAAAATGTGCCTAAGGCTATTCTCACCCTGATCTGTTGCTGGAGTCAAGGTGCTAAGCACGTGTGGACTGAAGAGCAATAGTGTGCAGCTGCAAAGCAGTGGACACACTAATCTAGACATGTTGCCGTCACTGTTAGATCTACTTGAGTGGATCAATTGGATTTCTGTCACTGGATTTTCATTCAGGATTGATATGTGAGCCATTGCTTAACATTGTTAAGTACTTTGTTCCAAACCCAGAGCAAGACATCTTTTTTCTTAATTATCCCTATCTTGTCTTTTTCTCCATTTAAAGCTCGGAGGTCCCCCCATATCCAGCTATCAGAATCAGATCAGGTCAGTGTTTGACATTTTTACTGTGTTTTACAATGTTTATGAATTTATTTTCAATCCTGTTGTTTTCTTAGTGTTTTACATAATGTTGTTTGATCATAAATCACGTGTGCATAGGATAATTTTGTGCATGTATGATGCTTCATTGGCATAAGAAAATATTTCTTGCTTTAATTTCTAAAGGACAATAGGTTTTAATGCCCAACAGATGCAAATGCAGCCTTTATTGAATTTCAGATTGATTAACGTGATCAGGCTGCATTCATGCAAACTGCAGCAGCATCACTGGTAGTGAAATCCCTAAGCCGTCTTGCTGTCTCGTCCATTTTTTTTTTTCTCATTTTTTCTTTCATGTAGCGCTATATATAAGTGCATGATGTAAGTCAATGTAATGGTTTTCTCTGATGCTTGAACATGAAAAAGAATAGACTACCTGGTCTATACTAAAGCGAGGCGATTGGCTCTGCTGGATGACCTCACCGTCCCATCTCCCCTCTCATCCCGTTTCCACATTTTGTGATGCAGATGGAGTAGGCGTTGAGAGTCCAAGTGCCTCACATGAGGAGAGTTATTCGCCTGCAGCTGAAAATCCACTCCGAAGAATACTGCAGGTATTGCATTTTCTCTGATCGCCAAAGTGACCTTGGGTACCAAGAATACTATCTCTGCCCAAATCCATCCAGCCACATCTTGCAAGACACTCATACAACACAGAGGCAGGTTTAAAAATAACACAGAGTATTTTAAAAAGTGTGCGTGTGACTTTTCCACTTTGCACGGAAATAGCCTAAGAATGGAAAATCATATGAATAATATATTTGGTTAATGTCCTGTTTAATATTAATGACAACTTGTTCCCTCTTCCCTTTCACTGCAAACAGCCTTATGGATGGCATTTACATGCTCAGCCCAGGACTAAAAGGAAGTTACTTCAGTCTACTAGCTCGGGGCCATACTCTCCTCTGAATGTAGCTTACAATGGCAAAATATGCATCCTATTCAAGGCCAAGAGGCTGGCCATTCGCTACAGAAACAACACCTTCCTGGACCTCACTGAAAGGGTGTTTGGACCCAACGCCCCTGTAGACACCAAAGGCTCAGTGTGCACCAAAGAGAAAGCCACGTATGTCATATTCCTCTTTTTTTTCTTTTAAACCATAGTTACCCATGATGCAATTCTTAAAGACATAGGCAATATGTCTTTAGAATATATGTTTTCATGTGCATGCGTATATAGTTAATATTTTGGGGCCCATCGCGTTACAGGTAAAGAAATATATAGATATATTTCTTTTGAATTTTTTTTTGAATGGAGTAAAAAAGCAAACTTATTTGTCGATAGATTTAAAAAAAAAAAGAAAACATTTTTAAAAAAACAATAAAACTACTTAAAACATGTAGGAGTACTTTCAATAATTTTATAATATTCCCACAACATTTTCATAATGAGAAATATTAGACACATTATGTGGAGGTCTCTCAAACATTCACATATCATTCATCAACTAAGTCTTCCTGGTTCATGGAGAATTCTAGAAGGCAGGAAACACCCTGGACAGGTCAACAGGTGCATCACATGGCAAGCACATAGAGATACACATTCACATCTAGGGGCAATTTAGTGTCTACAACTCTTCTGGCTGCATGTCTTTGAACTGTGGGAGGAAACCCATGCAGATACATAGAGAACATGCAACTCTACACAGAAAGGACACTAGGCGCCAGGCAACTGAACTCAGGCCTTTTTTGCTGTGAGGCAACAGCACAACCCACTGCACAACAATGACACCTCTACTTGCATAAATACTTTGGACATTTTGGACATTTTACATAATGACAACAGTGCTAAAGTGTTGTTGCTTGTTCAACAGCCTTTCTCTACGCTTGGGAGATGTAGAGGATATCAAGGGACTTGTCATCAGGTGAATGTCCTTTTTCATCCCACCTTCTGATTAGGCCAGTTGAATCTGTCTCACATGTTCTTATGACCATCCCTGATCTTTCCACAGGCTCCAGATGTCCAACACATTCTACGAGTCTGCGGGTCAGAACTGGTTCACTTTGGACAGTGTTCATATCCACTACAACTGGACTCATGAAGCCACGTTCAATGCCACTGAGGTGTACGCCCCTGCCACCTATTCTTACCACTGCCAGCACGTCAGCAGCTTACAGAAATATGACACCCTACTGGTGCCCAGCTCGCACACCGACAGCTCTGCAAACTGGCACATCACATTTACTGACTTCCAGGTAGGCACTGCACAGGCTACTGCTTACTATGTGGTTCTTATTACAGAATTTTCCAAGGGATAGAATAATGCATCAGCGTATCATTGCAGGCACACAGCTAAAGATTCAACTGCAGAAGTCTTGGAATGTTAGAATATGTTATAATCATATATAATAATATTATGTCCAGATGGGTGACAGATAAACAAATGGAGAAACTTAAGTGTGGAAGCTTCTAGTTTTACAGCATAAGTAATTCAGCACTACTGAATCCTTCCATGCTGTGTGGCATGTATTATAATGCTGAACAGGCCTAGCTGACCTCGATTTTGAATAGATGTCAAGAGGAAAAGATCTAAGTGATGCTGAATAAGGGGTGCATTATTGGAGCATGGATGGCAGGAGCTCTAGCCACTAAGGCTGCTGAATTATTTCAATAGAAATAGTGAACAAAATGACATCTAAATATAGATCTAGGGGATAGACATCATGAATAGGTTTATAAGTGTGTTCAAAAGCACATGTTCAGTGAATGCGATTCTTGTGCATTAGTGCAATCTGTAGGAAAAGATTGGAGCAGTTGTTATTCAGGTGACTGATGTGAGGATGTGGCCAGACAGGCGTTAGAACAGTTCATCAGCAACTACAGCAAAGAGGGATATTCTAGTAGGGTTGAAGTGCATAAACCGCTCATTGCAAAGGATGCATGCACGTTTGAGAGTTCAGTAGTATATAAGTACTGGTCTACAGAGAATTAGTGGACGACTGCATGTATGGCGTACCTTGAGAACTGTACAGGCCTGAATACTTGACCCCTACAGCAAAGTAGTTTGGGGGGGTCTGTTATGCTCTGGGGTCATTTTGCGCAGAAGGGTTTTATTCCTCCCCAGTACTTTTCCAGAGACTTGAAGAATTGAAGCTGTTCTGGCAGCTCACGATGACCCAACATCTACTAAGACAGTTACATTTAGTAAGTTGATTCTTGCTGTAATTTGCAGTGCTAGCGGGTATTTAATGAAAGTTGTGATATTGTGATATTTTCCAAATATAGTTTGGGGTTACAGTAGTGAAGCATAATTAATAAAGCTGCTGAGCTTTTGATGGATTCGTACTGAACCTGTGCTAGTACTCTGATGTGGAATGCTTTGTTTGTTTTATTCCCTTGATTAATACTAACACAGCTACAAATGAGTATTTTCATGTGAGAGTAATAGCAGTACCACAGTACACAGTCGCACTACATGTATAAAATATTCAATAAAGTACATCTGAATTTTTTGGGCAAAAAAGGTACAATTTTTAAATCTATTTTCCACTAATGTGTCAATAGCTGTTTTCAGCCATATTTGTGTATTCACTGCATGAAAACATTTTTTAAAGAATACCAAAATTGTCTAACCTGAATCATGAAATTTAAGATTAAAATGTGTTTAAAAGTGTTTAAAACTTTGGCCCTAAAGATATGGCTCTCCATCTCCTGTCCCCAGATTCAGGCCTTCAACGTGCAGTCCAACAAATTCGCCTCAGCCAGCGACTGTGCCACCTTTTTTACACCGGCTATTCTGATGGGACTCATCACATCTCTGATTCTGCTGCTGGTGCTGGCCTACGCTCTGCACATGGTGGTCCATCTCAAGCACATCGACCGTTACGAGGAGCACAAGACCACTGTCTACTTCCCACGCACACCTGAGGCCGAACTGCCTGATAAGAACAGTCTGTAGGGGGGCAAGTGGTGGTGCCACCTGTGGCCAAAATCACAGACCTGCATAGGACCAGGGAGGACTAACGGAGGGAGGGTTGCCTCTTCTGATTCTGGATGGCTGCACCGTGCTCTTGGTCTTACTCCTGCCTGGCACTAAACCTCTTGATTGGCGTCTAGTCTTAAGGCAGGAGTTGTTTCGATCTGCTGAATCAGGTGTTTAATCCCAGGCTGGAGCAAAAACCCTGGACGCACCTCACTTCTCCAGGAGCAGGACTGGGAAGCCTGTTAAGAAGGAACATTAAACTGTGAAATGGCCTTTCAAAAGACCACAGCTAGAGCAGACTTTACAAGCACTTGAATGGCTGGATACAAGTACTGTGGTTAGAAATGCACTGTATGAACATCCAAGCGATACATGAAAGAAGACAGGAAAAAAAAAAAACTATGAAACGATAGTGACTGTGATCTGGTCTGAAAACGTGGTTCTTCTTTTTACACAGCAGCGAAAAAGTCACAGTGTCATTCAACTGCAAAGGAGTCCATGGATAGTAGAGGTTACTGATATGCCAATAACAACGAAAATCATGACTGCCAAAGGAGCAAAACAGTCTGTCAGCCTTCACACGTCACTGACAGTAATGGTGTGAATATGAAACGTAAGGAAAGGAACAACAAAACAAACCATACATGTACAGTGCTAAGTAACTCTACTGTAGTTTTTTAAGTAATTGAACTACTACAAATACAGTAGATTCAGGAATTCCATTTAAAATGCTCATGATCTCAAAATACGCAGTTTGCTGCTGTGATTGTTTAGATTTAGATTCATACACTACATGGCCACTTATTTTACTATTTAACAATCTGCAAGTGTTACATAACTACAGAGCCTATATCAAAAATGCATCAAAAATATAAAAGAAATTTGTTTTGGTTTTTTTTCAATTTGTTTTAAGTTTCAGAAAAGTCTGAAATATTGCATCACTATGATTTTTTTTTTTTTATATGAACGTGTATGTACCAGACCTATTAATTCTCCTTCCTCTTGACTAGGTGGAACATATTAGGTCTAAATAGAAGCACTTAGCACTACTTGAGAATTTACAGTAAAGCCAGTGTAACTATAGAAAGGTCCTTTTTGAACGACTGCTGTATGATAACTCATGTAGATGTTTAATTCCCTCAGTATCATATTCAGTAAGCCTCTATATATCTACAAGATATAACATCAGTAACTCATTATCGCAATAACCCACAGCATGGCAACGACTAGTGATAAAACCTTTACCAGGGCAGTTCTGACACTCATGGTAGTGGTGTGCAATGTGTTCATTTGGTCAGAATGGAAGCATACTTACGTACACGTTAAGGTTTCCAGTCAGTGTAGTTTGAACAATAAATGATGATCGGATCAAAATAGTCTTTGTACCTTGATTGAAATCTTGGAAGCTTTCGCAAGCTAGTTTGTTAGATGGGGTCATCTCTATATTTTCCACGCCATTGATTTTCTCATTTGAAGTTCTAGAGTTCTGGGATCCAAACCCATGTTTCCAGAGAATAGCGCTGTGTTCCCATTTTGTCTGAATCATATGGTATTTACTTAATATGAATGGAATAGTAATGGCCATACATCTAATATATTTACAAATGTACATATTCTGATGTTATATATTCAGCAAATTTCTTTTATGTACATGCTGCTTCCAAATATATTTATATATTTATAGATATTTTTATTAAAACATACCCTGCTAGAAAAAACAGCATAGATCAGCATGGCTGATCACCAGCATAACCAGCATATGGCGTGTTTTGGATGCTGGTATGCTGGTCAACCATTACCATGCTGGGTTACCAGCTAAACCAGCACCAGACCAACACTGTACTAGCTTAAACACGTCTAGACCATCTTAAACCAGCATAGAATATGTAAAAAGACAAAGCAGTGATTCTGAAAGTCTGTGATTTCTACGGTTTGGTTTCTCAAAAAATAGTTCAATTACAAAGTTTGCTAACTTGAATTACAAAGCTAATTAGCCCACTGAGCCTACCCTAGCTAAGTTCCCACTGTTCGCTTTATGACTTTGGATGTCCACATGATGTTGCCCATGAACATAGGAACCTTCTCATAGGTTCACTTCATGTAACATATTGATTTCTGGTGTATACAGAGCTAAGCATAGAAAACAAAGAGCCCTGGGACGTTGACCTTTGGTAACACTGATATGCTCCCAGTGGCTGTAGCTAGAGTTATAAAAAGGCTGGTCACTGGATGAAATATGAAGGCGAAAGCATGTAATGCTCAACATGTTTTTGTATTTACAGAGAAAGCCCTGCACTTTAAAAAAAAGAGCCAATTGTCTTGCTGGGTAAGACTCAAGTGAAGAATGAGAAGATGATTTTGTGGCACTGGAGGGGAAAACATCTGCACAAGCACAGTAGCTAAATCTAGCAGAAAAATCACATTCTAACACTGTACATTCAAAGAGTCTTCACATTCATACAAGTATTGTCTTGTATATCTAGAAATGACTGTGTGGGCATTGCAGAGATGACTGAGTTCACCGACTTTCCTGCTAGGACTTTGGCCCACCAGAGTGTGGTAGTCTTCAAATCATTAAAAAACTGCAATTGTGAACATGGTGAACAACACTTTTTTCCCTTGACCTCATGTTGGGTTACCTCATGTTTGTGCAAACTTATAACCTCACAAGTTAACATACTAGAAAACTTTACTAAAATAGACTTATTCAGAGCTAGACCTAATGATTTTGCTTTCTAATAGGAATAGGCTTAATGGTTACCATTACAGACCACTAGTTTACTCAAGGACACCTTAGGAAATCCCATTAGGAAACCATCAATGCATCTGGAATCAGTCCCAGGACACAGTCACCCAATAAACGCTTTTACATTGTGATAACAACTCATCAGGAAAACACAAAATACCATTAGTGACCGTTAGACACCAACAGGAACCAAACTGAAACTGTAATGCCAAATAGGCTTATGTGGTTAATGACTGTGATTGATACAATTTGTTACTTATAAAAATGGACATAATGGAAGACAATATTCAAATGTTATTTTCAAAAAACTTTTCTTGCTAATTTAGCCATGGTCAGTTCCACCTGCTAGTTAGGTCTATCCCGATCATGTGATGGTGGGAGGCTGAAAGCTACCATGGGCTTTCTCTGAAAGCCAGCCACCACATTTTTAGCCCAATCCCAAAAATGGCGCCCTTAGTCTCCAAACCTCACACTTTGGTGATGTCAACAACATGCAGACATATAGGGCAACAAACCTCGAGGGTGCTTGGTTTAAACATGTGCATTTGGGAAAGACTGATGTGCATGCTGTGCATGTGCTGCACCTGGCATAATGCTCTCATTCTTCACCTGTCTCTCAAGCAATTTTGGGTAATAGGCAACCTAGTTATCTAGAGCCACAGTAGGGGTACATGGAGGGTGCTGGTGAGATGGACAAAATGCAGCCTGCAGCCTCAGGGTGCTTGCATGCATGCTCTTGTGTAGACAACAGGACTGCAAGAACAAAGGGTGCTAACATGTTGGGCAATTAGACATGCTTGGAGGAGAATCCTAACTAGTTAACAAACGGCTGTAGTTTTTGGAGAAGTAGGGCCAGAGAGAGCAAAGCTAATTATGCCTTCATTTACTCCTGGCCACAGATGGCTGTGGCATCGCTGAGGACTGACCTAGCCACCTCCCAATCCCATTGTTTCCATTCTTTTAGATATCAGTATCAGAAACCACATAATGTCAACAGACTTACTTGGTTTACATTATGCCAAGTGGTGCACAAAAAGCTTCATTACTTCTTAGCTACATTAGACCTCAAGGAAGCTTTGGATACCAGACGTGTCTTGGCTGATTGAGTACATTTGGGGTCAGGGGAAAATTACCCTGTTCTTTTGTGTGTGTGTTAGACAGAGATAGCAGGCTTGTTCTCTTGACTCTGTTTTTCCCTCTGTCTGTCCTTCCTGCCATCTGTTCTCCCCTCTTACCTCACAGCAGGAGCCTGCAGAGTTACCCCCCTCACCGGGACAGTTTACCTGTCGGCCCTGGACCAGAAACACACGCAAGCACACACACACACACACACAGCCTCTCTCTCTGACTCATACAGCAGCAGTGTGATTGTCGTCAACCCCGGTCACCCTCTCTGCTGGCGTTAGTCTGCTTCTGCCCAGCTGGAACACACTGGGTTGTCCAGGTTTACCCTGTCCCCCATAAAAGACTCAGCACTCCATTTAATCTCTTTAATTAATCTTTCTTTCATTAATTATCTAATTCAGTTCATTACTTTCTGCACAAATATTGTACATCTGGAATCATTCAGATGAGGCATATTGAATAGGTCTAGATTAGTTAAGACAAATACATAAAGATTATGGTCGAAAGAGGAGAAGATCTGAGAAACAAAGACTGAGAACAGGCAAGAACGTGAAGTTGTGTTAACATCGGTTTTAATGGTGGAGGGACCAGGCTGAAGCTGGCCTCCTTCACCAGCCTAAGGGGTCTAAATATAACTGCTCCACCATTTAAGGTGGAACGGGAAGGTTCAAACAAGAAGATGGATAGGTAGACTGAGGTGCCAGTATGCGATTGTTGCACCATTCAAGGCGGAATGGGAAAATCTGAACAAGAAGTTGGTGAAAAAGAGAGCTGAAATGCATGTAAATAGATGAGGATGTTGCTCTGGTTCTGCTGAACAGGTGGGTTACATTAACTTATACCAGTAGGTCAGTATTGTTTTTCCCTTTGCTAATGTTTGTGATAGTAACTGGTTAGCATTGTAACAGCAACCGAAGCAAGTTAGCTAGCCCATAGCATAGCTAATGTTTGTTACATTCCTTGCTGTGTCATTTTTTGCACTTTTGGCCACAAAAGCTGCTGGCCCAGTGTTTTTGGCCTTGGTAATACACATCCATGAATTAAGTTATATTATCATTTCTTGTGCATATATGATGTACTCTTGATGATTTGGTTTTAATGAACAAAAATATCAGGCCATTCACTGGAGACATAAACTCTCATGTCGTCGCTGTCCAAAGAACAATAAGTATCTCCAACATGGCAACTTTACAGGAAAGGAAAAAACTCCTTTAATTTTAATGTAAGTCAATGGAACCAGACTTTTTTTCAAAGCAGTTTTGGGCCGTTTCTGTTGGTCTATTCATCATGAAATTTTTACACAACGTAAACGACAGCTGCTGACAGCTGCTGCTTTCTTTGGACAGCAACAATATGAAATGGTCATTTTGCTTGATGCATTATATAAGAGTCAGCTGCAGATTAAAGAGGATGTTAAAAAGAAACAGACAGAGAAAGAGAGAGAGAGAGAGAGAGAGAGAGATGATCCCAGCCTAAAATATCTTTTCAGGTAAGGGGCAGTTAAGTCCTCTGTGGTCCTGCTTTCTTAACAGGGCATGAAAAGCTGCAGTGGGCGGCAGCATCATCTTAATCCCATGTAAAACCAGGGAGCAGGAGATATTAGGAAGATTTATGGAGAATGACTCATTCCTTTCATACACGTATTGACAGCAGAGGACAAGGTCATCTCGGGCCCAATGGTCTTCAGTGCAGATTGGTTTTCTCCCTCTCTATCCTCCTTTTCAGCCAGTGCTGTTTATAAGGACACAATCAAACAGGCCTGAGCTGTGAATGAGACACAGGCTTGCGTTGTAACCATGGCAACTACGGAGGCTAGTGGTCAGTTGCTTTCTTCATTTCTTAAATCTTTCTCGGTCGTCATTTCAGGGGACATGGTGGGTAGACATGTAGGAGGTTTGTAGTTAAGGCTTTTGTTCTACATTATAAAACATGTAATATTTCTGGAATATGGAATGGAATTCTCTCCTCTGACTGTGTGTCTGTCTCTCTGTCTGTCCATCTCTCCGTCTCATTCGTCCTGCATGGACAATTTTATTTATTAAAAAAACACAAACAGGAAAGTGATATGACAGCTGTGACCTACTCATATGCTTAGGTGAAAGAGAGCTTGAGTATGCATATAATTCAAACTACTGTTAGGATTGTGACCATGTGCATGTGCAATGCAAAATCCTGTAGTTATGTTGTACAAGCAATATTACCAGACTTATTACTTAGACTAGTAATATATTCTACTACAATGCATGCAAAAGTAACACTTAGTAATAAAATACATAATAAATACAGTATATATGCAAAATAATAACAATAATAATAATAAACATAGTTGCATGTCGCTGAAACATACCTAATAGTGTGTACCTCCACAAGCATGAATACCAGCTTTGTTTTAAGTTGGCATGAACTGGACAACTTTCTGAATGTAGGCCATATTAATGTTAAGACACTCTTGCATCAAAGAATTGTGCAGTTTGGCCAGATTTGGTGGAGGCCTTCCTTGGAATTTCCTGTAGACTGGGTTTTTGGCCACTGCTGGTAGACCCATATGACCGTGCGCTTCCATACACCTGCAAATACAGCTACTTCTTTCACACCATGGCCTTCGGCACACGTAAATACAATTACTCCTTTTTACCACTCCTATTTACCATCCGTTATCATTAGTCCGTTATCATGTAATTCTTCAGTTAATATTGTGGTGATGGCCACAGGGCGTGCTGCCAACCAGGAGCTGGAATGCCAGGAGTCATTCAAAGGGGCTTATTGGAGGTGCATGTCCTCATTAAAAGGGTCTATTTTCAACTGTTAACGTTGTTGTTACTTTAAGATATGTCTATTTGTTGGGTATGTTTTATGGTGTCTGGGGTATGGGTTATTTTTATGTGTGGGAGGGTTGAAGCATGTGGTCAGTGGTGACATATGGTTGATGGACTAGTCTACTCAGACTTTAACAGAGCTCAGTAACACTGAGATTAATAACTGATCACACTGATTTATCAGTCTACTCAGACTTTAGCAGAGCTCAGTAACACTGAGATTACTAGCTGATCTTGACATTGATTTATCAGTCTACTTAGACTTTAACAGAGCTCAGTAACACTGAGATTAATAACTGATCATCACACTGATTTATAAAAGCTTATTCAGCCTGAGCCTTGCTCATGTTAAAATCCATCCGTTCTGCCAGTTGGATTTCTTGTCTAACAGATTCTTCCCAAAAATGTGGAGATGTAGATAACCATCACAGTAAGTAGTTATAGGCTTAATCAGGGCTCTGCCTCTGCTTATTGATTCTAGATTACTAAATGATCAGCCATAGCATTAAAACCACCTCCACGTTTCAACACTCATTGTCTTCATCTTAAACACTGTGTCCAATCACTGGCTACTCTTGTAGACACTACAACCTTGTAGATGTAAAGTCAGAGATGATAGCTTATCTGTTTCAGCACAGTTTGTGTTGGTCATCCTCTAGTCTTTCATCAGTAGTAACAGGATGCTGCCCATAGTACTGGCTGAATAGTTTTGGTTGCTGGATTGTTCTCAGTCCAACAGTGACATTATGGTGTTCAAAAACACCAAAACTCTGTCTGATCCATTCACACCAACACCTCAGTGTCGCTGCAGTGCTGAGAATGATCCACCACTCAAATAATACCTGCTCTGTGGTGGTCCTGTGGAGGTCTTAACCATTGAAGGTCTATTAACATATGCAGAGAAACAGATGGACTACAGTCTGTAATTGTAGAACTGCAAAGTGCACCTATATGGTAAGAGCAGCAGAGAGCATACACTAATATTACCTCTTAATTTAGATATTTCCAATTATCAACAAAAAACTAAAAAGCACAAAAAAATATTTGACCACCAAGGAACATGAAGTTTTCTAGTCATGACTACATCAATGGGAATGACATCCAACCCTGATGACATAAGAGGGTCATGGGACACATACATACAAGCGACCACCTTGTAAGATGGAGCCCACTCGAGTGCATCAGTGGCGCCCCAGCCAGCGAAACAATGGGCCTGACTGTGCTGGCACGCAGCTGCAGCCTCCCTGTGCTCGAGAGCATGACCATGTGGGCCAAGCAAGACCTCTGAATAAGCACTTTCAGGGGGGGGGGGGGGTGAGGGAAACCCTAAACAGAACTCTTCACACATATTCAGTAACAACTTGTAACAACTCAAGCAACACCTTGTAATTTATATAATACGTTCGCAATTATTAGCCCTCTCTCGATGTCTGAAATAAACGCGTTGCTTTACGAATATGACACCTACATTGGCTGCGCCCCCCACACCGTCTTCAGTAATGGAATCGTCCGACATCTCCTCAGAAACGCGAATATGTGGATGATTTGAAGAGCAAAACGCTGTTCCTACTCAGCATCGGCCACCAGCGCGACAGCTTCAGGTAACCTTCAGGGCCGATTATCAGTGTTCAGTGCGGTTGATGTTTCGTTGTTATATAATAAACGATGTTAGGGATATTATATAATTGGTGTTACGTAATGTTCAGCATCAGTGATGTGTAAATTGGCGTTTGTAGTCGTCAGCGGGTTTATTTGCGTCGGTATCATTAACCTTTCGTTCAATAGCAGCTAGGTAGGTAGCAACTTAGCTTGTTTTGATACCACTAAGTTAAGTTTAATCGACAACAAGCTAAAGTAGTGGGGTAAAGCTCAAATAATTTCATCTTTTAAAATGGCTGTAATGTCATTTAGCAGTAGTTTTTAAATGCAACCGTAAGAGAGGTTTTTTTTTTGGCTTGGCTTTGCTTGACACTTGGCTTTCTTCGTTTTCTTTTACAGCTAAGAAAATGGAGGGTCAACAACTAAAGGATCCCCCCAATAAAGTGTCATTAATAAAAGGTAAATGCAACTGTTTGTCCAACAGAATATAGCTTTTCTTTAGCTATTTATGTGTCTACCAGGGATTTACTACCTATTTAACTTGCTTCTTCTGAGCATATGCTGAAATGAACTGTCAGTGCACTGTTTGGTCCAGAGAGGCTGCAATGTGATCTTTGCTATATAAGGGAGGAAGCATGCTGGCTTAATAACCTCATGTAATAAAGGGCATTTTGCGCCCTGAAGGTTTTGTGCATTTGAGGAGTTGAAAGCACACCGCGGACTTATCTAGCACTGCTTCTGAGTAGTCATTTATACCTCTAGTGTAGCTTTCTACATGATTTGATATTGGTCCTGCCAGTAAAGTACATTTTGTATGGATGCAACATGATGCCTGTAGTGCAGCTTTGGTGACTTGACTATAGCTCTGTCTTCTACAGATATGAATACAGGATCACATTTTCTTTGACGCAAAGCTGTCTTACAGAAGAATGGATAAGCATGTCGACATGCCTCTTGCCATCTATGCATCTGTTTTCATCCATCTATCCTGCCTGTCTATTTTTTGTCTCTTTATCTGCCGTGCTCATGCGTAGAGTTATGGCACTAATATAGGCCAGAGTGTTCCTCAGTGTCCTCACACTGTAGAGAGGTCGTGTGCCTGATCCGGAGTGGCACCGATGAGCATGAGACTGAGACTTATACAACCCGGGAATTCATGAATCCTTAATGTCCTCACTCTGTCATCCTCCCTGCAATGTCGGAAGGACATGTTTGGCATGGACAGTGTGTTTGGCTCATCTGCTACAGCTGACTCATGCAGGATATGTGCAGTGTTGTTTTCCTGGATTCCTGCATCTGCATGCATTGATATCTCCCTAAAATCACCATTTATGGTGCACAGTCTTGACTGTGCTTTGAGTTTTCGGGATGAGGTCATATCTTTTTGGAGCACTCAACAGAATGGCCTGGTTCTCTGCAACCCAATTTCAGAAGAAGTACTCTGTGCTTCTTATTTGAGAGACCTACAGATAGAAGCTTAAAAAACCTTTCCATACAAATGAGGTTTGAAATTTTTATTTGCAGTTTGCTTCAGTGCTAAGTGCAACTACTTTTGACTGCGTTTCTTAGAAGGTTTCTTATTAAAAAGAAGAAGAAGGTGGCGGTTCATCCTTGATAAAGACAAGGGCCCTAGTTCAGAAATGAGCTGGTGACTTTATGTTTTTAGGGTAAATCTATTCTGGGTCAAGTTATTAATTTATGGAATAGACCCATTTACTCACCTCAGGGGAAATTATCTTGGACTTCATTCCAGTCTAAATTTAAGCTATGGCCAGTCTGGCTGTGAACTCTGGAGGAGAGCAGAATTGCCGGGTAACATGTCAAGACAGAAAAGACAGTAGTAGTCAGTGGTGGCAAACGCCAGAGAGGTGTTTCACAAAACAGGATTCCTCCATTTAGCCAGGTAGCTAAGCCCAGAGTCTGTCCAAGGGGAGAAAAATTGAGGGCTCTTATTGGATTAACTGCACTTTTGGTTTGAGTTAGCTGACTAACGGAGATCTTACTTTGTGAAATTAGTCTGACCTGATAGAGTTCCTTCATGTGAGACTTAAATCTAATCATGCTTGAAATAATTTGCTAAAGTTGTGATGTATGTTTCTGCCTAGATCAGCTGAGTAGGAGCTCCATGGAGGCTAGTGAGTCAGAAAAGGTGATCCAGCATCTGAACCAGGAGCTGAAGGAAGCCCACGATCAGGCCTCTGCAGGAAAGCAAAAGTGTGTAGAGCTGCAAGGTAAAGCTCGAGTATGGGGCATACAGGACAAGGGGCCTTTCCCTCAGATTTGAAGGTCCATGGCTGAATTCAAAACGCTCAGAAACAGAATTATTGTATTGGGATGTACAAATGTTTAATTATTAAAAAAAAACATTAGTCCTAATAAGTATTTTAATTAATTAGTTGATGGAATTAGATGATTGTGTTGATAAGGAGGATTACATGAAAACTACAAAAAAACAAAACCAGAACCAAATTCACAGAACAAACTGCAGGTTTAGGGGTAAAAAGGGTAGCTGGAATGTTTCAATGAGTTTTAATAGGGGAGTCCTCAGCGGCAAAATATAAAATATGTAAAATATGTAGCCCATGCTTTTGTTACTTAAAAGAAATATCCTCAATGCAAGTTAACTTATATAAAGTTCACCCAACTTTCCATAAGATGGTTAGTTTAGATCAGTCTGTTAAAGCCATCATGTCCCCCTGATGGTCTGTGGAACACCTTACAGGACTTCTGGAGGAGGAAAAGAAGGCCAGCAAGCAGCAGGCAGAGGAGTCAGCAAAGCAGATGAAAGTCCTTCAAAGTAAGGGGAGAGCTCTCAAATTGTATATTACACATATTCGTTGCGTGTGTGTGTGTGTGTGTGTGTGTGTGTGTGTGTGTGTGTATTTGATGCAGATCCTTTATTTCTTCTCTGTGTTTGTAAAGCTCAGCTTCAGAAGTTACAGGATGACATGGAACATCTCAGGGATCAGAAGGACAGTACCATTTTCAGTATGCGACAGGAAGTGCAGGCAACTCAAGAAGAAGTACAGGTGTTGCGCCGCACCATGGACAAGACGGCAGCTGAGAGGGACCATGAAGTTAATGCCCTAAAGGGTAACCTAGCAACGTTGACCACTGAGCTGGAGAAATGGCAGCTGGCAGCAAATAAGTATGAGCATGAGATTGACACCCTGCAAGCCAGTCATCAGCAGCAGAACCAGCAGAGAGACAAGGCTGCTAAACAGCAAGGTACTGTTCAGTGATACACATTTAACTCTATTTTACCTTATCTTTTTCTCTCTCTCTTTTTGTTTTTTTTTTTTAAATGTGACACTGCTGGCGCATTCTGTTTGTTCAAATCAAGTATTCAGCTGTTATCTTTTTGTCATATCACCAACCACTATATGTCACCTAATTGTGTAATTGTGTAGATGGTTTAAGCCACCATTAGCAGCAGTGTAACACTAGAAAAGCTTGCTTCGGTCAGATAGAAAAACATGAACAAAGGCACTTAGGACTGTAATTTCACCGCAAACGTTAGAAAGATTTCTGGATGTTGTTTTGTTAAATAAAAGCATACACTTTGCAGTTCTTATCAAGTAAATCATATCAACCACATTAAGGTTATATACATCACAAAAGCTTAGGCTCTTGTAGCAAGCACAGCAGTAACAGTATGTCTGTGGTTGCAGCTTTGATAAATGGGCATCATTGATTGGCTGTATTGATTCTGTGTCCCACTAACACAAAAGTAAGGCTAGCTTGTGTGTCTTCCACGCCCATTACATCTCACTGAAAAATATGGCTGTATTATACAGAAAGCTGCGAGCGAGTGCTAGTCAGAGAAGTGACATGGAGAGCAAAGAGATCATCATGGAAAGGAATGTTTGTATTTATGTGACACTCATTAGAACGATGACTCATATTTCTGCAGCGGTTATGTAACTGTATAGTTTGTATTGCGCGTGTCCATGTGCTTTTGCTTGAGTATATTCGCGTGTGTGTGTGTTAGCTGGAATATGTGCTAACGTCTGTATTTTTTTGTGTGTGTGTGTGTGTGTGTGTGTGTGTGTGTGTGTGATACAGCAATTGAGCTGGAGAAGGTGCAGCGGGACTACGAGAGCCTGCAGAGGGAGTGTGCGGCTCTCAGGTCAGAGAGAGAGCAGCTGGCTGTGCAGCAGAAAAAGGAGAAGAGCAGCTTGCAGAATGAATGCAGTACCCTGCGCACTGAGAAGGACCAACTCCTGAAGAAACTGCAGCAGCTGGAGAAAGAGCTGGACAGGTTCACCTCGCAACACACTATGCACCACCCATTAATGACACGGGGACCAATTTTTATTCATCTCACTTAGTTGAGAAATGCAATACTTTATGGTGTACTCAGGCAGCCAGAAATTTTCATTTCATGATTTTCAGAAAGAAAAGCACAGAAAGAGGTGCTTGAACAGATAAAATAAAATAAATAGAGATGGTGACATTGGACAAATTATATAATTGTGTTGAATAAGAATGACCTTATTCATGAGCCATGCAGTAGGTTCTAATAGAACTCTGAAGCCTTGTGTCATTCTGTAGTTGACATCATGCTCATGTCGGCAACTCTTAAGCTGGATTTCTCTATGACAAATTAATTTGAAAAATAACTATAATCACACCTCAATGTACACAGAAAGGTTCCTCAAGAGATACTTTTTGTCCTACTTGCACAATACATCCTCTGAAGTGAGTTGAAATGTCCATATTGCTACATCTGTGCTAATAGCCTGCTGTCACTCTTGTGGATACGCATTAAACTCGCTTGAAAGTAAGTTTGCTATTGAACTTCAGCACCAAGTTAATAACACCAGCTACTCCTAATGTACTGCTGCCAAAGGCCCTTGGCTACAAGCCTGCTGCTTTGGATCCTTCAAAGTCTTAAATTAATTTTTTAATTATTATTTTTTTTCATATTTGTGGTCTAAAAATGTCTTTAAATGTTTAGGGCCAAATAAATAAGCATGTTTTTATTTAATTTTTTCAGATTTTTAAAACCAGCATTTTATGTCCCACAACAATGACCATTTTGGCAATGTGTGATATATATACAGTATTTGTATGAATGTTAAATAGATAGCGTACACTTCGCTTGGTAGGTGGTGGTAGTACGGCTTGTGTGGCTGTGTGGAACAACTAAAAGAAGAATATGTAGCTACGTTCCCGATTTGAAGGCTGCAGCGGAGATAAAAAGAAGTGTACAAGGCTTCAAGCAAGACTTGGACATGAGTGTAAACAGATTTAATCAGAAATGGTTGAGGGACGACAAATATTGTGGCTTGCTGAAACCGTCCAGTGATTTGAGAATGAGAATTTTATTTATTTATTTATTTATTTATTTATTTAAACGTTCGTATTTGGGACAAAAGTGTTGTAAAGCACTGGTTTCCTCACATGAAATCTAAAAACCTCAGGTGCTATGCTAGAACTCCTAAAAGTACAATGCCTATTGAGTCGTCCTCTGCTACTGCTGGTCAGGCTGTAGCTGTATGTGCCAGAGCTGATTTGTCTGCTGTGAATATGTCTGCTCCGGCAAAACCTTCAAGCCCTGCTGCCAGTCATCAGACACTATTCAGCACTTTTTCTTCAATAGCCACGCAGAAGACAGAAGTGTTGTAGGTTTCACATAAAATAAGTTGACACCACTTGTATACTTTCAGTGGTGACATCCACACAGTCTTCAGGGAAATGTCTTCAGACAGTGATTTCGGAAGTGTTCCTGAACCCATGCAGTGATTTCCAGTACAGCATCATGCATGTTTTTAGTGCAGTGCCGCCTGAGGGCCTGAAGATAACGAGCATCCAATATTGATTGTCGTCCTGATTGCCTTGTCCCTTGCACACAGTGATTTCTCCAGATTCTCTTAATCTTTTGATGATATTATGTACTGTAGATGATGGGATCTTCAGAGTCTTCCCAATTTTACTGAAATTGTTCCACAATTTTAGATGCAGTTTTCTGCAGATTGGTGAACTCTGCCCTTGTTTTTCTGAGAGACTCTGACTCTCAAAAATGCTCTTTTTATTCCCAGTCATGACACTTAGTTGCAAATTGCTCCTCCAGCTGTTCTCTACCACTTACTATTCCAGGCGTTATGTTTTCTGTGCCCAACTTTTGAGATTCGTTGCTGCCATCAAGTTCTAAATGAGTTGATTTTCTGTTGTGAATAAAATATGGGTCTATGAGACTTGCAAACCTTTGCATTGTTTATAATATTACTATATTAGATTTTTTTTTATCTGCTTTTTATATTTATTTGTATTTTTCACATTTGCAGGAGTGTACAAAGTTGAGATTCTCCTTTATACATATTTCTTACTTTTTTAATTGTTTTTTTAATAATAATCATAATACAGTTATTTTTTCATTAATGAGAAGTCAGATATGTTAACTATTTTGCACTTAATATTTCTGTTATTCCAACTCAGTCAAACTCAATAACGGTGTACACTGTCACTTTTTTCCCTCTTAGAGGTATTAAAAATGTTTAAAAAGTTATTATGTTGGAATTAGAAAAATGTGCAGACTCGCTGTTTGGTATTTTTATGTGTATTTGCCTGTAAAATGGTATATGCAGGGTAAAACCATATCAAATTTGGAGCCTTTTTATTAACCACAAGGTATGATAACTTTTTAATCATCTAATTTTTTTTCAACAATCTCATTTTTGCCACAGACAAATCCAGCATACACCTGTCCAATATAATCTAATATGTAAAATGAGCATGATTATGTGGCTTCAGTGTTCTGTACTTATATATATATATGTGTGTGTGTGTGTGTGTGTGTGTGTGTGTGTGTGTGTGTGTGTGTATACATACATACATACATACATACATACATACATACATACTAAATGTTTTGGTCTGTCATCTGGCTGCCTCCAGCTGTAAGAAGCAGAGCTCAAGCCTTACAAGCACAGTGCAGGTCCTGGAGAAGACACAAGTTGACCTGCAAACGCGGCTGAGCGCTCTGCAGGATGAGCACCAGAGAGACACTAGCCTGCTAAACAGCCAGCTGGAGCAGAGCAGCAGCAGGACCAAAGAGTTGCAGAAAGAGGTAAGAACAGTTTTATACCATGATGGACAACACAGTTGACTTTTTACAAAGAAGAATCTAAATTACAGTATTTCTTGCTGTTGAGCTAGAATTTGATGTTGTTTAAAGGTAGCAACATGATCTATTTGAGTGTAAACCCTTAGAGATGTTTATTACATTACAGTCTGTAACAGAGACGGGCCACTAAAATTAGTTTTAGTCAGTCAGCGCCCAGCATTTTGCAAATGAACAAACATTTAATCCACGTCAAAGCTGCAGAAAAAAGTGATTTTATGAGTGATGTTGAGGGTTGGCTGTGAACAAGTTAGTGATAATGCTAATGAAACTGCATTACCTCAAGATATTAAGACAAATATTTAGGGAAAATATGATAATGGGTAAATTAAACGTTTTACATGTTTTTTTCTGCTTTTTTCTGGACTAATAGCAGTGCGTTAATAGGCACTCACAGCTGTTATTTATACTAAGGTTTGTCATCCCGTGTGAATTGATCATGAATGTAAATGTTTTACCTTTACTTTCTACTGCTCTCAGTGTTCACTTTATTCTTTCTCAGTATGAGGAGACACAGTCCGAGCTGTCAGGCCTGAGGGAGAGGTGTGAGCAGGCAGAGCAGGAGAAGCACTCCCTCAGCTTGGAGCTGAAGCAGTGCCAAACCAGTCTGAAGGCTCTGCAGGAGAAAGGCGCCCAAGTGGGTTTCATTTCTTCTTCATTTTTTTAGCACACCAAACAGGGAGCTGACAATAGGGACAGTTTAAGAGGAGTGATTAACTGATACAGTATATATTGTCCCTGAAATTGCTGATTTTGTTTGACTGAGCACTATTCAGTTCAGGTTTTGATTTTAATTTAATTTGGGTCCCTTGTTACAGGTGCTGGAGCTTATTTTGGCAAAATTTAAGGTGCAGTCCATCCTGTTCAAAAGTATTGTATTGTGTCTATAAGAGAGAATAGCTCACTCTCTGACCCATTAGAAGATGCTCAGCACATGTCTGTCAAAACAAGTTGCTTAAAATCTTCCTAGGTTGATTTTTGTTTTTTTGTTTGTTTGTTTGTTTTTTGTAATATCCCTTCCCTCCTTTAGCTGTCTTTATTGCCGCCCATCCTAGCCGTAGTCATCGGCCTTGTCCTGGCTTTGCTGTATTGGTGCTTCGGCCCATTGTGGTAGAAAGGTACACAGTGCTTCCGTCCCCTCGCTCCTTTTTTTCTCTGCTTCTGCGTTTACCATCTTTGGCCTATGCAAAAGTAAAAAACTCTGTCCGGTGTCCCGCATTTGCCTATGCCAAGACACATTGGCAGATCATTCTCAAAACGCTCCTTGTCCTCCTCTTCCAGGTCCACCTCATAACGAACAGACATCTGTCTGTTACCCCTTGCCATGTTAACAAATGTGTCTGACAAACTGTTTTTACTCGTAGGCTACCCTGCCTAGCTCAAATCTCCTAACCATCCCAGCTTTTTGTGTGTTTCGACTCTGTCTGCTCTGCCGTTGGCGTCCCCTCGTTCCTGACACCCCCTGTCACTGTGTGTATGTGCGTGTCTGTGTGTGTTAACATGCTCTGACAGAAGAGATGATGCTGACTGGAGTGTCATCTGTGTGTCATCTTTGCCGTTTCAGGACAGATGGATCAGGTGGATGCCTGTCGCTGTCGTAACGGTTGCCGTGACAGCCTACGTGCTTACAAAGACCGCAACTTGAGCACCTGGCATGATGAACCCGTAAACACATGCATACATGTGCACCTTTTCAATAATATACTGATGTTTTGCCCTCTTGGTCTAAGAGGTGCCTTATGTGTGAAACTGTGTAACTTGTAACTGCAATATTGAAGGCTAACAGCCTTAGATGAATAATGTAGGGTATCAAGTCCATATCAGATCCAGTCCCAAGCTGCTGCAGTCTTTAGGTAAGATCAGAAACTCTATTGTTATAGGGTTTCGATGTGTCAGTGAAACTGCTATTTTTTTCCTTACTGCAAAAAGGTGATTTTAGTATGTGGTTTGTTTTGCCAAACCGGTATGTACTGTAGTAATTTGCCTTACCAAACTGTTATTCGCACAGAGGTCAATCCATTCACTAACACAGTGCTTTTCAAACTGTTTTAAGGCCCCTCACATGGCATATGTTTTTGCTTTAGATTGCAACGTACACGAATAAAGGAAAATTATAACACCTGCCTGGCCCTGAAGACCAGTTTGAGAACCACTGCACTAACGTTTATTTTTCATTTCACTCCGTTCAAGCACTACCATGACAATTCAACTTATTTTATTAGTTCACCGGAGTAAAAGCAATAAAACATCTGAAACATTTATTCGCATAAGAAATCTTGCTCTATATGTAGATGCCTTTGAAACTGTTTTGTCTCCTGCATCCCCACATAGTGTTAACATAATTGCCAATTCTGACCTCAGTCTTAATTTAGCAGTATAGAAGTTGTAACGTTGTCTATGCACTGTACATTATTGTTCTATGGCTTTAAGTTATTGATGATAACTACTACACAGGATATTGAAAATAAAGAGCACTAACTTGTCTCAAAGAGACCCTAAACAAAGTCACTAATATGTTTGTTACTTGTACAGAGGTTTACTGAAAAACAAACACAAAAACAAATAAAAAGAAATATATAAAAACAAAATGTTGTGTGACACTGGATTATGTGTTTGGTGAAAAATGTAAGAGGTATTAATACTTTTATTATTACTGATTTCAAGTTTTTTGTAATGGGTCTTAAGTTAATTTTCACTTCAGAATTGAAGCAATAAGTCTGATTTGTTATACAAATTGCAGAGCAGTCCAGAGGCTTAACTTTAGCCTCTTACAGTGAGCGTACAGACAATTTATGTAAACTAGCACACGGTGTAATCAATGCAAAGCTTGTGCATGTAGTAGCCCATAGGTCCCAGACAGCTTGTGCTTCTCATGTGTCTAACAATGCTCAAGAGATTCAGTGATGTTTTCACTCTAGTTGCTAGAGGTCCATCGCACTTTTGAGTTATTTTAACACTGTTTCCTAACAGATTTGCTCACTAGAGGCGAGTCAGAGTCAAGAGAGAGACCTGGATGATGTGAGGAAATACAAAAATAAAAAGACAGCTGACTGAAATGTGTTTGTGACTATTAGTACTTTTATCATCAGCCAGTCTACATTATCTATATTAATTAAAAACTAGATTTAAAATTTCAATATTTGATCCCTGCAACAGTTACATGTAGGACTTTAGCAAAACAAGGGTAAAAGAAGCATCTACAGAAGACTTGGTCTTTGTGAGTAAAGATAGGTCAAGGCTCACCACATTGTTCTTAACCTGGTGAGAGAAGATTTCTCAATGCAAGATTGCAAAGAATTTTGGTCTTTCACCATCTACCTCGTAATACTGTGAAATGATTCAGACAATTTGGAGAAATCTCAGTCAGTGTATGGCAAGGCTGGGAACAATTGAATGTGTGAGACATGGGCCACATGGGCTTTGGGGTACTTTGGGAAACTTGTCACTAAACACTGTCTGCCACTACGTTAAGAAAGGCAGCTTGAAACTCACAAGGAGAAAGCTATACATCACTTCTAAGTAGAAACGCTGCTGAGTTCTCTAAACCTGAGCTCAACTCTGTCATTCAGCACATGCTACAAAAAGGTGGCTTTGTAGTCACAGAGTGTGTGTACTTGACTGACCTGCCTACTGTCCGGACCTGTCTTCTATTGAAAACGTCACAACGACCACTGGCTGCTGAGCAGCTGAAGTCTTATCAAAATGGGCAAAAATTCCATTTGCAATACTGCAAAAGTTAGCAGGATTAAAAGAGAGGAGAAGACAATACTTCTCTGTAATTTAGTCTGACGAAAAAGTCACAAGTCAACTGGGGGGACATTCTATTTCCGAAGTTGTGCAGGCATTTAACATCATACAATACATGGAATACATCATAGAAGGCATTACCACCAACAGTAGACAGCACAGTGGCCACCTACTGGTGCTTAATGCTCGTGACCAGTGGCTTCTGGCTAACATCGTCTTTGCGAAATTACATCCTCATTCAATGCAGGAGGCCCCAAATGCAAGTAGGTTAGTTCAGCGATCTTTAGCTTTTATTGGAAATGGGAGCTGAAGATCCACCAGGGTGCCTCTGTTAATACTACAACACCTGGACTTGTGAGGTTGCCAACTGGACCCTAGAGGACTGGTAAAATGTGGGTGGGCCAATGTCACTGTACCAGTGGTTTCAGGCTGATGGTAGGGTTTATGTGTGGCATAGACCCAATGGTCCTATGGTGCCCAGGTGTCAACAAGGCACTTTGCAGGCTGGTGGTGGCCCCTATCGGGCCCAAGTTGTCCAGAATTGGTCCGAGGAGCGTTCTGCACGTTTGCCCGACATGAGGCTTATTGAGCATTTATGGGATGTGGTGGAGAGGTCCTTTCGGGGCTATCTGGGCAGAATGGCTCAACATTCCTCCAGATATGTTCCATCCACTTACAGAATTGATTCACTTTGCTGGGCTAAAGGTTTCCCGCACACTACTAGTTCCTGTCCCATGACTTTTGGCATGTTAGTGTATTCCATAGTGATACTGTGACCACAGAAGCACTTCATGGTTTTGGGCTGTCTGTGGATTTATGCACTATGCTGATGCATGATGCCATCAGAAAAAGCAGTTTGCTGCCGAATTCTACTAACCAATCAATGTATAGGGAGACGCAGCCCCCATAGGGTATGAGGGCATGGCATGGGTATGACTATCGCTAAATTGCAGTGTGAAATCAAAACTAACTGGATCAAATGTATACAATGTAACAAAAACATGAATCTTGGTTTGGACCCTGGTATGGAATTTTAAGGTGTGAAAATGCCCTAAAAACCGGCAATCTCTCCAGAGACAGGAGGATGCTGGTCTGCATGAGAGAAAGAGAAAGAGTAGGAACAACACCAAAAAAAAAGCCAAATGGACTCTTTATACTGTTTTGGTAAAGCTGAGTTGATCTATTATCCACACCTGTGCCTGATCTTCTCCTGGCTGTGGGCTAGGTTTGCAGGATGGAGAAGACTTCACCTGGCCCTCATGGCTTCAACTGACCAAAGCCTGGGTGCTACCTAGTGTCTCAGAGGCCACTGTGTTGCCACTTGGTGTCCTGGAGGACTCTATATATATATATATATATATATATATATATAGGCTGAGTACACTACACCAAAATTTTGGTTGTTTGTGTGTTTGAGTATCAGTCTCTGAGTCTTAACCAGGTTTCCCCAGTCAGTGTGCTTGGTCCCTCCTCCGGCCGAGCCACACCCAAACAACAATTGAGACAGCCAAACAACAACCATCAAAAAGATGGTTATTTTATGATCTCAAGACCGACATAGGTACTATAAAACTAATTTAATTAGAAGTAACTGATTTTGATGCACCCTCCCCTGTTTCCCAGTGTCCCAATCTATCTGCCAATGTAGTTCTCTAGAAATTGAGGTTAGACTTTTATTTTTCTCTCTGTTATTTTTCTCTTTTGTGAGAATCTATTTCTGGCTTGTTGGTTATTTGTCTAAGGAATATGTGGTAAATGCTTGTGCTGGCTTTACTATAACAGAACTCATAGGCAATACAAATGTAATTGGTTCTAGATTTATAGAAGTTCATTCCAAGTAATGTTAGACAGACAGAAGGTTTCATGCAGAGACTTTAAATCCAGTAAAATCAGTGAAAGCTAAAGGGGAATTCCACTGATTTTCAATGTTTCTAAATGGTGAGATACAGGATGGAACAGGGGGAAAGCTAAACATGTCATCTCCATCTAAACATGCGGGATGCCTTCTATGTGGTGTACCAGAAGTAGTGTAACTGCAAAACGTCATTGTTCACATCCACATTACTTCCTGAATAGATTCTGAATGTGTGTGTGTGGGTGAAGGCTACAAACCCTGTGAAAGACTCTGTGCTTGCACAGTGAGCTACAACTCAACAAGTCTAATGCGTACTTGTGCATTACATAACCCTGCAAGCAAGCGTTACGAGATGTCAACATCGTCAGTGGTTCGATCTGAAATCATTTATTGTCCTCTGAATTCTCTACAGTGGTGGTGATGGGAACCAATGCAGATACAGCCATTACTATCTGAAACCAACAGTGAACCTACACGTCTGCATGTCGATAGACTCCAAACAATCGTAAAACTGTCTTGGATGTCCGGCAGCCTGTTTGCAACCACTTAACAGAACTTTCGAGGTAGATTTTAGAGACATTACACTCTTTGAACATAAACTTCCTATCATCACCATTGTTGTGAAGTCCTGACTGAAGTTTCTCTAGAATGGTGCATTTTACACGAAACCATCTAAATAACTGTTTACATCTTAATGGTTTATTTATGAGGGAATTCTCAAATGCCGACAGAATTCCCCTTCAGTTGAACTGTTGCAACAAGTAATTGGCCACCTTGTGTCATTCCTACCAGTGATTGAAAAATCCAGGACTGAAATCTAGATTCAAGGTCCAGATTTATGAACCTTTGTCCTACATAAAGCCCTTTTTCCTGTGCATTGATTAAGCCTAGGACTAAATCGCAATCTCCACAGTATTAGTCATGCACACTCCTTGTTAGTCTAGGATTAGGCTTAATGTGCATGCTCATTTCTGAGCCTATTCAATGTTTAAGGATAAGTTATATGCCAGAAGAACTTTCCAAGAAGCTGTTATTTATTTTGTCATGGACTTTTCTGGAAAGAGTAACTGAGGTCTACTCTTGTTGACCCACATAAAACAAAACAGCCTTGCTCCAAGTTCTTCTCAGGAAGAAGTGCATGCTTCCGTGTTATAGGAGTCCACCCAAATGAGTCATGCCTATTCTACTCCAACGCGGAAACATGAGGACACGGGCCCATCAAAAGACCCCATGTAATAACACACTCCGTTTATGCCAGAATAAATGAAGCTTAATGTCACCAATGATGAGGTTAGAAGCAGTGATGACGTTAGGCAATAGAAGAGGGTGACCGGACCACAGATGGGGATCGGTTTCACTCCCCTGGGACAAGGATCTGATTGCTGACCTCTGTCATCACAGTGAATACATTCTCCACGCACTGAGGTAACTGCACTCAATGTTTTTGTTATTTCACCCCGTGACCAGGGGGGGCGGCTCAATGACGAAATTTCATGTTTTGAAGAATAAGTCCCCACACTGAGATGTATCCTCAAAGGCTCATGGATCATGACTATTGGTTGGAACTAAGGAAAAGGGAGGACGCCCTCCAGCAGGTTTGCACCAAGGCTCAGATTACAACTAGGCACTGGTATAAATTCACTTTGATAGGACGACACACACTGATGTGAATTGTGAACACGCAGAGATGAGTGACTTTGTGAACAGTGTGACTGCAGCTCAGATTAACCTATCAGATGATGCACCATGGAAAAAGATACAGAAGAACACCTTCACACGTTGGTGCAACGAACACCTCAGATGTGTGGGCAAGCAGATAAATGACCTCCGGCTTGACCTTAGTGATGGCCTGAACCTTATCTCCTTACTGGAGGTTCTGAGCCACAAGAGGATGTTCAGAAAGTTCCATGCACGACCCACGCTCAGACAGCTTAAGCTAGACAACGTTTCAGTGGCTCTGGAGTTTTTGGACCATGAAAAGATCAAGTTGGTGTCTATTGGTAAGTTATGTTTTCATGCTCTTTGAATGATTTCTTCATGTATTTATTAGGGGTTCTTCTAAATGCTCAATTTAGTTTCCTGACTATTGAGTTCTCAAAATCATGTCTAGTGAGCCAGTATTGGAACATATGCAGTGCCATTCGGAACATGTAAGCAATCCTTTCTCAACATCAGACTCATTATTTCTGGTGTGTTGTCTGGTCTGGGTAACGGGATAAGAAGAAACACAGTATTTGGCACAGTAATATAATTAAATTATTGGAATTAAAAAAGTGCAACATGGAGAGGGGCCCCATGCTCAGTATTTAAGGGGTTTCGAACAGGCTTTATATTTTATTGCTTTGGGAAAACAATAAGCTCTACAGATTGCGTAATTGGTTGTCTGTTTCACAAGAGGTTTTCTGATAACGTAAGAAGTTCTGACCTTGCACTGACGTTAATTATGTTTGGCTGCATGAAATATCAAGATGTTTTCTAATGTTTATGAAATGCTAAGTGGATTAGCTTATCTATTTTTTAAAAAATGAGTTTAATACATCAACAAAATCCCTTCGTCTGATGGGTCAAATAAGTTTTGGTAATAAGACAATAGGGTCACACATTGAGTCCTTTGTCACACATTGTCTGAGAATGATGTGGATGTGCTTATGTTCCACAGACAGTAAGGCTATAGTGGATGGAAATCTGAAGCTCATCCTGGGGCTGGTCTGGACTCTCATCCTGCACTACTCCATCTCCATTCCTGTGTGGGAGGATGAGGCCAGTGACACAGTCACTAAACTCACCCCGGAAATGAAGCTTCTGGGATGGATACAGAGCAAAGTGCCTGAACTGCCCATCACCAACTTCAGCCAGGACTGGCAAGATGGCAGAGCACTGGGAGCTCTTGTAGATGGTCTTGCACCAGGTACATCCAAAATATTCAACAAAGATAATATTTAGCCCTAATCTAAAACTCACAGCAGTATGACATAATAATTTGAGGGAAATTCACAGTAGGCAGTTCTGGAGAATGATTGTTGGTATTTAAACTCAACAGCTGAACAAATAAAACCCTTCCTTCAGTATGTATGTAAGATCTTTGTGGTCATAAACTGCTTCACAAGTGTTGTATGGATAATACCATGATATAACGTCAGAGCAAACAACGACGCTACAAGTTATGTAGCTATTGATCTGTGAAATAGCAAAAATACATTTCTGTCAAACATATACAGAGCAACCTCCTCATCCCATTTCAGCTCTTGATGAAGCTGAAGTCAGATTTTTTTTCTTTAAATGGTGCAGCAGTTACATTCAGGGTCCTAAGGCGCTGGAATTTAATTCCTGCATCATTTAAGGTGGAATGGGAAATGCCAACTTCAGCCTCATTGACTCTCGGAGGTCTCTCCACTGTTGAAATACCTCACTACCCATTCCCAATGCCATGTTCTGTGCTCTAACCTTTTTACTCGGATTTTGTTCCTCAGATCTTCTATTCTTTGGCTGTTTCTCAGCATTCTCTCCTTCTTGACAATGCATGTGGAATCCAGCACATAACCCCTCCCCTTCTCCTGCTACCCCCTGGCTGGAAGAGTGCTATGCTGCTCTTTGTTTTTTTATGTACAGAGCCAGGGCTGTGTACAAACACCTATTTTTTTCAGTGCACACACAGATCAGACAGCTGGTGGGCCATGGGGAGATATATGTATATATGTATGAATTGAGCAAAAAGTGTATTAGATGGAAATCGTATAATAAAGGCATCATTCTGCATCTTAAGCAAACTCAAAAATTTACCCAAGTCACCTTTTTAAATCTTGAAATTTAAATACAGAGCTCTCCCTGCTCTCCCTAGTACACTGTTTGCTGCCAGGCCAACTCAAAAACAACTCAAGAGCTTATATACCATCCACTTTTAATGGTTAATGGTAGCAGGTCTTATAACTTATTAGCCAAAAGCCTTTAGTAGTTTTCTTTCTCAGAACATTCTGATTACAGTCAAGAAAGGATTCCTCCTTGTTGTAGTTGTCACTTGACAAAATGTGACAGAAATGCAACAAAAGTTAAACAAACCCATTACTATCACTGACATTAATAGCCAAAGCTATGCTGCAATGGGTGTATTGAGATATGTAGTACAAGACAGAGTGACAGAAATCAAACTCAAATCAAAGATTCAGTCATAATGAGTAAATCCCTACCTTAAAAATAATGTCAAAAGAAACATGAAAACAGTGTGATGGGCCTAACCCATCAACCTAGCTCCGAAAGAGGCTTGAACAAAATGAATGACTTAATTGGCAACACAATCTGATTATCTGCAAGCTGTGGGCTGGTAAGCAAAGACTGTAAGTGCACAATGTAAGAAGAAAAATCTGGGAATTGTTGAGTGAATATTTTTTACAAGGAGCCTTCTAGCACTCATAATACAACTTCCAGAGACTCCACCCCAGTTTCGCAACATGCAAGTGGAGAGAACGTAATATTTGAATCTCAGTCAACACACAAGATCAGCTATGGAAAAAGGGGAAAAAACGGAATAACCAAATCTTGGCTTATTAGTTACGTTGGTGATGAAGATAAGGGTAATGAAGTTGTTTTGCTGTCCTCATGAGTGATTTATTGCATGTGTGTAGGCTTGTGTCCAGACTGGGAGAGCTGGGATGCAGTCCAGAGAGTGACTAACACCAGGGAGGCCATGCAGCAGGCAGATGACTGGCTAGGAGTACCCCAGGTATATGTAGCCACAATGCACCCATTGTATTACTAAATGCCTTATTTTAAAGACATATGCTTGACACACTGAGACCACTCTCATGATGTTTTGTTTTATACTGTCTGTACATCCAGCTCATTGCTCCAGAGGAAATCCTTGACCCAGGGGTGGACGAACGGTCAGTCATGACTTACCTCTCCCTTTTCCCCAAAGCCAGGCTGAAACCTGGAGCTCCGCTCAAACCAAAGACCGGTGAGGCATCTTACATTTTAATATCATTGTTTTACATTCATTGCCTTTCCTCATTTCCTATG
The DNA here is from genome assembly GCA_034552555.1 of Semaprochilodus insignis. Classification (NCBI taxonomy): domain Eukaryota; kingdom Metazoa; phylum Chordata; class Actinopteri; order Characiformes; family Prochilodontidae; genus Semaprochilodus; species Semaprochilodus insignis. The sequence continues at coordinate 19,268,092 of CM067492.1, forward strand.
CTGATTAGGGATGTAAATCTGTGATTCCACAGCAGTTTGATTCAATTGCAATTCTTTTGGAAACTACTCAGTGAAAATACAAATTCTGCCAAAACATACTTTGATAAGTGACAAAAACACATGCACTGAATATACACAATTAACCAGTATGTCAAGTTGGGAAAGATGAGGGCTAGCGCACGCTTCCTCCTAGACATGTACCACCACATGTTTTTAAGCTATTGGTGGACAGCTCAATGTGCTTAGAGGGGAACCGTAACTGCCAGTTCTGTTACATAAGTTAACAGACACCTACAATGGCTAGCATTGAGTGATGTAGGGAGAGAGAGATTTGTCCTATAACATATAATATCATAACCTCACCCAGATAGAGCGAGGCTAATTATGTTGTCCCATCTACGGATGACTGTAGCATCAGGGAGGATCAAACTTAATAAAGCTTAGACAGACACTCAGGAGCTTTTTTGAGTTTGGCATCTCAAAACAGGCTCTGACATTGTGTTTTAGGAGCTTTTCTTATTATGTGTCCTTCCTTCTTCTTATCTTTAAACCCTAGTTTAGCTTCTCATGTAATGTTTGTCACTCGACTCTCTGTGTTTCAGTTCCTAGACCTAAAGCCTGTCGTGCCACTGGACGAGGACTGCAGGCTAGAGGCCTTAGGGTGGGTCAGTTGGCTGACTTTAAGGTTGACACCCACATGGCTGGACCTGGAAACCTGGCAGTTTACATCTGCGAGCCCAGTGAGTCAACAGTAGCCATTATTACTCTGCATCTGTTCTACACTGACTACTATTAGTCTATTATAGGATAACCCTTGCACACACACACACACACACACACACACATATATATATATATATATATATATATATATAGTAACTAACATATGTACCCAGACACCAGAGATTGCTTAATGATAGGCGAGGGGAGCAGGTGGGATCATTACAAACAGAGATGGGGCCTCATTTCTGCCCCTCAAGATGGATGATGTCTTGCTCTCTGTCTGACAGCTGGTAATGAAGTAGCAGTGAAGCCGAGGGTGGTACTGGAAGGCGTTTATGGCTTTGAATACATGCCATGTGATGAAGGCGACTACACTGTGGACATCACCTGGGCTAACAAGCACATCCCAAAGAGGTCAGTTTCATTTCATGTCTCCTGCTGCATTCATAAGCACAGTAGTATAAATATAATTTCAAATGTACAGATTAGATCAACTGTGGAGGACACATGGAATAGACCACTATTTAATAGAACACATGTGTTGTGTTGGGTTGTGTTGTATGTGCTATGATAGCTGATGTAAGCATTTGGTTTATTAATTGTTATGTTTGTTGTTATAATTGTTGTTAATTTATTTAGTAAAAACACGTACAGTGCAGATTGAAATGCAGCTTATTTAAATGTACTGTCTATAAAAGTATTTTAAGAAGTCTTTGGGAACAATATGATTTTTAACTGATAAATGATTAAATTAAATACGTTAAATGATTCTAAATGTTATTTTATTGTAACTTTTATTCCGTAAAAGTATAGCTAAATGGAGTCATCTACAGATCGATTCATCCTTCTGGATATATCCAGAGTTTCTTAGGTTTTATAACTCTCCACAAATTGTTCAGTGATTCAGGTGTTTTGACGAGTAATATACACTCATCATCGAAAATACAGTTGCACAAATAGTTGCACCCAGAAGGAATCAACTGACAGGAATGAAACTTGGTGGGTAGGTTTGACATTGTGATGCAAATTATTTAAGTTTCAAGCTCAGCTGCACATGTGACATAAACAAGAACCGGCCTTATCGCTGTACCTGACTGACCCAACAGCCACGATGCAGACGAGAGCAATGATGCCCTCTAGGAGTCATCTTGTTGCCTGCTAGCACCATTGGCTGACAGTTGCATTACACAGGATTACATGCACGCAGACCGCTACAACGACTGCCCTTAACACCACATCAACATCACCAAAGACTGCAATGGTGTCGTGCCAGACTGTCATGGAGTGACTCAGGATGGCAGCAGATCATCTTCAGTGATGAGTTCCGCTTTTGTCTTGGTGGAGACAGCCAACGAATCCGTGTGTGGAGGCACCGTGGTCAGCATCAAGACGAATGATTCGTTGTCATGCGTCACATGTCCAGAAGGCCTGGTGTCTGTCTACCTCCACCCCTACCGCAAAATCTGCAGGAGCTGTGTGAAAATATTCAACTGTATTGGATGGATTATCACAGGACACCATTAGTGTCACTTCTGCAACTCCATGCCGAGACGTCTGGCATGTTGTATTAGCAAACATGGCGGCCCGAGGGCCAAACTGAGAGACACTACTCCTGTATGGGTAGCTCTATAAATATTAAATATCAGTCTAAATGTGTCATCATTTATTGTTCCTTCTCAATAGCACTGCAGTCCAACCCTTCCTTCTGACCGTAATTTATTTTTATGATGATGAGTGTATATGGATGTAGGATTTCTGGCGATAATGCTTTTAGTCTCAATGGTACAAACTGACAAGCCATATATCCATGTGTGGCAGCCCTTTTAAGGTCCATGTTGGGCCCAAAGCTGGTCAGCAGAAGATTAGAGCCTGGGGTCCTGGACTGGAAGGAGGAACTGTGGGAGTAGCTGCTTCTTTCCTTATTGAGGCCACAGGTGCTGAAGCTGGTATGCTAGGTGAGAAGATTTCAGAATTAGAATCAGTTTTATTTTACCAAGTATGTTACACGTACAAGGGATTTGTCTTGATCAGTGCACCAGTATATGCCACAGAAGTTTTTTTCCTCTTCCCGGACTATCTCTAGGTTTTGCCATTGAGGGCCCTTCTCAGGCTAAAATTGAGTGTGATGATCAAAATGATGGCTCGTGCTTTGTGAGATTCTGGCCCACTGAAGCAGGGGAGTATGCTGTACATGTGATGTGTGATGATGAGGAAATAGAGGACAGTCCTTTCATGGCTTGTATAGCACCTAAGAGAAAAGGCTTCAGTCCAGATAAGGTAATGATTGGGCTGTTAGCATCTATTATCATCTTAAAATGATCTTTAATATGTCATATAATAAACGTGTTGTGCACCCCTAATAAGTAATGCTTTTTTAATACTAGGTTAAAGTATATGGTGCAGGGGTTTCCCCAGCTGAAGTCTTGGTAAACTGCCAGACAGAATTCACTGTCGATGCCACTCTAGCTGGTGAAGGAATTCTCAAAATCTTCGTACAGGTATAAACTACCACCTCTAATAGCCTTGCTTTTTAAAAATAATAAGACATTGTTGAGGTTTTATGTTGAGACAAAAGTGTGGAGGGTCACAATGGTATAATGGTATTTAATATACACATTGTCTAATACTTTGATTTATATATCTGTATATATTTTTCTCCATGCATAGACTGTAGATGGAAGCTGCATAAAGGTGGATGTGATTTGTGAAGAGGCTGGCATTTATAACTGCTCCTATACTCCCACTACTATCTGCAAGCACACCATCGTTGTGTCTTGGGGAGGAGTGTCTGTTCCTGGCAGTCCTTTTACGGTAAGCATAATGCAAATATATTTGCCAGTACTAATAATGCTAATACACACTGATGAGCCAAATCATTATGACCACCTGCCTAATGTGCTGTTGGTCCTCCGCGTGCCATCAAAACAACTCTGACCTCCCTAGAACACTAAAAGACCTCTGAAGGCACCAAGATGCTAGCAGCAGATCTTGGAAGTTGTGAAATAGAGCCACTGTGGATCAGACTTGTTGTTCTAGCATATCCCACAGATGCTTCATTGGATTGAGATCTGGGGAGTTTGGAGGCCAGAGCAACACCTAGAATAGTTGTCACATTCCTAAAACCATACAACTTCAATCTCATACAACTTATACAATTTACCATGAAACATTATCCTGATGAAAGAGGCCACTGATAACAGGGAATGCCTTTGCCATGAAAGGGTGTACCCATGCCACAACAACATTTAGGTTGGCATGTATTAAACTGACGTCCAAATGAATACTCAGCTTACGGCTTCCTAGCAGAATACTGTACAGAGCATCGCTCATTATACAAAAGAAACAGGACTCATCAGTTCAAGCGATGGTCTTGGTTGTAGGCACTTCAGTGGGGGTTGGTGTGGACACTCTGACCAGTCTGAAGCCCCATATGAAGCATGAAATGATGGACCGTCCAACATTAAAACTTGTGTGACTTGTGCCACAGTATCCCTTTTGTCCCTTCAGTCCAGACAGGAGAGACTTCATCACCCTTGCGCATCAGTGATCCATGGACATCCAACACGCTGATGCCAGTTTATGGTCTGCCACTGCCTATAGGTGATCATCACTCTTGACTTGGTGCAGCCCACAAGCCTTGGCATGTTGGAGATTCTCTGATCCAGTCGTCTGGTCACATTAGAATTAATCAGATCTTCACACCTGCAAATTTCTCCCACATTCAACACTTTGCCTACAGCAGTTGTTCCCAACTTTAGTCCTAGAGAACACCCTGACCTGCACATTTTTATGTTCCTGCAAAGGCACGCCCATGAACCACTGGCCTACAAGAAGTAGCTGTTCGCCTAATGTTTCTTACATCCCAGACCTTGACATGCAAAACTGTTACTGAATAATCAAAGCTGTTTGCTATCTGTGACTGGTCATAATGTTTTGGCTCACTGGAAAACTTGCTCATTGTTATGGTTTATAGTGCAAAGACATCAAGTAAAAGCAATTTTTTTTCTTTTAGTTAAAATACTCAGAAATGTCTAAGAATCTCTGTTTTCTCCATATTTACTGATTCTGCATGTGCTTATTTATTTTGTAATCATTTTGATCCCACACCATATTCAAAACCCACTTCATTACACAAGGAGGCATTAAAGCTGTCCCTTGATGACATACTGTAGCAATCACATCTGAGTGGGAGCTAGGAACTTGTTTAGTAGATTCATTTGCACCAGAATATTGCTGCTATAAAATTCCGGGCTAATAGATATCACACTGGGGTACGATAATATATTGTGTTAATATCAGGCACAGCAGTAGTGTCCAAGCCTTTAGTATAAAGCTCATACAGAATTAATTAATGACTGTTTCAGGTAATGCCTGGCAAAATTAAAATTGAGCCATGTATTGCAAGTTGGAATGGGCCTCATGGATCAGAGTTACACTACTCGGGTGAGTCAAATAATAAGACATAATATGGATCATCAGTAAAGTCTCCATGTTACTGAGATGTTGTATGTGTTTGGCTATGATGTGCAGATGAGGAGATGCATACTGATCAGGTCACTGAAGTAAACATGAAGGCTGAACGTGGGAGCAGACTGGATATCAACGTAGTCAGCCCTTTAGACTTACCTACAGATGCCACAAAGGTATGCTTATGAAGTGGAGTACATTGCTACACCTAGGTTTGAGAACACATGCCATCACAGAGTTCTTGCTGTCACTTTTATGTTAAAGGAGAATTTCAAAAATCTTGCATAATGCAATTGTTAGGCTGTTGGATGATTCTAGAGAAACGAGTTAAGAGTTATTTACAGAGAATTTAATACCTCTGGAAGCTTCCTCAAAGAAAGTTATTGCATGAAATGGTTTTGAATATTCCTCCTGACATCTGGAATGCTGCTTTTACGATAATTCTGAGATCAGGTTTTAGCCTAAGACACTTTTAAGTCATGTACATGCAGAGTTGTTGTAAGACAACAAACATCAAAAAAGATGTTTTTTTCAGACCCATCACTAGTTTATCACTGTCGACATTAGACAGAAAAAGCTTTTGCATGCAAGTTTTCTTTATTTTAAAGTAAATAAAATGGCTTTACTTTCAGAGACACTGCAACCCCTTGTTCCTGACTGTAACTGTAAAATCATCCAGTCATCCAAATCAGTTTCTCTACAATGCATCATTTCACACTGAATAAAAAAAAAAATGATATAATTTCCCTCCAACTAAGTCAAAACCCAAAACAGCTAATTCTAATATTTTGCATGTTATGACTTACTGTACAAAAACTCTGTACCTTTTTAATTTTTTAACATTATGGAAACGTCATCTGCTCTTTACAATCTTAGGGTGCTTCACAATGAATAGATCAATAGATGTGGTGCAAAATTACTTTATACCATATTTATTTACTTGAACTTACATAACAATTAAAAAATGTTTGATGAAATTATTCTTCAAGCCCGCTACATAACACTGTCACATAACATTGATTTGTTCAACAGGTGAGGGCTTATGGGCCAGGTTTAAAGGGTGGCCTTCTAGGACAGCGGGCAGAATTTGTCATTGACACAAGAGGAGCAGGCAGTGGAAGACTCACCGTCACAATGGAGGGTCCATGTCAGGTTACACTACAGTGTATGGACAATGAAGATGGCACCTGTGCTGTGTTCTATCTGCCTGCTGAGCATGGGGAATACACAATCGGAATCTTCTTTGCCAATTCTCAAATTCCTGGCTCCCCATTTCTCCCTGTGGTACATCTTCCCCTTGACCCCTCTAAAGTAACAGTATCAGGTTCTGGTTTGACCAAGGGGAAGGTGGGGGAACCTTGTATGGTGAACATAGACTGTGCTCTGGCAGGGTTAGGTGACCTCTCTGTGGAGGCTGTCTCTGACTCAGGAGTCATAGCCAAGACTGAAGTGCAGGAGAATGAAGACGGAAGCTATACAGTTGTATATGTGCCCCTCACTGCTGGTGTATACACACTTCTTCTGAAATACGGAGGCAAAGTGGTGCCAAACTTCCCTGCGGAAATTGTGGTGGATCCAGCGGTTTACAAAAGCCATGTTAGATTGACAGGGCATGGTAAGGCAACACGTTAATAAAAGCAAAAATACCATAAGGGTTATTTAGAGTGGTGCCATGGTAGGACCACTTTTGGTTTCCTGAAGTACCTTTTAGTGATGGATTCTGAGTATGAAGGTCCTTCATAAGTTTTTTTTCTTGCCAAGAACCATTTAGAAACATACAGATTACAGTTAAACAAACTGTAGTTACTGTGCATTTAAGGCTAATATATGTGATTAATCTCTGTGCTTTGTGGCTGGGCTATAATGAGGCTCATTCAAAAAGTATTCAGGGAAGCACTCTTACTAACTTCAATGTGAATGGGTGGAGCTGACCTGTCATAGGCTGAATAATTGAACATACACAACTCTTCCCAGAAGAGTTGAAGCTGTTATAGATGCAAAGGGTGGGCCGACATCATATTAAGCCCTATGGATTAAGAATGGGATGTCACTCAAGTTCATATGCGTGTGAAGGCAGACGAGCGAATAGTTTTGGCAATATAGTGTATGTAAATGTGTTGTTTTTGTGCATAGTTATGTTACAAACATAGTTTAAATCAGTTTAAATGGTTTTTGAAGCTTAGTTTCCATATGCCGACCATATGGATTAGATGTTGCATTTAGATGCAGCAAAGTTTATTTCAAAAAAGTGTGAAAAGTTTTATATTAATATATATTAAGTTTTCTATTATATTACATTAAACGTATTCCATGATACAACCCATTGAAAGATTCTTTAGGGAACCAGAAGTGAATACTTTATGGCATCACTCATAGAACCCTTTTGCCAGATGTACTTATTATATATTTCACATAGATTTCAAAATTCCTCTAATTATCTTCTGTTATGGTGTTTATATTATTGGCTAATGTTGTGTCTGTCTGCTATTGCCACTGATGTAAAAAGAGGACCTGGTGAATGCTGGAGGGAATTGTGATCCAAGTCAAATAATTGCATGTGGTCTTGGACTTCTCCAAGGCCTCACTGGACATCCAAACAAGTTCTACATAAACACCAGGTTAGCCACTTTATTATCTCATAGCAAAGATTACTGAACCGAATCCAAGGATGATACATTAGTCAGTATTTTGTTTGTTGGCAGAGGAGCTGCAAATGGTAATCTTGAAGTAACCGTGGAAGGCCCATCTGAGTCCATGGTATCATGCAGGGACAATGAAGATGGCAGCTACACTGTGGAATACATTCCATCTGCAGCTGGTCAATATGATGTTAACATTGCCTATGGAGGGAAGAGCATTCCAGGTGCTTTGAACGCCCAATTTCACTAGTTTTCATTTTGTCTGAGAGGGTTGATTGTTTACCAGGCTTCTAATGCTGATCTTGCAGTACTCTGCTACTTTGGTATGCTCTGTAGGTAGTTCATTCAAAGTGACAGTGAAGGACGTTTCAGACACCAACGCAGAAATATCTGGACCAGGGATTTGTACTCAAAGTTCTCAGAACTTCATATTTGACTGTAATAAAACTGGCAAAATACCGGAGACAGTAACTGCCATAACCCCTGAAGGTGCGTCCCTTACTTCTCTCTGGATTGCTAAGAATTTTGTGCCCTCTTGTACTCATTTGTGTCCTCGTTGTCATGTTTAAGGTAAGACTGAGCAGATGGATCTCAAAGACAATGGAGATGGGACCTACACAGTGAACTATTCCCCGTCTGAGGAAGGCCCTCATTCTTTGATTGTGAAATATGCAGGGGATGATTCATACGCCAGGTGAGACTTTGCTTATCTTGAAAACATTATAATGCTTCAACAGATTGTATGCTGCGTGTTTTAATGTCATTCTGAACTACGTGACCCGCAGTCCTTTTAACTTCCACGTACTGCAAAATCCAGCTGGTAAAGCCAAAAATCAAGACCCCAGAGGTGAGATGAACACTTCAGGAGAAGGTTTTGAGTCTGGGATCTGCGCTAAAATTCCTCAATCTTTTACCATCGGCTGCAGTGCCACTCAAAAGGCACCAGAGACTATTGCTATTGCCAAATCTGATGGTAAGTAGTTTTTGTTTAGGCATCAGAACCTGTTTAGAGGACACCATTGCAATCATTGCTTTATTAAACATAGGTGTCACTGTTTGTATCGCTTTGTAGGACTTTCTAGAAGAAGGAAAGATATTCTTAATGTTAATCCACCTTCATGTAACCAGATTACATTAGTAGTTTTGCCATTTGTTTTAACATTTAATTCAAGCAATGTAAAAGATAGATGGCATATCCAATGGAGCACAAAATGACAGCAGTGGAGCACATAAATGACAGCAGTGTTGTGAGTTTGATATTTCCCCACTTGATCTTTGTAGGTACAGATGAGGTGCTTGAATTGGCTGGCAATGGAAATGGAACCCGTGAAGTTGCCTGTTCCCCAGCCACAGATGGTTCGCACCTACTGTCAGTGAAACATACAGATGATGAGCCTTTCAGTAGGTGAGCCAGCTTACCTAGTCAGGTCTTTTATTAAAGTACTTTGAATATCTTTACATTTGTGTACTTGACCTTTTACATTCAGTATCATCTGCTATTGCCGACTTTTATTTATCTTTACAGTCCCTTTGAATTGCATGTGGCGGATGCTGCGTATCCCTTTAAAAGCATTGTTACTGCGCCTGGTTTGGTGTCTGGAATTTGTACTCAGACTCCTCAAGTTTTCACAATTGACTGCAGAGAACATGGACAGTTGCCTACTTCTATCGCTATGATGAATCCCAATGGTAAAGATGTTCTTCCTTCTAGTCGCTTTAAAAGAACAGATAGTGGATCTTCTGTTACAAGGCCCAAACAACCAAAGCTGTGATTTTTACTTTGAACAAAAAGGTCTGCAAAAAGGTCTGCATGTTCCTGAAATGATATAAAGTCAGCCATAATTATTTGCACCCTTGGTAAAGATGGGGTAAAATATTCAAGACAAAATCAAGTCTGTTTCTAGGAGCTAGTTGTTGCTATGCATATGGTTTTGGTTTAGTTTTACTTTGATTAAACATGAAATCTTTCCCTGTATTTTTAGTATATTTTTTACTGTATTTTTTCCAATAACCCACAAACAACTCTTTTAACAACCCTTGTACTCATCTTTACCAAGCAGCCCAACAATTATAGACATGATTGTATGCTGTATTATAATTGACTTTTTTGCAGGTTTGATTGAATTACTTGGCATTAAAGACAATAGTGATGGGACGTACACAGTGAACTATTCTCCTTCTGTAGAAGGTCCTCACTCATTGATGGTGAAATATGGAGATGGTACTTCATTTAGCAGGTCAGAGAATATTTTAGTTTGGACTGTATTTGTGTGTTAGATGAATGTTTCATTATACCTTTTCTATGTTGTGTGCTTTCAGTCCTTTTAAGTTCCAAGTGCTTCCCAGCTTTGCTCAGGACTGCATGAGTAAGAGGAAAATAAAAGAGCCAGACTTGGATGGAAAGTATTGTGCTGAAACTCCTCAGACCTTTATGATTGGCTGCAGCAGCACTGGAGAAGCACCAGAGACTGTTGCCATTATGAAACCTGATGGTGAGGACATCTATGCATTTTATTTGTTCATCTTTGTGTATTTACAGCGTTATTGATGTTTAGGTAGCACTTTACTTTACAGATCGGTAATAAGTAGGTAATTATATGGTAATTTTATGGTAACAAGTTGTATTTAGTCATTAATTAAATGTCAATTACCTAGTTGTTACTAAATAATAAATCAGAAATTGTAGTGGTAACAAGGCCATTATAAAATTATGGTAACAAGTTGTACTTTCCTAAAAATTATATGCTTATTATATACGTCTTAATGTATAATAAGTGAACAATTGTAGTAGTAACAAGGCAGTAATGTAATAGAAACACAATGGTAACAAGTTGTACTTTCTTAAAAATTATATGCACATATTCTTGTAATTAATAAATGAAAAGATAGTCCTTGTATCAGTACTTAGTAATAAACTGGTAAAATAGCGGTGACAAGTTTTATTTACCTAAAAATGACCTGCTTATTGCTTTTATAGTTCTTAATGAATAATAAGAATAAGAATAAGAATTAAGTACATGTATGTAATTTAATGTTAGGGTTATTATCCTAAAAATCATTGGAGTAGTTCTGCTGTAATTACCTGGTATTAGGGCTATAAAATACTAATTCACTTGTTTCTGGTTTATTTCTTACCTGTTATGTATTTAAATGGTCAGACACAGTGTGATGTTACAGGCAGTAAATACAGTGAAACCACATGGTATTCGAGCTGTAAAATACAAACTTACTTATTTCAATCTTATTTCATACTTACTATTCCTCCCATCAGGTCATAACATGAGTTTAAAATCTCATGTTATGGGACTGCACTGAAACAGTGACTAAACAATTAAAGATCACTCATGGTTGCTCTAATGCTTTACATGTAGGCTCACCTATAGACAAGTATTGTTACTCAGGACTGGAAAAGTCATTATCACTTGTTCTTTTGTGTTACCTGTTAACAACACAGTTACTCTATTGTGGAGCACACATCTGAGAAAATGCTCAGAAATTAGTTCAGTGATAGAAAACACTGTATCTGACCATTTAAATACATAACAGGTAAAAAATAAAACATGCACAAGTGAATTAGTACGCCCTAATACCAGGTAATTACAGCAGAACTAGTTTTTTGGGGTAATAACCCTAACATTACATTACATACATGTACTCAAATATTATTCTCTCTTATTATTCACTAAGAACTATAAAATAAGCGGGACATTTTTAGGTAAATAAAACTCATCACTGCTATTTTACCATTTTATTACTAAGTACTTTTCATTTATTAATTACTAGAATATGACCATATAATTTTTAGGAAAGTACAACTTGTTACCATTCTTTTATAATGGCCTTGTTACCACTACAATTTCTGATTTATTATTTAGTAACAACTAGGAAATTGACCTTTAATTAATGACTACATACAAATTGTTCCCATAAAATCACCATATTATTACCTACTTATTACCGATCTGTAAAGTAAAGTGCTACCGATGTTTGATTGCTCTATAGTTGTGAATGTGTTTTTTGTGATGCTTTAGGTTCAGTTGATCTGGGAGAAGTAACAGATAATGGAGATGGAACTTACAGTGTTTTCTACTGCCCTTCCTTAGATGGCCCTCATTCTTTAGTAGTGAAATATGCAGATGAGGATGCTTTTAGTAGGTGAGATACTATCAATCTGTGTTAATTATTATAGTGAAGAGGATGAACGAGCTTTAGAGTGATTTTCCAGGACAAAGATTAAGTCTAGTCATAATAAGATTTAATAAGATAAGATTTCCAGTAGTTTTCCATCCATATTTACCCCAATTTACATTGATTTTGTTCTAGACCTTGCTTGAACTATGTAAAGTGAGTCTTTGAAAAATGCTAACTGAAAAATGTTTTCCTTGTTATTTTACAGTGCATTCAAGTTTCACGCGCTCCCTACAGATAATATGAGTAAAGTGAAAATCTCAGCACCAGGGATAAAGTCAGGCATTTGCACCCAAAGTCCTCAGACATTTAGAATTGACTGCAGCAAAACTGGAAAAGTTCCACAGTCTTTAGTTGTGATTACTCCAAAAGGTAAACATCAGCTTGAGTTTTACTGGTCTACTGTTGCAATACTAGATTGGTCTGCTTATCCTTTGTTTGATTTTTGGGTCTAATGAATCCAGGACTGACTGAGATGTTGGAGGTTGAAAGCAATGGAGACGAGACATACACAGTGAGCTACTTTCCAACCACATCCGGTCCTCACTCTTTGATGGTGAGATATGCAGAGGATGATTCATATTGTAGGTAAGTCCAGATTCAAGTGGCACACTCTAGAATGACAGAGCCATGATCTGTGTGCCATTGTGTTAGCTATGCTGTATCATTTCAGCCCCTTCAATCTTCAAGTACTTCCCACACCTGATTCTTTAAAGGACGAGATGAGTAGAAAGGTGAACATTTCTGGACACGATATGGCAGGAATGCATGCAGGTGTTCCACAGACACTTATCATTGGCTGCAGTGATAAGGGAGAAGCACCAGAAATGGTTGCTTTGGTAAAACCTGATGGTGAGCTTGTAGTGCTTGTGTGGGATCTCTGGGTTCAACCTTCTACACTGTCTTTATTCTGTGCAATGCAATAAGAAATTCCCATATTATTTTTCCATTGAAGGTACATTTGATCTGGTAAAGGTGACTGACAATGCAGATGGGACTTATACAGTGCACTGCACACCTTTGGTAGAAGGCCTGAACTCTCTGTTTGTTAAATACACCAACGAAGAGGCATTTGGACGGTAGGATAGAAAATTATTTGGTCTTTCTTTTTCATGCTTCAAGAATTCAGTTTATTACATTGCCTGTTGCGATTTTCTTTTTTGTCCATACAGATCTAATAACTTTGAAGTACTGCCTGCCAAAGAGTCAAAGCTGAGGTTGTGTGGGACAGGAATGAAGTCTGGCATATGCAGTCAGGCACCACAGACATTCACAATAGACTGTAGCACAAGTGGGGAGACACTCAAATCGGTAGCTGTTGTAACACCAAATGGTAAGCGGATATTATTGATATACAGACGCTGGCAGATTAAGCGATATATAAAGCATTGTTATTGACAAATATATATTATTTGTTTGTTTATTGCTTGTATGTTGTGTATACTGTGTAGATTGTAAATGTCTATATTTATTGTGTATATATGGATTCATTGTGTGTATTGTGGACTGTCAGTTAGTTATGTGTATATTGGTACTGTACTAGAGAGACACGAATTGCTAAACCGAATTCCTTGTGTGTGTCAACATACTTGGCCAATAAACCTGATTCTGATTCTGATTGTGAGTATTCATTGGAACAGGTAAGACTGAGCTGGTGGAGGTCAAAGACAATGAAGATGGGACTTACACAGTAAAGTATTCTCCTTCTGTGGAAGGCCTTCACTCTATAATGGTCAAATATGCAGAAGATGAGTCTTTCAGCAGGTACCAAGTGATTTACTTCATGTCAACCTAGCATATCTTCATGTCCTAAATCTTACAAGTCTTCTCTTAAATTGAGAATGGGATTTGACTCATTTTAGACCCTTTGAGTTCCAAGTGCTTCCGGTGCTTGAAGCTACAGACCGAAATATTCCAGTTCCATTTCTAAAAGTGTCTGGCCAAGAACTGATGGGGGCAGTCTATCAGCACATCCCTCAGACATTCACAGTAGGCTGTAAGAACACTGGGGAAACACCAGAGATTGCTGTAGTGGTAAAACCTGATGGTAAGGACTTCTTAAAGAGTTTTAAACCATGTCATATACAATAAATGAAACGATTATTACCCAGTGAGAGATTTTTTAAATTATGATTTATTAAAAATCTTTTTTCTCTCCTTCATACTTTCAGGCACAATTGATCTCCTTGAGCTACATGATAATGCAGATGGAACATACAGTGCCGCATATGCCCCTTCCATGGAGGGCTCTTATTCTTTTGTCCTGAAATATGCCAAAGAAGAATCCTTTTGCAGGTAATTATAGCAGTATCCATTAAGCAGTAATTATAGTCATTAAAGAAGTTACACAGTCTTTCTGAAAAGGGAGTATTGTGTTAATAATAAGTTAATGTGGGTTTATCTGGGTTAATCTGTTGTTATTCAGGCCCATTGGGTTTCAAGTGCTTCCCACAGAAGAGACTAAGATAAAGGTTACTAGTCCAGGTCTGGAGTCGGGGATACATATCCAACAACCTCAGACGTTCACAATAGACTGCAGCCTGACGGGAGTTCCAGATGCTGTGGCCGTAATATGTCCAAATGGTAAGACCACCTTACAAGTGATCCTCTTTCTCTACTAAAAGGTATATACTTACTCTCTGATGAAAACTATGAGAACCTCATAGCTCCTTTTTTAATTTCTTCTGTCCATTTGGAAACTTCAGCTCTTCCTTACACTGTGTAAACATTTCATAACAATACGAATAATAGAAATCTGGTTACATTAACACTCATTAAAATGAAACATTATTTTTACATCTGCTTTAAAGTTAAACCATTTTTAGAGTACTGTGCCAAAGTCAGACACCACCCTTCATTTATTTAATTTCCAAACATTTAAAGCAGCTGAAAACAGCAGCAAAAACAGAAAAAGTGCAAGTTATTCATTTTTTAGGAGACAGGAAAAAAGCTGAGATAATAAATAACAAAAGTGCTTGAATAGATGAATATCTGATGAGATTGTGATGTTTTCAGCAGGACCACATCACTTGGATAACAATTGGACTTTCCATTCAGATTTCATGATGTTTTCTCATAATATCTCATGGCTCTATGTGTTCTGGACACTCACCGTGATGTTGAACAATGAAGTGAGCCCAAAGGAGACAAATGTGTGCAGTGGTCTCTCACAGAAACATGCTTATTGATCAGTTCAGATCAGTTCTGCGGGAAATGCGGTTAGGCCACTGCATATTTCATTTGCCCTACATTTAGCCAATGTTAAACACAAAGAAATCCTTTCACACAGATGGATTTCTCTGTTATTACGTGTATCAATGTGCTAATGATTATTAAATCATTATTATCATCATACTTACTCAGTGTCCTGTGCTTTTCATTAATAGTAGCATATTCATGATTTAACATTTAACATGTACTATTACAACACATCAATTTATTAACCTACAGTGTAAAGTTTAAACATCAATTAATAGCAGCCACATAATGGCATTAAGACAAACCATGCAGATAAACAAATCTCATATAACTGTATGTAGTATAGTACTGTATGACAGTCAGTGACCACCCTTCATTTATTTAATTTCTACTGAAAGCACCACCTATGTTATTCATTTTTACAGGTGTGGAAAAGCATAAAAGCAAGAGTGGTTCTCTTGTCTCTCAAAGATGGAAGCTTTGAGTACTGTGTATCTGATGGTGACAGTGTTGGTGGTCTAATACCTCTTGCACAGTTATTAAGAGTCCCTTTTCTCTAGACCTTTTAATCATTTTTTGAACTACAGATTTTTTTCAGATCAAATAAATAAAAGTGTGGTCTCTGACTTTTGCACAGTTTTATATGTTGCACTGAACTTTTATATGCTATATGAACAGGTACAAGCAAAATGCTACAGGCTAAAGACAATGGAGATGGGACTTACTCAGTCAGCTTCTACCCATCTACGGAGGGTCCTCATGGATTGGTGGTAAAAACTGCAGGAGAGGACAAATACTGCAGGTAGGACGAGTGCATATCCTCATTTCGATAGCATATGTCTGTTTCATTTAGAACAGGTTCCTGTTGTTCCTCATGCTTAATGTTGGCAGAGAACATGTAGGAGTTTTCGCATGTGATTTTTTTGTAATATATTTTCCATGACACAAGAAAAATGTAAAGTTTGTGTTACTTAATTTGCATTTTAAAGCCCATTAGGGTTCCAGGTACTTCCAGCTGAAGAGGTTAAAGAGGTAACAGTCAGTGGACCAGGTCTGGACTCTGGCATCTGTAGCCAAAGTCCTCAGACTTTTATGATAGACTGCAGCAAGACAGGAGACATGCCACAGATTGTATCCATACTGACACCATATGGTAAGAATCAACTGATTGAAATTGTTTAGTGTATTCAAGATTTTCTATTTTTATCTTGTGCAAACTTGAACTTCTTCTGTTTTGTGTGGCGGCAGGTTTGATAGAGCAGCTGGAGGTTAAAAACAATGGAAATGGCACTTATGCAGTGAACTACTCCCCTTCTGTTGAAGGTGTTCATTCTCTGATGGTTAAATATGCAACAGACTATTCATACTGCAGGTCGGGCTCCCTAAAGCTGTTGAACTTATCTGATTAAAAATAAACACATTTGTGTGGCATTAATATGATTAGCTTTTAATTAGCAATAAATCCAGTGTATGTGAACTTCAATGCAGCCCTTTCAGGTTCCATGTGCTGCCCAGTACTAATGCTGGAAAACACTGTGACTTGTTGGAGGAGCTGAAGAATAAGGCTGGAATATCTGGACCTGGCCAGGAATCAGGAATCTGCACTAGAACTCCTGAAACGTTCACCATTAACTGCAGCAGCACTGGGGCAGCACCAGAGACTGTTGCCGTGGTGAAGCCTGATGGTAAGAACACTCAGATTTATGATATTTCCTGCTTGTGTTTTCTAGCATAAATAAATCAACAGAAAGCTCAATCCATTTCTTGTTTTTGTGCTTTAGGCACAATCAAGCTTGCTAACATATCAGGCAATGGTGACGGAACTTATTCTGTGGCTTACTCGCCCAGTGTGGAAAGCTCTTACTTCTTAATGGTGAAATACACTGATGAGGATACATTTAGAAGGTAAGACTATATTTCATGTTGCGGTGTAAGGATGTATTTCAGTCAGCTTAGGCCTGAGTGGTAAAATATGGCCATGTTTTTTTCTCATTATAAATATGTGTTACAGTCCCTGTGAGTTCCAGGCAATTCCAAGTGATGGCAAAGAAGAGCCAAAGATTTATGGCCTCAGCCTGAACTCAGGGATCTGTGCCCAGGTTCCTCAGACCTTCAAAATCGACAGCAGTGAAACTGGAAAGCTCCCAGAGTCTGTGGTTATGATGACTCCAAATGGTGAGATGATACTTTTCATTAGAGCACACAGAATATCTGGATGTCTAAATGAGTGTAACAGTCAGTACTAAATGGTTTTAGGTAAGACTGAGCTGGTGAACTTCACAAGCAATGGAGATGGAACCTACACAGTGTACTACTCTCCCTCTGTGGAAGGCCCTCATTCATTAATGGTCAAATATAAAGACGACCAGTCTTTTAGCAGGTGACGTCTTTTTGGGCATATAGCATAGCAGTCATGGTTTTTAGACACAAGGCACTTTGGGATGCTCACTCACTCATTCACTCACTCACTCATTCACTCACTCACTCACTCACTCAAACACTATGTTGTTGTTCTGTTATACCTTTATAACAGAGTTGTTGCTTGTGTTCTACATATTTGCATGTGCTGAATTTATTTCAGCTCGTTGAAGTTCCATGTCTTACCTACAAGTAAACAAATGAGAGGAAGTAAAGAGCTGAGAGACGCAGAAGAGGACTCAGACCAGACATTAAACACAACAATCCATACTGAAATGCCCCAGATGTTTACATTAAAATCCAGCAGCACTGGAACAGCACCAGAGACTGCTGCAGTGGTCAAACCTGATGGTAAGGCCTTCATACAGTACACAGTTGGCCAGTGTTCTATGATGTGATTTTATGATTATGTCCTATGATGTGATTTTATGATTACGTCCTATGATGTGATTTCATGATTACGTCCTATGATGTGATTTTATGATTACGTCCTATGATGTGATTTTATGATTACGTCCTATGATGTGATTTCATGATTGTGTTTTTTGGCAGTGAGTATTGTATATTTTTGATTGTGATTAACAGGTACAATAGATCTTCTAAAAGTACTGGACAATGGAGATGGGACATATCATGTCACATACTCTCCGTCTAAGGAGGGCACACATTCTCTGGTTGTCAGATATGCTGGTGAGGAGGCTTTCTGTAGGTAAGGCTGTGCCAAACCAGTACAGTACAGTAATTGCTTTTAAAATAAACAAACGGAATATTCTCATAGAAATAAAGGGTTCTTTGGACTGATACCATAGGAGGTCCACCTTTGGTTTCCTCAGTAACCTCTCAGTGTATAAAGGAATATTCTAGCAATTGCTCTTCTACAGCATCACTGCCAAGAACTCTGGCAGCTCTGTTTTAAGAGTGTAAAACAAATAGCCAGCACTGTTATCTTTGTCCTGTTGCCATTTTTTGACAGTCCGACTGAGTTTAATGTCCTGCCTCAACACAATCTGACCAGTGAAAAGGCCCTGGATAGCAAAGTAAGAATTCATGACAATTAACTTTATTTAATATCATCTCTGAAAGACACAGGGCTGAAATTTCTGCCACTTCTTTGCAGGTTTTGGGCACAGAATTGGCACCTTTAAGCCTCACAAATGAAGGAAGACTCATGACATTTGACATGGTGATGCATTTAGGCTTAGGTGAAGGCGAAATCTCAGGTGAGAGTTTGGCGTGGAATGACAGACTCATTTTCAGAGTGAAGACTGTTGTTTCTTATCATGTGTCTAATGTCATCCTCAGGAGAGGTGATCATGCCTTCTGGAATGATAACTCAGCTTGACATTACTGAAAACAGTGATGGCACCATCACCTTAAAGTTCAAGCCCACAGAGGAGGGTCTCCATCATATTCTCATCAAATCTTGTGTAGCTGATATGCCAGGTCAGATGTTACAAAATTCTGATCCAAATTTCTGAGACCACAAAATTCGGGTTAAAAAGTCTGAGACCGCCAGTGAAAGTGCTTATATTTTGCATTCTTATATAATGCTATAAGTTTTTCATTGCAAATTATTTTCATCAGCATAAAGATTTCATGGAATTTCCAAGTATTTATTTTGTGGCCCTTGTGCTTTAAAGAAGGCTTGCAGTCGAGCTGGCATGGTCACCACAAACTTGGAGAAAAGCCTAGGAAAAGTAAATCAGATCTTTTTAGATCATTTTGTATACAGGCCTTAACATGGTCAATATCACAAATGTAAATTTGAATCTTTAATTTAATATTTTGTTGTCTGGTGTCAGGTATAAATATATATTTTTTAATTCCTGATTTTTAATGTGGTCTCAGACATTTCAGTAATTGTATTTATAAATGTAAACTGTGGCACATTGTCCTACATTACCTCAATGGATTTTTAATGAATATTTCTTGCTTTTTTTCAATATAAAGTAACATGCTAACAAATTGTGGAATATTATTGCTATACTTATTTAAGATATATTTAGTGTTGGATTGTCATATTTAGTCCTGACTGTCATTTGTAGTGCATTTTTTTGCAGTTTGTAAATACATGAGGAATTTTTAAACTCTGTTGCTCCATTATGGTCTTGAAAAAGAGGCTTTTTATATTAATACCGACGTATGTGTATGCGTTTGACAAAAGTGAATTGATTTAAGATGGACAAATTTTTCACAAATCATTTTGTTTTAGTAAACTGTTCCGTTAGTTTTCCTCAAATCTATCACTTTCATACTGATATGCATATAACTGCATCTTGATCTTATTGTAACAAATGAAGCAATGCTCAAGACCAAATATCCCATCAACTTATTGTATGCTGAGTGTTCAGACAGTCCTAATTAATATTAAAGTTATTCCTCCAGAGCTCTCTCTGCAGTACTATGTGAACAGTTGCATGAGCCGTAATCTGAAAGCTCATGGCCGTGGACTGGTGTATGGAGTTACCCATGAAAAAGCAGCCTTTACCATTTCCCATGAGGATACTGCTATAGGTGAGTTGCTTGCTTTAGTTCATTTGATTTAGTAAGTTCTTAGTAAGAATCTATTACAGTGTCACTATTCCACTTACTTCTGCTTCTGGTCAGTAAGGGAAGTTAATACTTCCTTACTACATTTAACAAAATAGTTATTTTACATTTCACCAGCAGGTGGCAGTACAAGAAAGACTTAGTGTTTCACACCCATTGGTCACTTTCTGGCCACCATTTCTCATAAATATTTACGGATCTGTGATACAAATAATAGTAATATTGGTGTGTATGCATTTGTATAGTCTTTCTTGTGAAATGTAAAATATCTGAAATTATTCTGTGTTTTTATGTGTTTGCTGAATTAGTTATTATTGTTGTTGTTATGTCATTGTGTAAGTCAACCGTATAAAAGAGAAAAAGCAAGTACAAGGCCTTTCTAGTGGATAAAAGTGTATATCTGTAACTGCTTCAGGAGAACTGGACATTACAGTTGAGGGAGCGTCTGAGACAGAGGTGCACTGTTTTGATAATAAAGATGGTACCTGCACTGTGACATACCTGCCGACACAACCCGGTGATTACAGTATCCAGGTTCAGCATAATGACATGCATATCAGTGGCAGCCCTTTTAAAGCCAAGATCACCGGTAAGAAAAACCCAGCTAATCACAAAACAGTACTTCTTAATAGATAATAGAGTGCCCTGCTGTTTCAGCTCTGGATGTAGAGTTTGATTGCACACTTTTTCCTTTATTCCTACCCAGATGGTAGCCTGAGGAAATTTCCTCAGGTTAAACTGGGCACTGCAGTGGACTTTGCGCTGGACATCAAAGAGGAAGACATCAGTCTGCTTACTGCAAGCATCTCATCGCCCACAAGACAAGATGTGCCCTGTGCACTGAAGAGACAGCCTGACAGCCATATTGGTGAGAAATTAACATGAATGTTAGTGGTGGGCAGCCCTGTCCACGGCAACCCCCAGTTGGGGGGTTAGGTGCCTTGCTTAAGGGCACTTCAGTCATGTATTGTTCGTCCAGGGAATTAAATCAGCGACCCTACAGTCACAAGGCTGGTTCCCTATCCTCCAGCCCACAGCTGCCCAACCTGCAGCCTTGGCAATATTAGCACCAAATCACTTGTCTCAAAGATTTAAGTCAATTTTGATTCTGTTGGAAGGATTCAATACAGGAGACCTCCAATTTCTCTAGAACTTAATTATAAAAAATAGACTGACTGGGGAGAGATTTACCCATTACGGGAATATAGATAATAAAAACAATACACTTTTTTCTTTGTTAAGCCTGAGGATTTTATTTTGGCCAAAGTAAGTGCATACCTTATAGCGTACGTTAATTTGACATTATAATAACTCATTTTAAAATTCCAAAATCAATGTAGTTGAAATCGGAACCGTGAGATTATTGCATCAGAGCATACGTTAAATTAATATTATTGTTGCATCAGAGCATTTTAATAATATAAATAAATAAATAAATAAATAAATAAATTTACATATATACATATTTATATATATTTACATATATATATATGTTTACATATAAATAAAGTGATGCAGACTTTAATGTACAGTTGTATGCAGAAAATGTTTTATTGATTTTCTAAGTGCAAGTAAGTTCATTAATCCTCTGTAGTGAACCCACTTTTTAATGCACAAATACTGTTTTCTACATTTAACACAGAGAAAAAATACATAAAATTATGACACATTTTGTATTTGTGTTTTTTCCATCGTGTTAAGCTCGGTATATACATATACATTGTGCCCTAACATTGCAGAAATGTGACATATTTAGGTGTATCCCTTCTAGAAGAAACTTATTTTCACTTAGAAATTCAATAAAACGTTAATATAACAGGGGTGTTCAGTCTTTTGCATCTAAGTGTACGTGACTACCTCATGCTATTCTGTTATACAGGAATATCGTTCATTCCTAGAGAAGTGGGAGAGCATCTGGTAAGCATTAAGAAGGATGGGAAACACGTTGGAAGCAGCCCGATTCCTGTGTGCATTAGCCAGTCAGATATAGGTGATGCCAGCAAGGTAAAAGTGTTTGGACTTGGCCTGCACAGTGGACGTACTAACCACATATCTGAGTTTGTGGTCAACACATGGGATTCTGGTAAGATGACATGCCAAATTTGTTGAACCCTGCACTTATATACACAGCTTTTTAATGTGCTGATGTGAAATTAGTTCTGAATGTTTCTTCTATGTACATACTGTGATATGACCTGCAGGCTACGGGGGCCTCACTGTTGCCATTGAGGGCCCAGGTAATGTGGTGATTCACACAGAGGAGTTAGAGAATGGAGCCTGTAGAATATCATACTGCCCAAGCAGACCAGGCACCTACAAAGTGTCTATCAGATTCTCAGATGAGCACATACCAGGTAAACGACTGCTGGTGATGTTCAAAATATGTCAGTCACGTTGTTTTTGTTGACTGGCGCTGTCCTGGAGTAACTATATTTTGTTCCTCACTCATGATGCATGTCATGTTGATTTTCTGTTATGACCACAACAGAAAGGTTTACTTTAATCTGCCAGTGCATTAGGCTGAATTGAGAGAATTGAAATACAATGTGAATGGTGAAAAGGTTCTGACGTTTCTCTACAGGAAGCCCTTTCTTAGCAGAAGTGACAGATGGCGAACTGATGAGAGAGAGCATCACTCACTACCAGAAACCACCCACTCCTGCCAGTATAGGCGAAGAATGCTGCTTAACATTCAAGATATCTGGTAGAGCATGAGCTTGAATGTATCCCTGTGTGTTTTTAGGCCTGCTGTAATAGTATCAGCTCGTATAGTGGATCATTATTGGCAGCTTGTAGGGTTGTTTTTGTTATTTACTATTTGTTTTCCCTGAGGTACACAGATTCCAAGACATTTTAAAATGGTAGATTTGTTCATGTTTATGATCACACATCCTTTATGATCTTCACATCCTTTTAACACAGATGATATAATCTGTATTACAGGAACTGACATGGAGACCATGTCTGCTATAGTGTCTCCTCCTTCAGGAACAGCAACAGAAGCTGTGGTCACTGCCTCAAACAAGGACACCTGTGCAGTGAGCTTTGTGCCAGAAGAGATAGGTGTGCACAGTGTGAGCGTGAAGAGCCATGGCCAGGAGATTGAAGGCTCTCCACTACAGTACACTGTTGGACGTCTTGGTGAAGGAGGTGCAGCCAAGGTGCAGTCATGGGGACAGGGCCTGCATAGGGCTCATGCAAGGATACCAGGTATCACTCCACAGCCTTTATTGGTGTTTTCTAGACTACCCCAGTAATTCAGTTTTCCCTGATTATTAGTTATTTAACATCACATAAATTATGCTTATCAGGCCCTAGTGAAACTATAAACTGTGAAAATATGGTCACGATCCTCCAAATGTTAATGCACAGTAACCATTTATTTGCTGAATGGTACGTGTTCCCAATCTTTTGCCAATGTTTTTCCCCCAAATAAATAAAATTTAACAAATAATTAGAAATATGTCAAATTTAAGTTTACAGAAAAAATCAACACGTGGAATTTAAACAGACCTTTGCATGAGACTATATGTATGAGGCAAACCATATTATACTTTTGGTAACCCACCCATTTTAAGATTGAAATCACTTGCTTTTGCTCATCTCTGGCCCTGTTGATTACCTACAATGAATATGCATGTATGAATTTTGTGTCTGGCAAAGATATTTCATCTATCATGTGACTTCAACTTGGTAACACTTTATGTTAATGGTCCACTGTGCCTTTGTAGATGATCATCTAGTCTTTAACTTTCGTTTGTATAAGTATCTTTTAAATTAATCTAGCCTTTTTTCTATTTTAAACCTAACACTCACTCAAATCCTAATCACTGATAATCTCCAGCTGTTGGGTTTCACCATATATAAATAAAGTTTGATACTAAAATGAAGTCGAATCATCTGAATACACTGATTCTGCTTTACAGCTGATTTTAATATCTGGGCGCGCGAGGCAGGAGAAGGCAACCTGTGTGTCTCAGTGGAAGGACCTGGACACACTGAACTCCACTTAGATGATCATAAAGATGGATCCTGCAGTGTGTCCTATACTGTTGAAGAGCCTGGTGAGGTTTCTTTATTAAGTTAATTAGAAAAGGATCTTGTGTCAGCAGTTCTCTTAGTCGGTTCAGGATGTACAAAAGAGGTTTACATACTTACTCTTATACTTACAGGTACTCCAGAAACCTTTTCTGATAAGCCAAAGCTGTAGCAGACAAAACACATACACACAATTCCAGGTCCACTACTGCTTGAGATAATCCAGCAATCCAGCAATTGGTGATTACTGAAGTGCATTCAAATAGTCCACCAGAGGTTTCCAAATTCTACTAAACCCTTCTTGCTACTGAAGATAAATCTATTAACAACTAACAACAAATATATAGAGTGTGCACCTGCCAAAGATTAACACTGCTCATACACCTACATTTAATAATAACGGAAAGAACTTCAAAGGTGTCCACCCAGAATGTGAACAATTTAGGACAAAAAGCAAAGCTGTGAGAAAATGATTTTGCTGTTAAATTACATTTGTCACAAATTGAGGAAACATCTAGATGATACTTATGACGATATTTCCTGTAATAAAATTATGCGCAAATGACAATTAAGACGATTCGTTTTGTACCGAGAATGACAGAGAATCTGCCTTCTTCTGAAGTGACCTAATACCATCCATAGAGGGTTTGAAAATGTTAAACATAGCACCTAAAAACAGTATAAATGAACATTTTAAATTCAGTTGAAATCAATTGCTTTCCATTTTGCATTAGTCCAGAATTGTGACTAAACTAACTATAACTGTCCTGGTTTAAAATGATATGCAACTTTGAGGACTGTTCCATCATGAGGATAAGTGTAGTTGGATATATATTTCTCTCTCTGTAATCTCTAAATTGTAGGTACCTGAAAAAGGTGGCATTCTTCTTGAATCCACTCAAATTAAGCACAAGCCCCTCTAAATAAAGGTCTCCTGTAGTCCTGTAACACTGCAAGCCCTACAACAGCCAAAGGTGTCATCTAGTCTGAAGGGCATAAAAGAAGGGTTCTTAGCTGTGAGTTTATGAAATGATGCATAGTCTCAGTCCACATTAATAGCACTGTGGCTGTAAGTGTTTTGCCTAATTTTACTGGAGAAAATAAAGTTCCTCCAGAACTGTGTTCTCCCATACTGTTCCTTTATAAATCAAGTCAAAAGAGGTCAGTGGCACTATGACACAACCACATGACAATACAATGCAAGTTTAAGACCTAATTACATTGCTGCAAATTCGGAAGAGCTAACCCACCTGAACATGTGAATTTCACATGGACGTGTGTTTCCATATATGGTAGGACTTCATAAAAACAACTAGATAATTAAATGAAGTTGTTTTTTCATGTATGGTGTGACTCCATAAAAACAACTAGATAATTAAATGAAGTTGTTTTTTCATGTATGGTGTGACTCCATAAAAATGACTAGATAATTAAATGAAGTTGTTTTTTCATGTATGGTGTGACTCCATAAAAATGACTAGATAATTAAATGAAGTTGTTTTTCCATGTGTGGTGTGACTCCATAAAAATGACTAGATAATTAAATAAAGTTGTCTGAAAAAGTCTTTATCTGAGATTATTGGAAGACAGTATTTGTGGAAGGAGTAGCATCAATTTGACTCATTACGGAAATTGGCAGTGATGTCCAAAAGTCTGTGTTCAATTTTAACTTGGCCATAAATAATAAGGTTGATTGGTGATGCATCAATCCATTCTTAAAAGCTTGTGTGTTTCAGGTTACTATGAGGTGTCCATCTTGTTTAATGAGGAGCACATTTCAGCAAGTCCTTTCCTTGTGTCAGTCAGTGCCCTCACTGACAATACAGAGAATTCTCCAGAAGGACTAATAAGACATAAGGCCACTGGTATGTACAAGCATGACTGTGATTTGCCCATATTGTGGAAATCATGTAAATATTATTTAGTAATGTGATAATGATTCTAATAACTGGAATTTATATAGTATAAAATAAATTAATATTTATATTTTTGCTATATTTTACACATAGATCATGAGCTGATGAGTAATAGCTGTGTTGAATCCTTGCTGCCTGGGTCAGGCCTAAACTCCACGTGCACCAGCAGTGCTGAGTCAGTTCTTCTGTCTAATGTCTCTGAAATCACCAGCCATGGGCCAGGGCTGATGGAGGCTATTATTGGTCAGAAAAACACCTTCTATGTGGACTGCAGCAAAGCTGGTAAGCTCGCCAGCTCTCCGAGTTTATCCACTGTGACAACCGTACAAGTGTATGGTACTTCATTACCAACATTACAAAATGTATGCAAAGCTTTGAGCTAACATCACTGGAGTAATCATTTTACAGTAGCACTAACATTATTTAATTGTAATTGGGTATTTGTGTTCCACAGGGAGAAATATGCTGTTTGTTGGCATGCTTGGGCCCACAGTTCCCTGTGAGAGAGTGACAGTCAAACACTTGGGCAAAAATCAGTATGCTATCAACTACAGCGTTAAGGAAACAGGAAAATACATATTAGCAGTGAAATGGGGGGAGGAGCACATCCCAGGCTCTCCATTCCACATCGATGTGTTATGATGGCAGCAAGACCTTAAAGAAGACCCTATTCAGCATATTTTTTATGACATATAAATGAATTCTTAACTAGTTTAATCTGCAAACCAGTAACATCTCTGTACATGAATGAAACAGGAATACTGTAAACCATAATGGTGAAGGTCTCCTCCACATTTAATATGTAATAGCAAACACTGTAGGAGACATTTTAGGGAGATACTTCCAGTAAGATATGATATAACCCACTTGCATGAGCGAAGACCTGATAGACCACCAAAGCTGTCACCATCAGATCAACAGCACTTAAAGCCTTCTTCTTTGAGAGAACGGGGAACATTACGCACCACTCTTGCAGTAGACCTATTAAATCTCCAGATGTTTCTGTCCCTCTTCCACTATGAGAAGACGACTCAACTGCATTAGAACAGCTAGTGCAATGGTATGGGTCTGAAAGGATGTGTAGCTTTTAAGAAGCTGTTAACGAGAAATGGAAATGAACAAAAACGAAGAGCATTTAC
Organism: Semaprochilodus insignis; assembly: GCA_034552555.1. NCBI lineage: Eukaryota > Metazoa > Chordata > Actinopteri > Characiformes > Prochilodontidae > Semaprochilodus > Semaprochilodus insignis. The sequence continues at coordinate 19,295,368 of CM067492.1, forward strand.
AGATCAAACAAGGAAGCTGCTGGTTTTCTCAGAGCAATGGAGTCCAGACCTCAACATCACTCATTGTGTTTGGAATTACTGGTATTGTGAGAAGCAATAAATGCAACCAACATCTAAGACTGAACTTCGGAGTTGTGGAAAAATATCACTGCAGATTTCTGGAAAGAAAGACGGGAGCTGCAATAAAGGTATAAGATTAGAGCTGTAATAAAGGCACAAAAAGTAGCAACTTTTTTTGGCTGGAAATTGATGTCTGACTTTTGCAGAGTACTGGATGTGCATAAAAAATAAACATCCTTCAATATGCTATCATTTACTGTTATGATGCCATCTTTACAGATTACACTGTAGATTTATATTTTGATGTGTTGTAATAATACATGTGAAATGTGAAATCATGAATATGCTACTATGAATTAAAATCACATAACAAACTAAACATTGTGTCGGTGTAATGATTTAATACCTACAGTACTGGCACATTGATACACCTTATATTGCTCACAAGAAATCCTTTTGGGTCTGAGTGAAAACATTTCTCTGTGTTTAACACTATCGTGACCTAACTGCATTTCCAGCTGAATGATCTGAACTGATCAATAAGCATGTTTCTGTGAGAGAGTCACCACACACATTTGTCTCCTGTGGGCTCATTTCATTGTTTGACATCATGGTAAGCATCCAGAACACATGGAGCAATAAGCAATGATGAGAAGACATTATGAAATCTGAATGGAAAATCAAACTGTTATCCAAGTGTTGTGGTCCTGCTGAACACAAACTGCGCTGAATCACATCCGTCTAGGAATTCTACAGTCAAGTAAGTTTATCATTTATTACCTCTGCTGTATTCCAGTGTTATGAAAACCCAAGATTTATTTTTGTTATTCTACATGTAGCATTTTTTTAAGTGAACCTTAATTCCTCCCTGTTGCAGTAATATCTTGATGGATTTAAAATCCTCTTGACCTCATTGCTGTTACAGGACTGTTCAGTTTACAACTCTTCACATAATACAGCATGAAATACATATGCTGTTGTTAGTGGACAACATTTTTATTCATTTACTTATGTATTTTTTGCTGCTGCTGCACTAAAAGGAATATAAATCCAAAGGATTTTTTCATTCTATAATCTCCTCATCCAAAAAACTGGGTTATATATTGATTAGTCTGACAGATGCAGACAACCCTCCCCCCCTCATATGAATCTGTATGCTAGTGTTTGCATTGTCTGGTGATAAAATAGCTGCAGCTGTAGTGTCTAGAATACATTTCTGTTTTAACATGATCTTCAGTCTGGATGTCTTTCTGAGCAGAATCTGTTTTGCTAATTGCACTTGGTTTGATTGACAGACTTCTCACTGACTGCTGCCAGTCCTACGGCTGTTATGGATCTGGATGTGCTGAACTTATTTGCCATTGCAATGGGGACGCTGGCTGTTCCTATTCTACTTTTCATGGCATCCTTTATGCTGTGGCCTTCATCACTCATCAAAGTTTATTACTGGTAAATAAACCTGCAGCACTGTAAAAACCTGTTTTTCTTATGCAACCTGAGGAGCATTTATCAGTTCAGTTTAGGTTCCAATGAACTGTTTATCTCAACACTTGCCAACCCAGCAACATTGTGTTTTATACAGTCAAGAAAGTTCTCCATTTACTGCTTCCTGTTATGAAAAACAAAGATTATTTAAGAACAGTACACGTATTTACATGAATGAAACAGGAATGCTGTAAACAATAATGGTGAAGGTCTCATGTACATTTAATATGTAATAGCAAACACTGTAGGAGACTTTTTAGGGAGATACTTCCACTAAGATATGATATAACCCACTTACATAAGGGAAAGACCTGATAGATCACCAACGCTGTTACCATCATTAACAGCACTTAAAGCCTTCTTCTTTGAGAGAAAGGGGAACATCAAGTGGCACGCCTTCATATTTTTAGACTGTTCAGTGAAAGCAGTAAGGCATGAGAACCTTTGCTTGACTATGATAAACCAATGTTCAATAAATATTTAAATGTATTATTAATAATAAAAAATACAATCCAAAAGTAGGTAATTAGCACTAGACTTTGGCAAGCACATAACATTCGAGTGTAATTCCATTGGGATGATTGCTAATAACAACTGGAATGTTTCCTGGGTGAATTTGGCAAAAGTAGGCACCTTAGTAAATTGATCTTCTGCACTCTGACAAAGAACCACAGCTGAGGCCTCCTGACTTAATCTTCTCTCTATCCACATTGCAAATTACATTTGCAGAGATTGTTCCAGCCAGTGTTTTTATTGCACACCAATATGCGTAAAGTCAGTTTGAAGTACATTTGTAAACATTTGTCAACATATCTTCAAATAAAAATAATGCTGCTTGCAGAAGTATTCTTCCCCTGACTAGTACTTGGTAGAACCACCTTTCGCTGCAATAACAGTTTATAAGCTGTTGGGATAGGTTTCTACCAGCTCTGCACACTGTTGGTGAACAATGTTCTTCCAGGCAGATGTGGTCCGGCTTTCAAATAGTGCCACAGATTCTTGATTGGACAGATATCTGGACTTTGATTAAGCCATTGTAGCACATTCATCATTTATTATTCAACCACTCCTGTTTCGCTTTGGCATTGTGCTTGCGATCATTGTCCTGAAAAGGTAAAACATCTCCCGAGCTTTAGTTTTACCATCTATCCTCACTGAGGAAAAGCACCACCACTACATGATGCTGGCTCCCCATACGTCAGCATACTTCTCCGCAGGGATAGTGTATGTTGAGAAATGGGCAGTGTTAGGTTTGCACCACACGTAGCGTTTTGGCCAAAAAACCCCAAACAGATTCTGATTTGATAATTACAGTTATGTTGATTATATAAAAAACATTTTTTAGTTCACATATATCATAATCATAAACCCTGCAATGGACTGGCGGCCTGTCCAGGGTGTTTCCTGCCTTCCACCCAACGAGCGCTGAGATAGCCTCCAGGACCCCCCGTGACCCAGAAGGATAAGCGGTTTAGAAGACAAATGAATAAACATAAATCATTACGGGTTTTCCGAAGCCCAAGAAGGCCCTGAGGGTTCCCAACTGATACGAAGTGCAGTGCTACATGAATCTTATTAAACCAGTGCTCAAGCTTATAAAACTTTCCCACTTTTGAGGAGCCCATCCTCTGTTTTCTGAAGTACTGCTTAACCATGTTTGTACCAAGACTAACGTGGGCACTGTTCCATATTTTGTTAATGCTTTAAATAAGTTTTACAACTGTTTTGAATGTGGCTCTGCCTATCAAACGTTTTCATTTTCGCTCAGGTACTGGAGGCGAACTCTCGGTCTGCAGGTGTGCTATGCTGACTGTAGAGGATATCGTTTCTGTTACTCCTACAGAGGGAAGCCAGGCTTCAGACCTTCTATCCTCATGCTCCATGACTTCTCTGCCCATAAAGACACGTGGCTCTCTATGGTGAAGGTATGTAGTGCAGAACTGTTTCAAGTGCTTTTTTAATTGAAGGAACAAAGAGGTAATATGAGCATGTGCTCTCCTTCTGAACAGTACCTTCCAAAACATCTCCACCTTCTGTGCGTGGACATGCCCGGACATGAGGGTACAACACGCACCAATGTAGAAGACTACTCTATCCAGGGACAGGTTAAGAGAATACGGCAGGTAGGCATGCTACAAATAGCAATATCCATTAAGCTCCCACAACAATACGGTGTACACAACAAGTAGTGCTTTTTGGGTTTGTCAATCTACCACGATATGCATTATGTATCATAAAATTAGTATATACACTCATCAAAAGAATAGTTGCATCCAGAAGGAATCAACCAACAGGAATGAAACTTGGTGGGGAGGTTTGACATTGTGGGACATGCGAATGATACAAATTTCAGCCACGCATTTAATGTAAGCAAGGACAGACCTTATCGTTGTACGTTACTGACCCAACAGCCATAACTGTGGACATTCAACGAGCAGTGATGCCCTCCATGAATCATCCTGTTAGTGCCCGCACCATTGGGAGATGGCTGCATGATGTAAGACTGCATGCATACAGAGCGCTATGATGACTACCCTTAACACCACGTCAGCTTCACCAAACATTGCGATGGTATCGTGCCAGACTGTCATGAAGTGACTCAGAATGGCAGCGGAACATATTCAGTGATGAGTCCCGCTTTTGTGTTGGTGGAGACGACCAACGAATCCGTGTGTGGAGGCACTGTGGTCAGCGTCAAGATGAACGGTTTGTCGCCACGCATCACATGTACCACTCCATGCTGAGACGTCTGGCATGTTGCATTAGCAAACATGATGGCTCGACACCATACTGAGAGTCACTACTTCTGTTTGTGTAGCTCAATAAATATTGCCCATATCAGTCTAAATTTATCATCATATATTGTTCCTGGTAACCTTTATCTTCCTTCCTAATAGCATTGTAATATGACACTTCCATCTGGATGCAACTATTTTTTTAATGATTAGTGTACCATTTTTCCATGTCGCCCGCCCCGACTGTTGTTTAGCAGTAGCACCTAATTATAGTTGTTACTGAACAATAAATCTTAAAGGAAGTTTCACAGATTTTTCAACATGTCTGTATAACTTAATCAATAGGATTTAAATTCATTCAGAATGATTTGGTGTGAAATGATTCATTAGAAGAGAATCTTGTCATTTGATTTCTTTATAATTGTGGTGATAGGAACCAGGATACCATATACATACATATACATCCCCTGTAGCAGCCTGGTGAATCTGAACAGTGTGTAATGTATCTGTACACTTTGTTTGCCTCTTTAGTTTGTAGAAACTATTCGACTGAACAGGAAGCCATTCCACTTGGTGGGCACCTCAATGGGTGGAAATGTAGCAGGAGTGTATGCGGCCTGCTATCCGTCTGACCTCTGTAGTCTGACACTCATCTGTCCAGCTGGTTAGTGTAAACCTAAGTTTCTTTTTGCAATTGGAGGCGGGCAGTATGACAAGACATTATTGTTATCACAACAAATTATATCACCTTATGCTTTTCAGAGTACATCATAGATATTGTCAGCACGTCTACAACAGTGATCAACTATTTAAACAATATAATATATGATATATGTTTAGTAACTGCATATCCTGTACAGTAGCAACTAGCTAATCAGATGATATTCCATTTTGCTGATATTTTACATTTTACCATTCTCCCCTACTGTTCTTTTTAAAATAGCTTGAAATAATATTTCGCTAAAAATAATATTGTACGCTTAGGCCTTTTTTGTTTCCATTTTGCTATTTGTCTATTCCAACTTGTTCACAAACTGCAAAATACCAAATGTCATGAGATATATTGTTTATAGTGAAGTGTCCACGTATGGTGATGTTATATTGTTTGCAGTATCACCTTCAGTATCTGCCTTGTTGGAGGTAGGCTTCAACATTTAGGACACTGTTTTATTACATTATATTAAACGTTCTCTTTTTTCATTTATTTATTTTTTTAATTTTAGACATGTTCAGCTCACTGCCTTCACCTAGACTGTATTTGAGCTTTTCCCTCTACCCGTTTTTACTCGCAAGGTCTAGAATACCATGTAGTGGTACAATAATGTACAGGGCCCCAAAGTGACCTCTTCATTTGTGGTGATTACTATACTGAGGCCACAATTTACTTTATTGAGGCCACTAATTACTAGACTGAGGCCACAAATGACTACAGTGAGGCCATGGACTGCTATATTGAGGCCACAAATTAATATACTCCATTAAGGCCACAGGTTATGGGAGATTTAACCTGTGACCTCAATATAGTAATTTGAGTAATTTGCTTTTGTCACTTTAGGGGCTCTGTGGTAATGATACTGTGCACTAGGGTATCACAGTTTAGAGTACCACTTTATTTGGATGATTCTCTATAAAAGATCAATAAACGTTGAGAACAAGCTATGTGGTGAAATTCAATAGTTAGAATTTGGAAGTTAGGCTTGGATTGGGATTTGGCTCTGGTTTGAGATTAGGATTAGATTAAGAGTGAGTGTTATATAAGGGGCAATTCAAGGTGATGTTCATAGATATTTAGTTTTGTTTTTTTTTTTCTTTACTTAACCAGGGAAAAAATCTCATTTGCAGGAGAGTCCTGGCCAAAATAAGCAGTAGAAAATCGAATTTGTAAAATGTAATTAATGTTATTAAACATAATTTAATGACAAAATTCAGCATTTGCAAATTATCTACAGTTACGTTGGGCCATCTAAAAATAAGGACTGTCGAATTTTGCCTCTCCACTCAAATCCTCACCTCGTGTTCTAACTCATTCCTAAGGTCTAAAGTACTCTTGCAAGACCAAGTTTGACATCCAGATGCATGAGCTGGAGAACAGTGACTATAAACTGAGCATCCCGCTCATCCCGTCCACCCCAGAAGAGATGGAGGACATGCTAAAGCTCTGCTCACACGTACGCTTCAGAGTTCCTCAACAGGTACATAGGACCTCCTGGGTGTCTGTGGTGCTGTGCGTTTCAATTTTAATTTCAGAGTAGTTCAGTGTGTGACCATTTGCTATATTCTTAGATTCTTCAGGGACTGGTAGATGTGCGAATTCCACACAATGACTTTTATCATGAAGGTCAGTTTTGAACACACCTGCTTTTTATAAACCCAGTTCCATTAAAGTGGGGACATGTGAAATGCTAATAAAAACAGAAAGCAATAAATAGTACATTATGTTTGACACTCATTGTCAAAAGAATAGTTGCACCCAGAAGGAAGTGTGGGATTGCAGTGCTATTGGGAAGGAAGATAAAGGTTACCAGGAACAATAAATGATGATACATTTAGACTGATATGGGCAATATTCATTAAGCTACACATACAGAAGTAATGTCTCTCAGTATGGTGTCGCGCCTCCATGTTTGCTAATGCAACATGCCAGACGTCTCGGCTTGGACTTGTAGAGGTTCCTAATGGTGTCCTGTGATAATCCATCCCATGCAGCTTGATTATTCTCATGCAGTTCCTGCAGCCGCAATTGTGGCTGCTAAGTAAGTCGGCTACATTGATAAGGTCCGTCCTTGCTTACGTCATATGTGCAGCTGAGCGTGAAACTTTAATAATTTGCATGTTTCATGATGTCAAACCTACACAACAAGTTACATTCCTGTTGGTTGATTCCTTGTGGGTGCAACTATTTGTGCAACTATTCTTCCCACAATGAGTAGTAAACCTATATTTCGAACGTGATGCCTGAAACATGATCCAAAAAAATAAAATACAATAAAATAAAATGGAAAAAATGTTTACCACTTACCTTTTCTTTCTAACAGCAGTTAATAAACTGATACAAGTTCAGCTGTGCTACCGTACAGGGCCTTTGTTGTCATGTTTTATGCTTATTAAAACACTTTTTTTAATGGGAGACAGTTCTGGACTACAGACAGACTTTGATCATGCAGCCATTCTGTTGTAACGCGCCCGGAACATGGCTTGGTGTTTCATTAAATAAGCATAGATGTTTAAGCAAAAGACCACATCTAAAAGGTAGCATTTTGCAAAGTGTGTCCAGCATTAATGATCCTTTTCAGAGATGTGCAGGCTACCCACTTATACCCGCCATACCATGACAGACCCTGGCTTTTGAACTTTATCCAGTTAACAGTGGATGTTCCTTTTCTTTTTTTTGGCCTGGAGAACACAATGTCCATTAGTTTCTATAAACAATCAGAAAGGTTGACTCGTCAGAACACAATACGTATCAGTATCAGTCCATTTCAGAAGAGCTCCCAAGATTCTTGCAATTGCTAGCTGAGGAATGTTATTTTGATTTTTTTTATATTATATTTGATATTACATTTTTTTTTGATGGTGCATTATGTGACGAGCTTTGACCCATCCTTGCCTGTAAAGGCCTGGGCCTTTCCTGGAAGTGTCTTTTATATTAAAGCATCACCTGTTTAAGATGTTTCAGAATGTTTCACATTTCACAATTGTCCTTATCCTAAACTGTCCCAGTCACAACTTTTTTTTGGAACGTGCTGCAGGCAAAAGACAGTGAAGATAAGGTAACAATGAAACTAGTTTGTCTTGTTCAAATACAGGCCAAGGCAGATTAATAAATCTGTTTTTATTTGCATTTTAACTACTTTACTGGAACTGGGTTTCTATTTGTTTGCCTAATTACAACCTTTCTGATGGTTATGAAATTTCAATTGCATGGTTATACATTTCTGATATTTTTCTTCTTTTTTATTTGGGTAGTTTTCATGGAGATTATGGCGGAAAACTGTAAATATGCCTTACATGAGCACATGCACCTCATAACCACACCTTTGCAAGTCATCTGGGGGAAGCAAGACCAGGTATATGTATGCACAGGATGGATAACCAAAGTGGTAATATGAAATTCATACAAATTAATTTGTGGAATCAGTCTTACCACTACACACACGCTTTTCTCACCTTCCCATTATAGGTCGTGGACATGTCGGGGGCATCTGTGCTTGCTGAGGCTGTACCAGGCAGTAGAGTTGACCTGCTGGAGAGCTGTGGTCATTCTGTAGTTATGGAGCGCCCGCGACGCACCGCCAAACTCATTTTAGAGTTCATCATCTCTCAGCAGAGTTTGGCGAGTGCTGCCACCAAGAAGAAGTTTTGAATGAGGAATCCCCAATACAGATTTTTTTTGTTTGCTGTTCCCAAAGAAATAGATTACTTTATCCTATTGCCTCTTTAAAAAGGGGGACTCTGGACAAAATAAAAGATGCAAAAATCGCTACAACTGGTGTAAACATGTCTGATGGACTTGAAACCCCTCTTCAGATGACGCACCTTAGAGTAGGGAGACAAACTACAAGTGCTTTGGGGAAGCGCTTCATGGTCTCATCTGAAAAGCTTTTTTTACTACTAACTGTCCATACCACATTGCTAATATTACTACACGGAAGCTGAACATCATGGCTGTTAGCCTCAGGAGATATTTCAGTGGCACATAAATGACACAAAAATCTGTGCTTAAAATACTACATAACCTGACAAATAACATATTAAAGGAGCAGCGTGTAATATATAGGTAGATCTATTAGCAGAAATTGTATATAAAATACAAAACTATGTTTTCATTAGTGTATAATTACCTGTAACTACAAATTGTTGTGTTTTTCATTAGCTTAGAATGAGCTCTTCATATCTACATGGGAGCAGGTCGTCTTCCAATAGAGGCTGCCATGTAGATTCATAATGTTGCTACAGTAGCACAGAACAGGCAAACCACGTACTGTAGAGAATGTAGAGAGTGCCTTTTGCATTTTATGCTTTTATGCTCAATTTTTCCTATTCAACCTTAAATGGCACAGCAGTTAATATAACGTATAAGGCATCAGCATGTAATCGCAACATAATTTAAGGTGGAACGAGAAAATTTGAACAGAAGATGGCCAATATCCTTACAGAAAAATGATACCAGCATTAAAAGAATTACTAGGATGTTCTGATTTGTACATCTACCTGTCCCTGAGCCTATATCAGTTAGCATGTGGAATTAGCACTTACAATTAGTTCTTATCGCACTAAAAGCACAACAAAAAGCAAAGGAGGGTGAGTCTTTGCCATCAAATAAGCAAAACCATGTAGAAGCACAATGAAATCAAGACAGGCACTGAGGCAACAGCAGAAAACTGATGACCACCGAAGTTTCTCAGGGAAAGGATGAGTGGGGGAGAATTTAGTACATAACTTCACCACTAGAGGTTACACACTGCTCCTTTAAGTGCTACATTTATGCCAAAAGGTCGTCCGCTTTAAATGATATTGCTAATGATGCAGATAAAACTGGATGGGCAAGTATAATATGAATGCCTCTCACAGAGTAAATATTCATAGTAAATAGTAATAGGCATAGTGTGATACTCCTTTTCTGCAAAGAATGAATTAAACAACAGTTAAATGGGTGACGTGTCAGGTTTGTCTTCTTGTCTGGTTTATGGGTTTGGTTGGTTATCCAGGGGAAAATCCAACGCTACTTTTTTAAAAAAAGGGGGCAAAGATAAATATTGCAGAAATACTGCAAATGGAGATCTGTGCGGTTCGATGAGCAGATGTGCTTTTTTCAGTCACCCTCTTCCGTTAATGTGAGTGGAGCCAGTGTGTGTCACGTGACCAGCGCGGCTGCACAGCAGGCTTGAGCTGCATGCTAACTCACTGCAGCAGTGCACTGTCAGCTCTGAACGACAGGCGCTTGTTTTCCCATTCAAACACCCAACACTGGGAATAGGTAAGCATGCGTTAGGTTTTTATGTAATGCAGAATGTATTCCTTTCATTTAAATATGTTTATTTCCTGAGGTGCTCGCAGAAAGCTAACGTTAGCTCTAGAAACTGCAGCGTTAGCCTCCCAGCCTTAACGGGCTAGCAGCTCTGCTAATTAGCTACTAATGTCAGTATTAGGAATTTGCGGAATGAAAACATCCGTCATGTCGGTAAAATTTTGGTTTAAATCATTAAGGCCCTAATAATAAATAAAACATGACCTTTTCTGAACATTAGTAGCCATGTATTTCAGTTCATAGCTGTCACTCACCTATTGTACCGTCTCTACCTGCCTCTATAGAAAGCTAAAGTTTTAACCTGCATTACCTGCCTGCGTAAGATCTGCCATCCTTCACCTTTCTGCTGTGCGTTTCGACATTTAGGAAAAGATGGTAGCTTTATTCGAGATTGTAACGTTGCTTGTTAAGTCTTGTCTGTCTCAATTCCTCATGTTTGTGGTTTGCTGACTTCAGATGGGTATTTCACAAAACAGGATTTGCCAGATAACTTCAGCCCAAAGTGAGGACTGTCCAGTAGAAATGTCCTTCATTTCAGTGGACAGCTTGGACTACGAACCTAAGTTACCTGGCCAAACTGAGAAATCCTGGTTTGTGAAATACCCCCAGAACTAACTACACTGTGTCTCTCTGTGCAGATCTAAACGGCTGTTACCTGAAGTTTCTCTGTGTGCCAGACCGGTCTAAATATCCTTAACAAATGGATAATGGGGACTGGGGGCATAGGGTAAACATAGCTACATAGTATTTTCTAGCTCCACAGGAATCTAAATTCATTAAATGCTTTGGTCAACATCCCCGATCTATCCTGTGTTTGTCTTCAGTGTCTTTTCAATCATCTTTTATAGATGACTCACCCAGTCACCTTAAATGTTGGAGGTCACCTCTATACCACTTCAGTTGCCACGCTGCAGCGTTACCCAGACTCTATGCTGGGAGCAATGTTCCGTGGTGACTTCCCCACTACACGAGACGCTCAAGGAAACTACTTCATCGACCGGGATGGAACTCTTTTCCGCTACATACTAAACTTCCTGCGCACTTCTGAGCTCACCCTACCAGGCGACTTCACAGAGGTGGATCTTTTGCGTAAAGAAGCTGACTTTTATCAGATTGAGCCCTTAATCCAATGCCTCAATGACCCGAAGCCACTTTACCCTCTGGACACCTTCGAGCAGATGGTGGAGCTATCTAGCACCCGCAAACTTTCCAAGTACTCAAATCCAGTAGCTGTTATCATCACACAGTTGACCATAACCACCAAGGTTCACTCCCTGCTGGAGGGAATTTCCAACAACTTTACCAAGTGGAACAAACATATGATGGACACAAGAGACTGTCAGGTGTCCTTCACCTTTGGACCATGTGACTATCATCAAGAGGTGTCCCTCAGGGTCCACCTCATGGACTACATCACTAAACAGGGGTTCACCATCCGGAACACTCGGGTGCACCACATGAGTGAACGTGCCAATGAGAACACAGTGGAGCACCACTGGACTTTCTGCAGGCTGGCTTACAAAGTAGAAGACTGACCAAGCTTATAGTTGAAACTGTGCTACATTTCCCATTCGGATGCTGCTGATCCCAGTGCTATAACTTAATTAAGCTGTATATATTTTAATGTTTGTTGTGTGACCAAACTCGTTATTGAGGGGAAAGGGAAGGAAGAAAGGGGGAAATCAGACGAGTCAATGGTCTGTTTTTCATTAAAGATTTTTTGCTTTGAGATTATTCTAGGTCATACCAAGGAGGCCAAGACATGTTCATAAATCCATCTCCAGTAGGATACTTAAACTCCCAGAAATATACAAATCTTCACTCGATCATGTAGTCAATAAAAAAAGGTACCAGAAAATTGTTGCAGATAATCACTCTAGAGAAAAAAGTGCACTCTGTGCAGCATCAAGGTGTTGATTACATGCATGTTTTTATCATTTAACTGAAGTATTAAAATCCCAATATGTCTAAATGAAAATCTACTTCATTATTTTGTTCACACTAAAATCCTATTGCTTACAGTTTAATGCTACAGCCCTATAAATGTTTGAACTCGATGTCAGTTTTTTCCCTCCAATACAGATCTTAATACCTTGATACTGTTCTGTTTCATTGAAAGGGAAACTATCTGCATAATTAAATGGTTAATACTTCATCATTCTCATTGATTTGGTGTAAAGTGCTCCATTGTAGAGAAACTTGCTGAGTCAGAATTGTTCACAGTCATGGTGATAGGAATCAGAAATCCACCTCTAAAAGCTCCCCTCATATGAAAAGGTTATGAATATGCTACTTAATGTCTGACCCAATGTTTTACAGTATTTGTGTGAAAGGTTTTGGTCTAAAGCATTTTAATTGGTCTGTTGTAATTCATTAATGGTGGAGGAATGCTCTATGGAAAAGTAGTCTCCAAAGAAAACTTATTTTTCCCAGGTTGACCACTGTTATTGCCATCTACCATACATCTGTATACTCGGAAGACACTAGGGGGTTTGAACAGTAAATAAAATGGCTGTATTTGCACTGTAGACATAGAGACCCCTGGTTCCTATCACCACCACTGTAAGTAAAAACCGTTGGCAAGTTTCTCTACAAATGAATTATTTCATAGCAAAGCGATCTGAACGACTTTGTCCACTGAATTATGGAGAAATGTTGAAACCTGTTCAAACACTCAACCAACCCACAGGAAGAAACGCACAGATAATAACATACCATGACACAGTGTGAGTATATGATATTTCAGGATTGGTTCAGGTTCATTGTCTTCTAATATGTAATCTTTACTGAGTATATAGCTATGTTCAGCTGGGCTGCTTCTGTGAGGAACGGTCTGATGTATCTCTGCTGCTCTCCTTGTGCACCGAGCGTCCCCTCTCCAAAAGCCTACTTGGTACAGTCCTTCTCTGACCAATGAGCGCTCCCCGTGACGTTTACACCGCCATGCTCTGTAATGTCAGCCTACAGGAGACATGCGAGTGAGTGAAGAACGAAGGGAAGGACACAGAAATGTAACAGCCTAGTTCAAGTATGACAACAGTTCTCTTACTGGCACACGAAGAACAGACCTTAAACAGCCTTCATTACAGCGGGGTGGTGAGACGTTTCGAAGGAAGAGACAATGTTTAAAAAGAGCAAAAACCTGACACATATCCTGAGTCTGGTACCAGGAAAACGACGTTTCGGAGTCTACAGGTTTTTGCCCTTCTTTTTCTGCATTGGAGGTGTTATGGAGTGGGTCATGATCAACGTGAGAATAGGAAGAGAGACGTTTTGTAAGTAGCTGCTGATGAACACACAGCTTTCATGTTTCTGTGCACCTGTTTGCGCTGCTTTTATGCAGAATGTGTTACGTGTTTTCTACAGCCCTGCACATTACGTGCTTTCACTGCTCCAACACACCAACTTAAAGGTGAACTTTCCCGATTTACTCAAATAATCCGGATAAGTAAATGGTTTGCTTTGTTCTAGAGAAACCTGAATGGTTCATAATGGTGGTGATGGGAACCAGACGTCTAAGGAGTTTAAAAATCTCCATCCCATAAAGTTATTACTGCCTGAATGTTATTACTGTTTAACAATGCCTGATTTTTTTAAAAATCATTATTTTGTCATTATCAACACGTGTATGTTTGCTGGTGGTTTTTAGTAAATAAAATGGATGTACTTGCGGTGTATATCTCTGTGTGACCTCTGGTTCCTATCACCACCACTGTAAAGAAATCTGGGTCTGTAAATTTCATGGCAGATGAATCATTTCACATCAACTCTGAATGACTTTGTTTATATCTCTACAATGAGTTGATTGGTTGGATCAGCAGGAAAAAGACTAAAATGTGTCCATATATATAATCTGTTTATTCTCCAGCAACTATTTCAAGGTTTAGTCTACATGGACTCTTATAGAAATTACTTTTGCTTATGGTCTGTTTATGCTTAGCGGGGGGGTGCGGGACTGTGAGTCTATGGCTGGCAGCAGCAGGAAGAACATGTAACCAAGCGTGCTGCTGGCGTAGTTGCCTAATCAGCCCCGAAAGTTGGTGAGGAAAATAATGTGGTGTCTTCAGTAGTGGTAAAAGCTACAATTGGTGTCAAAAGTGGGATGTGTGGCTGCTACTGACCTGCCTGCTATCCTGGCCTACTGCTGTGTTCAGTAAACAATCAGAAGTGTTATGCATTGTGCTTTATACATGAGCTATTTTATTGAACACAGCAGCAGGGACACTCATTACTCAGCTCTACTGAACAGCCAGGATAATAGGTAGGTCAGTAACAGTCACTCATCCCACAGTGATGGTAGATATTGACTTCCACACAAACCACCCCAGGTCCAGCACAGTCTGGCGCATTGAGAATCATATAACGCATATCTACAGCTTTAAGCTACCCATCACAACAAGAAGATTGAAGTCTTGTCCACATCCTGCGTTCTCCCCGGTGCTCCGCATGTGGCAGTGCCTCCCAGGGGTCCACAGGTCCATGCTAGCTAATACAGTATGTTTTGGTGAAGGGCAGTCCAAGAGTCTACGCTTTGCATGCTGACACAGAGCTGAACATCTAGATGCTAATATGCTAAACGGTTATAAAATCTCACTGACACTCAGAACAGTCTAGCCAAAAATGAAAGCATGTGGTGAACAACAAATGACGTCTAATTTGTAGCAGCTTTCATAAAATGATGTTTGTCTTTCTCTTTAGATGATGTCTACAGGAGAAAACGCTCTGAGAGGGAGTACCAGCAGAAAATTGAGGACGGATTGATTGTACTTCCAGAGTCAGAACCAAAATGAACATCGAGATCATCTTCACAAAATCTTGGAAGTATACAAACCAAAACACAGTGAAACATGATGGAAGCTGAAACAAGATGAGACTTTTTTTCAGTGTGATGGATTTAAGACTTTGCTGCTGTCAAGTCAAAGTAACTTTTTCATCTTTCATCCAAGAACCAGAGCTGTAAACAAAGGCAGCAAGCCATATTAGGGAAAGACGTTTATTCAAGGTGTATTTATGGAGGAAAGATTCAAATATTGCTTCATCCATTTACTAAATTCAGGAAGTTACTGTAACACTTCATTCTCATTATATGTGTCCTTGCCCTCTTTTTTGCCTGTACCATGTTAAATAAAAATGCAGTAAGATGATTACACATTAAAAAAAAGTTTGCTTTTTCCATATACCACATGCCCTTAAAAACATTAACTTACTTATGCTAAGTAAACACTTACTTAGAGCTTAGAGCCTTCAAAGCCTTTATGTAGATGCTAAGAGTGCTTGGGATAACGACCGAATTTCATCATAGTGAGGCCAGTTGCCAGTTGGCTGGTCACAGAGGGAGTGCTCTCCAGACATCCTCCCTTCTGTCTCTCCAGCTCACTTGTAGTGTCCAATTGGTAGAGCTCTCAGACAGATAAAGCTGTTGGGATGCTGGGCCAGCATGAGTGGGTTCCCATCCAGTCGCACCTCCTGCATGTTATACCTGATGTAGTGGGTGTCGTTGCCCTTGCAGAATGTTTCATCCGTCAGAGTGGTTATGTTATTGTTCTGAAGAACGAGAAAAAAGGAAACAGCAAAATTATTTTGTCAGTAGTTAAGAATGTTGGTACTTAGCTGCCTGGGACCAGATCTGTTTTTGTTTTTGGACTGCTTTACTGCTGTGTGCTTTTCAAAGAAAAGCCAGTCAGGCATTGGCCATAATATCAGTTAAATCTATGGTTATTTGGAATGCAATCTGTTTTTAATTGCTTCCACTGTTATAAATGAGTTGTAAGGTTTCATTTTGGACAACGTCTAAGCAAAGTTGTTGACACTATGCCATACAGTCGTATGTCGTCAGTGAAAATACGTTCCTCTACAAGATACAAACTTAAAGGGGAACTCCACTGATATTTGAAAATTTCTGTATAAATTAATGGTTGATGTGTCAACAAAATCACTGCAAGTGGTTTGGTGTGAATTGCTTTGTTCTACAGAAACGTGCAAAGTCAGAAGTGTTCGCAGTGGTGGTCACAGGAACCAGGCGAGTTTAATGCCTCTAAAAGCTCTTTGACAGAAGGTTATTACAGGAAATGGATACGAATACACCATCTGATATCTGAGGCATTGTTTTACAGTAGGTTTGTGGTCTAAAACAGATTGTAATCAGTTTGTTTGTTGGTGGTGGAGGGATACATATATGGTGTTGTAGGGTAAAACAGGATCTAAAAGGAAACGTATTTTTTCAGTTTGACGATTTTACCATGTCATTTCATCAAACTCGTAAGTGTAGGTTCACAGGTGTTTCTGTAAGTATACAGTAAATAAACAAATACTAAAGAAAATGGCTGTATGTGTGTTGTACACTTGGTGACTCATAGTTCCTATCGCCACCACCGTAAAGAAACCTGGGTCTGTAAATTTGCCTGCATATTAACCACATTAAACCACTCTAAATTACTTTGTTTGTATCTCTACCCCAGAACCATACAGAAATTATCTTTAAATATGCCATTTTTTTCTCTGCAAATTTAAAGGCATAATTTATGTCCTGAATTTAACTTGAAGGTTTTCTTCCTCTAAAATGTGCAGAAGTGTGCTCTCTGTAGAGGATGTGTTAACTTTTCACTTAATATAAAGAGTTTTTACTAAATTTGGAGCGTTTCTATTGAGGCATTCATGCTGAATTTATCTCACAGTGTATAAAGCAGCTGCCTGAGTTCAAATACTGTAGAAAAGTTAAAACTGGAAAAAATAGAGATACATGTTTGTCTTTGGACAGCGATGATATGACATGGAAGAAACTTGCTACATTGGTATCTGGATAAAATTAGAATAGAAGAACAATATAAAATGTCCATAGACATGCCAAAATAAAATAATCAAATTTAATCAAATGCAGACTTAAGTGACTATGACTTCACTTTTGTAATATGAGTAAGTATTTCACATGACATCGCTATCAGCATGTGTATGTAGGTACTGTATATAAATAATGAACAGACGTGTAGATGGACGACACGCAGAGTCTCAGGAAGTGGCGGGATGGCCTCCAGTTCGTTGTCACCAAGATAGAGATATGCCAGCTTGCCGAGTTTCTGCTCCAAAAGATGAAAATGGCCATTAAATCAAAAGAGAAATAACTACGTAACTCATGCGTTATATCTGAAACATGAAGACATTTATTAAATATTGACCTATGTTACCTTAAAAATGTTTGCTTTGATGCCTTTTGTTCTGAGTAGATTGTGATTAGCATTGAGTGAGGTGAGTTTTGGAGGCAGCATTGGTAGTTTGACCAGTCGATTCTCCGCCAGCGTTAGTTCTTCCAGTTGGTTTAGTTTGGAGAACGCTCCATCCTCTATCTCAGAGATGATATTGCCAGTCAGGTCAATCCTTTTTAGCGTGGCTGTAATGAATGTGATTAGAAGAGCATTACAAAACTACATCGTAGCACTACTGGAATTCCATGTGGCATCAACAAATCCTGACTGCGGGCCTAGCTGCTCATCTACAGGCTAATCAATACAGCATGCTAGCATTAGGGTAACCCTACTTAAGCCAAACAAAATCTACATAGAAAATAGTCATTCTGTCTAGAACCAGCCCAAAATGGTGTTGTTATTGTACTTACGACGAGTAATTTCTGTTGTTTCAGTGATCCATTCTCTCCATTGTATATGAGGGTGTAAAGACAGTTATCATGGATATACACTTGCAAAATGTTTCTGTCTGACTTTCTTCTGCATTAATAAAAATAGTCCATTTCAAAGGAGCATACTAAAATAACCATCATAATTTCATATACTTATTATTTACTTTATTATGAGGCATACTTTAATAAATGTTTCATGTTCATTAGATATGTAATGAACATTTAAATGTAGCTATTCAGGTATTAATCTATTCAGTACACATTTCGTTAATGAATTTGCAGTTCACATGTACTAGTACTAGTTTAACTGAACATAGTTTAAATGTTGCTGAACACGGAATTGAATTATGTTATTAAGAAGAAGCACAGAGACTCAGATTTCTGAATTTAATATAAATGTATATTTAATATAAATGTAAATTGTATACAGTTTACATTTGTTTACATTTACCATTTATCATTGTTGAAAATCACAAACTTTAAAGTATTGTTATTGGGATATTAGCCTTGGTATTTCTTGATACTGGATCGAATGGAAAATCTGTGCTATCGCCCATACCTATTGTTAACTCACTAGAAATTATCCACTGTTCTGCCTCAGTGTGGCGCTGTAGAAAACGGGATTAACTAGTTGGTATTGCATGGCCTTGAAACTGTGAGTATGTCCCAGTTGTGCACGTAATACTAATACTAGCTGGTTTTTGAGTATGTAGTGTATAGTACAGTTATGAACGTCAAAGTTGAGTGTACTCAAAAACCCACAATGCACACTCAGAACCAGTTGATTTTTAAGTGTTGGTCGATTTTTAAGTGTTGTAATGATGGACACTATTGTCCAAAGTGCAATGGAAAACGGAAAGGGAGGAGCTTCTCACGCCTGGACATTTCTGAAAAAAAGTATAGGATGCCAATGAGATGGCGACCAGAAATGTAGTGTAGATGTAAGTTCAACAGAAATCTGTCACAACAGCCTGTAAAAATAAATGCGTTCTAGTAAATATTGCATTTATTTGTTTGCGCACCAAAGCAGCCTTCAGAGTCCAGTATGACGCAAGCGTCATCACTTCCTGTTAGTAAGAAATAGTGTGGTATGTTAATATGTGGTATGTACTATTAAGATTAGTACGTAGCAAATTCTGTATAGTATTAGTGTGTAGTACACAATTGAAACGTAGCCTGTAACTGTGCCCAGAATACTAAAAAAGTTGTAAGAGTGAGTTGTTATTTATTTCTCAAACCAAAGACTGCATTACCATTTCTGCAAAAAAATTAATTGGTAAATTAAACATTTTGTTAGGACGGAAGCATCAGCAACAGCACCACTGTGGTGGATGAGTCAGCAGTCAGCAAACATGAGACTTCTTCATTTTGGCCAGGGTACCACTTTAACAATTCTACAATTATTCAGGACTGAAGTTCTTACAGAACTTTGCTCTGGCTTGAGCCGGTGCTAAAAGTGCTTGGAAAATATCACACAAGATAACTTTGATTACACTGACTCTGGGCCAGACATTACATCACCCTTCCAGCCACACCCCGAAGAACTCCACTCACCAATGTCAGCAAAGTCCTTGTTGGTAATTTTGGCAATTTTGTTGAAGCGTGCATAGAGGTACGCAGTTTCCTTCGGCAAAGCTGGCACTGTCTTCATCTCTGGGTTGACCTCCTCACAATACACAGATCGAGTCAAGCATACACACAGCAAGCAAGTGGGCAGATCTGGGTGGGATAAAAAACTTTACTTGGTACTCGATGCTCTATAGATTCCGACATGTGTATAGATGTGGAAGTTTGTGTGTGATGCCAGGAATCACCTGCATCTTTTTTCTCCCCTGCTGAGCTTTGGTCATCTTCATCATCAGGACTTTCATAGTCCGGAGTGGCTGGAGTGACTGGATTGACCTTTTTCTGTTTGTCCACAGATTGACAAGAGAATCACCATAGGTCATAATTTGCTGGCAACATCATGCACCTAAAATCAGAAGCTTAGTTCCATGGTTGGTCATCTCGGATGAGTTACAGTATAGTGGGCTGATTGTGCTACAGAGAGCTGGACACCATCCCATTATGGATTTAACAGGTTACACTTTCCATTGCATACCATTCTTGGATCCAGATATCTGGTGTTCTGCTGGAGAACTGCTTTTCTCTCCAGTGTTTTATGATTTACTGACGGAAATGCTAATGTAAGTTCATGATTTGAGGTCCTGCTTCAAACCTAAGTGCTTTTCCTACAAAAGGCAGTTTTCTCTCTGCGCATAAGCTGCAAAGGATTAGCTTGAAACACAAAATGGCACTGACTTTTGGGAAACAGCCAGTTCTGCTCAAACATATGCCTCATCGCTGTCATTTATAGGACCATGAGCAGACTTCTTACCTTTGGTTTCTTCACCTCCAGGAAAACTTCTCCATCTGTCTGCAGTCCTTCAAAGTTCTGTACTTTGGCTAAGCCTCTGTTTCGAGGCTCCTTCCTCTCATTTCGTGCTGTTGCACAGAACATCCATGGTACGATCAGAAAGGAGAAGATTAACATCCTCATGTCCATCTTCTCAAGTTCAGTAGAGGAGCAGTGCTTGCTCTCGTCAGTGTGTGTGCTGTACTGAGAGGGGCAGTGCAGTGTGTGTCTGGAAGGGGAGACCTTTTAAAGCGATTTTGCCTGAGACTCCGTGCAAACTGGTCTTAACCCACTGTGTGCTGTTCCACACCAAGTCAGGTAGATGTTCCCTTATAATAAAACACAACTCTGGCATGTAATCCTGTTGAAGTATCATTATTTGCACTCTCAGAAAGACTCAAGCAGGCTTTAAAACTATGCAGACGTGTTATGTGAAAGGGAAGCATACAGCGCGCCAGATGGTCTCATGGACTTACAAGGGGTCGATTTATTTGGGAATCTGCAAGTGATTTATCTACGGACAGTGAAGTCTACTGTTTCCCTCATTTAATGAAAGAAAAATGCGCATGAGGAATGAAGAGACATTTTGATGGAAAGACAGACATTTTCTATGGGGGGAAAACTTTGATTTGGAAGATGGGAAAAGTTTGTCAAAAGGAAAAATCGAGTCAAGAAGGGACCAGAGCACCAGCGATGGAAATAAAGGACTGTGAGTTCAACAGGATATTATTATAAGTTCAGGAATCTTGGCCCCGGCTCATTTAAATACAGTAAACGTTTGAGGATTCGAAAGTAGTCTTGCATAAAAAGAAAAGAGTGTCACTTTAGCTTTGTCCCATTGCCAGCTAAGAAAACATGGTAATGTCTGTCCATCTGCGGCATCCAAAAGCTCTCTTCCATTACCCAACACAGCTGCATGGTGTGAGAAGGAAAGGCTCTTTACTGTCTTTTTGTGCCCAGGGGAAAAAGGAAAACATGATGCAATACACTACTTATAAACTGTCAAATTGCATGACACCATGGTCAGTATTCTTGACAGAGACAACCTGCACATAAAACTAATTTGTCCCAGACTCCATCACCTTCATTTGCTGAAACCTCACCCCCTCTGCTGGTCCCCTGGGCTGAGCAGAAGAGGATCTGATAGATTTAGCAGAACAAGTTGTCCTCACACTTCACACTCTGCTTACTGTGTACGATAGAGAGAACATTTTGTTAAGACACTTAAACTCTTCCTATTCATCACTTAATAAGTGGAAGACAGATGGATGGAATTTGCAGGACAACATCTGCTCAAACAAATATACTTTTAAAAGGCTCTTCTTCTCGTCTCCCTCTGGGTGCTGTTACTTAAGCTGGTGGAGAGAACCCAAAAGAAAAAAAGCCCAACAAGAATCAAAAGAGCAAAGATACTCGCAGTCCGACTTACAGAGAGACCAACGAAAGCAGGGGAAGAGGAAGAGAAAGGCTTGGGGAAAAAGATTTGACTTATTATTGCAGGCAGACCTTACTTTGCCACATAGTCCGGATATTTCAGTGCCTGCAGCTGTGTATCTGATTCATCATGGGAACTGTGAACGGCTGAACAGATGTGAAAGTGAGCAGGGAAGGCCTGGCGGAACGGCCGTGGGTCACATGGTGTCCCTCACCCGTTAACACGTCACTGCAGGTTACGTAAAGTAGCTACCTATCTCGTCTGTCAAATTAGGACTGTCAAAACTTCTCATGTCTTATTGATAGAGAACTGTTAAGCAGGCAGAGAA
Organism: Semaprochilodus insignis; assembly: GCA_034552555.1. NCBI lineage: Eukaryota > Metazoa > Chordata > Actinopteri > Characiformes > Prochilodontidae > Semaprochilodus > Semaprochilodus insignis. The sequence continues at coordinate 19,317,464 of CM067492.1, forward strand.
CACGCTCGGTCGTGGCTTCTGGACAGCTAGACATCCATGACTTTGAGGTGAGGATGGAAAGAAACACCTGTGAATGTTTTCAGATCTGAAGCAACAATGGAGCTTGATTTTCTCTTCTCTCTCAAAGATGAAAGGACTAAGGACTGTTTATCTGTGGTCTACCATGTCTTGCAGGTTGTTAAGTCTCATTTTCTCCCAATGTTTTTGCACTCCAGCTTCAGAAACTCCTCTTTTTAACTGTTTTCCATTGGCTTTCCATTTGAATATGCAAGTGAATTCTCTGATATCTAATCTTCTCTGAAACGTGAGTAATTGAAGTGCCCATATACTACATTTTTTATGTTATTTTTTCTCCTTGAGGTTAACTTATAACATTTGTGTGGTTTTCTGTACCAAACAGGGTCACAATTCATTTTCAATGACCAAAGTCTCTTCATCCCTTAGACGAAACAGCCTGTTTTTGTCACTGATCTAAATCATCTATGTTCTGATTGGTTTTCCTGTATCATGCCTCATTCAGAAAAGCCCTCAGAGGTGGAACATTCCTTACACCAATATAAGTGGATGGCGCTAAACTGCTGTAGGCTGAATTGGTGGATATCTGTAAATAAAAATGGGTGGATACATGTAAATTGGTTGTGACATCACAGAAAGTACATTCAGAACAGGCTGCTTTTTGCAGCAGAGGTTCCTTATATGGACTGTATGGACTGGGGAGTAAATAGTAAATGCTGAAAAACAATGTTTACATATTACTATATTATTTAATATTACATATTACATTATAAAAACTGTAGGAAGTTTGCTATAGGCCTTTTAATAGCCATCTTGACTGGATTTCAAATAAATAAAAGGTGGTCTGACTTGCACAGGGCTGTGCATCTGATTTTGTGTAATGTGTATATTCTGGTGCAGCAGACTGCATCATTTTTATGCATAATATCTTATTTATTATAACACTATGATGGTATATATGATGATATATATATATATATATAACAACTGACAATAACAGTCTTTTCTAGAAACACTTAATTAAATCAGCATGTTGTATTTGGGCACAAAGGAGCCAATCTCAAAAACAACAAGTTCTCAGGTTCTGTTTTATGATTCTTGTGCAATCACCTACTGCTGCTTACTGTTTGGCATGGCCTCTAGGTTTTAGTCTAGGGCCAAATATAATATTCTGCTTCTGCTGTTTGTAGACCAGCTCTGCTTTTTCCACAAAGTCATAAAGAGCATTAAAACAGCAGCAAGACCAGCCCCAGAGCACTTCTCTGCTGAGACGGAATATGAATACAGACCAGTGCTGGAAGTTCCACAGTAGAACAGACTTGAATGACATTGCTGTTTTGTGTAGCAGACATCTGCTATGAGCTTTTACATATTTGACTGGTATACACCCTGCCTTTTCCTCATTTGACAAATAAAAGTATATGAATGCATCAATTAATAGCGCTAGAGAATAGTCAGTGGTTTGTATCTGAGCGGTTGGCCTAGCGTAGTAGGTAATACCACCATCCTCTATGCAGCTTAATGGGGTTTGAGTCCTTTATTAGGACAAGCACCCCATTGACTACAGTAAGAGTCCTTACATTTGTCTACCTCTATAAGTCAGCAAATGCATGAACTAAAAAATTCCACTTGGCTCATCTCTGGAAAGTGATCCCATATTTGTTGGCTTCAGGATGTGTTGACCTACATTCTGTACAACTCAAACACAAAAGTACAACAGCACAGTTTTTGGGTAATACATCTTAACTGCTCACTACAAAGATTATCAGTGCCATCAATGATGGGAATAAGGGCACTGAGGTACATGGTTATGTTGGCAGCACCGTCTTTGCAGAACCATCCTATTGATAGATGGAGAATATTCTGTCAGTATCCAAATAAAGGTTTGACGGTACACAGGTTTGATATGATTCTGAGGTCACAATCTGGCCACAATTTAATCTGTTAAAAATGTCTTGATTCTACAGACCTCTAATCCATATATAAATGCACATAACACAAAAAAAAAAAGATGACAAAACGGAACGTTCTTGAGCTCTCAAAAATCCCTCCACTCCCATTTTACTCTCTCACAGGATGAACTTGTATAGCTGCCCGTTTTTTATCACTGACAGTGGATTCCAGGAACACTGGCACATGAGAGACCTTTAGAAGAACCAATCATCCAAAGTTTTGAATTTTAATAATCCGTTTTAAATGGTGTCGTCACACGCTTAGTGTGTAAAGATTAAAGCTCCTGACCCTGATTAAGTATTTCAACTATTAGAAATGATGCGGTCGTGGACGGACATCACCAAACTGTCAGGCGGTTAAAAATCTTTAATGTTTTAAAGAAGAGTAGATTTACAGCACAGTGAGGTCCTGCCCAAAATCTGGTCAGCCCAAGACAGTCATCACACTGAACTGCTTGGAAGGGCTTGACCGTCCAGTTCTCAGTGCCTCTTTGCAACTGGGTCCTTTATCTGTTGAGTTGCCGCTCCTGGGCTGAGGTAACGAGGACTCATACAGAACACAAGTGGATCCGTCTTCACCTATTCTATATGACACTTCATAGGGGTCCACCCACAGGGTGAGTTCGCTTGGAAGCAGAGCAAAAAGCTGCTCTCGTGAAAGTCCGATGGCACAGGCGGCTTTGCCTATCAAAGGGTCCATTTTGTGGTTGATCCGAAGGCATCTGTAGCCAGACCCTCGGCAAGGGGTCTGAGGAAACCAGTGGTGCTGATAGTGCTCTGGAAAATAAAGAAATTCACTGTTTGTGAATGAGTTTAGGTCTTAAATAAAACACCTTAAACCAAAGTTTCTAACCCATTCATGCCGTTTTCTGCGTAATTACATGTAGACTTGTCATCACAATCAGTATTACATGCCTCTTTCAGACATTTTACAATTTTATGTATCCCCTTTAAGCTTTATTACACAATAAGGTTCATTACTCAGTAACTACATGGACTACAATGTAAACTGTAGTACCGGTAAAGTACGGCTGGTAAAATATGACAATATGTAGCATTATTGTGATCACAATATGATTTATACAGTTATAATCAGTACCTAAAACCACATCCCTGCTGCATGTCAGTGCCTAATTAGTCCTGCTGTATTGAATTTAGTTTAGTGCAGTATGTGAAATGTATGTTAATATAAATGTAAGCAGTTTCTTATCATATTTTTAATTTAAAATGTTCTATATTAATTTATCAGATGTTAGAATATCTGACATGAATATCATTAATATTGTGTACCGTGAAAACTATTACTACTGATTTGTTGCGACATTCTGGCCACCTCCAGTAATGGGGTAAGCTCAAGTTTAAGTTTCCACCTTAAATTAGGCGCCAGAATGTAACTGCTCCATTTAAGGTGTCACGGGAAAGTTTGAACAAGAAGCTGGCGAACAAGCAGCTAACTTGAGCTTACCACATTCCTGGAGGTCGCCAACATGTCGTATCAAATCAGTAGTAATAGTTTTCATAAAGGAAATATTAATAGTTCGAAATAACTAAAAAGAGCGTTTCTCACTTAAGAAGACAATTAGCCTGAATATCTCCCCGGTAAAAGTAACACCCCCTTACCGAGCAGCGCTTCCTGTAGTGACTGGCTGAAGTGCTGAAGCTGCTCGTCAGTCAGAAGCCCCGTTGTCCTCAATAAGCTGGTGACAAAATTCGCAGCCGTTGAGACTTCCCGTTTTCATCTCGTCGCCCAAATACTTTCTATCTTTCATCAGAGAGACCAACAAAGGGGAAAAGAAGGGAAGCACCTGTGAAAAACAAGATAATAAACGACACGGAGGAAACCCGTCTGATTTAACCTAAATGCCGCGGTGGAGGGAAAACTCACCAGATTTTAACAACACAAGAGACAAGTTAGGATCTGTCAGTGTCACTTACTGCAACACCATACCAGCATACGAGCATTTCACTTCGGCAAAGTCTGATGAAAAGATCATCATTTCTGCAGTGGAACTGTAAGGTGGACGTAAGTAATACTTTACTAAACTGTGTCAGTACTTGTATGAAGTAGAAACGAACAGTTTTAGTGTAAATGGGCCGATTTGTGAACAATAATCAACTATCACTAACGTTAGCTATCACTGTTACCTATAAGGTTAATTCACACAGTGACCAACAGTGATCATGGACATGTTCAACTAACGTTCCCCTCGTGGTATCTGGTGTACCTTCTATTGCGTTGTCTGGCCTACCACATTTAACTGCCTAGGCATGTTGCCATTAGCTGTAAAGACAAGTTACCATGTACCTACTACTGAGTGTAATTACTACAGAGTGTAAATTACGTACTAAACCAGTTCAGCAGCACAGTAATGACTGAGTTTAGTTAAACCTATTTACTTTATGTTCTTTTCCTGCTTAAATTAGTAAAACAACCATATTATGTTGAGCACTTATTACTGTACTGAGCATCATAAATACTAAATAACACAGTTGCGTGGAAGCACTGGACATTTTTAAGTATACTCAACATTTCATTTTTTGAATGTATGTTTACAATGACACACACACACACACACACACACACACACAAACACATAAATAAATAAATAAATGTAAATATTTAAAGGGCTGAGTACAAGTTTACTAGTTTAATAGCACTTTTATAAGCCTTGACCAAACACATGCACTTTAAACTATGGACATACTAATGAAGTGCATTTGACCTCTTGAAAAGGCTGTGTCCATTCTCACTTGTTAATGTAGCTGACAGACATTGGATAGACAAACCTTCAAAAATGGATCGCAAATGATGAGTAAATAAAGGTCTAACCATGTTCACATTATTTTCATGTTTTCCTTCCTGCTCCTCCTTAATGCAAGAGAAAAAATTAAATCCATTTAGATACATTAAAGTGGTATCCTAGACTAAAGTTATCATTTAATACGCTATTAGTCATATTCTATAATATTCTGTTGTGCCAGGCTCATAAATTCCACAAAATTCAAAATTCAGAATTCACAATTTCATATCTTTTTTCTGTTTTTGTTCATAAATGCCCAACATTGATCATGCAGTTGTCATGTAATAAATCCACTAGGAATCCCCTTTATGACAGTAAGGAAATCCTTCTTATAAAATGCAGACATGATATTTGGCTACTACCTGCCCTGGACATTTTAGTGCCCTGCTTTAACACACCCCCTGCATCTCTGAAAGGGCTTGTTGATGAGCTGATGAGTTGAATCAGGTGTGTTAGGAGCAGAAAAAGCACTGCTTCCAGGACCACGTTTGAGAAACACTGCTCTAGAGGCTCCTGTGGACAGAAATAAGTGTGCTTCCAACAGACGTAGCACTGGTTACGTATTGAATTTTGGTCTGATTGTTGTCTGTGGCCTACTGTGTTAGAAGTGAACAACACCCATTGGATATTCACTCAGTTCAGGCTTTCCTGTGTTTCCTCTGCTTAAATAATAAGCCGTTAAAACTCTATCTCTTATTTACAAAGCATACATGAGTAATGTTCAGTTCTGCAGTACCCATAACCAAGAGTGAATGATAAAGAGTATTTTAGTTATGTGAAGGTTGTGAAGTATACGTGAAGCTACACAGTAAAAAATAAATGTCGTCCAAGTTAATTTAATGTGCCATTCAAATTAAACATCAAGTGGTTTAGCTGGTTTTATTCAGGTCTGTCTGCTGTGTCATATGGACATACACTAACCAAGTACATTATTTGACCAATAAAGCATAAATCATGATAGCCTGATGAGGATTATTAACTCCAGGAACAGGATCAGGAACCGTAGAGCTTTGTTCATTTTTACAAGATATGAAAGAAGAAGAGAAGCTAAGATAGCAGTACGCACCACTGTCTCTAACAACATCATGCTGTGACTCTTCAGATGTACCCATGTGTCCTCTGTCATAACTTGTGAGGCAATTTAGTTTGAGAGCGAGAGAACTGGAATGGTTCTAAAGGGAGGAGAATGATTAAATGATTAAATTGAATGATTGCAGGCTTACTTTGATGCAGCGTGTGGTGTAAGTAAACAAACAAACAAACAAATAAATAGCACTCCTGTAAACTCAGCAGAATGGGCATTAGGGAATGTGTGAAAGTAGACCTACCTGTGATCTTATATTAGTTTATCCAAAGTGTAATTCAAATAATATCAGGTGGTTCAGCTGGCTTTATAACTGGTTTTATTCAGGTCTGGCTCTGTTGTGTCATGTGTGCATAAGTTAATCGAGTACATTATTTGACTAATACAGCACAGCAAAATTAACTCAACCAACATCTCACAGGAACTTCAACCTCTTTTCACCTCTCTCTCTCCCTCTTTCTCTCTCTCTGCAGGTCCAGAATGACTTGTCGTCTCGTGACACTCATCCTCATTCACCTCTGTGGCCTGCTGGCCTGCCATGGATTTAAAATCTGTGCCTTTAATGTTCAGAGTTTTGGTGACTCGAAAGCAGCTGATGGTAAAATTTTACACACATTAACACAGGTAAGACACACAGCACTGGAGTGAGCTTTAGTCTAGCGTTTACTGCTGATAATGCAGTATACTACACTATAGAAAAGCTCCGGAAGATGATGTTGTCTGTATGATTTTCACTCTATAAAAAGACACTGTCACAATCAGTAACGTTACATTTCATGACTTAACATTAGAATAACGTACGTAACTGCACAGTCATATGCAAACTTTTGGGCACACCTGGTCAAATTCCATGTGTTATTGATTTTCTACATCACAATGGGTGAACTCATCCTGTACAGAGAACACACATCCGCATGTTTTAATACTAAATCAGTGTTAATTTGCTGAATTTAACATACTGGAAACAAAAGTTAAGAATAAAATGTGGCATGTGCAAAAGCTACATTTTCTATTGTCTGATTTATTTTTTGCCAGTATGTTAACTTTGGCAAATACATACAAATTGTGTGCTTAAATTGCGGAAAATGTCATATTTAAGTGTATTCTCTACTCTGTAGATTATGTCTTTTTTCAGATTAAAGTCAGATTAAATAACTGTGCATTAATTTGCCATTTTCCAGGTCTAGAATATCAGGGATAAATCACTGTTTAAATCTCTTATATTTACACAATGGATAATGTTGCTATCTAAAAAAAAGTATCTCAATATTTATCATTTTCAGTTTTCTACATCATTTTAGCACTTTTGAAGTTGCCCTGTATATTAAGTGAAAATTGAATGGACTAACAGAAATGCTCCAAAATGGATTGGAATAAAATTGACATTAACTTTAAAAGTAAAGAAAGTTTTAGCCTTCTCCAGTAAAGTTATCATCTGCCATGGAGATACTTATTTTTTGGACAGTGATGATAATTTATTATTACTAAATGAATATCAATGAACCCATTACTATTAAAAATAGTAAATACATAATAAAATAATTAAAATAGTAAATAAATATAATTGCTTTTTTTTTTTTTTAAAAACCCGATAAAATGTAGCATTTTGTTGTGGATGTTTAGTGTTGTGAAGTATCTTAAGGTGAACTTAAAATAAACCTACAAGACAGAATGAGTTTATAGCTCATTAAGGTGTAGCACTGGTCTATTCTTATTTTTGGGTTATTTTTATAATAGTTTAGTAACAAAATAGAGTGTAACAAATTTTAAATATTTGATGTAATTTCCTCAGATTGTGTCACGCTGTGATGTCTGCTTGCTCCAGGAGGTCAGAGATCATAAGGCAATGGCCATTCCAAAACTGCTCAGGAGCCTCAACAAGTAACATTACTCTCTCTTTACCTCGACAGTCTCAGTTTAGAGCACAAATGTCTTTTACTTTACTTCCTTTCAACCACAATGTTAGTGTAATGTATTTTATTTATATGCAAACAATGTACACATTTGAGTTATGTGGAGATTCTTAACTAGGGCTTTAGGGCAGTGGTTCTCCAGCTCATCCTCAGGTCCCTGAAGTCCACATTTTTCTTTTTAGCATAACTGCTTTAGAGAACCTATAGCAGTTTTCTGTGGCATTGCTCCAAAGTACAGAAATCCACTGGGTCCATGAGGTAGTTCTAATTTTCTGCAGTGCTATCCTAATATCATGGCTTAACTTCTCTTAAGATCAAATAAGTTGTGATCTCCAGAAAACATGATTTTTGTTATCTTGAGATCACAAGACATTTAAGCAGTGATCACAAGATAACAGACCAAAAAATAAATTATCTATAATAAATATAAAACAAACTACCTCATGGCGTCTCTGGACTTCCACCCAGAAGAACTGTTTTAGCACCTCTAATTATAAGATGTGAGCATTATTGTTAGCATTATTATCTATACGACACTAACAGGCATGTGATCTGTGATCTACATACCATCAACAACCGGCATCTGAGCAAGATAATGAGTTGCTTATAATGGCCTGCTTGTAATGGGTTTATTTAAAGACAGTGATGTAGTGCTACTTGATCGCATGCTCAAGTTGAGAGTAACGCCTGTGATGTTTTATTGCCTTTTATACAGCTTAGACAGCAGTCGTGAATATGACTATGTGTCAAGTGGCCGTCTTGGCAGATCACAAACATACCAAGAGCAATATGTGTTTGTATTCAGGTAAGTCGCTTAGGTTGTAATGAAAAAAATATTTTTTTAAAAAAGAAGATGAAAATATGAAATGAAAATAGCAGTTTTTAAGTAAACACTGTATTTTTTTATTGTGTTTGTGTTAGGAGATGCTTCATTAACCCTTTAAACAGCAGGATTATTATTTAGCTATTAATCTAGGCCCATATTCTACATTGTTCTTAAATTTAATTTCTCTTTATCTGTAAAGATAAACAGGCTGTTTTGTTACTGCATCTTTACGACGTATATTATGTGTGTAAATTGTCCCTGTTCCAACTGGCTGTCCTGTATTGTGATTGATTTGAAAAGCAGAATATATTTAGCTTGAATGGGTGGGGCTAAAGTTCTGTAGGTTGACCAATCAGAGCAAATGTGTTGTTTTCACAATCATCATTGAAACAGGTGGAATAACAGTAGGCTGTGTAGCAGTGTATGTTTCCATACACACTCATCGTCAAAAGGATAGCTGCACAAATAGTTACATGTGACGTAAGCAAGGACGGGCCTGTATGTAAAGGCAACGTGATCAGCACCAAGATGAACAGCTGGTTGTCACACGTCACATGCCCAGAAAGCCTGGTGTCACTCCACCTCCACTCCAACCGCAAAATCTGTGAGAATATTCCAGCTGCATGTGATGGATTATCACAGGACAACATTAGGAGCCTCTACAACCTCTACAACACGTTGCAGTAGCAAACATGGTGGCTCGATGCCATGCTGAGAGACACTACTTCTGTATGTGTAGCTCAGTAAATATTGTCCATATCAGTCAAAATTTATCCTTTGTCTTCCTTCCAAATAGCACTGCAATCCGACACTTCCTTCTGGGTGCAACTATTCTATTGATGACGAGTGTATGTACTGTATGGACAGAACAGTTTTAAACTTTAACCACGTTTACACAGAACATCAAAGTCTTTTATTTTGAAGAAACAATGATAAATCCTTTTTTTCCTGGATATGGGCCCTTTAAAACATATTATTCAGTAATTATAAGTTATTTAGAAGTTACTATGAACTATGTTTTGTAGTTATGAGAGTGTTTAGGGGTTAATATGCTATCATTCCCTATTCTCTCCCACAGGAGGAACACAGTGAGTCTGAAAGAACAGTATCAGTATCCAGACACACAGAAAGGAGATGAGGATGCTTTTGCCAGGGAGCCCTTTGTTGTGCGCTTCCGAGCACCCACAACAGGTAACACCACAGATAGACACAATGCCTTCACATTCTAAAAACGATTATTATAGTTGTGTAAGGAAAAGAGTTATCCAACATACAATTCACACATGTGAAAAAGTAACTGTCCCCTTTAGTTACTCAAACTACAAATTACCCAAATGGAACTGGTACTGAGATTCAGAACACAGGCAGGCTTGAATGCCCGCCAGCTACATTATACAGATACACAGATGTACACATTTCTATATATGCAATATAGGGAGTCTGAGGTAGACAGAAGTGATGCAGGATATATACAGGTGAGATGTGTAGTGACAGACCCATTGACCGATGCAGCAGCACTACTGGCTGTTCAGCAGCCTGATGGCACAAGGAAACTGGCTCGGAACCGGCTGGTTCTGGACTTAATACTTCTGAATCACAGAGTCACCTCAAAGTTTTAACAAGTACTCTAGACCATGAACAAAGGAAAGTCCAAAAGAGCTGAGGATAAAAAGCTGTTGGAATATGCCAGCCTGGAAAGGTTTACTAAACCGTTTTTAAGGTATGACATCAACACAGTATGGAGTCCCTAAGGGGCCATGGTTACAAAACGAAGACATTGTGTTCCCTTGCAATATTTCCCCCACAATAGCACTTAAAGGGGCTCAGGACTGAACCACAGCTATTATCTACAATTTAGACTCCACAGTAATAAAGGGACTTGACAAGAGTGGCATTCATTGTGTAACAGCAAAGCAGAGAAAATTCTAACTGAAGGAAACATCAATACTTCTTTCTCATTTGCAAAAAAGGACACGGTCCTTAAGCCTTCTGGGATGCTGTATGCACAGTTGAGTCTAAAGCAAAATAACTGGACAACACAGGTCCCTTTATATCTGCTGTAAAGCAGGTTCTACATTCCACAATAGCAACATCACAACAGCATTCAAACATGGTAGTGGTTGACGTGAAGGTGTGCTTCTGGAGTCTCTGTGTATCAAAGGAGAGTGTCTGAACCTGAACCATACAAAAGCAAACCAGAACCACATTGAAATAGCTGCAATAAGAGCAATAAGAGGTGCTGTGGTAGACCTCAAATAAGTAGCTCATGGTTAATAACTGATCAGTATATTTGAAACAAAGCAGTTCTGTCAAGAAGAGTGATTCTTTCCACGAAGACTCTTTCCGCAAAGTTAAAGGCATACATAAAGGCATTGTCCAAAATGTCTATGCTGAAGCATTATAATTTCCCTTCACTGGAACTATGGGGCTTTGGACACCCCCTGAAAAACAACCTGTAGCATGTTCCCTCCTCCACCAAACTTAACAATCAGTCATGTTCTCCTGGCATTCGCCACATAGAGAAGAATGATTTATCACTCCACAGAACAGTTTCCACTGCTCCAGAGTCCAGTGCCGGCATGCTGCACACTCCATCCGATGCTTGCCATTGTGTTCAGTGATGTAAGGCTTGCATGCAGCTGCTTGGCCATGGAACCCATTGCACAATTTTTGTGCTGATGTTAACACCAGAGGAGGTTTGGAGAGCATTGAGCATTGCTGACTATTACCCACTATGCGACTTCACTCTGTAACTTTACACAGTCTGCCACTTTGCTGTGGTTCCTAAATGCAGCCACTTTTCAACAATACCACACAGCTGATTGTGAAGTAGATAGAAAGGAAGAAATTGTACACACATGACTTCAGAGAGCTGTTTTGAAACACCTAATCTTTCACAAGTGCTTGTAAAGGCACCCTGCATGGCTAGGTGCTTGATTTTATACACCTGTGGCAATAGGACAGAATGAAATACCTGAATTCCATGATTAAGAGGCGTGTAAATAATATTGTTTGCAGTAATTGCTGCTCAATGTCATGAAACAAGTTAGTCAATTCGTGGGGATTACTTTTGTACACATGAGATTCATGTTGGGTGGTTTTTCACATCATTATATTTAAGTAAGTGTAGGTAAAGAACCTTATTCAGTTTATAGAACAGGCCACATATGGTACATGTCCCATACCAATGAATGTTATTGTATTCAAGCCAATAAACATTAAAGAGACCATATAATGGAAAAATAAAATTCCTTCACTGAAATGAAAGAGTTTGATATAGCATATAAACACTGTTAAAGTTTCAAAATACATTTCATTCACCCCACAGTCTGTATGTCAGGTTCTGAAAACAAGGCTGCAAAAACAGACCGTTTTGAATGAATTGTTTTGGTGACATATACACACCTATTTTAGTCCAAAACAGGTTATTCCACTGACATTAAGGAGTGACTCAGTCTGGACTGCTTTTTGAATTAGGTACAAGACACAACAGCCAGTTATAATATATTATCAGTCAGTTTTAAAGGTACAGTAGCAAAAACAGCCTGTTTAGTTTTAAGGGGTAAAAAGAACAAAAGGCAGGAAATGATGATGTCAAAAAAAGTATTAGTGATTACGCAATGCACAAGACTATTCTTATACAATTTATATTCTGCTTCTTTTTCTTCTTCTTCTTCATTTCTGTCCACTAACTAGTCCCTCAGTTTTCAAGACATCCTTACCGGTCCAACTTCGGGGATGTTGTGTCTGATTGGGCATGAATGATATGCTTGTATACAGTTTGACTCACACACGAAAAGTACGCATCTACTGTACTTCAGCTCAGCCGACAGACAGCTCAGGGCAGACCTGAAATTCAGTGTTTGTTCAACCCACACTCATCTGTTTGTCTTTTTTTTCACTCCTTGTTTCTCCCGTAGAGTCTCATTCATTTTTGGCCCTAGCCCAACTTGTTTCCTTTAACCTACAGCCACCAAACTGCATGTACTCACTCAGGGCAGATTCCCAAACTCTAATCCACACCCATACTGATCCACACTCTTCTATGTGTTGTTTGTTTATCCCTTGTTCCTCCCATAGATTCCCATTCATTTTAAGCAACACCTTAGCAACCGGCTAGCAACACGCTTCAGCTGCACAATCACTCGCCATTTCTTGAAGAAATGCACTCTTCTAGTTATAAATGGGTTTGGTACATAAACCCTTACAGACATTAACAGCATGTTATGAATATATGTTGTTATGAAAAATATGTTAAGGGAAAAAATCACTCATGTTGCCTTAAATCGGTTAAGGCGACATGAATCAGAAATGTTCTTTAGTAACACGGTATCAGGGAGGGTCTCTGAGCTAGCTGGGGCTTTCTGCTTGATGGAAAACAAAATTTCATGATGAAACATGATGCTATTGGTGAATGTTATTTAATTGCTTTAATTACACTTTAATCAAGAGAAGTATTTTAATGATATGATGATAATGCTTTTGGCTTGACATTAACTGGGAAATCGATTAAGAAAGTCAAAAAGGTCTGTTTGGATTTCAGTAAAGAGGGTCAGTCTTTAATTTCTGTGTGGGTGTGTTTCACAGTGATTGGCGAGTTTGTCCTGGTCCCTGTACACACAAGTCCCACAAATGCCACCAAAGAGATTGATGAGCTCTATGATGTCTTTGAGGATGTTAGACAGAGGTGGAGGACAGAGGTAAGACTGGTACAGAAAACACACCGAAAGCTTCTGACATTTTAAAATGAGAGATCATTTCTTCACCATTACCTAAATTCTAATAGGACATGATGTTCATTGGTGACTTTAATGCGGACTGTGGATATGTAGCCAAGAAGAACAGGAAGAACATAAGACTATACACCATACCTTCTTTCACCTGGCTGATAGAAGACCAACAGGACACAACAGTAAGAGCGTCCACTGACTGTGCATACGACAGGTAAATCTCTCCTATTCTGTTTAGATGGTATGATGTGATTCGCCTAGCTTTATGAAACCTTACACTGTTGATTCCTGATCTGTTCTCATAGGATAGTTGTGCATGGAGACACCTTTCTCAGAGCTGTAGAACCATTTTCAGCACAGCCGTTCAACTTTGCCAAAGAGTACTATCTCACTGAGGAGGAGGTAAAGTGCTCATTTTCTATTACACGCATTCATTAAAGGACCTGTTTCATGGAAAAAAAGCTTGATGAAGCATGTAGATGTTTCAGAAATCACTGTTCATCCCAGTCTGCACAGTACATATATCAAAATTAGGTTGCAAAAACAACCCGATTTATTTTTTCCTTTTGTGAGGTCGCAGAAACCAGCTCATTTACATACACTATATTGCCAAAAGTGTACACTTGCCCATCCAAATCATTGAATTCAGGTGTTCCAATCACTTCCATGGCCAGAGGTATATAAAACAACTAGGCATGCAGACTGCTTCTACACACAATAGTTAAAGAATGGGTGGCTCTCAGGAGCTCAGTGAATTCCAGCATGGTACCGTGATAGGATGCCACCTGTGCAGCAAGTCCAGTTGTGAAATTTCCTCGCTACTAAATATTCCACAGTTGATTATCAGTGGAATTATAACAAAGTGGAAGCGATTGGGAACGACAGCCACGTGAAATGACAGAGTGGGGTCAGCGGATGCTGAGGCACACAGTGTGCAGAGGTTGCCCGCTTTCTGCAGAGTCAGTCAATACAGACCTTCAGATTAGCTCAAGTGCTAACAGTGCGTAGAGAACTTAATGGAATGGGTTTCCATGGTCGGGCAGCTGCATCCAAGCCTTACATCACCAAGCGCAATGCAAAACGGTGAATGCAGTGGTGTAAAGCACACCGCCACTAGACTCTAGAGCAGTGGAGACGTGTTCTCTGGAGTGACGCATCACACTTCTCCATCTGGCAATCTGATGGACCGTCTGGGTTTGGCGGTTGCCAGGAGAATGGTATTTGTCTGACTGCATTGTACCGAGTGTACAGTTTGGTGGAGGGTGGGTTATGGTGTCACTCAAGTTCATATGCGCGTGAAGGCAGACGAGCGAATACTTTTGGCAACATAGTGTATATACAGCTCTGGAAAATTTTAAGAGACCACCTCAAAATGATCAGTTTCTGTGGTTTTACAGTTTATGGGTTTGTGTTTGACCAAAATGAGCAGTTTCTCATTTCTCCCAGATTCCAGATATCATATTTTAGATCTGTATATTTAGAAAATGACTCCAGAAGCCCGTTTTTTGAACCATGCTCGCTGTGCATTTCACCCCAGCCACCGCTCGCCAGTCATCTTATTGTGGTTAAGTGACATTCGACATTCATGTGTGTTTGCTGCTTGACCTTGTTCTTATGAACCAGACGCTCACTGTATCTGCCAGTAAAGCTAGAACCGAACCTTCTGTTCCTCACTAAGAACCTGCTGTACATGTGGAGATGCTGATTTAAGGAGAAACTGGAGTGGTCTCTTATTTACTTCCAGAGCTGCATGTCTGCTCAGCCTACAGTAGTTTAGCTCTGCCCATTCCCTGTTGAAGTGTTTCATCCCAGACTGCTTTTTGAACGAGACACCATAGTGCAGTTAAAGCAAAGGACAGCTACACATATCGCTCTTAAACACACAATAACAGAAACAGCTTCTTTAATTTTGGGGGATAAAAAACAATGACTGTGTTTCATGTATAAACCCACAGAAATGTTGTAATTGGAAACACATAAAAACATTCAAGGTAAATGGAGCATTGTGAAATGTTCAAAAAACATCTTAAACAGGTCATGCAGTCATGCTTGAATATAGATTATGGCCTAAACCTTTCTGGATGCTCCTTTTAGAGTGTGGATGGACCAAGGACTGCCACTTCACAAAAACACGCTAATAATCAGTCTAAGAATCAAGTTTCTTAATCATGTGTAACATCTACAGTGCATAATATCATTAAACGTTTCAGAGAGCACTGTGCAGCATCCTTTACCTGTATGTTAGTGGAAAAAGGACCAATACTGACCTGAATATTATTTGGGTGCTAGACCTTGCTCTGCACAGTAGCTGACACTGGACCTGATGATGGTTTGTTTGTGTTGCACTGGTATGTCCACTGGTATATATCTGGCACAGCAGGTGTTATTACGCACTATGCACACTTACTGACCACTTTAGTTGAAATCCATCTTGGTACCTGTACAACCAGTAAATGGAGCTAATCTGTGTAACAAGTTGCATTAGTCCTCTAACCCATCAGTGCTCAGTTTATTTCTATTTTTGAGCAGCAGACAACTCTCAACCTAGCACTAAAATGTTTCTCCAAAACAAACAAACAAAAAACTATAAATAAAAAATACCCTCCAGCGCTGCCATGTCACCATCACCGCTGTGTTGAGAATAGTCCACCAGCCATGTAATACAACCTACAATTTCCTTTGGAATCAATAAAGCATTATGGACTGTTTTTTTCCCCCTAGGCTCTGAAAGTAAGTGACCACTATCCTATAGAGGTGGACCTGAAGACCAGGTCAGGAAGCACACGGCAATCCACACATCTGTGCCTATTACCTCTGAGCTTTGGTTTCATCCTCCTGATGCAACTGAATGCAGACAGATGCTGAAAGTGGACAATCTCCAAAGCCAGTATGAGATGAAAAGAATGCACTGATGTCAAAACTTGACTCTCTTTTGTGCCAAAGCCTAGAGGTTTAAGCAAGTGGTTAAACATGCCTCATCATTATAAGTCCCACCTATGCATTTCTCTACTCAGGTTTTTAGTATCCAGGTACCACAGATGACTTGTATTAAGCATGTGATTTTATACTTTGTAATAAAATGTTTCTTTGTCCTGTTTACCATTTTCCCAAACCCCATGCTTCAAATCATCACGACATTGCAGTCTGATTCTGACTCGCTGGACTCTTGACCTGACTTATCACATGGGTGTCAAGCACAAATTAAGGCCCAAAAACACCTACACAGCTGAATGTACATAATCATGTTCTCTGTGTGCTCTCAAGTCTCTCTTTACACAACTATCCATTTTAAAAACACTTAAAGCACAATTGTAAAAAATAAACACTGAGGCCAAAATATTTTGTAACCAAAACTTGGTTTGATTTTATTGACTACTTCAGAAATCTGAGAGCCCTCTCTCACAGCCAACAATACAGCAAATGTGAAGTGCTTAGTTGGCATGCAGGGCCTTCCAACGGGTCAAGGGTCCATGGTTGGCGATGTATTTCACACCACAGCCATCAGGAACCAAACGCTTCTCCTGTAGCAGGTCATCAAAGTCAACGGCATTGAACTTGGTGAAGCCATACTTCTTGGAGATGTGGATCTAAGGAGAAGAAAAAGAGAAACATGGAAACGTAAGAACGGTTCCTATGAAAGTCCATCCATATAGACCATTCAGTGCAGTTTGTCTCAACGGTCCCTTTAAGGACCCAGCACCTCCCAGCTGGGCACATACACAAACCGAAGAAATACTGTCTGCAGCCTTTGCACACCAGAATGACACAGAGGACCAGACTGGTCGGCTTAATAAGCTGCAGAGCATCAATATGAATGGTGTTTAGGGTACCTAACTAGTGTTAACTTGTATGCTAATGTATCTTATAACCACCTGCTGTTATACACACAGCTTAATGGACACATTTACATACACTTTACATCAAAGCATGTTAAGGGCTTCTTATATTTTTGCAATAAATGATAAATAAATACCTTCTGACGGCCAGGGAACTTGAACTTGGCTCTCCTCAAAGCCTCAACAACATGTTCCTTGTTCTGGGCCTTTGTGCGCACAGACATAATCACCTGTCCAATGTGCACACGAGCCACTGTACCCTGGGGCTTTCCAAAAGCACCACGCATTCCAGTCTGGAGCCTAAAGATAAAAACATAACCCAGGTTACTCCCACAGCTAAACATTTAGTCCAAATGCAAGACATTTCTTGCGTAGGTAATGAGTCTTGTTTCAATGGTCCCTTCAAGGGCCCAGCACCTCACCGCTGGGCTCATACACAACCAAAGATTCACTGTCTGCAACCTTTGCACACCAGAGAAGTACAGTCAACTAGACTGGTCGGCTTAATAAGCTGCAGCTTATTACAAATATTCCAAACCCACCTATCAGCTCCAGCACAGGATAACATTTTGTTGATGCGAATGACGTGGAAAGGATGCAGGCGCACACGGATGTGGAAACCATCTTTGCCGCAGGTCTTCACCATGTATTTGTTGGCACAGATACGGGCAGCCTCAAGAGCTGGGGGGGACAAACATGACTTACAGTCCTCTGCTTTTGCTCAGGACATTAACACCAACTTCTTTTTTTCTTACAAATTTAAATACTTATATATTTACTAAAGCACCTGCCATAAAAATACTAAGTCTAAACAGTGATGGTCATTTATGAAAGCATACATTATGGAGGAACTCATGTCCTCTTACCTTCAGAGGACAGCTGCTCATACTCATCAGACACCATATGACCGCACAGGGGGAACTCATCCACCTTAGCCTTCTTCCTGCCCAAGTCAAAGATCCTGATCTTGGGATCTGGGTGTAGAAGAGAGATTCTCAGACAAGGCTGACCATAACAGTCATTTTAAAAAAATGTGGAGGTACAGCAGCTGAATACTTTATATCAATCATTAGTGTTTCTGCCAGAATAAAACCTCATATCTCCTTTAAAACAATTTGCAAATGTCTGTTGTAAGTTATCAATAATGGGCCACAGGAAATAACCCCAAGTTACTACTCACTTACATTTACATAAGTAATGTATGTTTTTGCTTCCCCTGTAAAGATATTTTGATAGATATGAGGTTTTGAATTCACCAACTCATAGCACCATGTGAAACATGGGTCTGCACCATCAATATCTACTGACTCATCAGTATTTACAGCTTTTATATCTGGAACTCGTGCTCTACTATACCATTATTAATCTAACATCCAGTCAATGTGTAAGGTGATGTTTTAATGCCTTACCAGGCACACCCCGACAGAAACGGGACTTGGGGTAAGGCTTGTTTTTGCAGTATCTGTAGCTGTGGATGAAATGAACAACTGTCATGAGTATAACAGTAACTTGCCTTCAGCCAGACATACATAACATATATGCAATGTAATACAGACAGGTTCAGCGAAGGACAAATAAGACAGGAAAACTAGGAGCGATCCTAGGCCTTACTTTCCGATAACACAGACCGCAAATCAGAATTTAAACTCCTTACAAAGCTCGACAACAAAATGAAGTATTTTACAGCTAACGCTACCTCAGTGTCGGTGTAGCATGTGGTGCTAGCTACTGGGCTAACCAAGTTGAGCAGTTTACAAAGGGTTGTCTACACGACCGACATTACACAAGCATCTGGTCGGGAAAATCATCCTCTTAATTCAGTTTAAAAATGTGAACTCCCGCTAGGCCGGGTTAGCCTCTCTCTTCAGCCACATGGTTAGCGGCCCTGCCATTTTCACCGCTCTCTACACTCCCCACATTAAACCTAGAAATTCAGCACTTACCAACGGGCTGGACGGCGGCCCATGGTTGCGATCTGAAATAAAGACAAAGTCAGTTACTTTAATGAAAATATGTGCGCCCCAGACCTCACATTTAATACATTTATCGATACATATCTGAGGAGCGAGACTAAAGGCGGCCTCACCACGCACTCACCTAATGGAGGAAAGGAAGTAGCTTGAGCTTCCGCTGCGTCATATAGTAAAGATGGCGGAGCTCCGCGGAGGAGCACAACACATTAACACAAACATTTGCAGCCTTATCATGATAGTTACTTTAGCGGCCTTAAATAAAAATACATACGACCAGACTGTGCTAAACAAGACTACTGCCAAGGTAAACCACGCAGTAGTAATGTTTGTGACCGTGGCTTCTCTCGCGCGCTCTCTTTTTTAGTTGTACTCGGGAAATGTAGTTTTCCCCCCACAGAGCTGGCGTTGTAGTCCATTAGTGCTGCATGACGGAACTGCATGTCTACAATCTAATTAGAGGAGGAAACTTTTCCTCGTACGTGGTGGTAGGTGGTGGTCTCCTTTCTTAACTTTGAAAACGTTTTAGGACATAAAAAATGCTCTCGTCCAGAAATACCAAAAATATGTGTCATCCAGTCACAGCTGTGCTGGCTTTGGGACCAGTGGGACTTTGCATCCAGCCATCGTACAACAGCAGGGCGATCAGGAACTTGTAGAAAAGATTTTTTTACCATCTTTTACAGTCTGCTTTTATTTGGGAACCGATTTGCAGGGAATATGTAGATTCATTACGGTGGCCCAACAGTTTGCAGCCATGAAAGTGAGCTCAGAATAAGAGTGTTGATTCTTTCTTCTCTTCCTAAAACGCCTTCTTTCCCATGTATATTTGACTGCTGTTTGGTAATGTTGTGCAAAAATAGCAGTTACTTCACATGTACTTTTATGGGTAACAACAGTTCTGATGTTTGTGTTTCAGTCTAATTGTAACCGTGCATCACCTTCATTGTTCAATTGTTAAAATTACACTCATGATCAAAAGAATAGTTGCACAAGTAGTTGCACCCAGAAGGAATCAACTGACAGGAATGAAACTTGGTTGATAAGTTTGACATCATGACACATGCTAATGATTCAAGCGCTTGGCCAAGCATGTGACGTAAGCAAGGACAGGCCTTGAGCCCAACGGCCATGATTGCGGATATTCTGCAAGCAGTGATGGGCTCCATGATTGATTCTATTAGTGCATGTACCATTGGCAGATGGCTGCATGATGCAGGACTATATGCATCCAGACCTTTACGATGACTGCCCTTAACACCATGTCAATGTTGCCCAAGACTGCAATAGTGTTATGCCAGACTGTCATGGCCTGACTCAGAATGGCAGTGGGTCATCTTCAGTGACGAGTCCTGCTTTTGTCTTGGTGGAGACGACCAACGAATCCGTGTGTGGAGGCACAATGGTCAGCACCAGGATGAATGGTTTGCTGTCACACGTCATATGTCACTCCACCTCCACCTCTACCACAAAATCTGCAGGAACTGTGTGAGAATATTCAAGCTGAATGGGATGGATTATCGCATGACGGACTATCGCACACCATTAGGAACCCCTACAACTCTGTGCTGAGACGTCTGGCATGTTCCATTCGTACTGAGAGACACTGCTTCTTTATGTATAGCTCAATAAATATTGCTCTTATCAGCCTAAATGCATCATCATTTATTGTTCCTGGTAACCTTTATCTTCCTTCCCAATAGCACTGCAATCCGACACGTCCTGCTGGGTGGATTCTTTCTTTGGTATTCTTAATGAACTAGAGATGTAGCACTGGTCGGCCTCAGGGTGGTGCTGTAGCAAACTAGTTCACCCAGTTGATACTTCATAACAACTGTACCTAAACTTTTCAGATTTCTCTGAAAAGCTTTACAATATTCATAGTATTTTACAGTCTTCACAGTATTTTTGTAAATCTCTCAAGAGTTTGGCAAAACTCGATCTCCAAGACAAAAAAGGAGATCTGTAAGATCTGTATTAATGTATGGAAGACATCACCAAACTAGAAAACAGCATTTCCAGAAGAAGAACCGTTAAACCCAACATTTTGCTGTCATTGATGCATTAGCATTACTATGACGAGTGACTTAGCAGCCAGCCAATGTGGGACACCCTGAATAGCAGGTGTCATTTTGCACACAGAGGTACAGCATGTTACAAGGAGGTTGGAACTAAACTCAGTAGATCTCTGAGAGAAGTGTTGGTGACCAGTGCAATGAAGTTAGAGAATTGTCTTGCAGGTTAATTCATAGATTTGATCTCAGTTTATTTAAGCTTTATTCACATAGTTAAAAAGATACTGAAGCTACACATAGTTCTTGTGAAAAAGTAGAGTTTAACAACTTTACCACAGATGTAGTGATAGTCTCCTTTTTCCCTCCTCGCTGCAGGAAGGGCCTGGGTTCAATTCCCGGCTGGTGCGTCCAGGGTCCTTTCTGAGTGGAATTTGCATGTTTTCCCGTTGTCTGCGTGGGTTCCCAGATAGTAAAATTGTTCTGGCCCACATTCAGCTGGCAGCATAGATTGACTGCACATAGGTGGACCGCTCCCGGTTGCAAGATGTGGGCCGCATCTACACCGGAATAGGGCCACACGTAGGTAGATCTGTTTTGGAACATGTGGGCCACATGAGTTTTTATATATGTGGGCCAGTTTTGGCTAACATGCAGGCTGCCCCTAGAACTGCACAAGAAGCGGACCAGATCTGAATGGCCAGTGCTGACAGTGGGCCAGCATTGCCATATCTTTGCCAGATGTGGCCCACTTCTGCATGCTATCTGGGGCCTGACATGCAGTCATGTTAAGTGAAGACGCTAAGTTGCCCGTAGATGTATGTCTCTGTGTGTCTGCCCTGCGATGGACTGGCGGCCTGTTCAGAGTGTTTCCTGGTTAGAATATAAATAAATGAATGAATGAATGAATTTTAACGAGAGTGTCCTTTAACCTAAAATTAGCATTTAAACTGAATCTATTCCTTTCAAGCCTGCAGTATTAGGATGAATAATGCTATGCTTTGAAATGAAAAAAGAACGAACTATGTAAAAAACACTATCCTGACTAAAAATCACAAAAATGCTGAATTGTCCCTTTTGCTATCTGACGTCTTACCACATTTGTAATGACTAATCAGTTAATATGTTTTTAATATTTCCTCATATTCTTGCAGTCACCCTGGAATTTTTCTGTTCATGCATCACTTCTGAAGCTCTGATCTGTCTGAGCTAAACAAAATCCTTCTTAGAACTTTGAAGTGCTGTAATGCTGAAAAAACACAAGAGGGAGACAAAGACCAAAAACTTTCCATGTCAAACTGCGCCATTTCCTTTTCTCCCAAAAGATGTCTCTGTTGTGTCATTAATGCAGGACACTGTGGCAGGGGGGTTAAAAATCCCCTCTTCCCTCTTAATTTTCTGGAAGAGGAATGACCTCATATGTCTAAACTTTGGGTAATGAAGAACAAATGTTGGGGGTGGCCTTTTGGAATCTGTGGAATCACTAACATTTGTTCTCAGTCAAGCCAGATATTACACGACACTCCAAACATCCCTTATCTGACCCACCTTTGATGGAGACGACTTAATGTCAGTTGTGTGTTCTGTGGAATTCAGTAGAAAATAAGAACATATACTGAAAGGTAAATCAATAAAACAGACAAGAGATAACGAGAGAGAGAGACAGAGTGAGAGATCTTGTTTCTACAAGACCTCAGAACCAGCTTATGATTAATCAAGCCTGTACTGTGTCCATACAGCTGAAGCTCTTTAAACAAGCCAAGCTATTCCTCTTGTCTCCTCTTGCATTCCTCGCCTAAGTGGGGCAAGCAAATACTCCTTGCCTTAGATGGGACTGCGCTCAGGTCAGCTCCAGCTCACATTCACATACATAACTGTACACATCACCTCAGTAAGACCTGAACCACAGTCAGAGGCTAAACACTCGCCTCTGTTTTTTTTCCCCTCCGTTTCGAGGTTACTGTAATAATAAATAAATAAACGTGTCCTTGCATTTATCACAAAATCCCAGACAGTCTCGCTCAAGGCTTGAACAATCTACTAGACTGATGCAGAACAGAGAGCTGAAATTTGATGGTCCTTCATCCTCATATCTGCCATAGCTGTCATATTGAAACCATGTAGCTCCATTTTTTCTATCACATTAGCTGAGCTTGGCAGCTGCCTGTCGTGTGAACATTTCATGATGAAGAGACACGTAAAAATGACCTGAAATGACCAGAAATGGGCTCTCACTACATTACCTTATTGCAAAGCTTGAAAGAGACACTCTGGCCAATATAAAGAGCTTGCACGGTAGCCGGAGTATCTGTAGAAACTGTTTTTTGTGAAACTGCTTGTAATTTTTATCAGATTACTGTGGCTTTTAGTTTTATAGATCAATTCCTGTTCATAGAAACAGGTGTCTGGTCTTGAATGTCTGGAAATAACTGCTCAACGCAGCTAGAATGTTCTGGTTCTAAAAATGTTCTGAGAATATGCGTATAATGCTCCATTAATGCAGGAAGTTTTCGTTTGGTTCCCACAATGTTCTTTCTAAAGGTAGAACATTCTCTAAAAGCGTTCTATCATCTCAGGTCCCAGTAACATCCAGAAAACATCTTCCGAATGTTGCGCTGAGATGTTTCTCTTTTGTTATCATGTACCATAATATGTGGCATTATGTCTTGGTCAATGTTTAACCTTATAGGAACATTATTTATAAACATTATAAACAGCTTTAAAACATTCTTTGAACTTTAGACTAAAACATTTTCTTTAAAACTTCATTAGAACTTGTAGGTAATGTTACCCAAAGTTCTGGGAAGGTTCCCTGCTAGCTGGCAAAGGCTTTGCCAAGAAGGCCAAACCTGTCTATAAGGATGTTGAAAAGGACAAGTTTGGATGTCGATAATATGTTTCTTTATATCTTATATTTCTTCATATCTTAAACAGATAACAATTTACTGAAAGGTTCTACCATCCGAGCCTCATTTGTCTCACTTGAAGAACGTGATGCATGTTCTCCTTGTTTGACCCTGCTCTGCAAAATGGTTCAGAAAGCTGTGGGTTTCCTCTGTGGTCTTCCTTCACATGCGATCGTAAATAACAGATAACACTTCATTCTTCATGCCAGCTGTAGGTGAAGATTCTTTAACCCGTTCACGCCCTGTTTCGATTCCTGCTGAAGTAGCAAAGCTGGGTGGAGCAGACCACCAAAGTCTTCTCGCTTTAGCATGAGCGTGTGCATCTTTAGAGTCCACTGCATGAAGAATGGGTCCACTAGCATGTATTCACAGACGCAGACTAGAGGTGTGGAAATAACCAGAACTCTTCATTTGGAGCGAAAGATTAAGGCACTGAATATTTTGCTAATAAATTTTAATTTCAAAATTGCATTTGTGTCATCACCTTTAAAACAAAGCATTTTTAAAACCTCTAATGTCCACTTGTAGGGTGTGTTGTGTGTGCAGGCATGTACACTCAGATGGGTATGGAGTGTAACTGTGTTTTAATGATCTCCAAATGTGAGAGTGCGGAGGCCGAGATCACACAGAGGAGACGGAGGGTGTAAGCACAGGCCAAAGATCAGAGGAGAGAACAGAGGGTGGGATGGTGGAGAGAAAGAACAGGATAAAGACAAGAAAACAATGAAGCTTTCTCTGTTGAACTTGCTGCAGCAGTCAGCAGTACTGAATGGCTGGCGGTCTGAAAAGCTGGAGTCGTCCAGCTCCAGTCACATCTGGGCAGTAAACACCTTACCCTTCTAGATCACAGGGGAGAGGCCTGCTGCTGGGGGAACTAAATACAGCAAAAATAAAGGAATAGTTTGGCGGAAAGTCCAAGATATGTAATTTGTAGTTCACCCTACATGTAGTCAATCAGCCAATACATTTTGGGTGTCTGAAGGATGCTTCTTTAGTTTTACACTAGAGCAGGGTTAAAGGTGCAATATGTAAGTTTTTAGTTAAAAACATTCCTGTACTTCCTTGTTTCTTATCATAGGGGTGGACACCATAACTTCCCAGTTATATGTTGCCCCCTGCTAGTTTGAGTAAGTCTTACACATTGCTCCTTTAATGTAGCTAATATTGCTAAATGTAGCTAAAATTCAATATTCCATTTACCTTAAAAGTTAGCGTCACACACTTGCCTGTGTCAGGTTGTTAAAATCCACCAATTTTTAGAACGTCTGCATAATTTAGCAATTGAGGTGGTAACACCTTTCTATGAGGGCTTAGCCTGCGTAACATGATTCAGATGTCTGGTTTCACACTTCTGACTCAGTATGTTTCTCTAGAACAGTACATGTCACATCAATCCACCCTAAATAACTTTATTTACATTTTAACCATTAAATTATGCAGACAGAAAAAAGTAGTGGCGCTCTCCTGGAAGTTATCTCAAATAGACTTGCTATTGTGGTTTCTGACACTGTATGGTATCCTGCTGTCTATAAAAAGAACAACACTACAGACAAAACCCAGGCTTCAAGCTGGCTGCTGCTACTGTTTTAGATAGCCAACATACTTTTGTCCAGTTCTATAAATAACAGGTTGCCATACAGCATCAGAAACTACATAAGCAAGTCTATGTGAGAATGTTTAACATGCTGACACATTCTGAGGCAAGTGTTACTACAAATGTGGTAAGGAGAAAACGTGTGTTAATTTAGACTCTAGATTTAGAAAAATTGGATGAGGCTTTATTGTTTCAGTAAAACAGAGAAGCACCCAGCCATGTGAGACAGTAATGCGATTCAAGCTCCACTGAGCTTTTCTCCATAATTATTAAGAGATAACCAGGACTGGGATGTGATAGAATACAAGTGTTCAGAAAATGTATTCAGAATACAGAAATGAAGTACACTTACGGCATTTAGCTGACGCTCTTATCCAGAGCGACTACAAGGGTATTCATATTACAGGTAGGCCAGTGTAGTGTTAGGAGTCTTGCCCAAGGACTCTTATTGGTGTAGCACAGCATAGTACCCAGACCAGGTATCAAACCCCCATCTCCCAGATGGTGTGGTAGTTTCTTGGTGGGTAGTGGTCTTGTCCACTGAGCCATACCAATTTAATACAATACCTTTAGAATACTTAACCCATACACACTCATCGTCAAAAAAATGCACAAGTTGCACAAGTAGTTGCACCCAGAAAGAATCAACTGACAGGAATGAAACTTGGTGGGTAGGTTTGACATTGTGAGACATGGGGGTGATTTAAGTTTCACAATCAGCTGCATATGTGACAAGAATGGGCCAAGGATGAGCAAATCGCTGTACATGACTGACCCAACAGTCACGATTGGGACATTCAGCAAGCAGTGATGCCCTCCATGTGTCATCCTGTTAGTGCCAGCACCATTGGCAGATGACTGCATGGCTCTGGACTACATGCACGCAGACCGTTACGACGACTTCCCTTAACACCGTGTCACCATCCCCAAAGACTGCAATGGTATTGTGCCAGACTGTCATGGAGTGACTCAGAATTGCAGCGGGTCATCTTGAGTGACAAGTCCCACTTTTGTCTTGGAGGAGACGACCAACAAAACCATGTGTGGAGGCATCGAGGTCAGCGCAAAAAGATGAACAGTTTGTTGTCACGCATCACATATCCAGAGGGCAGAAGGCTTTATTTATTGGTTTTGGTAGCCTTTATCTTCCTTCCGAAGAGCATTGCAGTCTGACACGTCCTTCTCGCACTATTTTTTGAGTAAACAGAAAAATCTGTGAGCCAATTGTTAATCTTAGCATTACTTAGTACTTTTGTGGAACTTAACTTAGTGGAAGCTGCCTGAGGGGATTGGCAGTAGCCACGGTTGCTGGATCAAGTACAGTGTAAACCATGCAAACGAAGCATCACATTTGAGGTGGTGAGCTGTGAGGGGGAAAAAGAGATGTGCTACCTCTGACGAGCTTGGAAGCTGTGTTAATGCAAAAGGGCCATTCGAAGAGGCTCTTGGTAGGCGCACACTCCCTGTAAAATGGGGCATTTATGTTGTTAATATCTGTTGTCTGTTAGTTTGACCTCCTGGCTGTTAACCTGTTGTTTATGTGTCGTTTTCTGCAGGTGTTAATAAAGAGCACTTCCCGTAGCAGAAATCATGGCATCTCCTGGGTCCCCTTCTTCACCAAGACACTACAGTACTTACAGAAGAATTCCATGAAGAAAACTGCCAGCCAGTAACAGCGAGGAACAGTATGAATTAAACATAAATCGACAGCAGAGCTTGTTGTAAGCGCCTTATCAGTATTCTCAATGTATTCGGAATACATTACTTGTTGATGCATTATAATAGATGAGGTTACTGAATACATTTAGGACAGTGTATTCAGAGTATTCTGGCCAGCACAGGAGATAACCCATTTATATGTAATGAATGATGCTGTGAGCTCACAGTAATGTACATGCACTTATATATTACAGTGTAAGCTTAAAGTGCTTTATAGTGCCTTTTAGAGAACAAGTGCAGAAAAAAGGACAGGAAATTATCTCTTTACTACACAGTGATCATTTATATTCGGATTCACTGTTAATTCCACTGTAATCTGATGAGCTGGCACAATGAACAATAGCGGATTAACAGGAAGTGAAAACATATTTGTCACCATGGCGATGGATGCCATATCTGTAAACAGAAAAACATGTAACCAGAAATATGCAAGGGAAAGAGAAAGATGACACATATGCTTGATAAAATTCCTAACCACTTCTTTGAAGGGTTTAACCCTTATGTTCTCTCTAACTCTCTGCCTCTCTCTTTCTCTGTTTGTATGTGTGTGTGTGTGTGTGTGTGTGTGTGTGTGAGAAACGAAGTGAGGAATGGTGCTCCCGGGCAGCTTGTCAGCACAAGTTTGTGCTCTGGAGCCGACTGCCTCAGTCATGAGATCATATGATGTCATCCAGGTTCACTTACACAGACATACACTGATATGCAGTACACGATATGGTGGATTGAGTGCAGGAATATATGTGTGTGTATGTGTGTGTGTGTAGGTGTGTGTGTGTGTGTAAGACTGGGGGCAGGATATTAAAGGTGGCTTAAATATCCATTACTGGACTCAAAGAACCAAAAAATAAACTTTACTGACTCAAACAAAAAAAACACCCATATAATGCTGGAAGAACTCCTGATAGTCAACAAGCACTTGCAGGAACCTCTAGCTACTTCACTAGGTTGTATCAGGCACCACGTGAGAGTCCACATAATTAAATAGTTAAGATGAAAGGGTTCTTCAGATTGATGTTTTGTGACTGGTTCTGTATAGAACCTTATTGAAAAGGTTTCTATATTGCACCAAAGAGAGTTCTTCTGTTGTTACAAGCTTGACATTGTAACTATAGCAGAACTCTTTTTGGTGCTATATAGAAACCTTTTTAAAAAGGGTTCTATATACAATCCATATATAACATATTCTCCATCAATATGATAAAACTTTAATGATGCAAAGAACACTTTATCATGCAAAAGGTTTTTTAAGAGTTATTTTCTTTGCTAAAGGACCCTTGAAGAACCATTTTGTGAAGTGTGTACATATGTGCCAGCCACCTCTTAGTGTAGAAGTGAAAAGTAATGAATTAGGAAGCCCACTGGACAAAAAATGAGTCACCTTGCGTGTTTAAGGTGGTAGCATCTTCACACTCCTGCAAACGGTGTTGCATGAAGATGATCGGGCTCTAAATGCCTACGGGGTGTGAGTGACGGGATTCATAGATTGAGAAGAGGTGGCACAGTGCAGTGAATGTCTTGTTGGATGTGTGGAAAATGGGTCTAAAGCAGATGGTAATGATTGGCAAAAAGTGTTGTACAATTGGGCGTGCCAAAGGCCATAGTGTGAAGGAAGTAGCTGAATTTGCAGGTGTATGGAAGTGTACTGTCATACGGGTCCACCAGCAGTGGCAAAAATCCCAGTCTACAGGGAATTCTCCACAGAATTGTACCAGGAAAGGCATCCACCAAATCTGGCCTAACTGCACAATTCTTTGATACAGGAGTGGCTGAACTATGATGTTACATACATCCAGAAACTTGTCCAGTCCATGCCGAATCAAATTGCAGCTGTTATTCGTGCTCGTGGAGATATCACACGCTATTAGGTATTCTCAGTCACTGGTGACTCATTTTTTTGTCCGGTGAGCTTTTTTAAGTAGTTTAGTTTTCACTAACCGAATAATACACCCATTAACAAGTTTTCTGACTGAACACCAAAGACACACACACACAAAGATTTAATTGAATAGTAACAACAGTGCTGAAAACTATGGTGGCGGAGAAAGCCCAACGCACTGCAAGTTAAAAATGGACCCACTTTTCCTTCAGTCACTCGGTGTGCATTGTTTAAGGTGGAACGAAATATAAACACAAGAACCTGGTCAATAACCCTACTGAATATTCATTAATAAACAGATAAAACTTACTTTTGCTGGAACTGAACTCTACGTCCAGGTCCACGCAGCCCGCTCTTGAATGGGTCCGTCCACTTTCAGTGTCCCTCGGAAACACTTCCGTTGTGTTTTGAGGCTTTCTGCATGTGTTTTCAGTGTTTGCTGCGCGTTTGAGACTTTGCAGCGCGTTCGGTTAACGGTTTGCAAGCGGTCTCATTTTGATGCTTGTGTTTTCAGATCTTGCAGCGCGTTTGGCTAATGTTGTGCAAGTCGTGTCATTTTGATGCTTGTGTTTTGAGACTTTGCAGCGCGTTTTTAACTTGTAGTGCGTTGGGCTTTCTCGGCCACCATAGTACACAGATAAACAAAGATGCCTCATGATACAATGATTTAATCATGCAGTGCATAGTTTAATGTAAACTTAGTTCCTTACACAGGTACACATAAAGATGCATAAGTAATGTGCACTGGCAGAACATACTGCAATTAGAATCATGACTTGTCATTTTTTCCTATGTTATATCATGTTTAGATTCTAGTTGTGTTTGTAGGGCTTATTTCTAATGAATAAAGACACATATGTTCAATTTACTTTATTACTACTTTTACACATGTTACACAGTAACAGTTTTCTAACTTCATTATTGCAGTGGTGCCACTTTAGTCTCTAATGTGAGATTTCCTAATTTAGTGACCAGGAAAGCCCCCTTCTGATGATGCATCCTGAAGGTGGAAGTATATTTTGAATGACTACAAGCACTTTGAGGTGGATACTGCTTTGAATTTCTGTTTTGCTGTCTGACCTTTTACAAACAAACACATTTAATAACCAACTGATGTTAGTGCCATATCACTAATGACAGCTAGCACCGCAGATGTATTTATTATAGCCTCTAGATCAGTGGCTAGCAGTCAGGATATAGTATAGGGATTTCGAGGGAGTGGATTGTATTGTGCAGTGCATGCTTATAGTATTGCAGTGAGAGAACACCAATGAACAACAATAACATACAATCGTAAATTCTGTTAAACTAACTAGGCTAGGAACTACTGTGCTACAGAATACTGTTGAATGCAGCATTACAACAGTTTGCTTTTGGAGACCCCCTTACAGTTGCAGAGTGTAATTCACTTTTACACCATAAAATGCAAATGGCTCTTTAAGCTCCCCTCTTGGACAGCTGCATATATGTATTTGGTGATGAGCTGAAAGAAGCAGAATCTGACTCCCCTTTGCATGCATATGCATCACAAAGGCATATGGATACTGCAAATACACAAACAGTTTTGGTTGTGTCTGTGTAAATAACTAAAATCATGTGTAATCAGTAGGGTCCATATGCCTGCCTGAAGCAGGTACATGTTGAGGGGAGTCAGATTTTGCCAGGGAGTTGGAATTTGGCCAAGATGACGTCAGAAAAGGCAGAATCTTGACTTACTAGGTAGAGTAATATTACAGGACTATAAGAGGTTGCAAACTTTCAGAGCCTATTTTGCATAAGATTGACAAACAATGGCCCAACTCGTTGCTTAGGGTGATTTTACTTCTTTGCATGCAGTCTGAAATGGGACTGAAGTTAAAAGACTTCTGGCGTTCAGAAAACCTACAAAACTCCACAACACAGGAAAGACACAGATAAGGTTACTGCCTACATTGAAATCTGTCTTAAATAACATTGGCAGGAATTTGCACTCTGCTGTCTGACTTTTGTTGTTTTCCTTTTAGCCATGAGACTGGGTTGCATCTTTTTATCACTTTTAGTTCTCACCAATGAGTAAAAGCCAGTCTGACATTTACACCTATCTGGAGTCTGGCTTGGTTTATCTTCTTTGCTTCCTGCTTCCTCTGAAAACATCTTCAGCGGCCTCGTCGCATGATGTCCATGCTAGGAATACCAAGCTTCCTATAGCTGTCTGAAGACCACAGATGTCGGCATGTGATATGGTGCTGTAAATTGTTACACAATTGTTGCAAGAGGTCTTATGTGTGCTCTGCATACAAGTTACACAGCATTGTAGGAGGTGTTTAGGGTCCAGAGAGGCAACGATAGAGATGCCATTCTCCCTATTATAAGTCATTGTACCATCAAAATTATTTTGTAGCTGTTATTTTAGGGTTAAATTACTACATAATGTTCCTTTAATGTGACAAATAACATTGCCCCTTTAATACAGAGATAAACAGCCGAACCTGCTGATAAAGGTTACGATCAAATTTATTTTATAGAAATGTATAGCTTATTACATCAACAGTTTTATCTGCAAAATTTGCTGATGTATTTTACTCCCTTGGAATTAAGGTAGGCTGCATATTTGAATCCAACAATTTTTAATTAAAATTGTTTAGTTTACTGAACGTTCTTTAAAAAAAAGGTGCTAAAAAGGCACATGGGTGTTTTAGAAATGATTCCCCTTGATTTTAAAGACTACATGTAAAAGGAATACACATATTAATCCACCTTCTGTTCGTTCTATCACTACACTAAGACTCGTTACATCAGAAATATAGCCAAATGTCGAAACGTGTCTGGAAGTGCCAGCATCTGCATATGTGTGCTCCACACCTCGTTTGATTCTTTCCCAATCCACTCTTACACAATCTGAAGTTTCTTATGGAGCGTAGCAATCTGGCCGGCCTACTTCATCTTTTCGCCCTCCTACGCAGAGGTCACACAGATATGTGAATTACAGCTTGTATGAGACATAAAACGCAGACAAGCAGTTATTACAGGGCAGAGAGAAAGTTATATCGTTTATGAAACATGCTTGCTGACTCCCTGTGACTTACATTACACAAATATGCCTGTGGGTTGGTAGATCATCTGGTTTGAGGGCTGCATGCTCTCTGCCAGACAAACAAACACCGCAGGGCTGCACTGTCATCTCTGACTCCAGCATGACATCACTATTTGTTTTCCTCAAACATCTGCTTTCAGCGATTCACTCCAGATCCACATACAAATATTTTGGTACAAGCTAATTCCTTACAGTTATTGTGTTTATGTGTTCATGGACCTGATGTTTATACAGTGCTCAGTCATCAATTTCAGTGTATAACTCGACTATGAGTTGATAACAAATGCATATAAACTGAAATTCTGAGTGATAAACAATCATCTGAGTTGATAATATTAACTGTTATTTGACAGTGTTTATTTGATAAAATGTAAAGCATGTTTTATCATACATCACTCAAGCATTTTTTTGCATGGGGATGGAAATCACAAATGTCCTTTGATAAAAAGAAAGGTGATGGAAATGATCATCCCTAGTGTGGTAATGCTTCTACATATTAACTGAGGTATTAACATCTCCTCTTTAGTCTGGGCTGCTAATGAGTAACAATTCACTCTTTTAACCCAGCTCTTCAAAAACTTTCCAGATTTTCAGATAACCTTATTGTTTTATACACTCATCATCAAAAGAATAGTTGCACCCAGAGGAAATCAACTGACAGGAATGAAACTTGGTGAGTAGGTTTAACATGCTAATGTTTCAAGTTTCATGCTCACATGTGACATAAGCAAGGGCGGGGCTTATTGCTGTACCTGACTGACCCGACAGCCATGATTGCGGACATTCAGCGAGCAGTGATGCCCTGCATGAGTCATCCTGTTAGTGACAGCACCGTTGGCAGACGCCTGCATGACGCAGGACCACATGCACGCAGACTGCTATGAAGACTGTCCTTATCACCACATCAACATCGCCAAAGACTGCAATGTCCTCATGCCATACTGTCATGGAGTGAAAAAGAATGGCAGCAGTCCCACTTTTGTCTTAGTGGAGAAATATCTGTGTTTGGAGGCACCATGGTCAACACCAAGATTTCTTGTCACACGTCACATGTCCAGAAGGCCTACTGTCACTCTGCCTCCACCCCTACAGCAAAATCTGCAGGAACTGTGTGAGAATATTCAAGCTGCATGGGATGGATTATCACAGGACACCATTAGGAACCTCTACAGCTCCATACCAAGACGTCTGGCATGTTGCGTTAGCAAACATGACGGCCCTACGCCATATTGAGAGACACTGCTTCTGTATGTGTAACTCAATAAATATTGCCCATATCATTTACTGTTCCATGTAACCTTTATCTTCCTTCCCAATAGCATTGCAATCTGACACTTCCTTCTGGGTGCAACTATTCTTTTGACGATGAGTGTAGTTTTGTAGATACAGTTGCTAGGCCATGAACAGCCTACTGGGTAAACCAATTTGCTACAGCCCCACCCTAAGGAAGTCCAGTGCTGCATCTAGTAAAGAATACCAAAAACAGAAGCTGATTGTGGGTGAAGGAGTCTAAACAATGACCCCCAACCTCAATTTGTATTTGAGCCTCTATTTCCCCTGAATGGACAGCATGAAGTCATTATAAGTTTATTTTCAGGGACCCCCAGATTTTTTATTTTGAGACATTCAGGGGTTCCAAGAGGTTGATCGATTGATCCTGGGACCCCTTGTATTCCACACTTTGGTTCTGTATAATAGGCAATATGTCTGTGTTCCAGATTAAATATGGCACATGTGTATTGTGTATATTGGTGTGCTTCTACGAGGTGGGGAGAGAGAGAGAGAGAGAGAGAGAGAGAGTGAGAGAAAGAGAGGTTGCTCTTGTACAGAGAGAGATCAGTCATTCATAGCAGTGCTCTAAACCTCCTCCACATTCCTCCTCCCAAATAAGGAGAAAACTACTGGATCTCTCTCTCTCTGTCTCTCTCTCTGTCTCTCTCTCTCTCACTCTTCCTTTCTCTCTGAGTAACAGTATCTTTCAACATACTTAGCTCATGGCCCCACCACCATAGATAGATATGAAGTGAGTGTGATTCATATTCTGTCTTCTATATGGAATGTGCTATTGTATAGAGTCAATGAGCCATTTTTCAAACCGCTCGATTTCAGCTCTGCGGTACTTGCCTTTTGGCTTGTTTGTTTGCAGCTGCTGTTGTGGTGTTGTCTCTTGTTGTGGCTGGTTGGAGGCTTATATACAGATGGTGTTATAAGATAAGATAAAGTTCACTGAGCCTTAAAGGGAAGTAGTAGAATACGCAGGTATAGTATAAACGATATATCCACCCTCAGAAGACATATATATTATAGTATAACCTTTAATATGAGCTTTAGAATCCTATTTCATTGTATTTACACGTATCCTTATAATGACAGCGGGCGCTCAAGCTGACTTGGACTCCATTAGTTTGTGTAAAAGCCTCTGATGAGCAGATCAAACCCACCTGAGAGTCATCTGAGCACAATAACTTCAATAGAATGGATAAGAAAAAAACTGACTTTTTGTCCAAAGGCCTGAGCATGGTCAGATATAAACAGTGACCTAGATCTTCATTTTACTTGTAATAAGTTTTCTTAGTTTTAAAACTTTCAGTTGCTTATTTCCAGGGGGACTTCTTCCTCTTACAACACTCTGAATGTACCTCCATGTACATGTGTGTTTTATCAAGGAAATGTTATTGGCCAAAACTTCAGATCAAATCAATCACAAAACTACATCTCAGACATCAGGCATCATATCTGTAATCATTCCATCTAATCACTTTCTGTGAGGTGACTTTTAGAGGCATTAAACACTTCAGATGTGGTTCAGATGGTTTTAATCACCACCACTGTGAACAATTCAGACTCAGTAAGTTTCAAACCACTAGAAAGACCTAATAGAAACTAACAGAGCTAATATAAAAACCCTGTCATGGTGATATTGTGACAACTTGCTCTAATGTTTAGGCATAGCTTATCCCTTAATCTCCAAGGTGTATTACATCCTAAGGCGTGTTATTCAGTAATTACATACACAAGGCAAACTGATTCCTGAGTTACTCCTAAAGGGTCTGTATCCTGGACAACTGAACTTTTCTTTTTTCTTACTTTCTAAAATAGTTTAAAAATAGCACAGTTCACTTTATAGTCTCTATATCGTTAAAAAAAGATATTGAATTTATTGTCATTGTGATGTCATGATGTTTACGAGTATACAGCTATTCAGTCTGCAGCAGTTTAGCTCTGCCCATTCATGTTGAAGTCATAAGTAATGATTCAGAGCAGCCAATCAGAACACAGGACACATTTACATATACACTCATCGTCATAAAATACACTCATCATTAAACAAATAGTTGCACCCAGAAGCACTCAACTGACAGGAATGAAACTTGTAGGTAGGTTTGACATCATGCAAGTGATTCAAGTTTCATGCACAGCTACGCATGTGACGTAAACAAGGAAGGGCCTTATCGCTGTACCTGACTGACTATAAAAGGTCATCCTTCTGTGTGTGCTTTCAATTCTGACTCAAGCAGTTGCAAGAGTTGGAGAGGGGTCATATCATGGGGCTCCGGGAAGTGGGATGGTGTTATTGACAGATTATGCACCATTCTGGTCGTGTGGTTATTGCCATAGCACGCTATTGGCAGCACTGGATAGAAGAAGGCATACACCAGCAATATAAAGGATCTGGGAGACCTGCACAAACCATGGAGAGGGAGAACCAACGGATTTTCCAACAGCCATGATTGCAGACAGTAAGTGAGCAGTTATGTCCTGCATCAGGCAGACGGCTCCAAGACACAGGACTACATGCTTACATGTTGTGGTGACTCCTCTTAACACCACGTCAACGTCGTCGAAGACTGCAATGGTGTCGCGCCAGACTGTCATGGAGTGACTCAGAATGGCAGCGGGTCATCTTCAGTGACGAGTACCTTGGACCAACAAATCGTGTGTAGAGACACCATGGTCAGCGCCAAGACGAACAGTTTGTTGTCACACGTCACACATTCTCAGAAGGCCTGAGAAGGCACTCCACCTCCACCTCTACAGCAAGATCTACAGGAACTGTGTGAGAATATTCAGGCTGCATGGGATGGACTATCAAAAAACACCCTTAGGAACCTCTACAACTCCATACCAAGGCGTTTGCCATTTTGCATTAGCAATAATAGTGGCCCGGAGCAAAACTGAGAGACACTACTTCTGTATGTGTAGCTCAATAAATATTGTCCATATCAGATTAAATGCATCATCATTTATTGTTCCTGGTAATCTTTATCTTCCTTCCCAATAGCACTGAAATCTGATACTTCCTTCTACGTGAAAACTATTATTTTGATGATGAGGGTATTATTAATATATATTTTTAAAGGTACAGTGCCAAAGTCTGTTAAATTCTATGGAGTAAAATAGGCTAGAAATGGTTATGTTGGTTACAAAATGGCGGAATAAAATAAAAAATTAGCAGTATTTGACCCCTTTGAGTGGACATTAAGTGGACACCAGCAGCTTGCCTTTTTTGAAGTAGTGAAAATGCAGCATAGCATAATTAAGTATACTTCTTAAGAATAAACAAGGCAGGAAATAAGTGCCTCTGGAAGTTTATCATCCTCTTCTACAGTGTCTACGCCTTTTCAGTCTGTTCAAGTCTTTCTTCTCCATATTCCTGTCTCAGCACATGTCAAAACAAAACAAAACAAAACAAAACAAAACAAAACAAAACAAAACAAAACATAACATGGTCAGGTACTCTTCCAGATTCATGTGAGCAGACAGCAGCTCAGAGGGGAGGCAGAGGCCTCTGACCTCATGTCTGTACAGCTTTGGCTCAGAGACACTTTTGTGCTTTAATACAAACACACAAGTACTTGAGCATCAACAGAAGCCAACGTTTAATTAATGCAAACCATTGAAGAGGAAAAGTCTGATGGAGAATGTGGCTTATTAATAAGTGTACATCCTCAAATATTTTTCTGTCAGTGCTCTGGAAACCCCCAGAGACCTGAGAGTCAGTATTACTGTGGTGTTGTGTGCAGATGTGTGTCAGCATGAAGTAGAAAAAAATCCCATGTATTTATAGTACCTGCCCCATGGTGCAGTTGTGTGTGTGTTTGTGTGTGTGTGTGTGCATGCGTGTGTGTGCGTGCATGTGTGTGTATGTGTGTGAGTTGTTTTAGGTTTATGCCACATTATGAGGACCAAAACCTGCACATATTTTCATGTTGCAGGGACCTTTCCTCCTTCTGGAAACCATAAACTGGTCCCCACAATGTAAAGGTTAGGGTTAGGGTTGTAGCAGCTTGGTTAAGGTTTAGATAAGCCTCTTGGAAATAAATGGAAGTCTGTATAATGGTCCAGCAATTCACAGAAACCAAATGTGTGTGTGTGTGTGTGTGTGTGTGTGTACGGATCTTGTGATTAGATTAAAGCCAGTCTAATCCTGCAGCACAGGATGTGAGGAGGCTGTGCTGTGCCGTGTGCGTGTGAGAGTGTGTGATACAGCCCAGTGGGAACAGAATAGTATAGTATAGAATAGACTAGAAAGAAGAAGAACACGGCTGTGTCCGAAACTGTGCTCCAATCACTATATTGTACACTATTTTCTGCCATTTTGTAGTAGACATTTATCTTTGATCACAGATCAGACACACATGTCTATTTCTGTGAATTGTTGGGCCGTTACATAGACAACTATTCATTTCCTGGAGATTTACCCAAACCGTCTTAGCAGAACTACCACTAGCCTAACCCTAACCCTAAACTTGGTCTTACCCTAACCATAATCAGCTTGTAGTCCACACCACCCCCCACCACACACACACACACACACACAGAGGGAGAGAGGCTCCAGTTACAGTTTAAATAACGTTTTGAAGAAATGCACGCTCTCTTTTTCTGGATGAAAAGTTGTTTAGTTCATTAGGATCAGTGACCCATCTCTCTTTCCTTCCCCCACCCCCCTACCTCTCTCTTTCTCCCTCTCTGACAGAAAGAAGGAGAGTGAGAGCTTACCATAAATGGCTGTGTTTGTAGAAAGGGAAAGGGCAAGAGTGTGTGTCCGTTTGTGTGTGTCCAATTGTGAGTCCCTGTGAGTATGCGGCTGTGAGCTGTCGTGAGTGTGTATGTGTGTGTGTGTGTGTGTGTGTGTGTGTGTATGTGTGTGCGTGTGTGTGTGTGTGTGTGTGTGTGTGTGTGTGTGTGTGCATGTGTGTGTTCTAGGCCTCGAGTGCTCAGCTACTGAAATACATCCATCAAATACAACTCTCCTGATTAGAGTGAGTGAGAGAGGGGAAGAGAGAGAGAGAGAGAGAGAGAGAGAGATGCAAAAGCAGTATTGCCCAGTAGCAGTGGAGAGATTGTTTGGCAGTAATTCAATGCTCTCTCTCTCTCTCTCTCTCTCTCTCTCCCTGCCCCCCCTCTCTTTGTGTGTATGTGTGTACAGTACAGTAGGCTTACCTTTTAAAGACATCATGAATCAACTAAGTTAAAGTACGCTGGACACATGCGTCGTATGCATTCACTCTCATTCTAACGCAACCACAGCAACTAACTCTGCACCACCACACCCACCTATCACACCTCCCTTCTCCAGTGACTCAGCCGGAATACAAACACGCACACACAGTCAAACTGCACATGAGAGTCTGCCCTGAATAGGCTGGTCAAATAAAGGTTAAATGTAACATTCTCTCATATCCATCACAAACAACGATAACCAAATATGAACAAACTAGCTCTGCCAGCAATACACACTGTAAACATGGTTATGCACAAACAGTGAGAGAGATATAGAGAGACAGACAGACAGACACACAGAGGGACAGAGAGAGAGAGAGAGAGAGAGGGAGATACACTGCAGTAATGTACTGTATTCATTACTGTAGTCCTTAAACAGGTCAAGCATCTTGTTAAAGTAGCTTGTAATTAGCTGATGTTTGTAAAGTATATTGGGTAAGTGACAGTCTTGAGCAGCCAGTCTGTGAACACTGTAATTGTACTGTAATTGTCTCACTGTAAATGAGATGGAGGTGATGAGGGCGTTTTGTGTTTCAGTTAATTAGTTAGGCTTCTAGGAGCAGTTGATGTTCATGATTTTTACTGTGATAAACTCCTTACAGTGGCTACTGGTTTCACTGGTAACAGTTCCTGAGTTTCATTCAGACTTTCAACTCACTGTCTCCCAGTGTCACATTATATATACATGTCACAATAACATCTATCAATTATTCTATTTAATATTGCCTATAATTCTAAATTCTTATCTTTTTTTGTCTTTGTCTTGCTGTCCGGTGTCGACCCGAGGAGGATGGGTTCTCCTTTGTATCTTGGTTCCTTTCAGGGTTTCTTCCTCTTGCTTGATTCTCTGTAAAACTGCTTCATGTCAACATCTAGAAGACGCTATATAAATAAAGCTTGACTTTGACTTTAGTTCATGCTGTAGTATGTTAATATTAATAGATATTTGGTTACTGCTGTCTTTCTAGTCTTAATGACTGCTATACACTCTGGAAAGTGATGTTCAGTTCATGGCGTGACTGGTATATGCTGTGGTGGAAAATGGTGTGATTTTACTTTGAACTATATTACAGTCCACATGTACTTTCAAGCATATAATAGCAGAAGTTTGCAAGGTAGATTTATCC
This sequence comes from Semaprochilodus insignis, assembly GCA_034552555.1. Taxonomy (NCBI): domain Eukaryota; kingdom Metazoa; phylum Chordata; class Actinopteri; order Characiformes; family Prochilodontidae; genus Semaprochilodus; species Semaprochilodus insignis. The sequence goes on from CM067492.1 coordinate 19,357,402, forward strand.
TGTTTGCCTATATTTTTACATGTTGTATTATATAATATAGCAAAATCAGAAATTTGTGAATGCATATTATAGCACATATAAGCTGTGTATTCCAAGCTGGAAAGACTGTACAAATACAGTAAGCAGGTGTATTTAGAAATACAGCATAGTACTGTAAATAAACAGTAAAGACACAATTGTTTTAAACTGAAATATTTTATAGTGATATATCTTCCATAACCAGACATTTGAGAGACTGACAGGGCAGAATGTGTGAAAAACAAGAAAAGCGCACACTCCAAAATAACTCACTTTCAAGTGCAGTGAGCAAGTGAGCGAGAGCAATTGAGCGCTTACAAGATGAATGTTGTAATACAAATCTACCAAAACAAAATAAATAACATAATCAGTGGCTCATTTGCTGTGGAACGTGTCAAGGACTCCAAGTGGGGACTGAGCTTTATGTATTGAGAGAGGGAGGTCTGAGTGGGCTACTTGAACACCTCCACACCTCACTGGGACACAGCTTTCTGGATACATAAATATGTCTCTCTCTGTCTCCCCGGCTGCTCCGTTTGTCTCTCTTTTGTGGCTCATTGACTTTACTAGCTACTTTGCTTTTCTTACAAGACATTCAAGTGAGTGTGGAAGTGTTAGCAACAACCCATTACAGTGTAATCAATTGCAGGTTTACCAATCATAAACTAACAAATCATAGCCTATGACTAGTTAGTCTATTACCGGTCAGTTCAAACAACAGCTCAGTTGTTTGAAGCCTGCTGTCCAGCTGATTGAACAAGTGAAGTCAGATGTGGTCCTACTTGTTTGGATTGAAAACCCACAGTTGGAAACCCTTTGCGGATACGATTAGACACACCGGGCTAACCAATCATAGGCTAACCAATCATATGGTATTCACGTAGCATGTAGTATATGACATCACAAACTTTCTGAGTACCGCAAAAATACCTACTCTGGCCAAATATCCCAGCATGTAGCCAGAGCTATATTTATTATATATGGCATCCCATTATTGGGATCGGTCAAACTGGCTCAGCACCATAATGTTAGCAAATTTCAGTCATGCCCCTGCATTGTAGCATGGTACATAGATGAGAACAGCACGTCCAGGTACTTTGCCCTTTCATAATGCCCCTGCCCCTTTTTGGGTGAAAGCAGCCTCTCTAATTTGACTCATAGTAAGTACAAATTCTGAAGTCTTGGACAATTTAATAGCATAAAATAAGAATACCTTTCTGATTTCTAGCTATTAGGAGCCCAAGTCCTTTGGCCAGTCAGGCAAACAATTGTGATGTGTCATTGGTGAGTGTTTTTTCAATCTGTTTCCACCAAAGTGGACGAGCAACCCTACATTTCTTTTTGCTGTTTTGATAGTCTGTTTATTGTGATGTTGCTGTAAACTAACCTTAACAAGCCTAACAGAGGATTACTAGCAGGCTAACTAGCACACTGAAACTATTTTCCATGACAAAAAGAGAGTGACTTTTGTGTTAGAACTTTGGGTGTGACAGCTGATGCACTGATATAGATTAAAACCACATTGGTAATAAACATAGATAGCTGATAAAAGTAGCTGACCAGAGGTTTCAACACAAAGGCGAAAGAAAGAAACACTTGAAAGTGGATGTGGTCAAGATTAATTCAAGCCTGTTAGCTAACTTGAATTTTTTGTTACAGGTTAACATTAACATGTTCTATGTTAATGTGCTGCCTCTTTAATGCAGTGTCCACATTAAACACTTTAAGTTTTAACATTGTAACGGTTGGCTTTAACATCATTAACTTACATGTGAGAAAGTGTTTGTCACAGACATTCACATATTTACTTGCAGGGTTTGCACAGTTTACCATTTTCATCCTCTCTGTGGATAGCCTGACACCACAGATCTCCCTTTTAGTGCAGTGGCACTAGTATTTCCAATTTGGGGTCAGCATTCTGACAGTTTGTTTTCACCTAAAAGATGGCGTGATTGAATCAGATGACAGGGAAGTGACGTATGCCTGCTGCTAACAATGGTACGTGATGGTAATTGTGACATATATGGTGGCCAAGAAGTGCAAAACAAATTACCATTTCAGAAAACGAAATTACAAAAATAAAAACAAATTTACAAAGGAAAAAAAATGACATTCAAGAAAACAAAATTCCAAAAGCAAAAAATTTTACAAGGGCAAAAAAATATATACATTTCAGAAAACAAAATTACAAAAGTAGTTTACAAGATGTGAAACACTTTTACAAACTCCGAATTCTGATGGAAAGGCTAGGTCTAACACACAGGAAGTGCTTGTTGCGGACCCCTGTCAATCAAACTTTTCCTTATACCATTCACTGCTGGCACGTGCATTCACAGCTCGCTCTGTGCTTTTTCAGAGCACGCTCCTTCAACGCTTTAGAGAATTCAGTGTTAGTGGTGCCGCTCTCTTGTTCAGAGTAAATTTCTGTAGAATGCTGGTCATTTTCAACATACGCCAGTGCAGTAGTCACACAGCAGCTACAATGACACTGAGTGGGATGCATAGCTGAATACATTTCTTTGTGGAATTCACTGTGTGACACTGACTCTACAGAGCGTAGGACATTTAAGGTGAAATTCATGTCCATAACAAACAAACAGGTAGCCTTGCCACTTAATTAGCTACAAAGCTCTGTGTGCAAGTGCAAATCATGTCCCTAATTGGTTCTTCATCTCAGAGAGCCTGGGCTGGGATTCTCAAGTGAACATAAAGGTAGACTTCAGGGGCAGAACTTGCCTAGCGATCCAATATTGGCTGGCAAAGCTGCTTACAGTCAAAGGCTCTTTTAATGATCACAGGGCAGGGGCTACTGACCTGCAGGGCATAGTCACCAGTAGCCATAGAACACCTCATGGTTAACACCACAACTACATGAAATAACCCACACAACCTAACCCTAACGCTAGAGTGGAAGAAAAAGACAAACCGGCGACGTCTAAACCACTTGGAATTGGAAATGTTAAAGAAAGTAAGTGGGCTGTAAAGCTAGCTATAGTGGATAACTAGCTGGCTGGTTTAAAATGGCTGAGAGCTTTTGCAAAACAGTTCACTTTTTACAGCCATAAAGACCTTCCACAGGAAAAACAAAAGCGTGACAACTGGCTAAAATGGGTGCCACAAAATGGTTAAAACACTCTTTAGCGTTGTCACCATCCCACACTACACTCACTCTACCACTGTGAAACAGTTTGATTGACAAGGGTCCGCAAAAAGCACTTCCTGTGTGTTAGACCTACCTTTTCTGTCAGAATTGGGAGTTTGTAAAAGTGTTTCTGAGTTTGTAAAAGTGTTTCGGCACTGGTAATAGTGTTTCACGTCTTGCAATTTTTTTATTTATTTATTTATTTTTTTTGTAATTTTGTTTTCTGAAAAGTATTTTTTTTACCCTTGTAAAATTGTTTTTGTTTTTGTAATTTTGTTTTCTGAAATGTTAATTTGTTTTGCACTTCTCTGCCACCGTAGACATACCTGACACTATGCTACACACAGATATGAGGTATAGCATGCAGCATGAAATATGCTGAGACAGTATGCAGTGTACAGTGTGCTATGCTATAAGCAGTCATAGGCTTATATGTACCAATCATATGGTACTCAAGAAGCATGTAGTACTTCTCCAGTACTCCAGTACTTCTCCTGTACCCCAGTACCACAAACTTCTCCAGTTCCCCAAAGATGCTCAAGCGATGTACTCCTCTAGCCAAATATTTGAGTATGTAGGCAGAACTATCTTCATTATACACTGCTTCCAATAATTCGGAACAATCAAACTGTTAATCCTGTTACCCAGCATAGCCTTTTTGTTACAGGTTAACATTAACATGCTCTATGTTCCATTCGGTGCAGTATCAACATTCACTACATTTTAAGTTTTAACTTTATAACTGTTGACTTCAACATCATTAAATAAAGGTCCACAATTTACCATTTTCTGCTTTTTGTAGATGGCCTAAAGCTACAAACCTCTCCCTTAGCTGTCCTTCACTTTTTGCCCTTTAGCTGACCTTGCTATACAAAGCAAAACTAGCAGCTCACTCTGGAAAGAGATCTTGGTTGTTTCTCCATTTACATTTAGCAGTAACCTAGTCAAAGAAGACATCCAGACACAAACTTTATTTTTCAATGAATTATTTAAATAATTTTTAAACACGCTCCAGGAAGTCGCTGCACCTGGCCTCACAGTCTAAGCTTATTGTTGATAGTACATGTGGTACCTTTAATTTGATATCTACATGACTTAAACTGTAAAAGAATCATATCAGCCCTACCAGGACTAAATTTGTACAATAATGAAAGAACGTACAAATGCCAGTGAGATGGGGCACAGCTGTGCATGCAGTTGCGTGGTTGTATGTGTTTGAGCATAGTCAGGCCCTGAGGGAGTAAAGGCACTCCCCATTTGTGCTGAGCACCCTCAGAGCTCTGCTGGCCCGCTGTGATGCATATAGTGAGGTGGAGAACAAAGAGAGGTATTGCAGAGTCCTGTAGCCAATGACGCACGACCACAACCACAGACTCTGACTCATAATGCCATAATGTCCTCTCAAACTGCAACAGATGGTACTTCCTTGGTTAAATCCTCCAGGCACTCCAATACAAGTGCATGTAGGGGTGGAAACTGATGTCTTTGTGTTTATACACATGTTTGTGGGAATCCGTGTTTTGTGGGAGATACAGGTGCAAAGTTGCTCAAAGGCATAACAAAAAATATGTGTCAACATTTCCATCGTTGAAAACATTGCTTTTAACCTACAGTCATTTGTAAATTCATTCATATTTGTACTAAAATAGTTTATTTGATGAATATTGTCAATTCTATTGTGTCACCTAACAGACAGTCACACCGGATAGCAGGCTAGGATAGCTTCTTTAACCACTTTAGAAAGCACTAATAACGCAAAGAAGCCTGCCAAAATCAAACATGCTTCCGCAACTTCCAACTTCTTAAAGCTCAGCCTTAATTCTTCGCACCACGTTTTTGTGGATAATGTCAAAAGGACTTGGAATAAGCTCTACTTGGCCTGGTTACCAGCCCTGCTAACAGCTCTATGACATATAGTCTACACAAGAGCTGGCTCGAAGAACGTTCACTCTGAACACTCCAGACACAATAAGCACTGTATCACTGTCCCCTTTCACACAAATACATATCGTATAGTGCAAACTCATTTGTTATACTCATGTTAAGAGCTTTAGCACAGTGTTTTTGTCCAAGTCTGCTTGCAGACAGGCTCTTTACAGTGGAGAAAGTGCAGATTCAGTGTAGTGGGTAGTAACTATAGTGACATGTTATTGGTTTAATGCATGTAAGTAACATAATAATGGATTTGTAGATTTCTGAGTATCAAATGGTAAAGGATATAAACATATGTGCAAGTATATCTGTGAGCTTAGAAATCAAGAAAACAAGGACACAGACCAGCATGCATTTTATGCTGATTTAAGATGGTATAGTGCTGGTCTGGTGCTGACGTAGCTGGTCACCCAACATGATCATGCGGGATATATTGCTGCTGCTGGAACAAAAAAAGTATCTCCATTTCTGTCGTTTTTCAATTTTTTACAAAATTTGAATGTATTTTTTGTCCTTTACATCATGTGTACTTTTTATAATCCATGGACCAAAAGAAATGGCCCAAAAATACTTGACACAAGAAGGTTAGACTGACTACCTTAAAAGTCAAATAGATTTTTTCCTTTCCCTCTACAGTTATAATTTTGCAGATGAAGGTTTCGTTACAACAGGAGTGATATGCTGGATATGCTGCTCTTGACCAGCCATGCTGGTCTATGCTTGTTTGTTCTAGCAGGTTGCTAAGCTTAGTAGCTGAATTGTTTTTTTGGGCTTTGTTTAATTCTGTTCTTTTTGTGAAACCGCTTAGAAAATTTGGTAACAGGGTTGACTAACCAGCATAAAGTAATGCATTAGTTAACATGAAGTAATACACCAACAAGAGTCGCAATGCTTAACTAATGCTAAATAAACATGTAACAGTTGTTACATGTTAAGTAAACATAACTGTTGTTACATGTTTACTTAAAATTAGTTAACTATTGTTTTACATCTATTGCTTCATGTTAGTTAATCAACACAAAGTGTTGCTGAGTATTTTTTTCCTCTCATTTTTATCTTTAGCATTTACTTTTACACTAAAATGATACTAAAAGTTTGCTAGGCAAAGAAATATGCTGCCTAATAAACTTTATTTCCCATGTTGACAGATGCTGGATGTGAACTCCAGAGTCCATGTTCACTGGCAGAGTGAACTCCAGAGTCCATGAATGGGGAATAGGCGCTGCCCATTCTTACTCCTTCAAACTAGCACTTAGAGTAAAACTTTAATGAACCCGTTGTTCAGTTTGCTGTGAGCTGTCATCAGAAATAAGATAAGTAATAACAGTAATACTGTTATGTCTCTAAAGCTGTTTGTCTTCCCCGTAGTGCTCCAGTTAAGGTCCAGCTGTATTTCTGACGGTCAGCGAAGCTGTTTCCAATACAAATAAACAGCAGAGCAGAAGTGTGCCCTACAGCTGGGGTTCAGACTCAAGTTCCTGCTGTGCCATGTAACGTCTGTGGTCAGGGGTCTCTGGCCAGGCGGTTGATCAGAACCCTTCTGTCCGGCCTTTGCTACGGTCACGTGCTGGCTAGTCAGGCACTGGCAGGGCTTCATTTCACAGTTGAGAGCTTAGTGTGCTCAAGTCCTTGGAAATAGTGTGTGGTTGGTATTAATAGGATATATTTTTGGCTCAGGAGGATCACAGTTTCATTGTTTTAACAGAATGGCTGTTATTTACATACAGTTTTGTGGAAGCAGAATTGTAGCCACAGATTCAGTAAATGGAGAAGAAGATTTATCTTTCAGGTGAAGAACACTGGGATTCTGATTTAGTCCGCCTATAGATCTGTTTGGACACTCATTTATTTCAGATCAAATAAGCTTTTGTCCACCACTGGGTCTACAGTCACTGGAACAGTTATAAGCATCGTGTTGCATCACATTTTATAGATTTATTTTGGTGGGTGGGAAAAAAGGAGAACTATGCAAGGGCGCTGGCTCTTGTGTTTTCCACACCACCCTCTGTACATCCCCGTCCAGTTTCATCGGCACAGCCCAGCTAATGTCAACTCTTAGAGCACCCAGGTTGTGCGTGACCCAGATTATGAAGAAGCTGGGGCCTTCACGGGCTAACTTGGTGGTGCCTTCTGGTCTGACTGAAAGTGCTTTCGCAATTCCAAAAGCTGAGTCTCATTTCGTTCTCTTACGAAACTGTGGTTTCATACCAAAGCTGGATGCCTAGCTGTGATTATTTGTGTCATCTATTCTGTCACTGGGTAGTGGTGTTCCTGTGGAAAAAAAAAATCCTATATCTGTCACCAGGGCTTCCTGTCCAAATTCATAACATCCCAAAACAGATGACTCACAGTCAGCACCTCTCCCACTGACACACTGCCATCTACACTGCTCTACACTGAGCGGTGCTCCACCTCATAATGTCCAGCATGACCTTTGAGAAAAACATAATGAACAAACATCGATTCCCATTGACTGAGCATTGATTCCCTCACTTATCTAGTACCAGAGAGCACAGGGTAAAATATCAATGATTGTGTGCTGCTAAAATTGAGTGTTATTGTAAACATCCAACAGTTTTAAATTACAAAATTTAGAAAATTATATAACTGTAGTATAACTGGGTGTGGTCCTATTATTTTGTCGAGCATGCATGATAGACCAATTGTCCAAAGCTTCCAGTCTTCTACACCACTAAGCACACCAGCATGAGCGGGGAGAAATGAATGAAATCAGTCATGCAATCAGTCATTTCCCCACTTTTTCAGATTTTAGCTTTTCTACATCAGTTGAGCTCAGCAGCTATTCATATTGTACAATCATGATGACTGGCCAACAGACATGGTTCACTCCCTTTCCAAGGAGTTGAACTGTCAGTGGGCATGTTCATCTTTTAAACAAGGGTTATGTTGCATTACTATTTGCTAGTTTCTTAATCAGATGTTTCATTCCACCTTAAATGCTACAGCTTACAGAGGTGACAGATTGTAACCACGGCACCATTTAAGGTCGAACGGAAAATTCACAAAACAAGCTGGTGTCCACATCTTGGACAACCTTAATTTAAAGTTGCTAGTTTGCTCTGGACTGCACTGTAGGCAGTTTCTTAAACCTTGGACAATATGAAGCAGACTTCACTCAGTGTTTGACAGGGAAGAGACTGAGAAGAGGAGCAGTTCCATCTTAATTAGCACCACAACAGCAACGTGTAAGTAGCAGCCATGCTGTTTGATTTTATCCCCTGGTTGATGGTTGAAGCAGATCATCTTTAACTGAAAGTTTCACAGTGAGAAACAACTTGCCTTTATTTTGTGTTGTTGTTGAGATCGAAAGCAAGTAGCTAGCACAGGTAGCTTTAACTGCTAGCAAACTCCAAGTACCTAGCATAGCTAAAATATCTGTTTCAACATGTGATCGTTGCTGTGTCTCGCTGTAAACTAGCCAATCACAGCCAATCTCATCATAATATTCATGGACTCACCAAAGACAAAAACAAAAAGGAAAACAGCCTTTTATGTAGACTTAGAGAGGAATTTTCTTATGTGCTTTGTGACTAGATGTGGATTCAGGGAATGCTATTATAGCCAGTTAAATGAACGAACAGACAAATGAACAATCAGATGAATGGATAGGCAGTTGAATGGATAACCAGACAACTGGACGCAAAACAGATGGACTACAAGCAAAGATATGAGCTGGGTTTATAGCTCAGTTACGCTTGCAAGGTTAGATTTTGTTTGTTGAAAGTTTCTCTGACTCACGCAGAGAGAAAGTGAGACTGTTGGAGAACAGTTTTGTAGAAGTTATGTGGGCGGGGCAACCACATAATTGTTGAGGACACTGCTTATGTACTCACTACCCAAGATTAGGACTGCTTTACAGAGGAGCATTTTGGTACAGACATTGGCCATTTAGTGGACACTGGAAAGTCATTCATAGTGGATTTAGCTAGATTACCTACCACATACCAGTCTGGTATAATGTACAAATGTGCAAATATATGGAATCTTATACTATAAGTGGTGGTGTGTGTGTTGGGGGGAGGGGGGGGTGTTAGAGCTTTAATTTTGGCATTTCTAATCTTGACATGCATGGGTATTGCATGAGAAATTTACTTTGTCCAAGCTTTGAAATACTGAGTGTGTTCTCTTAACCCCAGCATTAACACACCCATATGTCCCCTTTTAAACTACACAATACAATACTCTACAATACAATACTGACCAACATACATAACTAATACAATTATACATAACGTCACTGCATTACACTATACAATACACAATACATTGTACACTGCAATGGTGGATACTCACATCAACATGCCCTTTTGCTCCAAAATGAAATTTAAAGGCCACAACCAAAGATCAACAATATAATCATACCATTCAGTAGTAACAAACAATACTACATAAACCTAGCACACCCACACAAACAGCAGTATGTGTAAAGCTGACATCTCTCTGCCCCTATGTAGATAAAACCACAGGGCAGATACAAATAAACTCCCTGGAGTGAACTTTTTTTAATGTTCGGCTTGAAATAGTGATGCTTCTGACTTGTTGGAAAAGAGCCAGTACAGAAAGAGGTAGGAGAGATAAACTCTCTGTAATCTGATTTGATTTCAGTTTTATTCTCCTCACAAATTAAGAGTAAATGTATATTGTTATAAATAATGAAATGGTTAATAAATGACCTCTGACCCCCAAACCTCAGATATTAAGGCAGCTGAAAATCTCACTGAATTAGTGCAGTCACATACTGTATGACTCCACTCAAAATGCCGACCCTGTTTTTCATCATTCTACCATTCCATTATGACAGTGATGATATGCACGTGGTCCAAATCAAGATGATCTTGTTGGATGTGTTTCCATTTGTTTAGACAAGCTTCAATAAGTATCTGATATGGGGGTATGAGGTCTCTTGGCCTGGCTGGTTAAAAGGGCTTTTGTTTTGCTATTTCTTCCTCCTGCTTTTTTTTACAGTCCCTTCAACTCTTTGATCTCTTAATCTGTGACTGTAGTAATTCTGTCTTTACTGCTCATAAAAACACTGCAATATTTTATTAGTCCAAATATGGACTCAGTCTCCTGTAATGACGACATTTTTTCCTCTTCTTCTGTCTGTTAGTGAGCCTGTACACATGGAGTGGCCTGGAATGTGCGGTGTGAACGTTAAAGAGGAAAGAAAGCAGGAAAGTAAGAAAACACTGATTCCCTTAATTCCATCATGGCCAACTACTATTACAGTAATGTGTCGATTCTCTAAAACATGGGTGCCAAATCCTGGTCCTGGAGCACTACCACCCTAGAGTGTTCAGATCCAGAGATCCAAACTGACTCAAAGGTTAGATTCTCCAGAAGGGCTTTTTACCTGGATCAGGTGTGTTTATTAGGGGTTGATTAGGATTGGAGCTAAACTCTACAGGGTGGTAGATCTCCAGTCCAAGGACTAGGCACCCTTGCCCTAATTCACAGGTTCCCAAAACCTGGTCCTTGTGTATTCCCTACCCTGCACATTATTGTGTTCTCCTGCTCTACAACACCCATTTTAGCTCCAGAATGACTTGCTCATTAGCTGCTTGTTAAAGGCACACTTCAAAATTAGTTACAGTTAATAACAGATTGGAAGGTATGTGAAAAACATCTGTGCATCGTGTTGCAGAGATTTTTACTGAGATAGCATGCTAACCAGCCATAAATACCACTTTGGACCTCAAGAGGTAATAGTGAGTCACTGTAGTGTCACCTTAATCAGTTCAACATGAGAGGATACTGCACTAATAGTTAGATCAGTTAAGGACAGGTGGCCAGCGGAAGGAAGAGTAATTGCAACAATGACTGAATGTCTTGCCAAGCAGCCATCATAATGACTGCCACCACCCGCTCCTTTGACAATCTGTGTCTTTCACAAGCTGTGTCATCTTACAATTTGCTCCTTTAATGAGAAAGCAAGATCAGTATTGATGTGCTCCTTTCTGCTGCACATGTACACATTAGAGCAAATCATCTTTGTGATAAAGGCATGTGGGGCTAGTTCGCTCATTGTTCTTGTCATTGACCCATGTGGACCTTTTATGGTATACTAGATATTGGTGCAATTGTGGGTCGTTTTAGGGCAAAGGCATGTTTACACTAATGACAGACATCTGTGAGCCTCATGTGAACTGTATGTAAAGGCAGAAAGATCCGATCTGAGCAAAAGTTTGGATTTGATATAGAACAATAATCATGGCCTTTCCAGATGTGAATGATATTAATGTAACCTTACGTGTATGTTAATGTAGTAAAAATTCATTCCAGGCCATTTTTTACCATTTCTCTGTGTTTATTCATTATTAGATGTTCACACATTGTAGAGGCCATAAGAGAAGTGCTGCATAGTGACCTTTCATCATGATTTGGATATAAGTCTACATGGCCCCGCCTCGTAATGCTCATAAAACCAGCTTCACACTAGAAATCATGCCAACAGTCTCTCTACTTCGTCTGAAATGAAGGCAAGCTACTGCAAACACAGTGTAATAATGAGTCTCCATCTGACTGGAGGCCTCATCCTGATTCACTCCACTGTCAAGAACAGCTTCTCTGTGTTTAGGGGTCCCTGTGTTTCTAGGTGATGGTTTGGATAGATTGCTTGTTATCACCTTGTCAGAGTAGCAGTTTGGCACTGGTTTGGTCTATCCTCATGTGCCCTCTCTTTATCACCGTTAACTGCTCCCTCATGCCTTCCTCCTCCTCTGCTTTCTGCACAGCTCTGATTTGGTCCTGCCTGTCTTGTCTTGATCTGTGTGAACTGGCTTTAACTGCGAGGAACACAGGAATGTGATTGTGATGTGCAAAGTAAGGCAGCTGCCAAATCTGAGGAGGTACCCTACCATGATGAAAAAGAGGCATGGCCTAAAAAGTGGAAAGGTCACAACTGGCCTTTGGATTTTATCATCTTCCTCTGTCTTTTTCACTCTCTTTCACTTTGTTCACTTCCCTGTTCATTCTCTATTCTCAGTTTTATCTATCCGTGTTTCTCTGTCTCTCTGTCTGTCTGTCTGTCTCTCTCTCCATTCCTTTTAACTCTGTTTCTCCCTCACTCCATTGCTCCTTTTGTTTCTCACTTTTTGTCTCTTTTTATGTTTCCCTCTCTGCGCTCTCTTTTTCTCTTTGTCTTTCTCTGTTTCTCACATTCTTCTTTTCTCTCTATTTGTCTTTCTCTCTTTTTCTAACTCTCGCTCCCACTCTTTTTCTCTTTCTCTTTTTCTCTTTTCTCCTAATTCTGCCATTCTGTCTTTCTCGCACTCTCTGAGTCCTCTCTCTCTCTCTTTCTCTCTCGCTGTGTGTCTATCNACATTCTTCTTTTCTCTCTATTTGTCTTTCTCTCTTTTTCTAACTCTCGCTCCCTCTCTTTTTCTCTTTCTCTTTTTCTCTTTTCTCCTAATCCTGTCATTCTGTCTTTCTCTCACTCTCTGAGTCCTCTCTCTCTCTCTCTTTCTCTCTCGCTGTGTGTCTATCTCTCTTTACTTCACTTTTCTTTGTCTCTCTCCCATACCATCTTTCTCTTTCTTTGTCTGTTTTGCTCTCTGTCTGTCTGTTTGTCTCTATTTCTCTCTTGTTACATTTTTCTTTCTATCTCTCTCTCTCTGTCTCTCTCTCTGTAAATACAGTGCTGTAGTGTTGACTGTTGTAGAAGATTTCAGTGTTATTTATCATCAGTTGCGCTGTAGAGTCTGAGTGCTGTGTTTGAATTCTTTGAATTATAATGGGCAGCAGGTTTAGCCACTACACTCCACTGACCAGCGCATTAACAGCCAATGAAGCACACATTTGTGAAACAGCAGAATACCTTAAGCCAAACTGTGTGTGCCTGTTCTTGTAGTGCTATATTTGTGAGGCCCCACATGTATAGGACAAAATGTTTTTTTTTTTATCAATTGAAATTGTCTTGCTGGTCCTCATTTGAGCAAGTGGTGTTTTCACCACAAATCACTCTTAGCTGGAAAATCCAGTAGAGCAGAAAAATAGCCGCTATTTTTGTATTACTAGCTATAGTTTATAGTTTGGTGCTCTGCTGAAGAGAGAAACTGCCAGGTTAGTGAAAGGTTAGCTGTATGTTGCTATACTGTATTACATATTGACTGAGTACTAGATGGACAGTGTTGCTCACCAGCTCTGCCTGTTTCAGGACATCGTGTTTTATGGGTTTCAAAATGCTTGCCAGTTGTTTAGGTGTTTGCTGTTTTTGCAGTCACATGTGCTTCAAACAAACTAACTAAATCTGATTGGCCACCCCAGATACCACCTCAGAACTTCTGCCATGTCATTGGCTTCTACCTCCCTGTGGGGCAGGTATTCAGGCCTTTGAAAGGAGAGCTAGTTGTTTTGCTCTCAGAGACCACCACCATCATGAACTTTGTGTCCTCCAGGCTAAAGAGGAGAGGGACCATCCAGCTTGTAATCAAGGCACAGTTCAAAAGCCAGCATCTGTTAAGTGAAAGGGGTGCATTAGTGCATGTGGCATGGGTGACATGCACAACCATGAAGGCATCATTAATGCTGAATGATATATACAGGTTTTGGAGCAACATATGCTTGCTGTACAGACAAGAAAGTCTTCTTATTTCAGCACTACAGTGTCAAACCACATTCTGCATGTATTGCAACAACATGGCCCCAGAGTCCAAACTGACCTGCCTGCAGTTCAGACCCGTTGCCCATTAAAAACATTTGGCACGTGAAATGAAAAGTATGACAATAGAGACACCAAACTGTTGAGCAGCTGAAATCAAGCAAGAATGGAAAACATTCAATATTTTCTAAACTACAGCAAATGGTCTTTTCCACTCCTAAAGGCTTACAGAATGTTGTTAAAGTAGTGCTAATATTTATGTTAAAACTGAAAGAAGTAGCATTACTCAGCATGGAGAAGGTGATGTTGACGTGGTGTTACAGGCAGTCATAATGGTCTGTATGCTTGTAGTCCTGCATCATGCAGCCATCTGTGTATGGTGCTGGCTCTAACAGGATGACTGATGGAAAGCATCACTGCTTGCTGAAGCTCCGCAATCATGGCTGTTGGGTTAGTCAGGGACAGAGATAAGGCCCGTTCTTGCTCATGTCACACTGAGAGTGAAACTTGAATCAATCACATGTCTCATAGTGTCAAACCCACCCACCAAGTATGATGATAAGTGTAATTCACTCACATCCTCAGAAGACACGTTCATTACCAGGGTTTAAATGAGTGCTTTTGCTTTAAAACAAAATGTGATGCAGCACAGTAGTAAGCATGGCCTTTTTAAATTGATATCAAATTCAAAAAGGGCAAATATTTATTCAGTTCAATTCAATTAAGTTCAGTTCATTTCAGTTCAATTCAGCTTTATTGTCATTATACCAATACAGGGTTGTACAGTATAATGAAGCACTATCGAGCTACTTTACCAATGCAGTAATTACATTAGTAATTAGTAAGTAATAGTGCAAAGACAAAAAGACACAGTACAATATATGCATAAACAGCAAAACAAATGTATAAGATGTAGAAGAGCGGTAACTGTGCGTCAGAATGTTAGTAGTACTGAAGTGCAAAAAGCAAATAGCATATGCAGTAGAGCGAAATACAGACTAGTTTTAAGAACACATATTAGAAAGCGCAGTATGTTGAGGTAGCCAGGTGTGTGGTTGTAACAGTAGAGGTATATATAATAGTGTACAGTGCAGTACCTCCTTCCGGATGGCACAGGTTGGAACAGGGGATGGCTGGGGTGTGTGGGGTGTGTGGGGTCATATGTTGAAGGCTATCCTCATTTTTTTTAACCAAAAAAACAATAAAATGTATCAATTTCAATATTTGATATGTTGTCTTCATACTATTTTCAATTAAATATGGGGGTTAAATGACTTGTACATCATTGCGTTCTATTTTTATTTCCATTTTACACAGCAACATCTAACACCATTGTTTTGGAAATGGGGTCATATATTATGGAGGTTTTGACTGAAAAAAAAACCAGATCAAATACCAGTAAAAGCAAACCTTTGCTGTGTCACTATTTTGTAGGAAGTAAATTAGGGTGTAGTTAGTGAATAGTTTTGTGAAGCAGATGTGAAACCAGGACGTGAATAAAAAGTTTACAAGGCATACTATATTTAAGTAAGGTTCTTCATCGATCACATAATCACATCTGTCTATAACTCATGGTTTGTCTTAGGACACTGCACTACTTATATCTAAAAGACTGCATCCAATACAGCCATACTCCAAATAGGACTCCACATAAACAGAAGACACAGATGTGTTAAGCCACTTCCTATCCTCAAACCACATGTTTGTCATGTCCAGTGCTATAAAACGATCACACACTTTTCTTGGAGCTCGGCTGAGTACAAACATGAGTGCAATGCTTGGTTAAAATGGTCGACATAATGGAAACAAAGAAGCTTGATGTAGTAAGTAAACACTGTTAAAATTCCAAAACATACCATTCACTCTCCAGTCCATTCACTCCATATGTGGATATTATTACACATTATTACATTGTGGATAATATTGCATTTTTTGTATTTTATTTCTTCTCCTTACCTCTTTCAGGACAGCACTCTGAAACAGTCCTTACAATTTCAGTATGAGTGGACGGTGGTAAACTGCTGTAGGCTGAATAGGTGGGTAAATGAGTTGTGACATCACAGAAACAGTGAATTCAGGACAGGCTGTTTTTGTAGCATAGGTTCCATGTATGGACTGTATAGACTGGGAAGTGAATGGTAAATGTTGAAACATATTCCTTCAGATCCATCATTTCGAAGAAGTGAGGGAAAGTGGGTTTTCCATGATATAGGCCCTTTCAGCTGTATGAAAGGGCCTATATCATGGAAAACCCACTTTGACGTCACTAAACCCAATTTACATATATCCATCTGTTCAGCTGTTTAACTCTGGCCATTCACACTGAAGTTATAAGGTGCATTTCAGCTTGGACTGCTCTCTGAATGAAACGCAATGTAGAGCACTTGGTCAAAACGGAGCTCATATGCATATATCAGTCTTAAAGACACAGTAACAAAAACTTTTTAATTGTAAGGCAGAAAGAGAGGCTGGAATTTGTATGTAAAACGTGAACTATGGTTATTTTTAGCACATAAAACCCACACGAATAAGTGGACTTCATGGGAAAGACTAAAGTGCAATAAAAGTGTAAAATGTAATGTCTTTAAAGGAGCAATATGTATGATAGCACAATCTGTCAAATTCATACTTCACACAGTCTCACCACTCCAAGCACCACGCCCCCAACCCCCCGCCCCTATTTACCAATCTAGAAGATACAGCATGAAACCTTATCCCTTGACTCACCAAGAGAATCTCCAGTAATGGAAAGCAACACCAATGTTAACTCTTGTTTAACTGCTTTTTTATAACCTAGGGTTATAAAAGGGTTTTTTGCTTTCAAATGTGTTTTGTTGCAGAGAGTGAGCTTGGTTCTTCTTCATCCACTCATGAAGCAGATTCAATGCTACAGTGACAGTGCTATAGTGATTACACAACAGGACAGGCCAGGCTAGCTGGTTAGTTTGCTACCTTCAGTAGATATCTCTGGAACGCGATACCTAGACGTTTCTGACACATCATTAAAACATTTTTTTGTTCTTCACATTCTGTTGATAATTTTAGTTTGTTTTGGAATGTGTTAAACAATCTTAACTATTCATTATGTCATCCTACAAATTGCTCAATTAAAAGTTTTAAATTCTAATTTGGTTAATAAAAAAACATTATGGTGTGTATCTGAGCTTCCCAAAAGCACCACTGAAGGTTCAGTACATATAGCCAAATGGAAAATACAGCAGAGAAAGACATAAGTCTCAATCTATTATTCCACATTAAGTCAGCCAACTACACACAGATGTAGGAGGTGGTAAAGGAATGCTGGGGAATAGATAAATGAATTTAGGCAGTACATTCGGTTTCAGGATTAATTCTGGCTATTAGAGATATGCTTAAGCTCCAAATGGTGTCATAATTCTTTGAGGTCATCATTTTCATCTCAGAAACTATTTTAATACCCAGGTATGTGTTTTTTTATTAGACTGAAAGTACTGATGTTCTTTTTATCTCTAACGTTCTGTGCTATAATAAAGGATGTGACCCAATGAACTTTACATCATGAACAGCTCCCCACTTTTTATATAATATATATAAGTTTAATGCAAACCAAGGAGAGAGTTTCTGACACTCTAGAAATAGAATCAGTGAAAATCAATGTTGTTTTCCAGCTTTGTCCGGTCCCACAAGTGCCACAAAAGTGAAATATACACTCATCATCAAAAAACACAGTTGCACCCAGACAGAATCAACTGACAGGAATGAAACGTGGTGGGTAGGTTTGACATTGTGAGACATGCAAATTATTCAAGTTTCATGCTCTGCCATGTATGAGACGCAATCAGGGATGAAGAGAGAACAGTTTGAAAGCAATTCGAGAAGTTGGAAGAATTGGAGATGGTCGCATTGTAGGGCTCTGGGAAGTGGGATGGTCTTATCGACATATTGCACGCCATACCGGTCGTGCATATAATACCATAGCATGCCGTTGCTGGCAATGGCTAGAAGACTGCATGCACCAGTGACATGAAGGACCTGGGAGACCTACACAAACCACGGAGAGTGGAATATTCAAGCTGCATGGGATGGATTATCGCAGGACACCATTAGGAACCTCTTACAACTCCATGCTGTTTGGTATGTTGTGTTGGCAAAAATGGAGGCCCGACGCCATACTGAGAGACACTACTTTTGTATGTGTAGCTCGGTAAATATTGCCCATATCAGTCTAAATTTATCATCATTTATTGTTCCTGATAACCTTTGCCTTCCTTCCCACTGTTGTCTTTAACATGCTCATATTTAAAATTATAAACAGCAAAGAATAGATACATTTACCCTGAGGTTACACAATGCTGAAATCAGTACATTGCACTAAATCACAACTACAGAAAACCTGAAATAAAATCAGTCTGATGCATAAATTCTGATGCCTGTTAACACATACACTGTATATCCAAAGTATCCAGACAGCCATTCTAATAAGTGAATTCGGATACTTTGAGGTGCACTCATTGCTGATACAGGTGTTCTATGGGATAAAATGCTGTGGACCAGCTGCATATGAACCTATAAGATCACCATGCTTAATGTCAAACATTTGCTCAAGAAGTATAAAGCGCCGAAGAATTGTGCTGTAGTGCAATGGAACTGCATTCTCTGGAGTGACAGAGCTTTGTCCAATAACTTTGGGATGAGTTGGGGAGTTGAGTCACTAATGCTCCTGCTCAGTGGTGGGCCTGCGGGGGTCCTGACCATTAATGAACAGGACAAAGAAAGCCCAACAGAGTATACACAGAAACAGATGGACAGCCTGTATGTGTAGAACTACAGAGTGGACTTACATGGTAAGTGTACTCCATAAATGGGGGTAGATACCTAATAAATCAGCCATCGAGTGTTCTTTTAGTCATGTAGAAATTATGTACACAAAAACATTCAGTGGGTGGCTTTATTTCTACCGCATTCCAGTACAGGACACAATGCTGTGGTCTAGAGATTTCTCCATTAAAAGTGTGATCACCATCGGTTATTGGAAGTGATGTCTCTTTCTTTTTTTCCTTCTTACACTCACATTTACTCACTCACTCACACACGCACGCACGCACACACACACACACACACACACACACACACACAGAATCTACCCGGTGTGATCTCATCAGTGTGCAGCTCCTCAGGGCCTGTTTTAGGCCGTACCTGGCTTCAGTCCAATCAGCTTGTTCAGACTAACGCTGGCCGTCTAACGGCCCCGACATTACAGTCCATTCATCAAAAGCAGCTGTGTGCTCGTGTATGCGTTTCATATGTTTATAGAGCAGAGCTTAACTTCGTCCCCAAAACCCCTGAATAAAAGGAACTGCAGCAGATAGACATTCGGGGAGTGTTTCCTCTTAAAGCTGGCTCTTTGTCCAAAAGCGCCACCTGAGAAGAAACAGACAGAGAACAGGCGAGCAGAACAGCGGTGTTCTTCCCCACCGGTATTCCGTAAAGGCCTGCCCTCCTGCGCGACAAATGGGTAGTAGCTCGTGTTCAGAAACGGTCCGCGTGCGAGTCCGAACGGTTAACCAATTGTAGCGCAGGAGTCGGGTCCGTGCCAGCCAATCGCAGTCCGGAGGAGGCGGGGCTTGTCCGGAAAACGGGTGGGAAAGAAGTTCCCACTCGGCACCACAGCGAACGGGGTGACATCATACCTTTAAAATCTGAAGGCGCGGTCGCCGGTATAACGTCAGCCCCTCACCGAGCCGCACTCACTCTGCTAGAGAAGCACCCCCACCTCCTCCTTGATACTTTACCAATTAAGGCTCTCGCATTTGAGAGCCACGAAGGGGAGAAGGAGATAGAAAAGGCCGAGGGGTGTCACTAGTGCTCTTTCTGGAGCTATCCGAACTAGCATTTCCCCCCCTCAGGGAGGCTCGCTCGGTCCGGGAGGGAGACAGTGCACTTTTTTCCTGCGTGTAGAGTCGTGAAGGATACAGAAGAAGAAGAAGAAGAAGAAGAAGATACTTGTCCGCAAGACCACCAGCAACACAGAGTGTAAGTCAGAAAGCTCTCCGTTCATCACTCTCTTAGCTGTAGCCCTCACACTGAGGTCTGCTGTGATAGCTGCAGGAGAAAACATCTAAACACCAGTCAACGTCTTGCTAGTATTCAATGTATTTGTTTTAGCTTCTTTTTAGCTTTGATGGGAATTTAAGAGCCACAGAAACCTGCAGAAAAGTCGTCTATACATGTTTGCGCGGTGTGTATCATGCTTCATTACGAGATCAAGTATTTTACATCACTGTTGTCACACGTACAGAACATTAGTAGTTATTACAGTTGACACTACATACGCTGTATCAGCCTGTTCGTGATACTGTATTCATCTTCTGTTGAACTGAATGCCATAAGAGATGACACCAGTGATGTTCTGGGCTGCACAGCTTGCTTCATTCATACTCGTATAGCCTATATAGGTCTGGAAATCAAAAGTTGCGTTTGCCTATATAGCCTATATAAATGGAATTGTGTCTGAGTTTCCTGTGTTAAAGGTGCGCCGTTTTTCAGCGCAATGCTGATGCTGTCCTGTGTCCTTTAGCTCACGTACAGCGCTACACACCACACGCAGTTCTATACACGCAAAACATCGCAGCTCTATACGGGGGGTTTAAACGCGCAATCCTCATTAAGGGCTCCTCACCAAATAAGGGAAAATATGGAAAAGGTCCGCTCTCCGTGCGCTCATTGACCCTGTGCGTGTTGACGCCCCCTTGCGCTCGCGTTGAGCTACTGCAGACTAGAAGCCGCTCACCTGAGTGAAGCAAAGAAGCACCGCCACTAATCTGCCATCTTCAAGGTTAATGAACCCAGCTGTTTCCTTCTGCTGGTTGTATAGGATTCAGTTTAGGGCACCAAGCACACAAGTGCTATATTTGTGTCTGACTTTAAAATGCCATTAGTTATACTGAGCCTTCATGTCCTTGAAATACCTTTTCTAAGAATAATAAAAAACAAACCAATGAAAAAGTGAGGGAGCTATCATTTCCGTAGGCTGCAATCTGTGTTTTTCACTTGCTCAGAGGAGATAGCGTGCTTTGTGGTTTACAGCCAGCGTGTGGGTTGCTCTTTTCCGCTACACTGCTGCCTTTCGTTCTTGGTGTGACATTAGCACATGCACGCACTTTTTGTACGATTCTTCTTTTATTTAGAGAGCAGACATCCTTTTCTTTCACTTGCGGCAAATCTCAAATGTCTATATACTTCATATCTAGGTAGGTCATAAAATAATGGTATCTGTGCCCAGACAGTGCACTGTATGTTCAGTAGGCCGTTCAGTAAGTCTGAGACTCAGTCATGGATTAATCAAGTCAGAGGTGCGGCTGTCATGATCACTCAGTTAGACTTGATTAAAAATATCATCATTTAAAGTGTACCTTCTCAATGCTTAGTTGGCAGTTTGCACGATGAAACGCATATGTTGGCACAGTAAGAAACAGAGTCTGGTGGACACACCCGTTTCTATGCATCTTTAAAGGCTGTGTATCGATTGCTATGGCTCAGTTAAGTCCTTTTCAATAAACACTGCTTTTCTTTATGAATGGCCAGAATAGTCGTTATATTTACTTGTTATAATCAATAGTGATTGGCTTAGTTCGAATGCTCGAAGGCTTTATACACATTACTATGATTGTGATCAAACTGCATAAACTAAAATAAGTATTATTGTCATTATTACAACATGTAGCACACACATTGTCTCATGCTCCACTCCATAAAGCTGCCTGGTAGATTTGCTTTCTGAACTGCGGGTTGGTCTAATGCCCATGACTTGTGGCAGGAAAGTGGAGCCATATTTTTGCCGTAGGGCCACCCAAGTCATCAGGAGGCCTAAAGTGCACACCCAAGCAAAAAAAGAAAATGGGCCATGGCCAAATTGCCAAAACATTAAGTTTTTAATGGTCTTTGGTCAACAAATCAATAAACAAACAGATAAAGTGACGAGGTATGGGAAGCTTTTCCCTTTAATGTCTTTAAATAGTGAAGTTTTGCGGGTAAACTTGCAGCAGAAAGAAGAATCATTCAGCCCTGATGCCTTCAAACAGTTGTGAGACAATTTAAGGCAATTTTGAGGCAAAATATTCTCTATAGGGTTTAAATCTGAACTCTGACAAAAGCAAAACCATCGGCCTTTGTCTGGGAGAGTATGCTGATTTGATTTGTTAAATAAAGTGCAAGTTCCGTCTGGTCAGAAATAATGAAGGATTCACTGTTTTTCACTTTTTGCGTATAAAACAGAATGGCTGGGTCCCCGAGCAGAATGTCGTTTAGGGCCCACAGATGTTCAGTAACAGTCTTGGCTGGATGTTTAATGTCCACCCTCTCCTTGTTCCATCCTGCAGAGGGCGCTGAAGTACAAAATGAGATGGGCGTGATAAAGTAATGGAATGTCTGCCTTGCTTGTTTTCCCATTGTGTTGCAGCAAGTCTTACATGTTGAATAGGATGAAGCTTACAAGCTTTTACATCAGTTGGAGAAGTGAAAACACCGTTCTGTGGCTGAATGCTTTCATCTCCCCTGTGGTTTTATGAACCAGTAGCCTATGCAAATATCAAAACTAGCGCTCAGCAACCTCTTGCTTTGTCTTGATCTGTATTTGTGTGTAATTGTGTAAGATAAAGAAGTTGTAAGTGAGAGAGAGAGATTGAAAAACACACAGTGTCTATTTATTGTGATTATTTTATTGGAGTAGGGGTGGCTACTGGAGGTCAGGGGTCATCGGTGGTTAGACGGAAGGCATTCCTCAGATTCTACTGCAGAGACAAATTCTGAAAAAAGGCCAAAGAAAAACATTCTTTATGGCCTGCGTCCTCCACGCACACATGCAGTTTTGGCCTAGTTGCCTTATTTAGTAAAAGTCTGGATTAACGCTCCAGGACTGTTTGTTAAATTGCTCCCACATAATGAGTCTGTGGATCCTGCCAAAGACTTTATGATATATACCTTGGGTATTCAACGTAGCATAATTTGCAGGTTTTCGGCTGATCCATTGTTCATTTCTTCCCTACGGGAGGGGATGTCTAGACTTGCAGATATCTCCCCCAACAGTGCATTTATAAATATAGTGTCACACCAGAAGGTATTCAGACTTCATTCTATGTGTAGATCACTTAAAGATCTTTTATATGTGTTGACCGCACTAACATACTTCATACATAAGCACCCGAGGATGTCTCTAAGGAGAGATAAAGAAACTCTCAAATGTCCAAAAATATGAGTGATGTTGTACATCTACATCTACATCTGTTTATCTTTTGGCAATGATTCAAGTCAGTGTGCCAATCAAGCCGCAGTTTATTTTTTATTACGTAATACTCCAGGGAAGAGTTTCCCAATCCTGCAGCAGGAACTTAGAGCCCTGTTAGAGACTATTCTCCCTGCTTTCTCAAACACACCTGTCGTAAAGGGTGTATATAACTGAAGAACATAATTTTTCTCACTTGAAACAGAAGACATCAAAAGACTTGTAAACATGTAAACACTGTTAAAGTTTAAAATGTCATGTTCACTCTCCAGTCCAGTACAGTCCATATAGGGAACCTAAGCTACAAAGATGATGCCCTGAAGAAGGCATGAGCGGCATGGGCACACTTGGGCATGTTTTAATAGTTTAGCTAGGACATGTCATAACAGAGACATTTTAATTTAAGGAGTGCCTTAGTTTGTAGAATTGTTTTGATTTCCTCATGTATATATATATATATATATATATATATATATATATAAACACAGTTGGGCCCATTTCTTATTATTACCTCTGCACCTTGTTCTTGAGTGCCACTTTTCCCCTTGGAACTGAGTCACAAGTGGTTGAAATCTTGCCTTAGGCAATGGCAATGGGATAATCCTCCAAGAACTTGCTACATCATCAGACAAATAAAAAAGAACATTGGTTCATTAGCCACCAGGCTAAAGGCAGTACTCTGTAGGCAACCATGCCAGTCTGCAGTGAGGAGCAGTAACGTTCAGCAATCAAATTTTCCCATTCCACCTTATCTGATGAGGCACCGGAATGTAATGGCTTCATCACTTTAGGTGGAACGGGAAAATTTGAACAAGAAATTGATGAATAAGAAGCTGACTTCGCCCTTGTCTAAATGTATTTATGCAGAATCCCTCCTCTATTATTTGAATATCTGATGGTGCTAAAACACAGCTATTCTTAAAACACAGCTATTCTTAGAACACAGTCAACACACCAACTCAGAGTAGTATCAGTTTTAGCCCTTTACGTGTAATACAACTGATGTAAATCTCATACTCAGTTGTCTTTCCTATTTGATTTCACCTGCAGCACTCCTCCTTACAAACCTAGCCTTATAAAACATGCTTAGGATGTAAGAACTTTCAGATTTTGTAATAGAAAATTCAATGTTGGACAGTTAAAGAAATGTCCATAAAGCTCTTTATTTGCTGGCTCATGTGTGCTTACAGCATATAACATGCATTCATTTCCATTGTAACTGTAACATAATATTCAATTAGCGTGCAATGTAAAGTTTTCATGTAGTTCATGTACATGAACTGAAAATGATCTTAAACTTGGATCTGCATTGGATCTTCAGCTTCAGGCTAGCATTTCCAATATAGACCACGGCCACAATTATCTTTTTGTCTTATCTTATCCTTTCTATGTTTAAACACTACCCATTTACAGTTTATCCTTTTTTATGATGTCACAAAAACCAATGCATTTACATACATCCATTTATTCAGTCTACAGCAGTTTTACTCCACCCATTCACACTGAAGTTATATGGATGTTTCAACCTGGACTACTTTTTGAGTGAGGCGCAGTACAGTGCAGCCTATCAGAACAAAAATAAATGACCAGGAAAATGAAGGATATGAACCCTTTAACTGATCTGCCATGGTAAAGATATTAGAGCAGAGATAACCAGTGCAGTGATAAAACAGAAGCAGGCTGTAGCTGGAAATCAGTGGGCTGTGTCACAAGCACACACCCACCCACCCACTGGATCCTCCTTATCTTTTCATCTTCTGAAAGACCTCAGTGCACAGACGAGGTGAACACGATGCCTTTATATGATTACCTGTCTGTTTGGTTCCTACATCACACACTGTTCTTCTGTATTAAAGGTGCGAACACG
Organism: Semaprochilodus insignis; assembly: GCA_034552555.1. Lineage (NCBI taxonomy): Eukaryota > Metazoa > Chordata > Actinopteri > Characiformes > Prochilodontidae > Semaprochilodus > Semaprochilodus insignis. Next base: position 19,382,240 of record CM067492.1, read on the forward strand.
TGTGATTTATTGTCCAATCAGCGCGCTGAAACGCTGGAATAACTGTTAAAATAACTCTTAAAGAACTGCAGAACACATTTTCTTCTCCTCCATTTCTTTTCGTTGACTTGTTTTATTTCTGTCTTTTTTCTTTGTTATAGTTAAAGAACTTCTCTAAGAAGAGTCTAGCGATTCTTCGAGACTCCGCCCCCGAAAAAAAATAGCGAGTCAGCGAGCTAGTGAAGGGAGAGCCGAGTCCATAAAAATGAGTCAACACCCACGACTCCACCAGTCGAGCGCAGCCTCTCCCGCGCCCAACGCCTCTCTCAGCCCGGATAAGGACACCGACATGCCCGCCACGGAGAAAGACCTGGCCGAGGACGCGCCATGGAAGAAGATCCAGCAGAACACCTTCACTCGGTGGTGTAACGAGCACCTGAAATGCGTGAACAAGCGCATCGCCAACCTGCAGACGGACCTGAGCGACGGCCTCCGGCTCATAGGGCTCCTGGAGGTGCTGAGCCAGAAGAAGATGTTCCGCAAATACAACCAGCGGCCCACCTTCAGGCAGATGCAGCTGGAGAACGTCTCCGTGGCTCTGGAGTTCCTCGACAGAGAGAACATCAAGCTCGTCTCTATAGGTGGGTGCTCTTTTTGTTTCTTGTATTGTTTGCAGACGCCCAGATGGTTAACTTTCCACACTACGGTTTATAGTTTTCCCCCCGCTTGGATTTTTTTTTCTCAGACCTCAGATAGTTTCCACACAGAACGGTCTGAAACCGTGTGTGAAACATGTGCTTAAGTTTCTTTTGGCGTTTCTCTTTCTTCTCTGAATGAGTGTATAGATGAAGTTGCCCTGTTATGAATGAAAATCCAGGCTGCGGTTGCATGGGCAGCTCATCCTATTCAATCTCAGAGGGCTGTACTGAGTGCTAAGCTAGGCTACAAACTAACAAGGGGGGGTGTTATGTAAAACTGGGCCCGGTTAAAGACCACCGGCTTGTGGAGCACGGCCTACTGCTTCTTCTATTTGGATCCTGTTTTTCCACTCAGGAATAACTGTATTTTGGAGCATACGTGCACACGGTGATTTATTTGTGAGCTGTGGTAAGCAGCTCGTCCTGTGGCACGCCGCTTTGTTGGATGCTTTTTCCTTCAAATGTCCGCTTTTCGGCGTCGTGGCCGGCTGTTATTCGCAGCTGAGCGCTGAATTTAACTTCTGGAAACTTTGCCAGGGTATTTTATCCGCCACGGACAAGCTCAGCTGAACGCGTGTGAGGAGGGTGGGGAGCCAATCCTGTCAGTGAGAATGTATGCATCATCACAACCAGACTTTTCCACACAGCCCCAGGGCCTGTTCTCTTTGATGGATAGCTTATTTCTAATAGAGAATGAATGGAGTAAAATGAGTTTGCCCACGTAGACTGGCATGTAGATCATTTGATCAAATCTTGTTGGCTACATTGAAAAACAGTATACTCTTGTCCCTACCTGTCTAAACGCATGCACACAGGGGGACAGTCGGGGGTGGCCGGAGCCACTGTAGCATGAAGCTTGGCCATCCCAGTTATGCAAAACGGGACAGTCTTCAATCAATAAAGCGGAGCTCACCAAGAGATCTGTTATCGTTAGATTCCTAAGTAATGTGAAACAAGGGCAGCCAAACCTCTATGCTTTCAAATACCAGTGCATATAATGCAATGGAAGGGTATTGTGTTTCATTTCCCTTGGTTCAGATCTTCATGGAACTATCTGCAGTAAGTTGAGTAAATTCAATGCGGTGTACATGAAGAGTAAATTCACAGGGTCTCACTTGACTGTTCTGACTGCACCCCTGCAAGCACATCTACTGTGTACAGTTACAGTGTACATCTCTGTTCTTGCAAAACCTCCTTAGTGGAGTTTGTCCATGTTTCCTCATTGCCTTACTAAAGCACACCACAAATGTGCTTGTCTTTTTGGCAAGTCCTTAGTGATACTGCAGTGAAATTAATCCAATTAGTGGACCTAGTAAACTGAGTTTTGAATTTTTGCTGTAACTGTCTTTTATTCTTATCCTAATCAGCTTACAGGGTTGGCAAATAAGAACTGCTGGAAGGAGTGGATGGAACGTGTGTCAGTTTGAATTGCATTTAAATATCCATTTGTTTTAAAGGTGGAATAGTCTTCAGAAGGTTTATATATCTTCTAAGAGTATCTGTAAGAAGCCATTGACTCTTTCACTCTTCTGTTGTAATTTCATATCCCCTTTTTTTGTAGAAAAACCACAGCTACTACAATTTTACACTACTGTCTATACTTTCAGATGTTGCCTGGTTAAAAGTGATTACTTTTGTAGGAACTTGGAGCTTCAGTTTGGAGAGATATACAGCACAGTGGCACTTCCCAAATGTTGGTTTAGGTATTCAGTTTGTAGGTTTGAGTCTCACATAATCTGTTTGGCCATGGTAATGTTTCTCAACAGGTCCCGGCGGGGACGACTTTAACATTTTATATTGTGGTGTTGTGGGCCAAGGAAGCCAGGGAGTGCCAAGAAACTGGGTACTAAAACCTCAGGTGATGCAGTGTAATGTTTTACATCTGCTTGTACTTATCAATAAGGAGTGCTGTTGGATACAGTAATTTTGATTCACCTACTTGATACTGGCTGTTTCACTCTCATTTGATCTGAGGTTTGAGTTGAAGAGGTTTGATTGTGGTATTCGCTTTGAGAGCTTTCAAAGATATGTGGACGTGCATGCCTCTGTTATCTCACTCGCAAGAGCAGCGTTTATTGGATTATCACCCATGGAGTTGACTTGGTTGAACTGCAGTCTTAATGTTCCTCTGGATCATGGAACGCCCTTTAAGAACATGGAAGTATGGGGACATGGGTGTGTTCCTACAGCTTTGTGAAGCGGTTCCTCCTGCCCCTACAGATGCAGCGCAGTTATACTTCAGATAGTGGTAAGGGAGGTACGGTCTCTGTGTCACTCAGTCATCTCTGGGTGTGGCTCTGCATGATGTGCTGCCTTCTGACACTCTGTTGCTCAATCTTCATGCCAGAGTTTTACTGCATAGCAGATCAGGACAGAACATGAATTGTTCTTACCTTTCGAAATTAGGAGCTCAAAGACTCATGTATGTAACCATTTAAGGGCTTAGCCTCCTTTTTAAAGTATCAATCGAGTGAGCCTTGAGAAAATGGTGAACTACTTTGATTACATGTGCAAAATAAGGTGGTTGTTTTCTTCAGTTGGATGTACATATTCAAAAGGTCTTGCTAATTGTCTTAACAGTTGTCTTAATTAAGGGGCGCGGAGTTAAAGGTTAATATCCACTTAATTGAGAAATTGAGTAATAGTTGTGAAATTATTTACTTCACCTGAAGTAGTTTCCCACTTACTGCAATGCATCTGACCTTAGAATGTGGTGAGTTATAATTGGTTTCCTGAATTCCAGTGTGTTCAGTTTTAGTGTTTGCCGTGTGATATGGGTGTGAACTTGGTAGATTTCTGATCACACTTTAAAGTTTGCATCTCTGCGGAAGCATATGCATAGGTTCTATAGTTGTCACTCCAGTCTTGGTGGTGCACAGCCACAAATTTCTACTGGCCATTTGGGCCAACAAGACGTGTGGCTTTGAAAAGGAATTATTTATTTTATTCTTATTAGTTAGAACATACTCCTTGTTAAGAGACAAGCAGCCATGAACCCACACCAGCAGGATTTTTAAAAATGCATATACTTGTAGCCGCAACTTTCAAACTTTGAAAATAATAGACAAAACAGTGTGATTACGAGCAATGTTGAGTTAATTATATCATAGATTATTTCATACCTATTTTTCAGCAAATTACTGTAGTGGTGGATATTGGTAAATGGATAAATTCAACTGGCCTGGTGGGGTTTGAGGGTGAAATGAAGGTAAAGGAAGAGCTCTTCATTTTTAGTGGCTGAAATGTGGCCGAGGGCATAAGCCCACAGGCTGTGTTGATCTAATCAGACTCCATATTGGATAATACTTTCTTGAAGAAGGTTGATTTGGGACCATTGGCATCTGGGCAAAAGTCTGGCTTGGATATTGTCCTTGTGGAAAAACTTTATTTGCTGCTTTGTCTGCACTGTGATAACACTTATCCATCCCTTGTTTTCTGTGTTCCAGCACTGTAGTCCGCTTTATCTCCTAAAGTGCATGTTTCTTTAGCTAAGATTCTTAACTGATGTTGTCTAGAGTGCCCCACCCGTAACGTATAGTGCCTGCTAGGTGGAGCCTGTGGCGGCTCTTGGATGTTTCTTTCCAAACCCCATTGCAGGATTTCCTCTTCAATCTCAGCCCTTGCTCAAAGGAACTGGTACAGTCTTGAAGGGTTAGAGTAGCATTATGTAACTGGAGGAGTTGGCGTAATGTGTAGAGTGATGCTTTATGGTTAAAGAGCTGGTCATTTTAAAGTGTAGTGAAAGCAAGATGGTGAGTTTTTGGATGTCTGATGTAAAAGAAAGGGAGGTGTGTCTGTGCGTGAGTACATGCCACCCTTACCAACCACACACTCAAAAAGCACCTGGTAGAAATATGTGCAAATTCTCCCCTTAGTTGTTTCTGCCTTTTGGATTGAGACTCCACCATTTGAAGTAGTCATCTTCAGATTTCTGTCTCAGCAAGTCAAATGGAACATATATTTATGTTAAACTTTGAAAGTTTTTTTTATTATTTATTTATTTTTATTTTTTTGATGGCACTGAATCACCAAGACAGCAGCTGGGCAAACCACATGAAGATGACTGCATCCTCAATGTTTCTGAAAAGCCTCAAGACAAATGTGGCGCTTTAAACTTTAACAGTCAGAGTTTAAAGCTGTGAGTTGGCTTCAAGACTGATAAAAGGGTAAGCTGTAGGCTTCCTATTCTGTTGGGACCTCTGTAATTCAGTTTTCCACAGAGACTCAGCAGATAAGGACAATTCGGTTTGGCACCACTTGTTAAGCTAATAGTGAGGGATGGTATGTTTTTGCAAAGCGTCCAGACTGAGGCTGTGGTTTTCTTTCTCTTTATTGAGTTTGAGGGAGAGGGAGAGATGGAGTTGAGGGCAAATAAAGGTGAGGTGAAAGTTAAATGTGAGCTCTGGAATGGATGTGTAGCTTAAAGACTAAAAAGGTTGCCTTTTATACACCAACACGTACCTGAAGTCATGGCCAAGAATTCATACATGCTTGCTTGGACTATACTTCTGTTATTCCTGGGCTGTTCTAGTCATGTAGAATGGAGATGGATTGGAGCGCTTGGGATTTTATGGCCTTTTGTGTCCTGTGCTGCTGCACCACTTGTAGTAAGTTTTTGTTGAGTAGACATCGTGAGTTGAAACACTAACCGTGTCGGGCCTTCTCAGTTTAGCTTCTAGTATTTTGAACTTTCCCCAGAACATGAATGCATGCATGCATTTAGCTAAATGCACTAATATGTTAAATGCATTTAAAAGGCTTAACCACAAGAACCTACTAATGTGTGCTTCCTGGGCTTGGAAATAATATGGATCATGTTTCACATGGTTGTACAGTGTATGTGTTTTTGAGAGAGATGTGAGGATAGGCTGCTGGAACTTTGCTTGAACCAGCCATAGAACAAGGGGAGCCAAATGACAATCCAGCTTGGTCAATATGGGGTTTTTGAAAAGTCCAAACACAGCAGTTTTTACTGTTCCAGGCTTTTTTTTGCTTTTTTTTTTCCTCCCCTTTCCTTCTTGCTCTCCCTCCCTCTATCCCTCCCTCTTTCCCTCCTTCCCTTACTCTGTTCCCTCCCTCCCTGTAATCAGAAACCGCTGTGGAGGGGAATGGGTGGCCTGCCAGGATCAAGTTTGCTTCTGCCCTTTTAAGGCTAAAAAACCAAGGGGAACATTTCCAAAAGAGAGGGAGAGGGAGGGATGAAGGCCGAAAAGGAGGGAGGGACGTTTGGAAGCAGCAGAAAGGAAAGAAAGAGGAAGTTTGCTTGTGTAGCTCATGCTCTTTAAAAGCACATGCTGGATATGCTGTATTTTGAAAAGGCTTTCCTGTGTGTGGCAATTCAGCATCATTCAGTGTTACTGCACTACATGGTGTTCCTGAGCACTCAACGGCTCTTTCCGTTTTTTGAGGATTTCTTAAAACAGTGTAAGAACTGAAACTCATTGGCTGGAGCTGTGGCTTCCACGTGTTTCAGTTTGATTGTAAATGTGTAATGTGGCATTAAACATGGATGTACCATTGTTCTGTGTCCATCAGGCTGCAAGCTTAGGGGGGGATACTGATGAAGCATGTTTTCCATGGTTCTTGTGTTTGTCTCTGTCTAGCCAGCAGGCCAGGACTTGGTGATAAGACCTCCCTGGAATGTGGGCAATTTCCTCTGAGGCATCCCCCCACTGCCATGCTGTTAGCATTACCGCCCCCTCACTGGGCTTTAATTGTGAATATAACTTTAATTGCAACTCAAATCATTCTCTGAATGTTTGGCCTAAAACACCAGTAGCCTGTTCTAGACTGTTCTAAAAATGAATGTGTGTTGTGTGGCAGATAGTCATTTATGCCGGACCTCTGGCCTGTAAGTAAGGCGTCTGCAGAGGCTCATGTCGTGGTGCGTCAGAGGTCTGGGTGTGGGGTCAGAGGTGATGCTGATGTCACACAGGCTGTAGTTGTTTAGTGAGCCCAGGGAGACCGTGAGTCATGGGAATGTGTCCGGAGATGCATCAGTGCTCATATCCAGAAGTGATGAGTCAGATTTCTGAAATTAGCTCTTTTAGGATGCCCTGACTATTCTGCCAAACAGTTCCATTTTAAATCTAAATCTCATCCCTCCATCTGTTCCTCCGCCTCTCTTTGTTTTTTGCATGCCCCCATCCCTCTTTGGCTCAGTGGTGCGATTCATGTTTTGGGAATTTGATGGCTTGCCTCGGCCATCTATGTCCAAAAAAGGCCTGAGGCTGGTGTGGCTGGGATTCTTGTCATGTTTTATATGTTTGCTATGATGTGCGTCACCAGCTTTCTGACCCTCACCCCAAAACAAGTGCCACTGAAACACACACTCCCTCACTAGCTAGAGCTATAAACAGCCCTGAAATGTAAATTTTGAGCCAGAATGGAGCCCTAGAACATTGTGTTAGTGACGAGCTTGACGGGGCAGCGTTTTCAACCAGAACCTATCAAAGCGTGACAACTGTAAATTCGAACCAAACCACACCAGCTTTCAGGAATATGATTACAACTCAACATTGTAGGATGTTGCGTGCTATTTTTTCTAGTGGTGATTTACCTAGTGACAGTGACTGTTTTTAATGATTGGACAGATTTTAAGATCTGACTGAGATTTCAAACATCTATTACAAGGCAGAAAGATTAGGTCATGTGGGCAGCTTTTTTTTTTTTTGTCAGTTTATTTCAAATTTGTTACCTAACTTTCTGCATTTGTAACCTTTTTTCCATTGGCTGAAGCTTGGATGAACCCCCCCTGCTCATAAATCCCCATGTCAGTGCATCCCTAAATTTTGAATTGCAGTTTGTAATGAAGCTTAAATCTCACTTTAAACAGTTTATGCTGCATTAATTAATGTGGTCAAACGTCCTAAATGTTTTTGCTGGGTAAACTTTACATGCTGGCCTCCTCTACCTTAATGGTCCTTGCTATCACAAGGCAAGTGACTCTGACATGGATGATTTCAAAAATTAGGATGAAAGTATAAAGGAGAATAAAGTAGGGAGACAACTAAATAGGGGAGACATGGCAATGCAAGATGAAATCTGTTTGGAAGAGTATGAGAAATCTGAACCTAACCAGGCCCTGATAAATTTGAGGAGCTATGTCCATACCTGCAGTGAACAGCCAGGTCTTGTTGGGTTTGTACAAATAGTTCAAGTTCCAGTACACGCGCGCTTACCCTTCTGTCTCTGTGCTGTGGTTCACGGTCCCCAGGAATCTGCCGAATGAGTAATTCGCAACTTCTGAGTCTCATTCAGAAGTGATGAATAAGATGCACAAGTTTTTATATGTACCCATTTTATTTGTACCCCTGAATGAATCTCTGTGCTGACTGCAGTGTTTCAGGGACTAAAGCGATGGTCCAGCTACACTGGCTAGTCATACCATTGCCCTCTCCCCTCTTGTCCTTGAGTAAATGAAGGCTGTCAGTGTTGAAGCAGTTTGGGGTTGAGATGGAGAAAGCAGCTATGTTTGTGCTTAGAAAACATGTCTGTGGGTGAATCAAATTGATTTGCAGATAAAGGAATGTAATGTTACGCAAGAGCAGCAATGGATCAAGAGCACATCCAGCCGTGCTGCCAGCCCACAGTGTGCTTTTACATGCGCTCAGGGGTGTTGGCCACACCCTCTCCGCACTGCATGTCAGACGAGGTGCTCTAATCCCCCTAACAAGCTCTAGCCTGCTCAAGGCGTCAGATCACTCTTTCAGCACACACACTCACCCTGTCTGTACATGGTTGTTGCTGATGCATGAGTTGTCCTGGTGACTACTCAGTCATAAGAATGTGATCCTAGGCACCCCCCCCTTTCCACTCCCTGACTTCCTCCTCCCTCGGTGGTTTTGAACCTGTGGGTTGAGGTGGTATTGCTAGGGGTGGGGGTGTTGTTCATGAAAGTGTTTATTACACATTATTTACACATACGTCTACTTGTGATCACAATACTGGTTTAGCATCAGCTAGTGCAGTGTTCGAAACAATTTTGCAATTACAAGTGCATTAAAAAATTTACATGTTTTTGTGCCATCTTTAATTGTTTGCAAACTGCACTTTTTGAACTAGTCTCTGAGTTTTGATCCTAACTTTTCAAAATTGGTCTATAATTGCTCTGTTGTGTCTCTAGGTAAATAATTATCAAAAGAATGCTGACTTTTTTACTTAGCATGACTTCTAAATATCAAGAAGTCACTTTGACCTTGGCATTTATAGCTACTCTAACTCTGCAGCCTTTAGTCAGATCAGCTCAATATTTTATAGACATGTAGGAACTAAGACTCTGATGAGGTGTACAAATATTGGTGCAGATTGACCTTTAGAGGGAGCTATAGCATTTACAAACGCTTTAAATCATTCAAAAGCGTATTACTATGTTATTGCACACTTTATAGATGAACTTCTGGTGTCATTTGATTCAGCTCTCAGTTCTGAACAACTTTGTAATTACATGTTTCAGAAAATGGACTACTCCTCTGCCATTTTGATCTATTCATTTAAACACTACAGCTTATAAAACCAAGGTCAAAAGGTCAATTTCAATAAAACTTGGTACACATGTCTGTCTGAGGCCCCTGATCAATAAGCTAAACACTTCAGTCCTTTCTGATATAATCTAAGAGCATTAACTTTACTTCTCTTTGTCACAGTTGCCCCTTATGTGTGCATTGGGCCTAATAATGCCATGCATATCAAAGGGTTATAATTTGAGAACCAAACGCTGCAAATAGTTTCATATACATACATACATACATACATACATACATACATACATACATACATACATAATTAGTAAATGTAGACATTTAAAATCTATTTTAAATGTGATTAATTATTTGCAAAAAGGACAATTTAATATCTAATAAATTCTTGTATTTATTTATTTAAATTAACACGTTTTGGTTCCTGCAGTACATTTCTAAGAAAGGGCAGGGGAAAAAAGTTGAATTAAAGTTTAATAACTTTAATAACGGAATGTCTGAGACATTGACAGAAGGACGACCTCAGCACCTTCCTAAAAAGCCCTGCTCAGAACGGCTGGTTTGAGTGCTTGCTTTTACTTTAAATGATGAGCCACTGCTCAATCCAGAAACCCCCTTTTCCACACGCCTGGCCCTTTGAGGCGAGAATAACTTTGCACTACTCTTGCTGTTAAGTTTATCTTAATAGACATTCAACTAACAAACTGATAACATAATTATGTTAATGTTTTCTTCAGCAACTGTAGGAATTTTATAGAACATTACATCTGTTAATATTGGCGCTCGCTAGCGTTTAATGGCCTTACTTACATTTACACTTAAGGTGGATTGGGGAATATTAAAGTCTCCGCTGTCTTTTTTTTTTTTCTTTGCGTTTTCCATACCGTCCCAATGTGATTTGAGCTTGTAGTTTGACTTTATTAGTCTGGCAAAATGCTCTCCATGTTTACATTAACAGTGAAAAGTTGTTTCTCTTTTTGTTTGGATAAAGTTTTTCCATCAAGGATAAATTAGTAGAAACAGAACAGGATCTTTCGAAACGATGAATACTAAGGCTGGACCGCTGGATCCTAGCGTAAGCTGTGACTGAGACTTATCAAGTCATGGCAAAAACGAATGGGAAGAATGTTACTTGATTAGGATCTCTCTTGCTTTTTACAAAGCGGGCAAACTGAGTGGGTTTCTTTCTATTTTGTAAAGGCAAATGAAACGGTCTCACAATCACTGAGGAGCTGGAAGTTTAGGAGGGCTTTCAGACACAGTTCGAACGTGTATTACTCAGTTTAGGCTAATTTTTGAGACACTAACAGCAAACTGAAGAAAGCAGAGGACGAATCCTGTTACCAGTAAGAGGTTCACAAATCAAACAGAGCAAATAAAGCTGTATTTTCTAACATAACTGTTGCTTTTCGTGAGCAGGATATGATCAGTATTACACATGGTCCAATTGATTTACTGTCTGCAAGAATAAATCCTGTTCACTGTGGAAAGGGCCTTTAGGCTTTACGTGTCTGAACAGAAAACACTGTAGCCATATGCTGAACTTTATTTAAAGCTTTGAAGACAGTTAAATAATGCAATCAGTTGGAGGGTAAATGTGTATCTAAACCTATTGAACTGAGCCAGGACTCTTTTCACAACTTTAAGTTCTCCAGCATGTCTTCCAGCATTTAGTAGCTGCCACACATCAGCTAACTTATTAGGAGAGTTAGATTTTCAGTTATTTTAGATTTGTAATGCACCATAACAATATAAAACAAAACTGATGGGTGATTTTTATCACAGAAATTAATTAATTGAGTGATTTCCCTTTACCTAAAAAGGAACAGGGACTGTTTACTCAAAGTACTTTTTATAGAAGTCATTTGGCAGCGATTTCAGCACCTGCCCTTTGGCTTGTATTGGTGTTCTGAGTTGGTTGATTGTGTTGGTTTAAAAAAAAAAAAAAAAAACCAACAAAGGGATACGTGTTAAAATTGTCTGTGGTAATGAACCGTAACCTACAGATGTGGCTGGTGGCTGAAGGTTGGGGGAGCATGTTCCTTTAAATTCTTTTAAATGCACCCATTTGCTTTTTGAAACCTCATACTGGCAAACACCCCCTCCCCCTCTCACCCCCATTCCTGGGTTTGGATAACTGTGCTTTATTTTCAGGACTCGAAATGCTGTTTTATTGCCCTGTGGCCTAAAAACATCTCCAGCCTCTTTATTCTGAACGAAAATTGATCTGAGATGATTCATATGGTCCAAGTTAAATTCTTACAAACATTTGGAGGGGGGGTACTGAGGTTTGTAGGCCACACTGGAAATTGCAAGTGCATTATTTTACATGGCAGACAAGCGTTGTTGGGTAACTGGAGTGGGGTTCTGGAGCAGGGTGAAGTGCATGTGATATTTCAAAATATACAGAGCGTTCAAGGGTTCTATTTAAGGCTGTTTCATTTACATGTGTTTTTCTTCTGTGCTCTTGGGTTCTTGGGTTGAGGGCTGTGTTGGCTCAGCTTGCTGATCCCTCCCTGTAGGGTAATGTTGAGTCTAGTGTGACCCCCCCCCCCCCCCCCACACACACACACCCCCAACCCAGGCATAAGAAGTTTCACACCAAATATAATCATGCATAATGCAACTTTGTTGATGGCATTAAATATTAAGAAACTTGCTGCTTCTTTGCAGCTTCCCACCTAGCTTGCAGTCCTATGGGCCACTCATTAAGCCATCAAAAGCTCTAAATCTGCTTTACAAAAACAAGGTACCTTGTAGTACAGTCATGTTTCTTTGACACCCCCATTCCTGAAAAAGATTGAGGTATTCGAAACATGTTCTCAATGAACAAAATGCATGAACGATGATAAAACTAAGTATTTCTCATACTTGGATTATTCTCAATAAAATCTCATTGTTGAAAAGTTGTTTTCTGTATTTAGGGGGGAAAAGACTGGGATGCTAGTTTGTAACTTATTTTACTCCAGGACAAATCTCTTGTCCACTGGGCTTGAATTGCATAATGGTGATTCGTTGATCCAGCCCATGTTTTCTCCTGTTGGGAGTGGAGCAGCAGTTTGGGCCTGTACTGAAAGGGTCTCCTCCATAGAGAATAGAGTTCGTCCTCAGTGGAGCACACTTCAGTTAGAACAGGAAGAGTTCTCCCCACCCCACCCTGAGAACATAACTGCACTAACAGCCAGTAATCACCCGTGTTATCTGCATCCATCTCCTCTCTACAGCCTAAGCCAAGAACCATCCTCTCACTCTCCGCAGTTCTGTCTTTGCGTGTGTCCACGTGTCAGTAGTGGATCTGGGTGTCCTTAGCTTGTCTGTTACATCAGTGTTTTGCAACTGAGGGAACATATTCTAAATTGCTAACCACACTAAGGACCGGATGGGTGTGTGCTGTAGTGAGGTGCAGTGAAAGAGAAGTGTGAATGCCGATTACAATCGCTCCCCCTGACTATCTTGGTTAGGTTTAGACCTTGTGAATTTATTTCAGAACTGGGTGGAGTAGAGGTAGTGGTGTTCTACCTCTGCCGGTCCATGGGCCTTGTTGGCAGTCACTGTCCCAGTGGGGTTTTAATAGGACCTTGTGCAGTAAAAATAATTATTTTTGTCCTGGAACAATCCAAAGACGGTACAGTACCATCAAACACCAGGTCAGGGGTGTCCAGTCTTATCTGCGATCGGCCAGTATGGCTGCCGGTTTTGCAAACTGGAGCACACATGACATTTGTTTAATCAGTTCTCAGTCCTCAAACTGCTGATCAGATCTCTGGCTTTGTTGGAATGAAAACCTGCAGCCACACTGGCCCTTTGTGGATATGACTGAACACCCCTGCTCTAGATTCAATTATTGTAGCACTCGGAACAAGCCTACCAGGTTCTCACTTTTTCACTTGTTTGTTCCACCCTTGGTATACCTCATGCTATCCATCACCCTCTGTCATTTCTAACTCTCCTCTCAATGTCGTCCCCTGCAGACAGTAAGGCCATAGTGGATGGGAACCTGAAGCTCATCCTGGGACTGATATGGACATTGATCCTGCACTATTCCATCTCCATGCCCATGTGGGATGAGGAGGAGGACACGGACGATGCCAAGCAGAAGACACCCAAGCAGAGGCTCCTGGGCTGGATCCAGAACAAATTGCCTGAACTGCCCATCACCAACTTCAGCCGTGACTGGCAGTCAGGCAAAGCCCTAGGAGCGTTGGTAGACAGTTGTGCTCCAGGTGAGTGAAGGCTAACTTGGGTGTTTAAAAACAGGTCCTGCTGTTGTCCCTTGTGTCTTGAATTTGATGCTGCTGTTTTGATGATTTGGCAATATATGAAAATATATCTTTGGTAACTCCTCAGGGCTGTGTCCGGACTGGGACTCCTGGGATCAGACGAAGCCTGTGGATAATGCCCGTGAGGCTATGCAGCAGGCTGACGAGTGGCTGGGAGTTCCTCAGGTGATCATGGTTACAATTAATCTCTCTGAGGTTAAAGTTTAACAAAGTGTATACTGAAGCTCTAAGGCATAAATTAATCCTTGTTTATATTAAAATGGCTGCTCCGAATTTTTATTTATTTATTTATTTATTTATTTATTTTTCGTAACCATTAATTCTTATGGCTGCTGTGGCTTCATTAACTTGGTCAATTTCCCTTAATGCATCCAAGTTCCAACCAAGACCCTGCTGAGTACCAGGAAAATGAATTTCTGTAATTCTCGAACTCTGATCTCAAACTCCTTACTTTGCCTTTCAGTGATTGGAAATCCAGGTTCTGAACAGTTTAAATTTATACTGTCCAAGTTAAACCTTTTGTACTCTAATGTCGTCTATGCCTCTGTGGTAATGCATTGCCAAGTAAGCTGCTAAACAATGTGCTCAGATTATCTAAGAACTTGTGTACCTCCAATGTGGAAAGGAGAAAATCCTGAAAATGAGACCTTTCTTGTCATGAGCCATAAAATGGGCAAGTTGACGAAGCGAATTGTAAAAATAGAAATTTAGAATTTTTTTGGAAATTAAATTTTTAACCTGACAAGTATGCAAAAATAATCTGTCTACATGAGTGTCTGATTTGGGTTTTGTTTTGCAACTCTGTTGCTATAGCAGTTGTGGTACATTACTTGGTAGATGTGAGTGATGTCGCTTCCACAGAAGTGAAACTGTTGAATGAGGTTTTGAAGTAGGCTGTGTTCCATGGTAACTGAATGCCAAGTCCAACACATTGCGTGCTGTCAGTTTCAAGTGTGGTGGCAGTGTTTCCTGCTGTTGTGCGTCTCGTGCCCATCATCTTATGCCACAGTCTGCCATGTGGTCTTGTGAGCTGCATCTCTCCTACGACAGTTTGTTCTGACTCATCCCTCACATCACCCCCCTTTTTGGTGTCAGGTGCTGCATATTAAACAATGTTGTGTGTGTCTGTGGTCACTGTTCCAGGTTATCACACCAGAGGAGATTGTGGATCCCAATGTGGACGAGCACTCTGTCATGACCTACCTGTCACAGTTCCCTAAGGCCAAACTAAAGCCTGGTGCTCCACTTCGCCCCAAACTCAACCCCAAAAAGGCTCGTGCCTATGGACCAGGTATGCTCAAAACTTATCAAGGCCTAGTGCTCGACCCCTTTTTCCCAGTCATCTATAGAGTCCATTGAATGTGTATGTAATACAGCAAGGAAAGTTCAGGATTTGTATGTGAAACTGCAACCTTTTTTGTTTAGGTATTGAGCCATCTGGTAATGTGGTGATGAAGAAAGCTGTGTTCACTGTGGAAACCATCAGTGCAGGCCAGGGGGAGGTGCTGGTTTATGTGGAGGATCCTGCTGGCCACCGCGAGGAGGCTAAAGTCACTCCTAACAACGACAAGAACCGCACTTACTCAGTAGTCTATGTTCCTAAAGTCACTGGGCTACATAAGGTAAATAGGTCATCTGGACATGTGGCTGCTTTGCAGTCTTAATTTAAATATTTGGGTCAATATTAAAGCACGTTACCCTGGTCACTTAAAACTCGTTCCCTGTCCTTTAGGTGACAGTGCTGTTTGCAGGGCTGCACATCTCAAAGAGCCCATTTGAGGTGGATGTGGGCATGGCTCAGGGAGACTCCAGCAAAGTCACTGCCCAGGGTCCAGGCCTGGAGGCTGTAGGCAACATCGCCAACAAGACCACTTACTTTGACGTCTACACTGCTGGTAATTGCTCCCACTGTGCTGTATTCAGTATGATCTTAATTCATATAAATGAACGCAGCAATACAGTGTTATATTATACAGCCTGGGTTGGTTAACTCAGGAATCAGATTTGGGCTATAATGGTTCCAACCATAGAGAAGACTTGCGATGTTGGAAGTTGTTTTCCATCTTTATTTCCTTTTCTTAGGTGCAGGAGTTGGTGAAGTAGAGGTGGTAATTGTCGACCCCAGTGGCAAAAAGAACACTGTGGAGTGCAACATTGAAGATAAAGGCAATAGCAGTTACCGTTGCACCTACAAGCCCACCCAGGAAGGCCAGCATGTCATCTACATCACATTTGCTGGAGGCCAAATCTCCAAGAGCCCCTACACGGTCAACGTGGGAGAGGGTGAGGAGCCAACAGAGAAGTGGGATGGAGGGGAGGTCGGGGGAGCAGACGCACAAAAGAAATATTAGCGGGGGCACAAGCAATATAAGTGTATTTGTGTGTTCTCTTACTATGTAATCTTACTCTGCAGGCTTTTTCTTCACGTCCTGTCTTTCTGCGTTGCCTCTTATTCTTTTTTTTTTTCCCCCTTGTTTGATTTTCTCTCTTTCTGAAGGACAGTTGTCAACTATTTGCTGATCTCTCCTCTTCTCTCTTTGGATCAGCCTCTTGGCCTTTAATGTAATTTCTTCCCCCTTTCTCTATGGATCTGTTGGGTACTTTACTCACTTTGCATGCTTACTGTTAATGTGTTGCATGTTTTCCTGTGAATAGTGTTTTGGTCTTCCCTTACAATTGACATGTCATCCTAGATATAAGAGAATTCAATAAAAGCATGTTACGATTGCTTTGTATTGAAACACATTTGCACCCGTATTTGTATTATCTATTTAACTGGATGGCAGGAGCACCACCCATAACTGACTTGTAGATGGATTGAACAGTCATTTTTAAGTGTGTTTAATAATAGCATTTTATCAGACACTAAGACAAACTCTTGTTTCCTTACTGCCATGCCTTTCTGGTGTTTGCCATGTTCCTTTCCTCTTCATGCCTTCTATCTTCACTGCTGCATGCCTGCGGGTTTCCTGTCCATCTCCAAATGGATGGATGACATGCTGCAATGCAGTAGTAATTTAATGTCTCCATTTCATTTTCCAGCCTGTAACCCCAGCCTCTGCAGAGCCAAAGGCCGTGGTCTGCAGCCCAAAGGCCTGCGGATCAAAGAGACTGCAGAGTTTAAGGTCTACACCAAAGGAGCTGGAACTGGAGACCTGAAGGTCACCATCAAAGGACCCAGTGAGTGAGGCTTCAGACTAGCAAATGGACTTAATCATACATTTTGATCATATTACCAATATTGTTGTGCATGTTTAACAGAGGGTTTAGAGGAGCCTTGCAAGAAGAAAGATTTGGGAGATGGAGTTTACAGCTTTGAGTATTACCCCACTACACCTGGAACCTATATCATTACAATCACTTGGGGTGGCCAGCATATCCCTCGCAGGTTAGAATGTTCACTTGGATACTGTCTTATCTCAGAGTCTTATCTCCTTTCATGTTCAGTCATTCACTTTCTCATGTCTTGGCTCTCAGTCCTTTCGAGGTGAAGGTGGGAAGTGAGGCAGGGCCACAGCAGGTGCGGGCATGGGGCCCAGGGTTGGAGAGTGGCGTTGTGGGCAAATCAGCTGACTTTGTGGTGGAGGCAGTTGGAGACGATGTTGGTACTTTGGGTGAGTTTCTGTAGCAGTCTGTTTCAGATTCTCAAGTCAATACACAAGTCATGTTGTATACATCTTTATAATCTGTGATCACACGATTTCCTGTTCAGGCTTCTCTGTGGAGGGTCCGTCTCCAGCTAAGATTGAGTGTGATGATAAAGGTGATGGATCCTGTGATGTTCGCTACTGGCCCACAGAACCAGGCGAGTATGCAGTGCATGTGCTCTGTAAGAATGAGGACATCCAGCACAGTCCATTCATGGCTGAGATCAAACCAGCACCGGACAGAGACTTCTATCCTGACAAGGTATATGCATTCTCAAACTGCTTGTAGTTTGAATCGTCAGAAAGCTACAGCATTTGGCCCTGACTGGTTAATGCCATTATGTTACAGGTGAAGGCCTATGGACCTGGCCTTCAGAGCAGTGGTCTGTCTGTAGGGAAACCAGCTGAATTCACAGTGGATGCCAAACTGGGTGGCAAAGCTCCTCTAAAGATTCAGGCTCAGGTATGCCTCTTCATCCTGTTTGTTTACAGGGGAAATTTGAATCAGTGGAATAATGAATCTCTTCTCTTAGGACCGAGATGGAAACCCAGTTGATGTGCAAGTGAAAGATAATGGCAATGGGACATATAGCTGCAGCTACACTCCCCGCAAACCCATCAAGCACACGGTCATGGTGTCCTGGGGTGGAGTCAACATCCCAGAAAGCCCCTTCAGGGTCAGTGTAGCACAAATACACAAACATGTGGCATGGGTGATATGGTAAAATATCATTATTGTATTTCAGTTTAGTTTTTCTGAGGTCTAAAAAGTTGGAACAGACAAAGTTTTACCAGTAGTAGGATATATAAAGATGCGGAAAATGTAATGATGCTACGTGCTCAGAAAATATTGTGGCATACTGCTACAATTAGAATGTTCTCATGTTACCCATCCCTAGACGATATGCTATGGTTTTATTCCCTTGTCTTTTTGAAACATCACTTTAATGTGTGGATTATTACTTAATTTCATCTGTAGATGAATATTGGAGCGGGATGCCATCCTAATAAGGTGAAAGTATCTGGACCTGGTGTTGCCAAGACAGGCCTGAAGGCTTACGAGCCAACGTATTTCACCGTGGATTGTTCTGAGGCTGGTCAGGGTAAGATTATATGGAGACCTTATGCTAATCACCTTTTTGGGTTATCAAGAAATTTCTCTTTTCTTGTTAAAGACTGTGCTACTTTATTTTCTATAGGTGACATCAGCATTGGGATCAAGTGTGCTCCAGGGGTGGTAGGACCAGCTGAGGCAGACATAGACTTTGACATCATCAGAAATGATAATGATACTTTCACGGTTAAATACACACCTCCAGGAGCTGGCAGCTACACGATCATGGTTCTGTTTGCTGATCAGGTAACGCATGCATTTTTCTGTGTCTGGTGTATATACATGGTGTTCCTTAACATTAGCCTTAAGAATACATGTTTACATTTTATGTATTGACTGTGTTGTCTTCCTAGGCCATTCCTTTGACCCCTATCAGAATTAAAGTGGACCCCTCTCATGATGCAAGTAAAGTTAAAGCAGAGGGCCCTGGTCTCAGCCGCACTGGTAAGAAAATGTACAATAAAAATAGTGTATACGACTGTGTTGAGCTGTGACGTGGCATCAGTGGGCAAAGATAATTGTGCCTTTTTTCCAGGTGTGGAACTGAACAAGCCCACTCATTTCACTGTGAACACTAAGGGAGCAGGCAAAGCTAAACTGGATGCTCAGTTCACTGGCCCCAACAAGGGAGACGCTGTCCGGGACTTTGACATAATCAACAACCATGACAACACCTATACAGTCAAATACACCCCAGTGCAACAGGTTAGGGCAGCTTCTATCTCCTGCTAGATCACAAAGTCTGAATATCTGTCTAATTTCAATGTACATTTGACCCCATTACTAAGAACTTGGGCTTAATTACCATGTGCCCATTTTTCTCTCTTCAGGGTAATATGGGAGTAAATGTGACCTATGGTGGTGACCCCATTCCCAAGACTCCCTTTGCTGTGGCTGTGGCTCCTTCCCTTGATCTGAGCAAGGTTAAGGTTGCCGGCCTTGGAGACAGTATGTTCTCATGTTCCTGTTCTATTTTGATTTAATATGGCTGTTCAGGCAATGACTGTACTTTCTGGTGCTCTTGGGTTTAAGCATTCTCTTCCTCCTTCAGAGATGACTGTTGGAAAAGACCAGGAGATTACAGTGAAGTCAAAGGGAGCAGGTGGTCAAGGTAAAGTTGGTGCAAAGGTTACTGGGCCTGCTGGGAAATCTGTGCCCTGTAAGGTGGAGCCAGGTCTGAGCCCAGAGACTAGTCAGGTCCGCTTCATCCCCAGAGACAAGGGGCCTTATGAGGTGGAACTCACTTATGATGGTGCTCCTATCCCTGGTAGTCCCTTCCCTGTCGAGGCTGTGGCTCCCACTGACCCATCCAAGGTGAGCACCAGATATGGTATGGATTAAGAATATAAGTAATTGCTGATACAAAAACTAATTTCTACTGTCCACATGTCTTCAGGTTCGCTGCTCTGGCCCAGGTTTGGAGCGGGCAAAAGTTGGAGAGACTGGCCAGTTTGTGGTCGACTGTACCAACGCGGGCCCTGCTGAGCTGACCATTGAGATCATCTCTGATAATGGCACTGAGGCAGAGGTTCATATCCAGGATAATGGAGATGGAACATACACAATCACCTACATCCCACTGTACCCAGGAGCCTACACCCTGACCATCCGCTATGGTGGCCAAGATGTGCCAAACTTCCCTGCAAGACTCAATGTTGAGCCAGCTGTAGAAACCAGTGGTGTGAAAGTGTTTGGACCTGGAGTTGAAGGCAAAGGTAGAATATTGAATTTGAATATATTTGAGAAGGCTCCTTTTTTGGTTTTGCTTTTTTCTGTCAATTGTGAATCTGTTTTGCTTTGCTTCTGACTTTTTTGAGTCACGTTTGCTGCTTTCTTGGATTTGTTTTTCCATAGGAGTTTTCAGAGAGGCTACTACAGATTTCACTGTTGATGCTCGTGCCCTTACAAAAACTGGAGGCAAGCACATCAAGACCTGCATCAACAACCCATCTGGCAACCAAACTGAGGCCCTCATCAGGGACTTGGGTGATGGTACCTATAAAGTAGAGTATACTCCCTATGAAGAGGGTGAGCCTTTTTCATCTTGTATTTATGATGTAATTTAGAGCTGCTGCTCCACCTGTTTTATGTCATGGTAAGCTCAATGGCACAATATTGTATCGTTATATGAACAGGTCCGCACAGTGTGGAGGTTTCCTATGATGATGCCCCGGTGCCCAACAGTCCGTTCCGTGTGCCTGTGACTGAGGGTTGTGACCCAGCACGTGTGCGAGTACATGGCCCAGGACTGCAGGCTGGCATCACCAATAAACCCAACAAATTCACTATTGAGACCCGGTTAGTAGTACAGCCAGCAGTTTCAACAACCATGGAATTCTCACCCTTTTCTTATCTGATCTTTGCCTCATCTTTCCTTGTCTTTTTAGTGGGGCTGGTACAGGAGGATTGGGCCTGGCCATGGAGGGTCCCTCTGAGGCCAAAATGTCCTGCACTGATAACAAAGATGGCAGCTGCTCTGTTGAGTACATACCATATGAGCCAGGGACTTACAACCTCAATATCACCTATGGGGGCCAACCAGTCACTGGTTAGTGTTTGCCACCGCCCCGTTTTAATTTATTTAGCTTTTATTGCTGCATTTTCTGTTTATCAGGGAATGACCACTCTTTCCTTGCTTTGTCTTACAGGAAGCCCCTTCTCTGTGCCAGTGCATGATACTGTTGATCCCACAAAGGTTAAGTGCCAGGGTCAGGGTATTGGGACCAATGTCCGGGCCAATATCCCACAAGTGTTCACTGTGGACGCCAGTAAAGCAGGCATGGCTCCTCTGCAGGTCCGAGTGCAAGGACCCAAAGGTAAAAGAGCCTGGGTGCAGAACACCAGTTCCAATTCTTGATTTGTTTCCAGTAAATTGATTAGCAGCCAATGGGACTCTTCCTTTTTCCATCTGTTGTGCAGGTGTTGTGGAGCCAGTTGAAGTGGTGGATAATGGAGATCAAACTCATACTGTGAGCTACGTGCCCACTAGAGAGGGACCATATTCTATTAATGTGCTGTATGCTGATGAGGAAATCCCACGCAGGTAAATGGCCATTTCAGTTATTCCAAACAATGTATGCTTAAAGCTGGCAAATTCATTTTCTCTAAATACCATTGCCACAAGTACCTGTTTGTCACTGAATGAAAATGATAGTGTATTTTCCTTCTGTCAGTAGAATGGAATGAGGCCATTAAGGTAACATGGTGCTGTAACTGGTAACTGGTCGGCACTAGCCAAGGCAGAAACAGTTCAGCAAGGATGTGGTAGCTGGCTGTTTTCATTACCCAGAATAGTGCCCCATAGCTGTTTGATGGCTGAAATACAATTACTTTGACCTATAATCCAAAAGTGAACTTGAGAGAAAATCCTGGAAGAGGGGGACAGTCTTCAAACACAAACAGCTAAAGAGAAGTGAAAATTGAGTGTAGGACCATTTTACATTCCAGTGTCTATCTACTTCACTATTATCCTCATTCCTCCCTCTGTAATCTCTTGCTCTTTCCTTCCCTCACATACTCTGCCTCTGTTTCAGTCCTTATAAGGTGAAGGTTCTGCCCACACATGATGCCAGTAAGGTCCGTGCCAGTGGCCCTGGACTCAATACAACTGGTGTGCCTGCCAGTCTGCCAGTAGAGTTTACCATTGATGCCAAAGATGCAGGAGAAGGACTTCTGGCTGTCCAGATCACTGTAAGACAAAAATCATGAAATGTTTAGTTATACTACATGGACATACCTGATGGTATTGAATACATTGCCAATAGCGGTGTAAAGTTTGTTTTGGTTTTGTTTCCGTTTTAGGATCCAGATGGGAAGCCCAAGAAGGCCAACATTCGTGATAACCAAGATGGTACATACTTGGTGTCCTATGTGCCTGATATGACAGGGCGCTACACCATCCTCATAAAGTATGGTGGAGATGAAATCCCATACTCTCCATACCGCATCAGAGCTGTGCCAACAGGAGACGCCAGCAAATGCACAGTCACAGGTAGACCTCTCTTTATAATACTGACCTACGTTGATAAGCTTAGCTGAAATGCTGTATGTACATGCCTATAATTCATTTAAGGCTCTGAACAGTTTGGTTGCATAGTTTGTAATGAGTGTTTGATGCTAATAACCTTATCACAAATTTATTTATTTATTTATTTTTTGGAAATGAAATTAAGATTTCTGCACTTAGTGCCCTGTGTATATGTACCATTTTGGAGGGAAAGCAGAAAATGGCCCACATCCAGTGACCGCTATCTGTCATGCATAAAAATGTCATCATTGGGTTGCTGTGTTTAGTTTAACCATAGGTTCACCCTTTTGTAGTTTGGGATGTCCTAATTCAGTACCTACATTGGACATCTATAGACCTATTAGAAACGAGCCATTTTCTGTTGTGGTTTTTATGTGGCTCTCAACCTTGTCACCTACTCGGACACGTCACCTGTTGTGCAGAGCTGCTCACACTCTCAGCACACTCTGTTCTCCACTTGTTTTAAATGTTTCTTTTTTTTAATTCTTTTTTTTTTTTTTTTTTTGAGCACATTTTGTTGTATTTTGTCCTGATTTTTACTTCTCACTTTTTCGCTCTCTGCTTCTCACGGTTTCTCAGTCTCAATTGGAGGTCACGGTTTGGGTAAGCGCTTCGAAAAATGTCTCTGCTCCAGACTCGGTTCTTTCTGCATGCAGAATGGCACCATCCTGCTTTTGATGGCGACCCTATCTTTGTGATTTTAATAACTAGAGGCTAGACTTCCTTTAAGCTGCCATTTAACACCAGATAAAAGAATATAATACAGAGGTTTTCTTTGGACTCTTGCAACCATTTTTTGGGTCAGGTGGTCAGCCCGTGTCTCTCTCCCCTCTTCTCTCCTTGGTGTAATAGACAGCATGCCCTATCAGTGATGGTAGACTAATCACTAACTGGCTTTCATTTTTTTTGTATGGTGGAATGCCGCATTGGGGTTACTAAAAATTAGCCCTTTCCTCCTCTGACAACGTTGTCTGTATTAACGATAGTATTAATAACAGGGCATAATATTTAGCATTATTTAGAGGTAGCGTTAAGACAACTGAGGTAACAGACAAACTGGCAAGGGAATGGCTAGCATGTGTATATATATTTTTTAAGTCCAGCGAGCTGCACAATCTTATGTTGATCTAAATTCCTGCAGTTAATCACAGCAGGCTGTTTTGGTGCATTCTAATCAAGCACTTCATTACAGTGTCCTGATTCTTTTGTTTGAGTGTTGCATTGAAGCATATTTAACTAAGCTGGTTAAACCATTTGCGTTCCTACTTTGACTGCATAGTAATTCTAATCATGTTATCACTCATATAATTCACCATTATAATTGTGCAGCCGTTAAACCTTAACATGTTTCTCTGTCTGTTGCCACAGTGTCACAGGGTCATGGTGAGACGGGGTGCATGGTTGAATGAATTTCTGTAGAGGGGTAGATTCTAAAGCTTAAATCAACAAACTGGCCACCTGCGGAGGCTGAAGGTGATCTTTTGTCTGGCATTCAACAGGTGCTGGAGTTGGTCCCACTATCCAGATTGGGGAGCAGACCGTTATCACAGTGGATGCAAAGGCTGCTGGGAAAGGCAAGGTGACCTGCACGGTGTGCACTCCAGATGGCACAGAGGTGGATGTGGATGTGGTTGAGAATGAGGATGGAACCTTTGACATCTTCTACACCGCACCCCAGCCTGGGAAATATGTCATCTGTGTGCGCTTCGGAGGAGAGCACATTCCCAACAGCCCCTTCCAGGTCACGGTACGTAGAGTCTTTTTTAAAAATTTATTTTTAATTTTTTCCCCACACATACACTGACCAGTCTGTGAACCTAGTAGTACTGCTGAGGAAAGCTTGTCTTCTCTGCCTGAAAATTGAACCAACTTACAATTGACATTAGGGCTGCTACAAATATTCAATGTTGAAAAAAGTGATTATTTCAAAATCTGCTTAAAAAAAAGAAAAATACAGAAGGAAGGATGTAAGGTTTTCTACCATTCTGCGTAGCTGGCCTACTCCCAATTGCATTTTTTTGTGAAATGAGTGTGCTGGCTAACTAAAATTGATGTTTTTGTTTATTACTTGTAGCATAAAGTAAATTGAATTATTTGCAGTACAAACCTCAGACTTATAAAACCTAATTTTTTTTTGCTATTCTGTCATCCAGCACATTTGTGACATGTGAAGAAATTAATTAGTTGAAGCCCTTTTTCAAGCCTGTGTGTGCTTAAGAGACACTTATTCAAACCTCTTTTTAATAACTAAACTTCTTGATGCAGAAGCGTCATAGGGACATTAGATTTCAATAGGGCAAGGTCTGTTCTTTTGCTGACAAAATTCCAAGCCAGGAGCGGACTTCTTTCCCAAAGGACTGACCTATACCACTGTGAATGTTTTAAATATCAGGTATATTTTACCCTTGATTCTGTCATCCTATCTCAGGCTTTGGAAGGTGCCTCCCCTGAACAACTTATGCAGCAGACCCAGGTCCCGCAGTACGCCTACGCGCCCAACATGGGCCAGCCATGGGTACTGACACTCCCTGCTTTCTCCCTCTCATCATGTCTGCCCTTGTTTGTCCCACATTGACATCGTCTCTTGTCTCCATTCTCCAGCTGCTGTTCTTTTCCTGCAGGTGTAGGGCCCATTTCATCTCACTCTCAATTTGATGCCATTCAGATAATGGCAGCCATTTTGAAAGCGATAAATGTGGAAGTCTGCATTTAACAAAATGGCTGGGGCCATGTCAGGAGTTTATAGTATTTGCCGGGTGTTTCAGTTTGTTGATCTTGTCGTGGTTTTGTTCAGATAATTGTTGGTTTCTTTCCTGTGGTGTGTCCCCTGTGAGTCACTGTCTTGTCTGCTTGGCTTTCACTTTACTATTGTCCAGACTAGCGAATCACAATGTGCTTTCATTCTCTTGTCATGACGTCATTTCTCTCTCACAGTGTCAGTGTTGGTGGCTGCGTCATCTTCATAATTACCATCATCTTTTCCTTTTTTGGGATGGGAATATTCTTGTTTGTGTAAATCATATTTGTTGTTTTAGGTGTTTTTACTCTCTACTACACTACAATTTTAAATAGTTGGACTATTCACACCATTACTGATGAGACTTTTTCCTCCAAATGACACCCCTGCCCCGCCCCCTTGTGATCTTTTAATGTATATTTTTATAGGCCTCATATCAGTCAGCAGTATTAAAATCCAGTTATAATTACCTAAGATCAAGGTGGCTTAAGGCCAGGTTTAATATGGCTAAATCAGTTTGCTACCCCTGCTTATGTTCGGAGTATTGCGTTTTCTCTCCGTCTCTTAGGCAACAGACAGACCGCTAGGCATGAACGGACTGGATGTGGCTGGATTGAGACCCTTCGACCTGGTCATTCCATTCACCATCCAGAAGGGAGAAATCACAGGTAAGTGCATTCTAGTATTCTGTTTTGAACTTGTGTTGGGAGAGACATGAGGCAGGCTTTTAAAATGATATACCTGATCTTTCTCAGGTGAAGTGAGGATGCCATCTGGCAAAGTGGCCAAGCCCGACATTACAGACAATAAAGATGGCACAGTCACTGTCAAGTATGCTCCTACTGAGGCTGGACTGCATGAGATGGACATCAAATATGATGGGATACATATTCCAGGTAAAACTGTTTAGATAATTATTGAAAATTTTAAAAATAAGTTTTAACATATTACCTGTCCTTCGATTTTGGGAGGTTAAGGACACGCTTGGCATAAAACCACACTTTTAAAAATGTTTTTTATATTGAAGATAGTGATGCAATGCTGTTTGGAATGTACATCTAGGATGGAATGTAAACTGGAAAGTAAGAAATTGAACTTATGATCTTGGTTCAGAACCAGGTGACTCAAAACTATATTACAAATGCATATTGGTTCATTAGGAAAAAGGCCCCACCAGGCCCCACTAGATCTGAAAGCCTCAACTGCAGTGGTAAGGGGTATAGAAATAAATGCAATTTAACCAAAGAATTGCACAAATTGTTCTGCGATCTTTGCTGAAGAGGTTGGTGTACAATTCAAAGCAGATTTTAACAGTAAGTAGACGCAGAATCTCAACTCCTACTCTTTACGGACAGGAAGTCCACTGCAGTTCTACGTGGATTATGTCAACAGTGGCCATGTGACGGCATATGGTCCTGGTTTGATTCATGGCATGGTCAATAAACCAGCAGTGTTCACAGTCAACACCAAGGATGCAGGAGAAGGTACAGCAGCTCTTCACACTTTCACACATTGTCTTTTTAGGCTTGAGTAAGGCTGCAATCTGCAGTTTTTTGTTTTTATTTGTTGTTTTTTTTTTTTTTTTTTTAAACAAAATCTCATTATAGAAGTGCATTTTTCAAATCAGCTGCAATTCTTAATTGCAATGTATTCTATCAATATTTTCTTATCTGATGGTTCTTATGTACTAGTCTGTCTGTATGTATTTATTTATTATTTTTCTCCACCACCCTCCCTCCTTTTTCAGGTGGTCTTTCTCTGGCCATTGAAGGACCCTCAAAGGCAGAGATCAGCTGCACGGACAACCAAGATGGCACCTGTACTGTGTCTTACCTCCCTGTTCTGCCTGGAGACTACAACATCCTAGTCAAGTACAATGAAAAGCACATCCCTGGGAGTCCTTTTGTGTCCAAGATCACAGGTCAGAGAACAGAGATGGAAAATCTGCCTTACAGTTTAAGTGTATGGGGTAATCAGTTTTGGTCCTGGAGGCCTGGTTTCTGTTCAGTTTGGCTTCTCACCTCACATGCAACTAAACCTGGTCATTAGCTGGTAAGTTGAAACAAGTGCATGTGAGCAGGAAAACGGGGAAACTGTGCTGAACAATTGTTGTACAAGACTGGAACTGATGACCCTACCATATGATAATCTAGCGAGATATAAAAGATTCTGACAAGGTTCTGTCTTGAATACTGGGGTATACATTCTGTTGGACTGTTCATTACAAATCAGCACTGTTTGTTCTGTCCTCAGGAGACGACTCCATGCGCATGTCCCATCTGAAAGTGGGTTCTGCTGCTGATATCCCATTGGACATCGGCGAGCTGGATCTGAGCCAGCTGACTGCCTCCCTCACCACACCCTCTGGCCGGGAGGAGCCATGTCTGCTCAAGATGCTCCGTAATGGGCATGTGGGTAAGTGTGTTGCTGAGGGGAAAATTGACTCATTTTTTTAGCTGGTTATGAAAGTGTGGCATAACCAGTTGGTTCCCACTGACATTGTCCTTTACACATGATTACAGTGCAATATCTCTTAGTAGGGTCACATAATTGGATGACTGTAAACATTTGTGAGGCAGCTGAAATTCTTTAATAATAGTTGGTTATGGGGAAGGCTGTGGTAAATGTCTATGCATTCAATTTCTTCTTTCATGGTCAATCCTTTGTAGGAGTTTCCTTTGTGCCTAAAGAGATTGGGGAGCACTTCGTGAATATAAAGAAAAATGGACGCCATATTCCCAGTAGCCCCATTTCTGTCATGATCAACCAGTCAGAGATTGCTGATGCCAGCCGTGTGCGTGTCTCTGGCCAGGGCTTGAGTGAGGCTCGCACATTTGAGCCTGCAGAATTCATCATTGATACCAGAGATGCAGGTAAGTACAGTCTGTCTTCATGGAGTGCTTGTCTGTTTGGAGTGATGTGGAAAACTAATGTATTCCAAAAGGTGACTACACTAGTGCAGGATTTCAATTACTTGGAGTTACTGACGTGTGGTTGTTCTGCCTACCAAAGGCTATGGAGGTCTTAGTCTATCCATTGAAGGGCCCAGTAAGGTGGATATCAACACTGAGGATCAGGAAGATGGAACCTGCAAGGTCACATACTACCCCACTGAGCCAGGAAACTACATTATCAACATCAAGTTTGCTGACCAGCATGTTCCAGGTCAGCACTGTATGGTTTTTTCAGAGATCGTGGATTGTTAAAACTGACTGGTCAGTTTGGTTTTGGTAACCCCGTTTTTCTGTTCTGCCACAGGCAGTGCTTTCACAGTGAAGGTGACTGGAGAGGGTAGGATGAAGGAGAGCATTACTCGCAAAAAAATAGCTGCGTCTGTTGCCAATGTTGGCAGCCAGTGTGACTTGAGCCTGAAGATACCTGGTATGCACCAACAAAAGATCAGACACCTAGTTTCATAATTGCGCTCAGTTGCTGGACGAGTCTGACCCTTTAAATTCTGGCCTACAGAAATCAGCATCGCTGACATGACTGCCCAAGTGACTAGCCCCTCCGGAAAGGTGCACAAGGCTGAAAT
The DNA here is from genome assembly GCA_034552555.1 of Semaprochilodus insignis. Classification (NCBI taxonomy): domain Eukaryota; kingdom Metazoa; phylum Chordata; class Actinopteri; order Characiformes; family Prochilodontidae; genus Semaprochilodus; species Semaprochilodus insignis. The sequence continues at coordinate 19,410,734 of CM067492.1, forward strand.
CATGGAGGGTGAGAACAACACATACTGCATTCGATTTGTGCCTACTGAGATGGGTGTTCACACAGTCAGTGTGAAGTACCAGGGTCAGCATGTCCCAGGATCCCCATTCCAGTTCACTGTGGGGCCACTAGGAGAAGGAGGTGCTCACAAGGTCCGTGCAGGAGGTCCTGGACTTGAGAGAGCAGAGGCAGGAGTACCAGGTATGTGAGGGGTGGGGGGAAATCCTATGAATACTTGGAAGACAGGCAGAAGCAGCGTGGTTTTAAAATTTTGCACTGTCCTTCCTCTAGCTGAGTTTAGCATATGGACACGTGAGGCTGGAGCTGGGGGTCTGTCCATTGCTGTGGAGGGACCCAGCAAAGCAGAGATTGCATTTGAAGACCGTAAAGATGGATCCAGTGGTGTCTCCTACATCGTCCAGGAGCCTGGTGAGAGCAAGACTAGGTTTTGCTTACCTTGTGTCACGCATGCGGTAATTTTCTAATCTTATGATTTGGATAGTAGGCACTGTACCTCACTGTTTATGGACTGGCTTTGCAGGAGATTATGAGGTATCCATCAAGTTCAACGACGAGCACATTCCTGACAGTCCCTTCATCGTTCCAGTTGCCTCGCCTTCGGATGATGCCCGCCGACTTACTGTTGCCAGTCTTCAGGTGAGGCTTCGAGGAAGACAGACACTTGTCCGCCCAAATCGAGTCCCAGGCTGCCTTCAGCACAGCAGCAGAAAGCCCAAAAGTTAATCCACAGTGAGAAGGAAGATGGTTCAGCATCATTCAGTTTATTTCCTGTTAGCAGATGCGTAGAGTTCCAATAAGGATGCCCAAATAGAAATCCAGTCCTACAGAGTTTACTTCCAATTTTAAACTTCACACCTGGAGTTCACTGAGGTAGTCTGTAGCATTTCACTTTTGCAAGGTGTTGAAACAAAACCCTTCAGCGTAGTAGATGTCCTGACCCAGAGTTGAGCACCCCTATGCTGGCTGTGTTTATTTATACTCCTGTAGTATTAAGTGAGCAAGATACAAATTAATCACACATCGATTAAGTACATTTAATCTAGATTGAAGACTGTCCCTAATCTTTCTGGTGCCCATAGTAATGTTAATGGTAGTTGGTTACTGCCATAAAGCTCTTCTGCTGCTGTGTTGATGGGTTGTGCTGGGGTTTGGGATACTGAAGGACTGTTTGTATTTCTCGTGCCTTGTCCTAAAGGCTCCCAACAGCATTACTCCCTCCCTACATGCCTGCAGGGATGACTAGGGGCTAAAGGGTTAAAGAGAGCAAAACGGGCTACTCTTAAGGGTTTCTGACCTTAACTTTTCCTCATTCTTTCCCACTGTTCTTTTGTTAGCTTAATTGGGTAATGGGATTCATCTCTAGTTAAGCCTCTCTCTTTAACTCTTTTAGCCTGAAGGTAAGAGTTGTTGGTCAAATAGTAGTAACTAAAGACCTGATTGTCTGAATTTTTGATGGAGAGTTGACTTGTGGAAGTCTTATGTGAACGCAGGAGTCCGGCTTAAAGGTGAACCAGCCTGCTTCTTTCTCTGTGAGCCTGAATGGGGCAAAGGGTGTCATTGACGCTAAAGTTCATAGCCCATCTGGAGCCCTGGAGGACTGCTGCGTCACTGAGATTGATGAAGGTAACAGTGATGAGTGGTTTACTTGAGGGGGTTGGAGAAAATAGCTTTTTAAATTATCTGAAACTTGAGAGTAGTGTAGAAGCGATTGTTCCACTGCTTTGTGCAAAATAAGAATATTGATGTTAATGTATTCTCTCGTCAAATACTCTGGACATTCTTCTGTAAAATACAGATGAATGACCTCTTTGGCCAGAACTTCCACATCTGTACTGAACCTGTACTCTTAGATTTATAATGTGGAGAGTATTTCAGACTCTATTGCCAGTTCAATGTAGAAAGTTTTAAAGACTTTTTGCTGTAAATAGAACAACGTAACTTGGCATCTGATTTGAACAGAGCACAATGGAGCTATAGTGCTTTTGTGAGAATATGTGAATACTGGCCAACTGCTAATTGTTTAGGGAGTCCCTTCGTTCTTTTGCTTTATGCCCTTTTTTACCCTCACAGATAAGTATGCGGTGAGGTTCATTCCAAGGGAGAATGGTCTGTACCTGATTGATGTGAAATTTAATGGCTCCCACATCCCTGGAAGCCCTTTCAAGATCCGGGTGGGAGAGGCAGGCCAAGCTGGAGATCCAGGCATGGTGTCTGCTTATGGGGCTGGTCTGGAGGGAGGAACCACTGGTATGTAGACTGGCCTGAATATGTGCCTGCCGACTTCGTTTTAGACATCTGTATGGAAAAAGAAATCCGTTAAATGTCAGCATGGTCTGTATTTTCTGCTTCCTTCTGTGCCAGGATCTCCATGTGAATTCATTGTGAACACAAGCTCAGCTGGTCCTGGAGCACTGGCAGTAACTATTGATGGGCCTTCTAAAGTGAAGATGGACTGTCAGGAGTGTCCAGAAGGATACAAGGTCACCTACACACCAATGGCACCTGGAAACTACCTAATCTCTATAAAATATGGCGGACCCTACCATATTGTTGGCAGCCCCTTTAAAGCTAAAATTACTGGTGAGAATCCCCCCCCCATATACTACATTTATGATTTGTCCTGTTTAACAAAAAAATTATACATTCTATTCTGTGGATATCTGCAGTTCAGTGACACTGTCCTCTTTGCAGGGTCTCGCTTGGTCAGTAGCCACAGTATGCACGAGACCTCATCAGTGCTGGTTGACCCTGTGACTCGCAGTGTGACCTCCAGTCAGCAGGCAGCACCGGGCTGGGTTAGCTCTGATGCTAGCCGTGTGGTGGCCAAAGGCTTGGGGCTCACAAAAGGCTTCATTGGTCAGAAAAATAGCTTCAGTGTTGACTGTAGCAAAGCAGGTACTTTTTACATTTACTGACTACCTTCCCTACAGTATACAGTTTGCTTTTTAGAGATGACTCTTTCAGTTCTTGATGTGTGTTTCATCCAAGATAATTGATCTTGATTTGATTTCTTTGCAATAACAGGAAGAAACATGCTGCTGGTTGGAGTGGATGGGCCTAAAGTACCCTGTGAAGAGATCCTGGTCAAACACCTGGGCAACCGTCTCTATAACGTGTCCTACCAGCTGAAAGAAAAGGGCGAGTACATTCTGGTGGTGAAATGGGGTGATGACCACATTCCTGGGAGCCCGTTCCACATCACTGTCTAATGACCAACCACCCCCTCCCCAGCCAAAGTAGCCACCAACCAGAGTCAAGACTCCAGCTCCTGCATCCCAAAGACAAATACATAAACACTGAATCTTCTCTTGCTGTCTCACTCTTTTCTTGTTATGCTTTCTTCATCTCTCTCTTTCTCTTTCACTTGGCATGTCCAGACTGTTTTTGCAGTGTTCAGTATTACTGTTTAAGCAGGTGCAGGTAATGGTGGCTTTCACATTCTCCAAGGTTTACAGCAGTATTTGTCCCTAACATAACATGGCTGCTACAGTGTGCTTGCCTGGTTTAGGATGCCGCTGTTGAAAACTCTTGCTAGTAGCAGAAGGGATAGGATTGTTGCATCCTTTGAAAGAGCACAGAAGTTTTAACTTACCATTGGGTGACATGACACTTATTAGTAATTCATAGTGCCTCTTGTGCCTTTTTACACAACTGAATTAACACTGGTGCCAAAGCTCTGTGGATTTACCCTTTGCCTTTTGTTATTTTTGTGTGACTTCCATTTTTCCAATGCACTTTGTAGAGCTGAAGATGATTGTTTTCTATTAATGGGAACATTTCTCTAATGTCAGACTGAAAATAAGGAAGACTTTGGAACCATGTTCTAATAACTAGTGAATAAAAGGGAAATTCTGAATTGGATGTAGGCTTTGCCATTGGGTTGGAGGTGAATCGAAAGGGAGATGCATTTTGTTGTGAATTCTTGATTTAATAGTCTTAAAGCGCTTAAGGTTTCAACATTCCTTTGGAGAAAAATCACTTGCATTTGCTCTCACTTACCAGCTCTTCAGCTCCCTGTGCTTAAAAAAAATCTTGTCTTAAGAGAAGAGAACCAATGTTTGTAAGACTGTTACAGTATTTTGATAAACAAATAAATAAAGTTGTCCTAAGTATTTTTCTGTCAATCCAAAAATGCAGCTTGTCTTGTTTGTTCATATATTGAGAAGATGCAACTTCGACTGGTACATTTAACAAATCTAAGGGGACAAAATTTCATCAGTTTTGGTTTTGTTCTTTTAATGATCAAGATTCAACACAAGCTCTTGAATCATCTGAATAAAAATAGTTATTAAAAATGTTCCTACAGTCCTGAGGGTTTTTGTTTTTGGAATTGTGTACATTTTCAGTTGGCAATCTAACCCAAGTATTCTTTCCACATGTACTGACTAACTCAGAAAAGTAGCAGTTTATTGGCTAAAGGTAAAATGTCTTGCAAGTCGCCTTTGTCATGTACCTTTCAAAAATATATCTTTAAATTTGTACCAGTCAACACCCAACACTGGCATGCAGGTGAGTCACTGCAAGAAAGTCCTAGAAGTAAACTGGAATTCTCAGCTGCCTAGCATCTGTGTGATCTGTATCACTTTGACTTACCTGAAGAGCCTGTTCACTTTAAATAGAAGGGAAGCCACTGTTTCAAAGCTATCACAAACATCTCCTTATGCTTGAAGTGATCCCACATTCCTATGTTTTAAACAGGCATTTCTTCTGAAGCCAGAGATGGCAGATATGTTTCTTGTTTAAGTTTTTTTTTTTTCTGAGCTCTAACCCAAGATAACATATTGACAGATTCCCTGGTGGCTTTGATTTGTATAGACGTTTTAAAACAAGCACCATGGAAAGGTGTTAGCAATTACGCTCACAGCTTTGCCCTCTGCCACATTCTGTGGTGTCTTCTAAAAACTCCATGGCAGTTGTTTTTATTTTCATTTTAAATGGGATCTTGATATTGGTAAACAACTACCTGTTTCCGGTTTTTCTAACAGAAAGTGAAAATAAGTCAAAATATGTTGTGGAGCGAAGCGTGGGTGGTAGCTAGTTGCATTTACTCAGTTTCTTCTGAAGTCAAATTTTGATGGGTTTGTACCTTCATGAATATTTTACAAATTATATTACTTTAATTTATATTTGACAAGAATCTACTTTTTCTCAGGTAAAGCCAATATTAATTACCTTTTGTGTTTTGATTAAATTATTTTAATGGTTTAGCAAGTGGATTAAGTGGTTATGATAAACGCTTAAATCAGAAAAGGTTAATCAGACTGGAACAAATGTTCCAATGTCGACAATGGAGTTATATACATTTTATTTACCATTAAAAACCACCAGTAAACCTACACAAGTATAGGCCAGTACCCAAAATTTGTCAGCTGTCAATTCTGTGTCGATGTGGTTGTTTTAACAGAGGTCCATTGGCATGGTTTTCAGTGTTGATTTTGACCATGTTAAAGTCAAATGCAACACAGTCGAAGAGATGCTGCATATGATGCAAGATCTGAATTGCAGCCTATTTTAATTGCCAACATCTATTATTTGTGGAATAATGAGACAAACAGTGCACCTATATTTATGTATAAAATGAGTTCATTGCACCCTCTGCTACGAAATAACTCCTGAAGCATTTCTTCTGCAACATGATCAGCCTACTTCTTTGTATCTCTTTAAACATAAAATGTCATAAATAAAGAAATGGTTAGTTAGACTTGGGATTATTTCACATTAAAATAAAAGGAGGCCTGAAAATGTCCATAAATTCACAGCATCACCTGCTTTGAAATAACACCATCCTCTTCCTAATTTAAGATTTGAAGAGATCAGGTGTTTGAAAGCTTCTCTGAGTTGAGGTGGGATTTACTGCTATTTAAGTGTTCACTGCCTCTTACCTTACTGCCTGCATTGTATGTGTATGTATTCTGTAGTAAATCAGGCCAGATCATTACAGAACAGCCGTTGATGTTGCATTCTTCCTTTAAAAGAATACAGTGCTGCCAGACTTTAGTCTTTCCCTGAGATCTCATAATAGTTAGCCTAGCTTACCAACCTCAGGCTTCAGCTTCTTATTAGTACCTTACCTTATCTTCTTATCAGTTTTTGCAGGCTGTCACAGGTTTTTGTAATAGAAAGCGCAGCAGATAAACCCTCATTAAAATGTGATGCCTGTTCATTTTTGTGAGCTTATGTTTTATTGCAGTGCACACTGACTGACCAAAAAAAAAAAACAAACAAACAAAATGACCTCTCGACTAGAGGAATTTAAGCTGCCTGACAGATCTCTAATGATTTGACCCCATGACGCCACAGACCCCAGTTGTCAACAAGGCACCCTATAGGCTGGTGTTGGTCTCATACTGGTGTGGGGTGTGTTCTTATGGCATGGACTGGGTCAAGTGCTTCACCTAAACATGTCTTTCACTGGTGCCTGCTATGTTTCACTGCTTGGTAACCATTTGCAGCCCTTCATGGGCTTTCAGTACCCCCACCCCCCAATGATGGAATATTCCAGCAGGATAATGCACCGTGCCATTGGGCCCAAGTTGTCCAGATTTGGTTCTCTTGATCACACTCATGGCAGAGAGGTACATGCAGAGTGTGGCAAGGCAATTATTATTTACACCGTTTTACCATTATCAGCCTTGCTTATAAAAACTAATAAGATATGTGGATTGATTGGTTTTGGACAGTCAATAAAATGGCTGCATTTGCATTGCGACCCCTGGCTCTCATCAGCACCACGGTAAAGAAGGCTGGTAAGTTTCACCTCAAACCTCACTAAATTCAAAACGACTGAATAAGGTGGAAATGTTGAACTTTTGTTTTACCCCTTTGCACTTGTTTATGTAGTTTTTGCTGAGGTGCATCGCGGTTTCCTTGAGTATGGTTTAGGCTACTCTACCTACCTCTGCCCAGGACGCACTGTGGCACCTCACAGCTGTAAGTAAGAACAGCACTGCACTCCAAGGAGCTTGTAGTGGGGAGAACTGGGTGGAGCCGGGTCAGCCTAAACTAGTGCACAAGTGAAAGTTTCACTTCCCCCCAGAACTAATCATCAGGGTGTGGTCTTATGTGCCTGAGGAAGAGCTGTACTCAGATTCAAATATGAAAAGGGCGTTTCAAAAAAAAAAAAAAAAGTCTGAACTGGGTTTACACACTTTAGTCTGTTTAAAGGTGGACATGTGGACTTCATGACATTAAGCCTCCATGAAAATCTACATAGCCTGAAAACTGTACAATTTCGCATATCTAAATGACTACTGGCAACATTTCGCCGTTAGTAGTGCACATTACACAACATCATTTTGTTCAGGTCGAAACTTGGAAGCACTGCGGCGGGCTAAACATGCCGTATGAGTAATATTACTCAGGCTTTACAGCGCCAGCAGCGGCGTGTGTTTCCCAGAACTTTCCGTGTGCCAGGATTATAGTAAGATGGCAGAGCCGAGCACTTTCTTTTTCAGGCTCTAACGTTTCGAAACTCCTATCTCCAAGAGGCGGAGGGCGTCTCCCGCAGCGTCACTCCGCTGGAGGAGCGCGCACTCACGCCCAACCCTGTGAAGCTAGTCAGGAAAGTTAGCGCCCCTTACACAAAAGCACAGACAGGTGAGTGGATTTTAGACGTTAATAGCTTACTTTCTGCTTTCAGGAGCATGTAATAGACCTGGGTAAACAGTGTTCTCTGTTTTTCTCTCCCCTCCTCTCTTTTGTGTCCTGCTGTTTCGGCGCGTGCAGGCGGATTAGTCATATAGAGAGCTAGCTAACATCTACTAGCCAGCGAGCTAGCCGCATTCAGCGTTTTTCCATCAACACAGCTCTCCTGCTTTATTTCGATGCAGGTCATATTATTAAAGATAGTGGCTTCGATTTCCTAAACAGTTTTACACTTTTAAATTTGTACGATGTTTTTTAGCCCTGCGTCCATTGCGAACTTAACGTGTTACTGCGCATGCGTAGAGAGCTCCTTCAACTCCAGATGTTTGAGCTGGGGCTTTTGTCTTTCTGTTTGCGCTTTGTTTTGGGGTCGTATTGCCCGAAGCGAGAATGTTATTCCGCATACCGATGTCTTTCATCCTGATAGGTGCACTTGCCTGCCGCGGTGATAGTGTCTCATGTGTGAAAACACTGCGGCCTGTCGTCAGTACTGTTTCTTAACGTCAGTCCAGTAACTACTAACTGCCACCCTAGCGTTATTACTGAGCTGTGCGCCACTGTTTATTGCCTTGTATTCAAATTAAGTAACGTTAATGAACTTGAAAAGAAGAACATTTTTGAGAAAGTAGTTAAAAGATTTTTTTTTGTGTACAGCTCAGTCTTTTCTCAGTAGGTGGTGATAGTATGCAGAAAAAGCTACTGCTGTGCATTTTTCAAAAGTGCAGTTAAAACAGATCCATTGTTGGTGTTTTGTATACAAATGGAGTACATGTACTTTTGTATTGTTAAAATAACACAAAAAGTAATAAAAATAAACATTTTGTTTGCAAAAGTGAGAAAACAATGCTTAATAAAACCACAAAAGTCACAGGTTATCATCAGCTCTGTGTTCAAAATTACAGGGTATCTATCATAAAGCTCTATTTTAAAAATCACAGGCTATCATAAGCTTCTTAAAAAGTCTTAAGTCTGCTTAAAACTTGCAGAGAAAAAAACGTATTTGTGTAAAGATATTTGTGAGCATATTTTAATTCATTTTAATAAATTAATTATGCCTATTATAAGAAGAGTGTTTTTCTTCCTCAGATTTGGCTGCAAGTATGCATCTAATTGACCCTGTTTTAACCAAACATATTTTGTGATTTGAAGTTGCAGTCATGTCCTCTTTGAGCGGCAAGACGACGGATGAGCTGTCGCGACTTTTGGATGAGTATGGGATCAAACATGGACCCATAGTTGGTAACCAAAACATATACATATAAATCTGTATTTAATATATCATATATCTAATACACACAGACATGTTGGGATGCTGTAGCAACTGCGAATTGGTGTTTGTTCTGAAATGGTTGTGTTTCTGTTTTCTGAAATGTAAAAATGAGGACGTTGTCTCTTTCTAGATTCCACCAGGAAGCTTTATGAGAAAAAGCTTACAGAGGCAATGGCCAAAGGCACCAAGCCATCCTCTTCTGACAAGACATACTACAGAGAAGAACGTAATAGCCATCTTAGTTCAGAATGGGATATTAATATTTCATATTACAGTTTTGAGAGCTTTGAAATAATGCTCCCTTGACAAAATGTTTTGTTTTTTCCCCTCCACAGAGGAAGAAATTACATATGTTACATATCATCCACCAGTAAGTATGACTTTCTAGGGTAATTACAATACAGGTGCATCATTCTTTAACCAGTTTGTAGGTGAATCTAATCTCTACCATATTTTAAATTACAGGTGAGACAAGAAGGCATTGGGGAAGGGTGAGTACAGTGTTGTGGGTGGCAGATGGTTTACATGATTTGATTCTGTGCTATCTGTGTTTTGCTAAACTATTAATTGCCAAATGTTTATCAAAATGCTTCCATTTGATCTTGTTCAGACTCCTTCTCATTTTATAGTCATTCTTATTCACAGAGAAGCATATTCTATTTTATGTAAATCCATGCAGTAGTAGAGTTATTTACACTGTGATACAATGTAATAGGTTTTTTTGTGTGTGTGCTGATCATGTCCTGATGTAAAATATAAATTTTCATCTGAACTAATTGTTTGTATTCTTTCATTGAAAGTATTTAATTTAGTATATTTTGTAAACTGAACTAACAATTTAATTTTACAGTGAATTAAAAAACTCATTAAGTTAGAAAAACAGTACAAAACAGATAGGTATTCTTTATTATTTAGAAACAAATAAAAGTCATAGAAAAAAATACAGGACTTTACATTATCTAGCAAAATAAGAAAAATCAGATACTGTAACTGCTGACTCTGCTAGATCTGCATCAATTGGCAACATGTCCTTTCTTGTTTATATGTACCGATCAGTCATAACATGAAAACCACCTCAGTGTATCTACTTTCTTTATCCATTTTATCAGCTCCACTTACCATATAGGTGCGCCATTTAGGTCGACAATTACAGACTGTAGTCCATTTGTTTCTCTGCATACTTTGTTAACCCCACCATCACCTTTTTTCAATGACCAGGACCCACACAGGACCACCACAGAGCAGGTATTATGTTGGTGGTGGATAGTGTGTTAGTGTGTGTTGTGCTTGTGTGAGTGGATCAGACACAGCAGTGCTGCTGGACACCTCAGTGTCACTGCTGGACTGAGAATAGTCCACCAACCAGAAACTATTCAGCCGACAGCGTCCTGTGACCACTGATGAAGGACTAGAGGATGACAAACACAGCAAGGTAGCAAGGTAGTAGTGTCTAGTAGAGTGGACAGTGAGTGGACACAGTGTGTATAAACTCCAGCAGCACTGCTGTGTCTGATCCATTCACACCAGAACAGGACACACTAACACACCAACACGTCAGTGTCACTGCAGTGAGGAGAATGATCCATCACCCACGTAATACCTGCTCTGTGGGGGTCCTGTGGGGGTCCTGACTATTAAAGAATAGGGTAAAGGGGGATAATGTATGCAGAGAAACAGATGGACTACAGTCTGTAATTGTAGAACTACAAAGTGCACCTATATAGTAAGTGGAGCTGATAAAATGGACAGTGAGTGTAGATACAAGGCGGTGGTTTAATGTTAAGGCTGATGGGTGTATGTACATAAAGCACTTGCATATTACTTACTGGGCCTGTTATAGACCGTCCAACTCCAGAAGTGACCCCTTTTTATTGATGCCCAAAACCTAGCCTGGATTTAGATGGAAAACCGTTGTGTTTGGCCTGTTTTCATATATTCAAACAACAGTTTGTCTCAGTAACCATTTTGATCGTTGTCTATTGTAGTGTATATGATTCAGTGAACTTGTATCCGGATTAATTGTTATGCTAGATTTTGGAGTGTTAGTATAGCAGTTTTGTAATACTGTATGTAAAAAAAACATTCTTTCGCCAACGTCCCAACGACAGAATTTCATGACTGGACCAACAGGAATGTTCCAAAATTATTTGGAATGAATAATTTATCCTTTAACTCCTTTTTAGAGATTCAAGGTTTTGTTCTGACAGTGATCATTTGCAAATTAATCTACAGGAATACAGTTTTGCTTAAGGCTGAGACTGAGTGGCAGTTGAATGAAATAATGTTTGGAAATTGTGGTCACTGAATGTATGTAAAATATAACTTCTTAAGAACATGCTTCATCTCTGTTTGACCTGGTTGTAGTACCAAATTTATATTATATATTCATGTATTTCAAATGTTTATGCATCCAATTGAGGAGCTTCGTATTGAATTCAAGCATACGTTTGGAGTTATCACATTTTCTGTTTTTCTCTGTCTGTAAGGAAATTAGTATCTGTGGAAGTCAACATGAAGACAAAATAGTGGCTGATGAGTTTAAAATGCTAGAATATTACTTCAGTGGGAAGCTGCTCAATACAAAGGGTTTGTACTGTCTAATAAAACTGTAATATTTACTTACAGAACAAGAAGATCGAGGATCACTGATTATGATGAAGATGAAGCAGATAATGCACACGAGTGAGTTTTTACATACATCTGCCAAGTCTAAACTAAATTAGCATAATTGCTGAGGTTAATTTTTTCAGTAACTTCTATTCTACAATTAACACAGCCTCTCTTTTCAAACTATAATTCTGTGCATAGAAATCATTCTTCTGTATCCAAAACATTTCTTTTGTTGTACTGTAAAAATAATTGAAACTGCTTCTATATCCATCACAAAGGCCTATCTTCAGTCGCGCTCAAACAGGTCTCCAGAGCTCTCCCCGCTTCAGATCAACAGCATACACAAGCACATCCAGCCAACAAGATGCTAGACCAGTGCCAGCGAAATCTGAGGGCAGCAAATCAGGGGGGGTGCCAGGCTGGCTTCGGGTCTTTGTGTTTATCATCATTGCAGTGTTTCTTTACTACGTGTACTCAAACATGGAGTCTGCAGAGCAAAGCCCCTTTGAGAAAATCGACGCATAGGTGCCTCATCACTTAAATTCTTTTTTCCTCTCTAGGTTGTAGTATCCAGAGTGTGCACTACAAGCACAGATATTTTGCTGTTTGGAATTTTATATTGTATTTGCACATTTGATATTACATCGTGAACTTTTTCACATGAACACAATGGGAACCAGTTTAAAAGGGCATTCATAACTGTATGTTTTCAATTCAGTTTGAATTGAGGTGGTTGTTCATAAGCTTGTAATTGCCATTACTGGACATAACAGTGCTTTAACCAAACATACATTTCCTGACTTATTTAGTTGCTTGTTTACAAACTTTTGAATGCCAAAAATTCTAAATAAAAGCCCTCGTTAGGAACACATATCTGGTTAAAACACTGCAATTTGCTGTTCCACGATGTAACAATGAAAGAGATTTGTTCAGAAAATGTCTGTTGTCTATGTTGTGATTTAAGGTGCTGTAATGAAACACATTTACTACTAATGTTATTAAATTCATTCATGAATGCTATTAAATAAGGCCATCAGGTGTTTTGTAAAGAATGTTTGTGACTTAACTGACCCAGTGTCCCTTTCTCTCTCTCTCTCTCTCTTTACACTACATAGCCTACACTGTAGCTTCTCATACAGTGGGCTCCAACAGTCTGAGACCACTATTGAAATTGGTTGTATTTTGCATTTAATACAAAATTTTCATTACAAATTCTATTAGAACTAAACTCTTTGACATTTTATCACACATTTCATCAGCTTTTTTCAGTGATTGGTATTTTTGATATTTTGACAGCATGCAGTCAAGCTGGCATGGACTCCACTAGTGACTGTAACAAATTTGTAATACATTTAACTTGTGAAATAGAAATAGTAATATTTATTTATTTATTGATATAATTGATATTTAACTTTAGATATGTCAACATTTTCAATGTGTTGTTCAGACTTCTGGACCCCAATGAACACACTTTGACGGAGTGGCAATTTAAAAAAAAGCAAAGTTTCAGCATGCTAAAACTCAGTAAAGCCAATCCACTCAACAACCTCTTTATTAAGGGTTGGATTAACATGGAGAAAACATTATTATTAAAAAGAATCATCCAGCGTGTTACATAACCGCACACATTGTAACTGTATTCTTGGCAAGTTTTTGATGTAAAGAAAATTCTTAAAATGGAAAATTGTCTAGGTAGACAGGCAGGTGGTAGGGCTAGCACAGGGCACTTTCCTTAAAGCCAATGTAAAACTGCCAAAAGGTAAAATACTTGTTAATCTCTTACATGGTTACATTTCACAAGCTTCAAATGTCCGTGTTAAATGTAGAACAGCCATAAATTATTCCCCATCATTTTTGATCATGTATTCAGTCTTGGTCCTGGTAGGCTGGTGTCCACAGTCCCTGCTTCCCTGTTTGAGAAGGGAAATTACCAAACTCTACAGGACATTGCCTGCAAGACTGGAGTGAAATAAATCTGGCATAGAAAATATAATCAACAGAGACATTTGTGCCTGGACAAAATGACATTTTGCCTAAGTGACTGGACAGTGCAGCATCTGTAATGATAGTTTAAGTCTGAGTTGCATCAGAATCAGTGTTGGTAGAAAGTACAGACAGAGGGCAATAGGCAATCTACCACATGAACTCCTCATAGAAGTTAAACATCACCACTAAGGTCAGTCTGAGAATGAGCATCATGGCTCATCACATGAGTCCTGAAACAGAACACAGGAAAAGGTAACGTTTAATGCAAAGACGATCATCATATTCCAAACAATTATATGGGAAAAACAAGAGAAACTGAAGCAAAATAGGGCCCAAATTTATTTATCATAAGAAATAAGTTTGCTGTAGGAGAGAAGCTGTGTAAAAATAAATATAAAATAAAATATAAATAAATAAAAATGCCAAAAAGAGTTCTTTATGGAACACCAAAGAAGATCCAGTTTTGGTTCCCTAAAAGTTTTTCTATTGCAGGTTCTTTGGAGAACTAGTTCTCTAAATGAGATGTATGGGTGTGCAGAACCTTTTAAAGGTTTAGGGAACCTAAACATAAGGTTAATGTTCCAAATGTTGCTAAATTTCCTTCGGGATCAATAAAGTATCTATCTATCTATCTATCTATCTATCTATCTATCTATCTGTCTGTCTGTCTATCTGTCTGTCTATCTATCTATCTATCTATCTATCTATCTATCCATCTATCTATCTAAGAAGGATCTTTGAACTTGTTTAGAACATTTACATGACAATGCAGTGGTGTGTCTCTGCAAACAAAGATCTGTCAGGAACCGTCAGGATTAGGTTCTGTAGTTCTTCAAGGCTGTGAAAGCTGAGGAATAAAAAGTATAAGTGTATTGATGGCTTTGAACTCTGGTGCTAGCAAAGGCTATTTTGGTAAATGAAAAAATGGTTCTTTGACCAACTAAGTCCTCACCTCTCACTCAAAGGTAATCAAAATAAAAGTGTGTTTACAGTATTATGAGAAGGACACTGGAAAAGACCATTATGAACAGTTGATATTCTGGAGCTGAAACACTTTTCATATAGTCACCAGAAGTCAGAAACAACTTGATGGCACCTAATAATATTTTAGGCTCTGCAAAGGCTCTTTACACTCACAAATCTCTTATTCAGACATAGTTGTTTAGGGAACCAAAAATGATTCTTCTATGGCATTTCTCAAAGAACTCATTTGAAAGAATACAACCTCTCAAATGTATATTTCAGGAATGTTAAACTTGAAATAAATAATTAAAATTGATAAAATGCTCATCCTTTCAACCTAGGCTCTACATTCTGCTTTTCACAAAGCCGTGAAATTGAAATGAAATCCATCTTTCTTCAGCAGAAATCCTCACTGCAAATGTCATAAATCCAATGCTGAACTTTTAAAAACAATGTATTTCAGAAACTGAAAATGTCCTCACCGTCCAGAGTCAAATCCCAGGGCAGTGATGAAGACATTGATAAGAACGATAAAGAAGACAAAGACTGTGGTCATGTTGTTCATCATGTTGAGTTTGGGTTGCTTCCTCATGTCATTCAAATTATATTTCACTAGGAGGAGAAAGAAGAGAAAACAAATAAAACATCTTCAAAAAGGAAACAGAAACAAGGGATAAAAAGATGGAAAATCTAGGAGAAATGGGAAAAGTGGGAAATGGAAGACAATAGGGGAAAACCCCACATGCAAGCTTACCAATGAATATGAGGAGCAGACCAACAATGATCTGCAGGGTGATGGACAGGATGATGAGAGTAATGAGAGGAATGTAGAATCGGTATTCAGGCCCTTCATGCAGCACAGTCTTTAGCTGAGAGGAGTTGGCCATCAGCAGAGCCACGTCCAGCATGCTCTGGGCAGCACTCTTCTTAGTAGCATAGTGGTTCATATCCATGTGCCATTGGGCCTTACCTGTCTGACCCTGAGACTGTAAGGTAAAAGAAGTAACTGATTTGATTACAGAAGCTTTAAAGCGTGCTGAAATTTCACGTTTTGAGTTCATTATTTTGAAGATCGCTGAAGAACTGTCTTTTGGAAAAACATGGGAGCATATTTTAATATTATCCTAATAGAGTATCATTGACTCTTGCACTGATGTTAAGCCACCACTACATCTAAGCTCAAATCCACTTTAACACCCCAAAAGTGATAATCCGAGGACATCAGGAAATCAAATCTCTGTTGTCAATTTTGGCAACGCTAATTGAAACAGCTAAACAAATACAGATCCCTTTAAGTCTAGCCTCCAACTACCATCTAGGTCAATTTTAGTCCCCCAAAGTACACAATGTAAATACTGTATAACCTCAAAGGTATGTTTATGTTGGTGTCAAGATCATGTATATGGAGTACATTCACTCATTGAGTACTCTTCATAAGGTACACCTACCTTGTGACTACACTCATTGTCCATTTTATCAGCTCTGCTTACTATATAGGTGCACTTTGTAGTTCTACAATTACAGACTGTAGCCCATCTGTTTCTATACATACTTTGTTAGTCCCCTTTCACCCTGTTCTTTAATAGCCAGGACCACCAAAGAGCAGGTATTATTGGGGGTGGGTCATTTGCAGCACTGCAGTGACACTGACGTGGTGGTGGTGTGTTAGTGTCGGTTGCCCCAGTATGACTGGATCAGAAACAGCATTGCTGAAGGGCTGAGAAAAGTCTACAATCTACAATGTGGACCAACAAGGTAGAAATATCTGATGGAGTGGACAGTGTCTGGACACAGTGTTTAAAAGCTCCATCAGCACTGCTGTGTCAGATCCACTCACACCAGCACAACACACACTAACACACCACCACCACAACGTCAGTGTCACTGCAGTGCTGAGAATGATCCACCACCCACATAATACCTGCTCTGTGGTCTGATCTGTGACTGCAGAACTACAAAGTAAACTTATTTGGTACATGGAAGTAAAAAAATGCATATTAAGTGTAGATAATCATAAGTGAATATAGTATAGGTATGTTTCTTAAAGGTACTGAAGATGTATCCTGAAAGGTAGTGCTAGAATGCTAGAGCTTCTTGTTGCACTTTGTCAGCATTATGCTATACAAAACAAAAAGCTGGTGTCACTCTCATCATGTCTTCAACTGCCTTAACTCTTTCCAGTGTTGGAAAACCTCAGTGGTGTTCCACTTGTGTGTACACACCACTCTGTACAGAACTAACATCATCACACTGGGTCCTAGGAGAATGCCAGTTTGCAGCTTAGTGCAATGCTATGGACTCAACATTATGATTGACAGGCACACATACATACATACATACATATATATATACACACACACACACTACATTACCAGCTGCCGGATTGTGTAAATTTGTCAAACGTCTAAAGTGAACCCCCGTCCTGAAGGGCTGCATTCCTGCACGGTTTGCCGACTTCATTATGCAAGAAAACCTGATTCAGCTCATAAGCTAATTGAGAGGTTTCATTGGTGTTCTAGAGCAGGGACGTGTTGGACTCCAGGCCCTGGTTCTCCATCCCTGAAGTAAACATGGTCATAGTAATTTGCATATTTTGAGAGGGAAAAAAAGTTTCTTTTTTCTTTCTTTATTTATATATATATAAGCTATGAAAGTAGCCTAAGAGAACATGTTTGGGCACATCAGTGTGAACTTGGCACTCCCTCAATCTACTTCATCAACACAACAAAAAACATTCAGCTGGAACAGACATGAAACATTTGCAGGCTTACTCCAGCAATGTGATTAACTTGACAAAAGTTGCACTGCAGCAAAATTAGGCTATGAGCTTAAGTCCACCGATCTTCAAAACCATCTGGAATCCAGCTGTCTAACATAACACCAAAGCATGCTGGTGTGCTCAAACAACCTTTTCAACAGCAACAGTTCTCTCACCTCTGTGCTATATTTAAACTGCTGCAGCATTCATCTCACATAAAAAAAAAAGTTGGGGAGCTAAGTAGTTTAACAAGAAAAGAGTTAAAACTGCTGGTACAAACAGGCAAAAGCAAAACAGTCTAAATTAGTGTACTTACCTCTATATCTCCAGGCTTGTTTAAAGGAAAATCCTCTCGTTTATACATTTGCTTTTCTCCTTCCATACTAAACGGTTCAGCCAATCACTATGGGACGACACCAATGAGAACCATTCCAGAGTTCATTCATCTAAGAATACTCATTTATGAATTACCAAGCTACCCACTTTACCCAACTGGTAAGCTGGAGGAATCTAAATGTTTTGACAGAGACACTCTCCCATTCCTTGGCAGGATTAGGTTTACATCTTCACTTCAGGAAATGGTCCCTCCCATCATCACACCTACTCATGAAGTCAAACAGAGGGATATGTGAGTGGAGGAGCTTTAAGTCTCGATCTCTACCATAAAAAAGAACGTTCGTTGTTGTACATTTACAGCCACAAAAGAACACTCCAAAAAAGACAAACAAGATACAAACTGCTTGCTGTTAATTAAAATCATCACACCCTTTTTATTTACAGATGATAATACATTGTACAATAATGCAACTGAATTAGTACAAAATACGTACATACTGAAATTGTTAAGATGCCAAAACATGAATAATCTTTCACAAAGATGAGTAAAAATGTGACCTCTTAGGAGTGACACTACAATACACACTTAAGTTGGACGGGAATTTCTAAATTGTGTTATGATTGGTGATGGGTCAGAAAAGCAGCATATCTGTTCTTCAGTGCCTCCAGCTGGTTAGCTGAAAATGATCAAACATCAAAATACTGATTAACGTTTCAGGCAGAGGAAAAGGAACTACATTGCAAAACAAACAGAACAGAAACAAGGCACAGTATTATGTTCATTATTTGGAGAAACAGAGAGTAAATGCTTCTCTGAAAAGACACCAAGAACAGAATATGTAACGTCAGCTAAAGAAAGTCAGATTACAGATCAGTTACAATGCCTCACATGGCTACCTAATCCCACAGCCACTTATCATTCATTTCCAAACGTTCAGACATAGAAAGGATGAATACTCACGCAGTGTATGCTTCTTTCCTTTGGCCCAGTATTGTTTGTCTGTCTGTATTCGTCTCACTGTGTCTGTCAGTGCGGATGAGGTTTCTGACAGCTGTTGCAGAGCCTCCAGCTCCTGAAAGGCAAAGATATTTTCATATGATCTTATTCTAATACGTTCTGAGATACATTACATGCATACAGTGCTTAATCGTCTTTATCACATCTTTTTTTTATTATTTAGCTTGTAATTAAGTTATTTTAAAGGTCTGCTATATATAAAACAGTGGAATTCCATGACATTAAATAAAACTTACACTGCCCAGTACTATGCTAAGTGTTTAGCATGTATCTTTTATAGCGATATGCCATGAAATTGTCATGCCATGCAACAAGAGTTCTGTTTTTTTGCAATATTTGTATTAATACATTTGACAGATAACAAGCATTTTATTTACTACTTTACTTTATTTACTATATGCAAGCCCTAAGAGTTAAATGTAAGACATAAATCTGTAAATTTGAAGAAACTCAGGAAGCACGAGTAAACCAAAAGCTGTGACTTGCAGCTTGAGCTAGTCGTGCAGGATTTGGTTCTGAGAAGCAGCAGCAACATGATGTTTCTTTATCTGGCTTCTTAATTCACCTTCTCTCATTTCTGAATGTCAGGACATCTTCCCCCATGTTACTGGAAATGTGGCTAAACATTAATCTCAAGGCCTGCAGTGTTTGGTGTGATCTATAATAACTGTATAATGCTTCAAATGTAATTAAATCACAAACTGCTTTTCTAGTACCCATCTGTTTCTATATTCTATGACTTTTCCAGGATTTTCATGACCATACAAACCCTGTATGCAATATTATAAAAAACACTTGCATGACCAACAACAGCAGAACTGTTTTTGGAACTATAGAGCCACCAAAAACGATACTTTAAAAGAAGCATATTCAACATATAATTTTGTAATGAATTCCAATTAATTATACTTTTATGGCTCAGCTTAATTCTTATAAATTCCATCAAACTGTCAGCAGTTACAGTTTTCAATTTCTCACTTCTATAACATATGAATAACATTCTTTGCATTGTTTTCTATTTAATTACTGTTAATTCACATAACTTGTCAAACTATTAGTGTACCTTATTACTAATATAGTCACTAATAGACATCTACAATCTAGGACAGTCTAGTACAAATTACCTCATAACTTAAACTAAGCACATAACACCTCATCCAGCTGCAGACATTTACAGAACCCCAAATTGTCATTAATGTTAATACAACCTAATCCTGCAATACCAAAAGATGTTTGATTTATGGAGCAGTACCATATTGCAGCTGTGCAGGAGCTGATGTGTGGTCTTGAAGACATGTGCGTTTGGACTGAGGACAGGGGGCGCTCTCTGGCAATAGCCCTTAAAGTCTGTGTTGTAGACCTGACTGAAGGCAGTCATGAGCTGAGTCATGTCTGATATGGCGACTTTAAGAGCACAGGGTGACAGTGAGGCTCCAGGGCTGGTAGTGTCCGACTGAAGGAACTCACACTAAAAAAGAGGACGAGCAAAGAAGTGAGGAAATTCAGCAGAACACGAAGGGATGAAACAGAGAGGGCAAATATTCAGAAATCAAGAAAGATGTTAAATACTCAGATATATAGTGAATGCTATAATTTGCGGATGTCTTACTTCTTTACGTAGCTCCTCTAAAGTAGCTTTTGTGGACTGCAGCAGCGCTGCAGCTTCAGTTACATCATCACCACCCAGTTTACCATGACTCCTATAACACAAAATAATATGATTTTAAAAATGACCACACTGTCTCACACGGTGCCCAATGCAGCTGTTTTCTTAGGTAAATGGGTGGAGATGCATAGTAAGACACAGATTCAAATAATAATAATAATACAAAATAAAATGACCTATTATTAGACTCAATTTTAGCACGGTTTGTTTTAGCCTGTGCCAATTGTGTGGCTCTCAGGTGTTCCCGGATGTGTGCAGACCAGGGGTTACAAACAGGATTCATCAGCTGGACCAGGTCAGACAAGTGGTCAGGGGACATCAGCTCTCTCAGCAGATTGTCATTCCTTACGGCTTCATCTCCAGAGGGTTTCTCTCTGTATATTGTAGGAGCAAGTTTAGTAAAAAAGCAACTGTATGCTTGTTCAGAAACATTACATCGGTTAAAAAAAATGTAATTTATAAATGTTAATTGCAGAAAGCAAGGAAAAAAAACACACTTACTCAGAAGATGCATTGTTGCCATCCTGGGCACTCATTACAAGCTGTTCCAAAAACAAAAGCTGCCGCAATGGTGGGGCACAGCCCTGCAAACGAGACAAAACACATTTGCCAAACTGAACTCAAAAAACATTATTAAAAAAAATAGAGGTAAATAAATCTAGTGGAAAAATGAATAGCTTAACATGGCCAGATTTTTAAAATCGTCATTAAATAAAACAACCAGACCAAGAAACATTCTCTAGTCTCAGTCCCAGAAGCTATTAACATGTTCAGGCTCACTGGACTGTGAATATCGCTCATATTTAATATCCAAAGTCATTTACATTAACAGAAGAACCTCATGCAGATTAATAAATTTTTAGAAGTATGTGTGAACTTATACTAGTCTACACCATATACGTTGCCCGGCTAAAAAAAAACGTCACCACCTGGATTTAACTAAGCAAATAGGTAAGAGTCTCCCATCGGATAACCACTGCATGGGTGATTAAGTTTCAGCTGGCAACAAGTTATTTAACCCCAACTGATGCAGTGAGTAGCTTCTCATTTGTTAAACAACCATGTCGACAGACACATCCTGTGGTCATGGAAAAGATGTTAATCTGTTTCAGAAGGGTCAAATAATTGGCATGCATCCAGCAGAGTAAACATCAAAGGAGATGGCTGAAACTACTAAAATCGGGTTAAGAACTGTCCAACGCATTATTAAAAAGTGGAAGGACAGTGGGGAAACATCAGTGCCAATGTAAAAGTTGCTTAAACTGGAGTGATGTCATACCTTTATCAATTCCTGGTCATCAGCTTTACACAACATCATTTCATGCCCAAACCGGGTGATTTCTGTGTTTGGAGGAAAATGGAGAGATTATAAAAGAAGCTTGGACCTACTGTTGCTCTTGTGGAATGATGTGTTGCATGTTTGTTTGTTTTTTTTGTGGACATACAAATACAAATATGTGTTTTATAACCAGAGTTGTTATTTTTACCCCTGACAAGTTCATCCGTCTGTGCTGATTTGATTGTAGAGAATTTCTCTTTCAGGGATGGGCAGATTCTTTGTACAACACAAAGAGTCAATGTACAGTGCATTACAATATGACATCCAAAAGTTCACAGCATATGTTTGGTTGAGTGCTACATAGCTAACGATGCTAAGTGGTTTTACTGTACTGATCACTGTATTACCTAAGTGATTGAAATTGAAAGGTACTAGACTGTGGAAGCATAGCTACCTCATGCAAATCCATTTCAGGATGTCCATGCGATGTAACGAAGGTGTACACAGAAGCTCTTGCATGCTGTCAGCCTCTCTCAAGTAAAGCCCATCAACCAAAGGACAACCAAGGTTCTGGATATGAAGATTATCATTCAGCTTTATTCATCATCATTTCAGCTTTTTCATATTAGGATAACTTAGTCAGTTAGCATTAGCTACTTGGCTTTATACCAAGCTGCTGGGTCTCAAACACACTGCATAAAGAAACACGTACCAGAAAAAGATGGCATAAAGAACAACTTTCAAAACAATATCGCACTGAAATAGTTGCCAGCTAGCTAACGTTATTGCTTAGCTAGCTAGGTTTCATGTTATGTTAATGTTAGCCGTCAGATTGAGGTCTAAGCTATGCTATGCTAGCTAACAGCGCTAACGTTTCCTAAACAGTACAGCTGGCGTATCTACTTTCCATGCTTAGTTTAAAAGTTCAGCATACAGCGCTTAGGTTTCAGCTCATGTTGTACCTAAGATACAAATGTTAAATGCCTGCAAAATTACCTGAAGGGCGTTGTAAACACGCACAGACAGCTTCTGCTGTTTCGAATCCCCCGCCATCGCGTCTGTCTCTAACCGGGATGCATTCACTGGCTTGAAACTCCCTCAGGTGTTTGAAACTCCTAACACTACAAGCACAATGGGCATATCCCATGTATTCAATGTATATATGCCTAAATGACATACTTTTTCTCTACACGTTCATAATTGCAAGTTTCCTACCTCTATTGACATATTTCAAGTAAATCTTCATCAAATCGTCACAAGGTATGTCACAACCATACATGAGAAACATAAATAATTTCATCCGTTCGAGGTGTAATTGCAAGGCATGTTGTGTAAACGCAAGGAGTATCCTCATTTAAAAAAACAATTACACTTGTGAACACCTTATTTAATGCGGAAGACTCGCAGATCGAGTCGAAAGAACCGAAACGCAGATCGGCTGGAAAACCATACGTAACACACGTTTTGCGAAATGGATTGAATGTAGCCCCGATTAATGGCCTTGGAAATTCGCTGCAGCGACCCACAGTGGACAGACAAGCTCTGTTCTTATGCTCTCTGTGCTCTAGATAAAGGTCTTCATCTGTATGTGTACATATAGCAGTCCAGTGTGAATCTACCAGACATCTGAGCCAAATGCAGGTCTAAATGTGTCCGCTAATTAATCTGTTCAGTTCTATTAGGGATGGTGGTCTTTAGGTAACTGATGACTTAAAAGTAAAATTAGGAAACTGGCCACACATTTGGACAAAAATAGCTCAATATGTAGCCTATCCACCCAATAGTTGAAAATTTAATAACCCTTAAATTTCACGTTTCTTATATTATTTAACTTAAGGAGTTTTGAGAAATTTTAGAAAAAAGGTATTTTTTCAAATAGTATGTTATCTAAACAATATCACATATACATGTATGCTCAAATGTAATTTATTTTTTTCCCAGCTTCTAGTAGTTTTTGTTTTTGTGCTCTTTTTTTGTGTTCTGTCCAGTATGGTTACAGGTTCATAAATTTGACATATTTGCATAAAAAATGAATGTCCTGTTTTTCAGAATTGGAAAAATTCTCATCAAGTGATAACATGGGACAATATCTCAAGAAATCACCATCAACATTTAAATTATCATGTCACACAAACCCAATTAATCACATCAAGAGTGTGTGCTGTCTAGAAGAATTCAATACATTTTGTAGTGTGTATTCCCTAAAAAGCCAGGAGAGTTAAGAGCTGCATCAAAAACCACATAATTCTACACTACACATACTACACTAATGAACAGACTTATGTTCATTGTACATGTTGTGTACTAATTTTGACATACGATTTAGTATGGTGGTATACAGTTTTGGACACAGCACTCAGCACAGGAATACAGGACTAAAGAGAACACACAGTGCTAGAGCTAGCTCTATGCCTAAACTGTTAGCTTTAACTCTTACTTGCTTACAACTAGCCTCAATGAAACTTGTTACAATACCCAGCACATATACCTGTACATAGTCCCACCTTAGTCCCACCTTAGTCCCTGATAATTGCACCCAGAAGAAGGTGTTGGACTGCAGTGCTATTGGGAAGAAAGATAAAGGTTACCAGGAACAATAAATGATGATACATTTAGACTGATATGGGAAATATTTATTGAGCTACACTAACAGACGTAGTGACTCCCAGTATGGCATTGGGCAACCAAGTTTACTAATGCAACATGCCAGACATCTCGGAATGGAGTTGTAGAGGTTCCTAATGGTGTCCTGTGATAATCCATCCCATGCAGCTTGAATATTTTCACACAGTTCCTGCAGATTTTGTGGTAGGGGTGGACGTGTAGTGATACCAGGCCATCTGGACGTGTGATGCGTGGCAAAAAACTGTTCATCTTGGCATTGACCATGGTGCCTCCACACAGCGATTCGTTGGTCGTCTCCACCAAGACAAAGTCAAGACTCGTCACTGAAATTGACCTGCTGCCATTCTGACACACCATAACAGTCTGGCACAACACCATTGCAGTCTTTTGCAACATCAACGTGATGTTAAGGGAAGTCATCATGACCGTCTGTGTGTATGTAGTCCTCCGTCATGCAGCCATCTGCCAATGGTTCTGGTATTAACAGGATGACTCATGGAGGCCATCACTGCTCACGGAATGTGTCCAATTATGGCTCTTGGGTCAGTCAGGTTCAGGGATAAGGCCCGTCCCTGTTTATGCTGCATGTATGTCCAACCATTAAACTTGAATCATTCGCATGCCTCACAGTGTCACACCTACCCACCAAGTTACATTCCTGTTGGTTGATTCCTTCTGGGTGCAACTACTTGTGCAACTGTTCCTTTGATGAGGAGTATATACAGAATTACCAGAAAGTATACCTACTCTGGATATACATTAGGTGTAAATATATAGGTGTAAAATTATATACTCTAGCCCACCTTTTACTGTTATGACCACAGGACCTCTATTGGCTAGATATTTTAGTGTTGGACCCCTTTTAAACTAGCAGTGATACTTCAGCAACACCAGTGTCTAATATACACTTACCAGGACAACACACACACTACCATGCCACTACTTTTAGTGTCACTACTGTGCTGAGAATGGTACACCATTTATAATTTCCGGTCAACAGCAATCATGAGGTCAGAAACTGATCAAAACAGGGCTCATTAGACTGTGCAGCAATTTTGGACTACAGTCTGTCATTGTACACCTATATTGTACACCTATAACTGTAAGGTAGGTGAAAAAGGTAGGTTCTTGTAGTGAAAATCATTGCACTGGCTCAGGAACACTTCCGAAACCCGTCATCTGTGAACACAGATCATTACTGCATCCACAAATGCAACTCTACCATGAAAAGAAGAAACTGCATATAAACGGAATCCAGAAACGCTGCCACTTTCTCTGAACCTGAGCTCATTTAAGATGAACTGAAGAGTGAAGTGTCCTGTGGTCTGACAAAGCAAATTTTAAAATTATTTTTGGAAGTCAAGGAAGCCACGTCTTCTGGGCAAAATAGGAGAGGGAATGTCTAGCTTGTTATAAGTGCACAATTCAAAAGCCAGCGCCCATGCTGGCATGATGGGGGGCATTAGTGCACATGGCATGGGTGACTTGCTAAAAATATTTGGTGCCTAATGAAAGGAGGAATATGACAAAGGAGACCCAAAATTGTTAAGCAGCAGAAATCCTATATCAAGCAAGAAGGGGAAACATTTTACTTTCATAACTACAGCAGAAGAGGTGGTAAACACAGTGGCTTCCCATTGAAATGTAGTGGATTCTTCTAGACAACCACACACTCTGTGTACCGGTGTGTGAGGCTGTAATTAAAATGTTGGTGGTGATATTGGCCCATTTTATCACTTTAGCCAAACCGTTTGACCGATTTTGATTGAATTTTCAGATTTATAATCTATTGGAGCTCTAAAGAAAACTACAGGGAATGTAAGAATTCCAGTATATAATTAATTTTATTTTCCGAATGTGTTAATTTAAAGAAATGTATGCAACATTGACACTAACTGGTGAAAAATGCTGCAGCTTGCCTGGGCAATTATGATTGGTGCTATTAAACTCAATACAAAGTATACTCTTGAGGATTACTATACCAAGGATTTTACATCTCTTGCATTTATGTATTCATGGCTCTTATTGGCTCATGAGTTTCATCAGGCCTCGTATTCTGGTGCATGCGTGTTAGCTCTTATTAAAGAAATGAGCACAGCAACACAATGAAAGACAACCACAGACACTGGTCAAAGTTATTATTGTAGAATACTTTGATTGTTTTTTTATACAGACAAAAAGTGTTGACTTATTTTCCCAGTAAATTCTTAGATTTCCATACAGTTTAGTCTACAGTATACAGGTGTGTTCTTTCATCATATATAGATACTTTTTTCTCTTAAGTAACAGGCAGGTAATTATTAATATATTTAATAGTTTGGAGTTTTTTTTTCCTCTTCTTTTTTTTGTCTTTTTTATTCATTGTAGCGCAGTAAGAGTATGCTCAGGAGAATGTGCAACTGTCTGTTTTTTTCCGTCAGTTAAAAGAGCACTGCTGGAAAAAACAATAATAATAGTCATATAATCATAATAATAATCATAATAATGTACAAGATGTTTCATTTCAATTCTTTACAAAAAAGCAAAAAGAGAAAAAAAAGAGAGAGAAGAAGAGAAAAAGAATAAAACAAAAATGTGCTTAAATTGTAAACAAAAGATGCCCATGTGCACATTTTGGCAAAAATGTACAGCGGTGGTGCAGTTGTACAATATTTTGTAAATAACTTTTATATTAAATATATTATATTATATACTCTTTTCACATTTTGAATTTCTCACCTTACCTTGAGTGAATTTCCTACAACGAAATGGAACAAAAGGCAGATGATGGACTTTTTTGGATTTTTTTTGTTGTTTTCCTGTATACATACTTTCAACTCTATCAGGATTTTGAGCCTTGGTGAAGCTGATAGCTGAAGTAGTGAGGAGGGATACCGTACATATGCCATTATATATATTTAATCCCTGTCTGAGGAGTTGAATGAGATCGGGGGCTACAACGTAGATACTTAGGTTCGAAATCGTCCAGAGACAAGTATAGCTTTGAAGACTATTGTGAAATAGTTAAGCTTTAGGATTAGATAAGATTAGGCAAAGATATATCATAGTTATGGGTTGAGTAGGTTTAGTGATCATTTCTTTCCTCGCTGGCCATCATTGTTAGTGAGCTTGCCGTGTCGATGCACTGAAAAGGGTCTGTGTTCACTCAAAACCTACCAGAGCTCTCGGCACATGAGACTCTTCTGGGACTGTATGAGTAACTTGGACCCTTTCAATGGCTTGGACACGCATAATACTTCATTCTATGTAGTGTAGTATTATGATGGGTGGAGGAATCTAGTCTTACTGAGCCACGTTCTAATGCTCTCCTTCTGAGTCCTCAGTTATCAAGATGATGTTCAGAAACTTCAGTGTCCCTCAGCTTTAAAGTTCACGGCTGGATGAGCCACCCGTTTTAATTAGTGCACTCGTGGAGTAGTGAGAGTGGCAATCAGGCACCACTCCAATCCAAGGCTCTGCTCTGCAGCCATATGAGAAAAAGGGTCGAGGAACCGGAGAAGAACATTTGTAGTCAATAGCACATCAATGACCGTAAGGAGAAATGTTATGTCCACCTACTGCTGAAGACACACAGTGAAAGCCAGTGAAAAATGGACCATCCATTAGACAAGGGTGAAGTCAAACAATGACAGTGAGGTGCGCTATGATTATCAACACATGCTCTTCACAGACACCACTGAGCAATGCAATGACATGATCCACTGATGTTCATGCTTGCATTGTATGCTTTCAACATTTGCCAGTATCTGACAAATGGGCACTCTAGAAAAGTATTCTATACAGATAAAGGATTTCTGAGAGCCCTATGTACATGTTTATCAAGCTTATTTCACAGAGCCGTGGACAGGGCAGTCTGTTGCATAAGTGCCGGTCCCATTCCCCAGATGATTGTATTGCATTGCAATGCATTGACTAGAGCAATATGATCTTGGGTGTACCAACCCAGAATCTTATGGGGTACAAGAGGAAGCAAGCTGTCCCCTCTGGTACTCAGACCTATGAAGTGTGAATGGAATGTGTTCGAATCTCGTGTTCTGTAATGTGTCGTGGTACATCATGCGTGTTACGGTATGGTGCGACATGCTGCTCTGGGCTGCATGTGACTTTTTGGTATCCTAACGTTAGCCTGATACCAAAACACACCCATAGCCAAACCAAACAGTGTAATTTGCATGTTGTCAAAGTCCACTGGTGACCACAGGGGTGTTCTACCTTTCAACTGTTTGTCCAAACCAGTGAGCCCTGATAATGTGCAAAAAAAGTGATGTCAAGTCTCACAGATTGTCCATCATTCTTTTCTTTGATAGTAATCACATGACGACAGTAGTGGCAGTATAAGATGGGGTTTCCTATCCTGGTTCAGACCCTGACACCACAGTCTGTAGTCAGATGTTTGACTTCATCACAAATAGTTATCACTACTCGATGACCTTAGAACAGAAAAAAGAAATGATAACGATGTCCGAAAGCAAGAGTGGCTATGAATGGATTTAAAGGGCCAGCAAGTATGTATAAGTTATGAGTGTGTCATACTATTTCACAATGCTTTAAAGGGTAAATGCATTTTGTTGGTGTAATCCACAAAACATGTCAAAGTGAACTAAATTAACAGTCCGAATAATTCGATGGAAATCTGAGATTGGGCAAATCCACGTCCAGTTTCAGCTGTGGTGAAATCAGCCAGTGTGATCACCGAGATGATCCTGAGGCCTGTACTGATATGATGGAAAGTCATCAGAGCCAGCTGTTAAATATCAGTGAAAAAGGTCTGGGAAGGGGGACTGCCCAAATCTTCTACCCTGTAGCGTATTTCAAGCAATACATTTAGATGTTCAAAATGGTGTGAAATTAAAAGGATGGCTTTTAGTTTAAACAAACCTTTCCTCCATTAAGAATTTATCGACCGATCTCAAACAAGAAAATGTCTTTTTTTCCTTCAAAATGACGAATGTAGTTTGATCTAATGGACAAATAAATGTTGTTAATGTCATTTTTTTGTTTGTTTGTTTTGCTATTTGCAGACGCATTATAATTTAATTACTTTAAATTTACTGTAACTGTTTTGTTAGTACTTAATTTTTTTCTATTTTCAGGACAGACACAACACATACACACACAAAGAGAGAAATAGACAAAGCGAGAGTGAAAAATAATGTCGCTGAGCGGACAATAAATAAATAAATAAATAAATAATGAATAAATAAAAACTTCAATAAATAAACAAATGTTTTTAAAGCTAATCCATAAAGCATTAGTCATATAGTAATAAAAGGTTTATGTCCAAACAGAGTGATGATAATCCGAGCACTAATGATGATGGTCAGAATAATAAGATTGTAGTTATGAGTATAATAATGATGTTAATAACATCAATAAAAAGTGGAGTGATTGGACCCCTACTCCGCCTGCAAGGAGCTCATAATGCCTTTTCCGCTCTGGAAAGTCAAAAGTCACAAACGTGGATTTTACTGTTTTTAAAGTCCTATCTGTTACGAGTTCCCCAACACCCCCTCATCCCAATCCTGTCCTGATTGGGGATGCGTTCCTCACCTTCTTGGGTCAGGTCTAAGTCCCCACAGTCACACAGCACACTGGCCTCCCCTCTACACAGTGAGAGGAAGTGGGTGTCTGTGGGCCTCTTAAAGACGTAGGTGCTTCGGTGGACGATGGTAGTGAGGGTGAATGATGGTGATTTAGTGGACTTTGTTTGTGTTGAATAGTTGGGCTTGAAGCACACCAACTGCTGTGTCCACAGAAGTTCTCCGACCTCCTCACATTTCTGCATCCTCAGAGTCCTTCAGTGCCCTTCCTCTAGGGCCCCATAGGCAGTCATAATGAGGTCTCCAGGCTAAGCAGGGGGCACGGCTGTCTGGGAAAGGAGGTCCAGTGTCCGGTGTGATCTGTGAGTCGGGTGAGGTGGTGAACGCCGCTCTCGATGGCATTGTTGTTGCGGTTGGGCGTAGCAGGCAGGCTGTACTGGCGGTAGGGGCGTGGGTGATGCCGGGCTGGGGGAGGAGGTGGGGGCTTGCGGAGCGCCGGGTGCAAATGGTGGTGGTAGTGGTTGTGCTTGGACAGTTCCGATTCGTCGTCGATGTCCGTGTCGTCGATCAGCGGGATGTTGTGGATGAAGTCGTTGATGAGAAACTCAGGGTGTGCCATGAAGTTGTGGATGGAGTTCCTGGACTCGGGCTTCTCAATGCCATCGTAGAGCGAGCTACGGAACGCTTTCACCACCCGCATCTGAGGGGGAGGAGGGGAGATGGACAAGACAAGGAAGACGGGAAGGAAAAAAGGGGGATAAGGAGAGAGCGAAACAGAAAAATATGGGAAGACAAGAGGATGTGGGTAGAGGAGAAAGAAGGTGGAGACAAAGACATCTTTTAGTACAAGTCTGGTAGACATTGATCCTGGACACCGTAGAACCTTCTCTCGGCATGCCTTATAATGCACAGACAGCTCAAGATCAAGTTGCTGCAATGTAGCATCAAATCTGCTCTGTCATTACTACAATTCTAAAATTTATTAAGTCAGTTTTTTCATTCTCACTTCTTTCGAAGTGCAGTCGTTACTTAACAATTACTTTGTTCTGGAATGGGACAGTTCAGTTGTCCCTATGAAATGTCTTGCGCAACCAGATCTTAAGAGTTTCTCAAAGAAAGAGAGATGACAAATGAAAAACAAACCATAAACTGAGGTAGCAGGAAATGGACTCGTACAGTCAGTTCACCACTGTCACTCACAGTCAAGACGAAGGACGTTCATTCTCATAAACTCAAAACAGAACACACCAGGCTTCTGACAGGAAGACGAATGGAAGCGCACCAGTACAAACACAGCCAACACAAAACAAATGCCAGCTATGTGTGTATACCGACCAGTTAGAAGGAAACTGAAAGAGCGAGAGACACGGACAGAAAGTGAGAGCCAGAAAAAGAGAGAGAGAGAAAATAAAACGAGATGCCTTAATACACACATAGACACACAGCCAAAGGAAGAGACGGTGGGTTAGAATCTGCAACAAAGTGCTGGGAGGAACATTAGAGGAGAAAGAAATGGCGAGGCACGCAGACTGGGGGACTGGGGCTCCACCTGGTAGGATGGAGGGAGGATGCAGCGAGAGGGACAGAGCACCGCACCTGCAGTCATGAAGCATGACTGATGCCTCATCGGCACTAGCAGCAGTCAGGAGCGTGGCTACATCACAGATATGCAAATGAAGCAATGAAGCTCTCTGGTCACGTGACTGATGTGGCATCACGCGTGAGCATGCACAGCCTAATGAAGCCATCGACCAATCAATGCTAATGAGGAGAGGAGTTATGGACTGTTAGCATATTGTAGTGAGTTGGACCAATAAGAATGACTGGAGGTCCTGGGTTAGGGTTTTTTTCTGAGTGAATGAGACTAAAAATGTATAAAATGTAACCATTGTTTGTAAAGACTATGATTGGACTAATGATTATTACGTTAATGACAACAAATGTTTTAAGATTAATGAATATTGGTTTATTCATTAATTCATATGTTGTTTTATAGTCTCATTAGATGGCTAACCTCAATATGTGATTGCCTGGTGTGTGGCCTCAGTGCAACAGTATGTCTAAGGGTAATCCCTTGAACCCATATTATTATTCTGCGGTTTAATATTATACTCCATTTAATACTCCACCTAAACTTTACCTCCTACTCCAGTAGCATACAATCGATTACCAAAGTCAACATTTTCCAAATGCTCAGCTGCTGCAAGCACTGGAGTTTACTTTTAAGGCTTATCTTCCCAAGAGTACTATGAACTACTAAAAAACTAAGATGTAGTTATGAGAATGAGGAACTGAGGAACATTTAGGGTTTAACAGACTCAGATTTCAGACACCTGCACCAAACCTAATTCTAAAAGCATGATGACTTCAGCCTACTCTGACTCGGGTCCTTTCCTGCCATGCTGGTGGCACTTGACACCCACCTGCTCTGACAGAAGACCTTAACAAGCACTGTCACACTGACAAGTACAGAGCAGGCACAATAAACACAGACACGGCAAAATGAGCACAAACACATCGCTGTGTGGGTGCAGTGTCGTATGCCTGGATTCTGTCTGTCTCCAAAAGTAGCACAATTCAGGATTTTTTTCCTACACTTGGCGTCTTTCCAAACCACACTAAAGTAGTAGTGGAGGATCATTTTGGATGGTAGTGTGAAGCGGTTTGTTCAGAGACAAAGTGAGAAGAGAGAGAAAGAGAGTGAGAGAAAGAGAGTGTGCAGGGCATCATTTGGCATGCAGCAGTGCAGACAGGTGCAGATGGGTGAACAGGAGAGCTGGCGCGAGCTTTGATGCGTTCTGCTGCAGGCTGGCTAACCAGGAGAAGAGTGGAGGAGCACAGGAGCCAATCAGAAACCAACACACACAGTGGACGCGCTCATTCCAGTGCAGCTGTCTCGTTCTGTTACGGAAACGAAAAAGAAAAGAAAACTAAAGAGAAAACAACAAAGAGAAAACTACTGAATGCATGGTGGTAAGCAGCCAGGCTCATGCTGTAAGGATAAATCAAATGAAGCTGTAGCACATATACACACACGTCTCTCATGTGTATATATATTCATATAAAGATTTGGAGATGAGAAGATTTAGATGCACATTCCTTTGCTGCGGTATAGCCCATCTCCCCCACCCCTCTCACCCCAGTCCGAAAAAAACAAACTCACCCAGCAAAGGAAAAAAGAAGCTAAATGAACTGGAAAGAAAAGATATCAAACGACAGAAAAACGACAAACAAATAAACAAACAGGAAGAAACGGTCAAGCGTTTGGTTAAGTGCTTATCTGTTTTTCCAAAGAGCCTGTCTGTCAGCAAGGAAAAAGACCTCATGCAAATATTTGTGAACGATTTCAATAATGCTCTTGTTTTGTCGTTTGTTTTCATTTTCTGTTTGTTTTTCTTTTTCTTTCATTTTTTTGCATGGATACAGGTAAACTTTCGAGTATAATGCCCACAGTAGAGGAATGGAGGAAAGCAAAGACTGGATGTGTTACTAGTGATGTTTTCTCTTTGCTCTGGATGGTTAGCATGCCAGATTACAGTCCACAGTCTCCCCCACGCTGTCCTTCAAAGAAAAAGCTTGATGGAAAAACTCGATCATTAAAAAAAACAAACAACTCAAAGTATATTCCATACAAACAAACTGTTCTTTTTTTTCTTTCCAAAGATGTTCTGCAAATCAACTACAGCTAAATAAGAGTCACTGAAGCAGGAACAGAGTGAGTGTGTAAGCAGAGGAAGGGGAGAGTGCTTAAAGAAGCAGGGATGAAAACTGAAGGTTAATGACAATGACCTCAAATCCTGTTAAAGAAATGGCCTCACGTCCCGCTGACCTTATGAATTTGTGTCGAGTTGAGTTAAACTCGTGAACTTGCATCCTGAGGGTTTAGATCATCAACGTCACTTGATGGTCTACAGTCCCCCATTAATGCAGGGATAAACAACCTTCGCTTCACCAGTGAACTGATGAAACCATCTCCAGTAGATCTTAGGATCTATGTCTGAGTCTCAAACGAAGGTTTTAACATTGCTGCAATGTAAATTCAGTCAATTGACATTATATTCTTAGCAGTCCCTTAAGATGCATCTTGCCATGTATAGTATTAATCAAGCATCAGATCCAAAAATGCTGATCTAGGATCAGCTACATGTGTTCATATGACTAGCAGAAAGCAATATAAAAACGGTTCCCAAATCAGCAGCATTCTTCCAAAGAGTTTGAGAAGCACAGGCACATGCCAACATTCACAGGGAAGATGAAGAGGTTAGATTTGCTGTAAGTAACAAAAACCTCAAATGTTGGCAAAAGTTGTTGTTACTCATTTTCAGTCATAAACTTATCCTCGTGAAACCCTCCCCCTTGCACAGCATGAGTTACCATACACGGTAAATGTTTGAACAACTGAGAGAGCTAAAAGGCGAGACGTAAACATGAATATCCATCAGAGCCATGCCTTCATAAAACCCCAATGAAAACAAAACGGACCCAGTGTGAAACAATCTGTTTATCTAAATATGACGTATATATGTCCAAAAGTTTGTAGACACCTGCTCATCTAATGTTTCTTCTGAAATCAGGGGCATTAATAGGGCCTTTTTAAAAACCTTTTGCTCCTGTAACAGCCTCAACTTTTCTAGAATGGCTTTACAGTAGATGTTGGAACATTACTGTGGGGATTTAATTGCATTAAGTCATAAAAGTGAGGGAAAGTGCTGGATCACAAACAGGGCTACAACTCATTTCAAAGGTATACAGTTGCTCTCCATTACTTCGGAAAAAGGCAGTTCTACTGCTCCACAGCCCAATGTTGGGGTGCTTTATAGTCGTCTTGCCGACACTAGCCCTGGTCATGGTGACCTCAGGCTCATGTGTGGCTGTTCTAGAACAGTCCATTCTACCATTGACAATGGTTTCTTAGGAAGACTGTACAAGCTGTGTGTGTGCAATTGAATACCTGTGTCAGGTGCTTTTTGAAGTAGCTGAATTTATTGGAAGGGGTGTCTGGACCACCTTTGGACATAGAAGGCATAGTGTGTGTGTATACTGTATATACATATACATAAATATAAGTGTGTGTGTTTGTGTGTCTGAATATATATGCATATACAAATTAAGGGTCAACCGATATGTTTTTGTCAGGGGTAATACCAATTATTAGTAATCAAGAACAATAATAACAATATTTGAGGTCGATATCCTTTTACCATTCATTTACCAATTTGATGTTTGCAGTGTGAAAAATTTCAAGAATGCTCTCTGAGTCTTGCTAACTTACATACTTATGTTAAATTAATAATAAAACAAACTTAAGATCTAATGTATATATATATATATTGTTATATATTGTTATACAAATGGGCTCCATGATTAGTTGGAAATGGCTTGTTTAGTCTAATCAGAGCAGTGAAATCACTGGAAGTAGTGAAAACAAAGTAGAGTGAAAACACAGATTCCTAAATTGTTCAGACCACTACAGCAGCAGTGAGGGTCTGTATGTGTGCTCCATACACTCAAAACCCACTCTCGCCAAACATGATGTTTTGTGCAGGCCTTGAGCTGCATGCACAAGTCATGTGTGTTTGGCTAGAGTGAGTGAAACTGTAGGTGAGCTTTTGGCCAACTGTGTTGTTGAAACCTCACACACTTTACCTTTTTCTTTCACTGTGAAAGTGAGCAGGTGCTTCTTCATTTCTTCTCATGTCTCACACAAAACCTAAAAGCACATTTGACTGAATTTACTAGACACAAAGCGGGACACAGAGATAGACTCTGGGTGTACTGGTTGGCTCTACTTGATGAATTTATCCACATTTCTACCAATCCAGTAACGCTGTGGGTGGGACATTGGGATATTGTTGATCACGGTTGCATCAGATATGCGCATAAACAATAAAAGGTGCTTTTTAAAAGTGCTGATTCTGGTAATCAGAAAAAGCTGTATATCGGCTCTGAATATCGGTTGGCCCTATAATTGGTCAACCCCTAATGCATATGTATATATATATATATATATATATATATATATATATATATATATAAAGAAGTTTACACTGACACTGAAATTGCACATTTATAATTTATCACCCAAAAGCTGTTGTAACCAAGAAGGGAACAAGCCCAATGTATTACATGTGTAATTCCATCAATGAGAAAGCAGGTTGGGAGGTTCATAAAACGTTTAACAGACATTCTGCCTACAATTATTACTGCAGGCGGAGAAAACCAACGTGATGAGGACAGCGAAAAAAAGAGGAGGGGAGGGTGAGTGAGAAGCCAGGCGTTAGAGGGTGAGTAGAAGGGATCTTACACTGAAGTGTGGACATGAGAGGACATGTAACACGCACACACACACATGCAAACACACACGCACATACACACTTGCAGGATGAGATGCGTGTTGACATGGAGGATGGAGCAGCACACAGAGCGGACAGCTGCAGGGGGCACATGAGAAGCATAAGCCTGACACTTCTACCCCGCAACCAAAAAACCAGCCTTGAGCGCACACAAGAGTGATGGAGGAAGAAAGCAAAAACTAAACACAAGAACTGAAAGCACCTCGTTGTTTGAGAAGCTTTGAGAATTCACTTGAAAGATTACGTGGTGACCCATGAAACTAAAACTTAGCCATAAAAACAGCAACATGCTGAAATGAGTGATGTTAAACTAAAGCTGTACAACTATTTCAAATTGTTTTTCGGACTGAACCATTTGTGTTTTGTGGTCATATTACAACATTTATATATTCCTAGAAGAGGACTTAGAGGAGAAAAGGCAGCCTACAGAAAAAGTTTGAAGACGGGAAAAAACAGACAAAAGGGGATGATGAACCAATGAAGACAGAGAGAAAGAGAGAAAGAGGGAGAAAGAGAAACAGTCATAAACAGGAAGAGTTGACGCTGATGGATCTGTGGAAGGGAGTCAAAAGCACAGAGACATTAAGACACTTGCAAAATCTCAGTATGAGGAAACAACCTGCATTATCTGAAAAACAGATAGAAGAGAGAAAGAGAGAAAAAGAAGAGAAAAAGAAAGAGAGGAGAACCTTATAGGGCTTATACTCGAAGGTTTACCCCTGCGCAGGCTGGGACAGTTTGCCACACTTTCATGTTTGATCACAGGAAAAGCTTTTCAAGCTCTGCACCACTGCAAACCACGCTTGACAACAGAAACCTCTCGAAAAAAGAAAGTGCCATGTTCTCTCTGCGTTTACTCAGCACGTATTCAATTCTTTTGGCTAGTTTTCTCTGGGCGCTCTCATTGTTGGGCTGCATGGTCAGTGGATCCACTCTATTTTCACTAGTGATGTAAATCTCTGACCTTATAATGATTCAATGACAATACATTTACTATAGGATATATAATACAGGAAATGATGCATTGTGAATCTCAAATTTCACCGTGATTCAATTTGATTTGATGATTTTTGTCAGATTCAGAATTATTTGTGAAAGTACTATGAATACAAATGTAACCAGATAGACTATTACTACTAAGAATACAGGTAACAAAAACGGCATAAGAAGATTGTTTGTGTTTGAAACAGCCCATTCTGCTCACAAAATGAGTGCACACCACATTGAACATTATTCTAATCAATTATAATCAGTTCTAATGTTCCAAAATGTATGCAGTTGAATCTGAACCTTTAGATTGTGACTTCCAGTCTAGAGCATCTCCTAATATGCAGACAACTGTAAATGTGCTATTCTTCCATTATGGATAATTCCATATACCTTTGAAGTGGATGCTGGAATCCAATGTAACCCAACCCTGAGAGCAAAACTCTAAACCGCAAACATCTCTGTGTCTAAGCAGCAGACGAGGCATTTAACAGAGTGCATCGACACTGTAAGTGGTCTGATCGAATCAAAGCAGAGAGAGAGAGAGAGAATGGCTTACTTGGCCCATCCAGAGGGCAATGAAAACAAAACCAAGCCTCACTGGACAAGGACAACCCCACAGCAAGAGGAGAGGACCAACACAGCAAGACAGAAGGGCAAGGGTGCAAACAGCAGTCCACATGGTCAGACAGGCCAACTTGCAAAGAGCCACATACACATAGAAACCAGACTGACCACAGGCAACTTTTCAGAAACAAACAAATAAATACATTTATAAAACAGTAGATAAATATTACACTGCACGCCTGGTGCAATGTGTGTGTATGGGGATGTGGAGTGTTCTGAAACATGCGCTGAGGAGTATTTGTGTGTGTGTATGTGTCACTGTGCTGCATTAACTGTTATATGTGAGTTATGCATGTATATGTAGGCGTGTGCATGTGTGTTTCTGTGTGTGTGTATATGTGTTTAGGACAGAAATGTCCCTCTACACAGGAAAACCAGAGAATAAAAACAGACTCTGATCCTGACAAGAAAAAGTTCTTGTTACAAAAATAGTAAAATATGAAAATTTTATTGCATATAGATGTACAGTACTGTGCAAAAACCCTAGGCACCTAAGCAAATAGTGTACAACCATTTATCTGTGCGATATGTGTGTTTTTGCTTCTGCTGATTTAACTAAATTAAGTACTGACACAGCAAACCAGCTACTGGATAATTATGCTTAATATTGAGTTTCCGTGAGAGCAGGTTTGGAAATGAATAACCTTTTCAAACATAATTTCTTTTAATTCAAATAACTTCTAATATTTTTTCTAACTGCTGCATCACCTCCAGTAATGAAGTATTGAACTGATCACATACATTAAGTTAAATGAAACACAATGGCTGGTGTTTGAAAAAGTTACTACATACCGCTCGCAGACTGATTCTGCCCAAAAGAAATAAGTAGGATGCAGTATGTGACCAACATAAAGTGCCCCTGGATGACGTAGTGTGCAGATAAAATATTCCAGTATGCAGCCAGAGCTACTTTCGCAATATACTGCATCCCAAAATGCAACACAGTCATTTCAGGGGGACGCAAGCTGTAGATACCTGTACCCATATCTCTCATATACCTCAGGTCATACCTGTCATAGACCTATTATCGTGCCTATTGATAGGCATAATCATAAGCAGACATTATAGGCAAAGATGCATCCACCTGGATATTTTTAATAGCCCTGAATTCGGCCTTTCTACACATTAATGATGCCATAATGAAAGAAACGGCTCAGTGCTGAAGCCGCACCAGTTGTCTGCTGGTCCTGAGCTGGGTTTGCCTACTTACTCTATTTTAAAGTTAACTTTCTGCTGTTTAGTTAGGTAAAACAGTAACAATGCACTCTGCATCAACCTTGCAGGCTTTTCATGAGTGTTAACCGTCCTTTCTTGAACTTTAAAGCTATACAACTGGTTTCAATGCACAAAACACAAAAGCAGATGAGCACTGTGCCTGTCTTCTCCATGCAGCTTTTCAAATTACATCAAAGTAATTTATATTATATCAGACATACTTCTCTTAATCAGGGAAAATGAGAAATGATAGTTCTCCTTTTTGTACATAGTAGCAAAAAAGTTGTAGCAATGACGATGCTGAAAGGATGAACTGTTCAGATTTTAACAACAGTATGCTATTTCAAACACAGCCACTGACATAAAGTCACTACTTATTGTGTTAATATTGTATTAATTTCAATATTATTGTTTTTCTGACCAAACAAAAATAATTCATCTCCAGATAAATAGTTTTGAAATCTAGTTTTCACAGATGTGTATGATTCCTGTACAGGACTGTAGATAACTATATGTCTCATATAACTATAGCCATATCTATCATATCTATATAATATGGGACATATGTATGATCATATGCCCCTTACCAGTATAAACACAAACGTGTCAGTGTGTGTGCGTTTTTATGTTTTGTATGGGTAAAGTGTGTACGTGTGTGTGTGTCTGTGTGGGTGTGTGTGTTATGTCTGACACAGGGAAAGCGGGGGGACTCACTCCCGGGGGCGGCGCTTGCATTGGCAGTGGAGAGAACTACATGAGTGGGGGTAGAAATATTGGTTACGTCATGGAGCTGGCTGAGCACAGACGAGCGTCGTCGCACTGCACCCTGAAACGAACCACTTCTCTTGAATGTACTCACTACCTCCATCTGCAGGAGAGAGAGAGAACCATATCACACACATAACATTATAGAGAGAAAAGAAGAGAGAGGTGAGGGAGAGAGAGAGAGCAGGACGAGAAAGCCAGCGAAAGAATATTTTTTGTGATAAAATAGAAGTAAGTAAAAAAAATAAACAATTTGAAAACATTCTCCAACAGAACGCTTATCACAACTAAAGCTTGGCCTACGCACCGAAACACACACCCTCAGGCCCGTTTGGACCCATGCTGTGAATGTGTCAATCAGTTCTGCTT
This sequence comes from Semaprochilodus insignis, assembly GCA_034552555.1. NCBI lineage: Eukaryota > Metazoa > Chordata > Actinopteri > Characiformes > Prochilodontidae > Semaprochilodus > Semaprochilodus insignis. Next base: position 19,450,765 of record CM067492.1, read on the forward strand.
TTCAAGTAAACAAGCTAAACCTGGAATCACAAAAAGCAGCTTAAAAAACTTCCTCATTACAGGATATAGAGGCAGAAGTCTAAAACATGAACAAAGCCTAACCAAAGTAATCAAATATGTAAGATTACAAATGTAAGCAAATTAATATTAAAACTTGCGCTACCCATGCAAAAAGCATATGTTTATTCACACTGACATATTCGATAGGTAACAGATGTGTCAGCAAGCTCCTTCCTTCCAAACTAAATTCACTTGCTTTTTCTTAGCCTATCCTAAAACTTAGCTAACTGGCCATTATGATAGCTAGGAATGAAGATTAGTCCAGTGATTCTCCTGTGAGTTTCAAGTCTCTTTGCTCCATCAAAACGTATGAGCAATTTCATTTTTGATCACTAATTGCTGGTCAATGGCCAAACACAAACTAGCAACACTATTAGTAGCTATTTATAGCCTGAGCTTGATTCTTGTTTTCAGCGATGCTTAACATTGCACTACATGACTATATGGAAATGAAACATTTTCCTATACAGAGCAGTGCAATAAGGATTAGGACATCTGCTAGGATATTAGATGCTGTCTTATGTCCTTATGTGCTTAAGATAAATTAATGTTTTACACCTAATATTTATGCTGTATATTCTAGAAGCTTGTACACATATGTGGACAAAGCTCTGCAGCACCCACTGAATCCCCACTACAACGCAGACTACACAGGTCTGCATTCCTACAAGACTTGCGTGGACTTATTTCAGTGTCATGAGCGGGCGGTTAACCAATCCAGTGCATGTAGGACAGAGACAACACATACATGTAGAAAATCCCACAAATTACTTATTGATTCTATATAACAAGGATAATAATAATGCAATAATTAGCATGTAAAATTAACATAGGAGGAAAACAGCTACATAATCATTCATTCTAAATAGTAGCAAAGCAGCCAGTCACATGAACAACACAAGAATTAATTACATTAACGTGCTATGGAACTGGCAGAGCCTTTAGACAGTCAGTCGGCTTCAGGTGTGTAAAGGCCAATATACCACAATTACACAGACATATGACAGTTATTTCCAGCCGTGATTATTTCCACTTTCGACAATTATATCAACACAGTTTTGTCTTTTAAGTTTTCTTAATTTTGGTAACAACTCCCTCCACACAGTTAATGTAACATTTTAGTCATCTGAAAATCTTTCAAGTACATCATTTCCGTGCATCATGGAAACACTGATATATATCTGGACTACAAATAATTTCGACAAGTACCCAAAATGGTACCCAAAAAACTTGCTAGGCTCCAATGTGAATCTGTGTCGACTGATCTGTGGGTCACCATCTCTGTCAGAAGCATGCTGATGACGGCTGGGCCCACACACTTGGTGGAGCCACTGTTAGATAAAAGCCTTGATCAAATTCAACTGACTGATGATATGAGGCTAGCTGCAGTAATGTGTGTTGTTTTGCCAACTCAGTGCCGAGCCACGAGGGGATCGATGAAAACCTTGTAAGGAGCTTTGCTAGCACTTCAACAATCTGCGCCACACCCACTGTAAACCCTTCATCATACAGCTTCATTCCATCCAGTTAGCTCACTGTGTGCATCTGTGTGTGTACATGAGCAAGTGTGTGTGTGTGTGTTATGATTCTGAAATATTCTTTGTTTTCTGAGGCTGTGCTTGTAGGATAACTACTGATTGATTGTGTGCTAGAGCACCACACAGACTTGCGACAAGCATTCTGAAATAGACCACTGTAGTCTCATTGTCATGTTGTGGTCGGCGCCATGCTGTTATGCCCATTTATGGAATGCTGGGTCTAAGAGGAATTTCCCTATGAGAAGATTGAATGGAAATCTGAAAAATGGCATTTGCCACATCCTGTGGTAATGAAAAATGTTCCAGAGATGATACATGATACATTTATCTCTCATATATCACCAGATCCTCTGAATTATATGAATATTCCTAACATGTAAGCAAAGCTTCTGCACACTGAATTAACATAATTAGACTGGCAGTCTCCTTAACAATCTTGCTTTGCCAGGGCGGTGGTGTATTTCCACCTACAGATAGAGGGCACATAAAAAGAAGTCAGAAAAAGAAGAAACAGGTTTCCCTGTTAAGTAATGTAGGTTACAGTGCAGTTATCTGTTCTTCATCTGATACTTCCTGAAACATGATGGATCTTTCCCTCCTGTTCATAGCTTGCTTTAACAAGCTAAGCCAGCTCCTGCACTCAGGTTCATTCAGTACAGACTTAATATCACTACTCTGTCTCCGATAAGCTGATTTAGGCTGCAAGAATATCCTAATTAATATTTTATTGCTGATAACATTTTCTGATAAGGTCATTTGCCAGCTTCTTGTTCAAAATTTTCAGTTCCACCTTAAATGGTGCTGTTTCACAGATCCAGTAGTATATAGTAATAAGAAGTAATCACAACTGCTACAAGAGACGCTGCCACTGTTTTAATGCTGGTAACTAGTTTTGATAAGGAGATTCAGGGTATCAAAATATCCTACTAAGAAGTTTTATGTTCAGAGCTATCTATAAATGTGATAATGTAGGACATTTAGATGAGGTAGCATTCATTAGAACACCAACATAGCCCATCTTACTTTTGTGACTCTTTAACGACCTCACAGTGATATAAGAGGGAAAAAACGTACACAGGACAAAAAAGGCGCGTCGGGTCCTGAACATTTTTATTTGCCGCAGGGTGATAGAGATGGACTTTCTAAAACCCCATTCACTCTTGCCACAGAGAAATCGAGCTTAGAGCTGGAGTTCCAAATATGGGAAAAAAAAGGCAGATTACAGAAACATGGAATACAGAATGATGCATGACTTCAGTGGTCTATGACAAGGCAGAAAGCGGCAGTTCACTCATCCTCTTAAAGCTGCTGTCTATATGTCCTCCAAAGCAGCCTCTTAAAACTATGTAAAAAAGGTTTCACATGTTTTGATTTTCTTTCTGTTTGTCAAGCATACAAAAATATGCATACAACTGCAGTAAATTCACAATTCAAACCTGTTAAAATATACATCCATGTCCAAAGCACTGTGATTTTCTGTTCATTGACAGTATTCATCCAAATATATAATTTGGTTTGACTTCTTATGAAACTCATTGTCATTGCTATAAAAAAAAAAAACCTTGTATGTCCAAAATGGCAACTTTACGGGACAAAGGAAAAAGCATTTAGAACTTTAGAATAAGAATAATGGGCAACAATAGCAATAGCCTATGGGCAAACTTTACATCATGAGCTATTTGCTCAAATGATTTATAGGCTGATCCAAAGTGTGATTTATAATATGTACGCTAAGAACTTCTAAACCAAAGCCAAACATTTGCCTATTGGTTTCTGGGCAGAAGTATGAGCATGTTAATTTCCTTCAATTTAGGCAAGCTCCTTTGTTGTGGTGCCAAAATACATATTGTGCTGAAAATGAATGATGGGAGAAAAGTGCCACAAGCGTTGACTTGGAGCAGTCTGCCAATAAATATTTGCAGTACCTTTCTAGGATGTGCATGACTAATCATGCCAAATACTTTCAAAAACTTTGAACAGCCAGCCAGTACATTGGCTCGTCATCTTGCACATGTATAATAATGGGTGTAGTGAAAAAAATGGTTCATAGAATTTTTTTGCACTATAGAGAATGTTTAGGTTACAATATAAAGGGAACATGACTATGCAAATCAACATATTTGCAGCGTTGATACTGAAGACATAGGTGAATTACAGCAGCCATAAACTGATATTTAAGAGCAGAGCTGTTTCCTCACAGTATAATCTAGATTTCATCCCGATCTGAAGTCTATACACCCAGTTCTCTACTCTTCACTCCAAATGGACCCCAAATAACAACTTCAGCCACACTTACACAACCTCACACATACGCAAGACCCTGCTATCAATCCACATACATCATCACACATCCCCTCATACTGTCTCAACGAGGAGTAAAAGAGAGTCTAACTGTACTCCAACGTCTCTTTCCTAACAGCTCTATTTTCAGTAGATATGGGGAATGGAAAGGCACTGCTCCAGCAGAGAGAGCACATCCAATAACACGCTCAAACACGCAATGCTGCAAATACATATACAGCTATCATACAAACCATAACTTGGATTCGCAGTGACTCCAGTCAAACATTAATTAGACATTGGCACACATGGATAGGCAAAGGCATAGACTAGTCAAATGGTGATTTACTGATTAATAAAATAATACCCCCCCCCCCATAAAAGATTAGGCAGAAGAAGAGAGTGGGCATTACAATGGTCAAAGAAGCAGAAAAAAGAATGAAGTGAAGTTAAGATTGAAAGAGAAGATCTATAATTCAAAGAGTATTTAAAAAAAAACAACAATAAAAGAGTGAGAGCCCTTATAATGAAGAGAGAATAACAAGCAGAGAGAAGTGAAGGGGATTGTTATATAACATAATGTTTAAGGGGATAATTAAATATCATCAGTAACCAAGACAATCAAATGCTCAAAACTGCATCAACTCTAAAACAACAGTCTTAATTATTCTCCCCGCAGTTATTCAAAAACCTTCTGCAAAAAGTGCAGTGGGTGAGAGAATTTAGAACACACAGTACTGTGCAAGTCAGAGGACACCTTTTCATTTACAGCCATTCAGGACATGCCCACTCATTCTTCAGTGTCAGGAAAAATCAGAAAAACATATTTAACAGACAGTTACATAGAAAATTACGCAGAACATACATACTAATATCAAACATTTCAGTATTTAGTGTGTCCACTCTTTGCCTTTGCATTTCCTTGACAGCTATTAATGGTGTAGAGTCCTCTGACAGTGAAGGACGGTCACACCTGTGTGTTTTTTTTTTTTTCAGATCTGACAGTTTGGTTTGTTAGGAGTTGTTTCTATACTGTGATGATATGGCAAAGAAGGTGACACAGGAAACATAACACTTTAAGCAAGTGCCCTTTAGTTAAACATGGCAGCAGTAGAGAAATGCAGTTCAGTGTTGTCTGAACTGCCAAGATAGCAGGCAGGTCATTAATAGCCACTTAGTTCAACCTAACAGTAGGCAGAAACAGTGCATTAGGGTGAGCAGACTGTCCCCAAAACTGGGCATGTCTTGTCAACCTATAGTTTCGTGATCTGTCTCTGGCTGGAATTGTCCCCAGAAATGTCTTTGTTTTTAACTGTGAATTAAAAACACACTGGAAAGTCCTAAAAAAACCTGCAGCAGAGCATACGGGCAGACATTGTGCTTGTCTTAGCCAAGAGTGGGCTGCTGCTATCTACCAGTCACATTTACCACTTGCTCACCTACTTTTAGGGAATACTACTGTGTATAACTCAAGCAGAAGCTGGAATGTGTCAACTGAGTCCACAACATCACCACAAACGTCTTTTTAAGATGCACGGCAACCCTGTGAAGGCAGTGGTTAAAGCAGGGGTGGAGTTATGGGAGTTGAATCATACTACCAGGTAAGAGGTAGTGTCCCTGTTGGTCTTCAACATAGCCACCACACTGGAAATGTCCCTGGTTTCATTTCAGAGACCTGCACAAATTCCACATATGGGAGGCAAATCTGGCCAAAAAAGAAATTAAAATGAAAACAATAAAATGTAAATGCAAACCTCTTTTGCCTTTTCTTTTTCCAAACATCTGCGCAAATATCCTGCCAAAATTGAAAATGAAATAAAATACCTTCATTTGCAATTTAATTTTTCACATGAGCACGCGCCATTTGTGACAAAAATAAAAACGGAACTGCCTGCGAAATCACAAAAGTTGATCAAAAGTCTGTGCATGTCTAGGCAAAATGGCGAAGTCGGTTGCAGAGCTACTACACACAATCCCATGCAAAAAGAGGTGCATTTACATGTTATTGTTTTCATCTTAATTTCTTTTTTGGCCAGATTTGCGTCCCATACCCACAGGGCAGGACAAAATAATTTTGTCTTGCACTACCTTGAGTCTTCATGCATGGCCACATCGAGAAATTGGTTGCTACAATATGTTTACCCCTCATTATCTCCTTTAAACATTTAGATGCACATGAGAAAGACATCTGCGAGGCAACTGACATGCGCTGGGGTAGTTGTTTGTTTGACTGTTAGTGTCTCTTTGAAGGGGAACAATATAGTAAAGTATTGTTAGCAAGACAGAGCTGTAACTTGCTGGCTTTAATACTTGAAGGATGGAAGTAGCAGTATGGTACACAAAAGTAAAGAGTGGTACTGATACATAAAGAGTAGTATACTGATAAACCTCACATTATACATGTGTGTAATTTGCTGATAAGTATGTTTCCTGTTTAATTCCTGACACTGAAAAAACTTGTAGTTATTGGACTTTAGACTGGTAATTAAATGAATGAAAGAGCGGTCTCAGACTTTTGCACAGCATGGTACAACATTCAAAATTTAGAGACAAAAAGCACTTAAATTCCAGATTAGGCAGAGCAGTAGTAGGAAATCCCATAGACCTCCACTGGATGAATCCTGCAGCTCAGAGGCAAAAGAGAGACTAAGCAATAAATCAGGCCTCTAAAGGACTCCAGTTACATAATAGAGTAGCAAAACAGCTCTGAGCAGGGGAGGAGTTTTATAGATCCCTGTCAGCGAAATCTATACTCATTTAGTGAAGGACCCCAAAAGCAGAGACCACACAGGGAGAAAAAGAGAAAGAATGAGAGAAAGAGAGAGAGAGAGAGAAAAGAGAAAGAACACAAGAGAGGAACAAAGGTAATGACAAGCTGATGTCTGGTGACTCTCAAGGAGGGTCCAGAGGGAAAGGAGAGAAAGAGAGAGAGAGAGAGGGTGAGAGGAGATGAAAGTGACATAGAGGCAAAGTTGAAGTAAATCAAAACAGCATTCTTTGTCTCACTGTCTGTGAAAGTCAGCACAACTAAAAAGACTAGCACTACTTCTACTGGTGGGGTTGAGGGGTCAGAGGTCTCACACACACACACACACAGCACCTGAGTCTGGATGCGGTTGAGGCCTCTAAACCAGAGGATCTGGCCTCTGCGCAGTTCTCTCTCAGCATGGTCTATCTCTTCTTCATCCTCAGCCAGCTCATCCTCTGTCATCTCATCGGTGCCTGGCCCTGTGCCCGCCTCCTTCAGACACTTCAGGTGACTGGTAGGCACCGTAGCGATGACCTGGGGAGCAATATACGGGTGGATGATTGCATTTTCGGTGAGTAAATGAGTATGTATATATGCACATGAGCGTCACATTTCTTCTTACTCTTTATTTGAGGGCCATGTTCATTCATTCATTAGGGCTGTTTGGTTCAGAAATTTGAATCTGTGAATAAATGGAGTTGATTCCATACTTTGATACCTGTTCATTCTTAATAGCTAATTAACAGGTGTTGGTTTGGTTCTCCTCTGTCTTTAGGCGGGAACAAGTCAAGGTACTAGCAATACTGTCTGATGGATAGCCCATTTCTTGTCAATAATATTACATTTTTATTTTGTTTTCTACTTTAAAAACAAAGTCAAATACAGATGGATTATTGATGTGTGAGTTATGGATGGATGTGTTTTACATACACCCTGTTTGGTGAGTGAGAGCAAAACCTGCACATTCTGTTTCAATGTCTCTGTGTAGAATCAAGTCTAAAGCTTTTGAGTTGACTCCTAATTCCTGACTGACTGAAATCAAGGAACCCATTCTTTATTGGATTGATTATTAGCGTTACTGTCCACTACCACAGCAGCGGATCACCAACAGGATTGCAGCTCTGCGTTTTTGTTTGTTGATGCTTGACAGAAATGGCTGTAATGATGATGATGAATCCATCCTCTTGTTGAAAAAAATGAGCATTTACTACTAAACAACAACTAAAGAAACATTTTCCTCTGTGCTGGCCTATTGGACTTTGAGGGTATGTGCATGTGAGATGCAGCAGTGGCTGCTGTTTAGGAAATCAAGCACAGCTAAACTGGCTGGATCATAGGGCTAAATTAGCAATTTGTTATTGTTTATATGCTTCTTTTCTCTACTGGATGCTGCTGAGGTGGAATTCCAGCAGAATGTGCCAACAATCGTTTAAATGTAGAACCATTAATGTAAAAATACACTAAAGTACAGTTACTAATTACATTTACATTGTCACTGTCCACCATTGGTCCTCATTAATGTGTTTTAGCCAGTGAGTTGTGATTGGAATTATTATGTGTTATGCGGTCTTTCATAGTTTCAATTTCCTTCATTATTATTCTGAAATGCAGAAAAGTGAAAAGCCCTTCATGGAGTGGATATGTCCAAACTTTAGACTAGTATTTGAAATTCATTTTCAGTAGCGTGAAGCATGCTTCCTAGCTCATTCTTAACTCATCCACTCTCCACCATTTCTCTTCCATTCACTCAGTCTCTCGCTCGCTCTCTCTCCCACCTGGCCCCACAGGAGCTCGCCCACTCCCACAAAGAGGCACCACAGCCACTGCTCCATGTTGAGAGGGGCACAGCTGAAGGGCTTTCCCCCGAACTGCACTATCACGATCTGCACAGTGGACACACACGACACGAGTCACACATCACGGAGCACAGCGAGACATCCACTTACTTCTCCCTGCCTGTCTCTCTCGCCCCATTGTGCCGCAGTATCGCAGAGCAGGCACACTTGGACAACCATTCTTAATTTGCTATTTGTTCTCAGCAGGGATGAGTGGAGTTATTCAAATATACAGATATCCACTCTTAATCAGGTATTTGAATAAGGCATGTGTTTGAATTCAGCGCGAGAGAACTGGATGTTCAACCTCAAGACGCAGATGCATTTAAAATCTCATGATAAGCAAAATAGCAACATCTAGGCAGAGCTATACATGGAAATATTTCAGACAAAAACATGACAAAGATGACACATTCACACAGTATAAAGTTGATAAATAAATCACTAAATCAGCCCGCAAAATCGTGTACAGATCACCTCTCATGCCAGTTTCATGCAATAACAGGAATGTTAAACTATTCCTGCTTTTGTCTTTTATCAAGAATTATCCATACTCAAATACCATTTGTTTAAAAATGTGAATATTCAAATAGCAAACATGTTTAAAGTGCCTGCCCCTAGTTCTCTAAGCAATGTGCAGGGTGGACAGTTTACGACCTGAACTCCAAAGGTGCCCAGCACGATGCTGCAGAAAATGGGGTTGGAGAAGATGCCGTCGAAGACGTTCCTCTCTCCATGGATCTTGCGGGCGTTGATCTCATTGAACAGTTGCATGAGGACGAAGGTGTTGAAGATGATAGTGTAGTGCTCGGAGGGAGGTGAGTGCAGTGGAGCATTGCGGCCGCTGTCGATGTTAAAGATCTTCTCTCCTAAGCAGTGGAGAAGAGACAGAGGAGGAGGAGGTCAAAGCTGGCCACGGACCATAAACTTAAAGCGGTAGTTATGGAAAAGATTTAAATGTAGTGTCTGAAGTGTAGGTGTCTGAAGATGCCTAATGCATAAATCATAACACACTTGTCAAAAACTGTGTTAAGCTGTTAAGTAAGCTCAAATAGTGTACCGGACACTCATTAGGGCCTTATGGGCTCCTGTGGGCCACAGATGAAAATTACTTACAATTATTTAAAAAATGTCAAAATAATTGACTTGTTTGCATGTTATTGTTAAATCTCAAACAATTTGGTGCTCTTAACGCACATCACCCAACGTTACTACCTACTAGCATCTAACGTTAACAAAATATTTATATTAACCCTTTAACATCCTGCTACCTTTTTGGTAGAGCACATTTTGAGTCACTATACATCAGTAACGAAGGTGTTACCTGATGGTGCTGTCTCTACCAATCGGCAGAGGGGTGTTAGGCTACAAAAATCCACTAGGTCAGTTTTTCAACAGATACACCTTTACTCTTCTCGTCCATAGAGGAAGCAAGCGGCTAGTAAATCTCTCCACACACGTGGATTGTTTTAGTGGAATTTTTGAATGTAAGCTTATTTTATTGGCATATTATAGTTTCAGAGGTTTTGTTGAACAGAATTATGTAATTTATACAAAACGAAGTCACAAAAATTTATAATTTTTTTATGCTAAAGGTGTCTATCCTAAACTTACTTTGTCAAAATTGACTATACGCTTTATTATTATTGTTTCAAACAAACAAAAACATTTTAAAGGGTTACACTACATATTAAAGCTTTTTAAATGATAAATAAAAAATATAAACTGATCCGGTTTACGATCTTTCCGTGAGCCATAGGTGTGGAATTGTGTGAGAAGCCTAATAAACATTTTAGTGTGCCTAGTTAACATGTGCCTATGTGCCCCAGTGCCCCACTACCACCGAGTAGTTAGGCCGGTGGTGGCACTGTATGACATACAAGGACTCCTTTCCTTACCAACAAACAGTAGGGTGAAGATGATGACAAGCTGATAGACGCCATGACCCAAGATATTCTTCATCATGGTAAGGGAGATGAGGGGGTTGTTACGACCGTAGGGTTTTCTCAGTAGAAGAGCCTCAGTGGGCGGCTCAGTGGCCAGGGCAAGAGACGCAAACGTGTCCATGATCAGATTAACCCATAACATCTGCACTGCTTTCAGAGGAGAGTCCTGAATAAACAGACATAAAGACATACAGTTGATAGTGGACCTTAGAAATATAAAAAAGGAACAGAGACCAGATATTCCAATGTCCATTACAGGACAGAGAATAACATTCAGAGGTAAAGCCAAGCCTTCAAATGTGCAGGGGCGTAATGAATAGGTTCTTAACACAGGTACCTCTAAAGTGAAACGGTGGCAAGAGAAGTGCTGGTCTTCTCAAAACACACCTGATTCACCATCTGTAAAACCTACTGACTGGCCAAAACTGGCTTTTTCCTAGCTACAATAACCCATGTTACAACAAAGGTTGGGAGAGAGTTTTTCCCAGTGGCGTGTTTGCAGAGCATTTACATACACAAAAAGCTACATGACACGCTAAAGGAAAGGCCACTTTGCAGAGTTCTCTGGGCTCAGATGGCTAACCTTGCTAGCTAATATCTATTAAAAACTTTAAATCCCAGTTCTCTCACTGAACACAAAGTCACACAGGAAATGTGATGCCTATATGCTGATATGGAGATTTTAGTAGGTTGTGCTACTGAGTTTGCTCTGTTTATTTCGTGCTTGTGGGTTAGTGGAGTTAGTGGAGAGATCTGCACTTTGTTAAATTAAAACATCATATACAGCTTGTAGACATCAGTCTATGATTTCATCCTACATTGCTTAGCTAACATAGGAAGTTAAAATGCTATCTGACCTAACAAGGCATACATTAGGATTGGCTAGATTTTGTATACTGACTTAGCCTGAAGATACAATAAATGCTGTGTGAGTATACAATACACATTATGAGCCATTTTCCAGTAATGTAAAACAGCATTGTCATCAAACATATGGGACATATAAACAGTTTTTAAGAGTAAGCCAGAACACAAAAAGAAGCTGGAGTACTAGATATAACATTTTAAATATTCAGAGTTTAGTGTGCAGTACTATCAGCATCCAGCAGGGGGCTCAGAGCCCAGGCTAATTGGAGCATGCCTCTCCCACTATCCTCTGCCTTCCAATGAGGTGCAATGCAGTAAGTTCCCATAACCTGCATAACATAGAGCTAACGCTGAGCTAGAGTAGCCTCTCCACACTACAGGCAGTCTCACACTTGTCACGGTGCTGTTTTCAATGCTTGCAAGATTACGACCTGAGAGGAAATGAAGTGTGTGTGTGTGTGTGTGTGTGTGTGTGTGTGAGTGTATTACCTGAGTGATACAAGCTCCAGTGAAGGCCACTATGACGGCCACTACATTGACAGTAAGCTGAAACTGCAAGAATTTCGAAATGCTGTCATAGACATTCCGCCCCCACATAACTGCCTTCACAATGCTGGAGAAATTATCATCAGTCAGGATGATGTCGGAGGCCTCTTTAGCTACATCAGTACCAGCTATACCCTGGGAGAAAGAGAAAAACAGAGAGAGAAAGAGGGAGAGAGACAGAGAGGGGAATTTAAAGGGGAACACCATCACTTTTTTAGAATTTCTGCATAATTAAATGGTCAAGAAGTTATTAATAGTTATTTGATGCTCTGTCCTAGAGGAAACGACCAAGTCAAAATTGTTCAAAATGAAGCTGACAGGAACCGGGGTAAACACAGGGCACATGCAAAAAAAGAGAAGACAAAAAAAAAATCAGATTTACTGCCAGACTGTCGCAACATTTGTCACATTTAAATATTTCAAATTATCTCCTGAATTTTAATATAAGACAACAAAGTTTACACAAGTAAACACAAAATGCAGCTTTTAAATGATCCCTTCACTTATTAACGATAGAGATGTATTCAAAATCTGCGTTACTCATGTGAAAAAGTAACTGCCCCCTAAATGTAGTAACTGGCTGTGCCACCCTTGGCAGTAACAGCTGCAATCAAACATTTGCAATAACTCGTGATGAGCCTTCTACAACACTGTGGAGGAATTTTGGCAACTCTTCTTTGCAGATTTGTTTTAATTTGGCATTGGAGGCCTTTTAAGGTCATAGCACAGTCTCTGAATGGAGTTCAAGTCGGACATTCCAAAACCTTCATAATGTTTCTCCAGAGTCATTTGGAGGTGGACTTGCTTGTGGGCTTCGGATCTTTGGCCTTCTTCATAACCCAACTGCGGTTAAGCTTTAGGTCACAAACGGATGAGCAGACATTCCTATTCAGGATTTTCTGATAGAGAGCTGAATTCATGGTTCCACCTGTTATAACAGTACCAGATTATTTACATCATCACACTACCACCACCATGTTTGACTGTTGGTGTGATGTTCTTATGGTGGAATGCAGCGTTAGCTTTATTCCAGATGTAACAGGACATGTTTTCCGAAACGTTCCATCTCTGACTCATTAGGCAAGTGAGGCAATGAGGCCTGAAGTTGTTTGTCTGACTTCCTTTCTGACCTCCTGGACATGTCGCCAGTGTGCTCCTGGGAAGGTTCATCACTGTTCCAGGTTTTCTCCATTTTTGGATAATGGCTGTTGCTGTGGTTTGCTGGAGTCCCAGAGCCTTAGCAATGGCTTTGTAACCCTTTCCACCCAAGTTGATTTCAATGACTTTGTATCTATATTTTAATTATTTTAGAACGTGACAACATGTGCTGCTTTTGGAGAACTTCTAGTTGTTTCACATTTCCAGACAAGTTCTATTTAAGTGATGTTTAGATTTAGCAGTAATCATGCCTGAGTGTGGCTCCTGAAGCTGAACCAAAAACTCATCTGAATTTGGTTAACTGGTTGATTTAGTAGCTAATGGGACAACTATTTTTTCATATAGGGCAGGTCGGGCTGAACAGCATTTTACCTTCAGTATCAGTAAATGAAATCATCATTTAAAAATAACAGTTTTTGTTTTCTGTCTAATGTTAAAAGTAGTTTGATCTTAAACATTCAAGGGTGACACGTGAATAATAGAAGAAACTGGAAAGGGGAAAATACTTTTTCACAGCACTGTGTGAAAACATAGAGGACATGTGGGTTCATTGGTGGTTAGGGGATAGTATAAAATGGCTATATTTGTGTTGTAGACATGGTGACTCCTGGTTACTCTCACAACCAATGTAAAGAAAGCAGACATTAAGTAACTCTACAATTAATCATTTCAAATCAAACCACTCTGCATGACACATAGCAACTGAATTATGCTGAAAAACAAAGGAATTTCTGTTTAATGACATAAACCAATGTGCATCGCCAAATCTTGCAAGTAGATAAGCAGCTCATGTATAAACACCATTATTTTCAAACTCATCTACTGCAGATAAAACACAGTCGCTACTGTGCAAAGTTTTTATAAACTCTAGCCCAAAGAAGGTAAGACTAGAGTCACGAAAGCTAGTCCTAACACAGTGCTTATATAATCTACTTGTAATACACAGTTGAATTTTACACTAAAACATTTAAACAATTTGAATGATTTATTGGCTGTGAAAAAGAGCAATAAGACAACTGTCATTTTGCTGCAGTCCTAAGCCAGCTGGGAGACCAACAACACAGTACATTGCTACATTGTGTTTTTTTTACCGTCCTTGCAAAGAACAGACTATAAAAAGAGAATACAATAGCTAATAAAAGGGATGGATGAAAACGTTGTAGATGGATGAATAGATGATTGAAGGGATAGAAAATGAGATTCTCTCACCATGGCAAAGCCCACATCTGCTTTCTTTAGAGCAGGCCCATCATTGGTGCCATCACCCGTCACCGCCACCACCTGCCTCTGCTCCATTACGGTGCTGTCAATGATGCCTGCAGATTATCAGCAAAGTTTAATCAAAGCTGAAGAAATGTCCAAACAAACTGATACACAACACTTGTTCTGTAATCTGTTACTGAAGCGATAGACTGGCAAATATTCGACACAACTGTCCTCTTCTAGCCCCCCTCCGTTTTTGTCCATTTTTATAGACAAAAGTATGTCATGCAATGTAAGAAACCACAGAAGCAAGTCTATATGAGATCATTTAACAATTTAACATGATTTAAGGCAGTGGTTCCCAACCCTGGTCCTGAAGGACCCTTTGCCGTGCACATTTTAGTTTTTGCCCTACTTAAAACACACCTGATCCAACTTATTTACTAATCAACAAACCCTACCTGAGCTGAAGTGGGTGTGTTATGGCAGGGAAACACAGACACGTACAGGGTAAGGGAACTTTCAGGACCAAGGTTGGAAACCACTGGTTTAAAGCAGTTTCCATAATACTACATGGTGCAAATAAGCCTGAAGTACATGTTAGCTTCATTAGCCCTATAACTCCAGTGCAAAACTAAATCAACCTTCAGACAGCAAACAGATCTTGGATGACTGACAACATCTGTGGTAAATCATGTAAACTTGTTTTTTAGCCAATATATCGCCTTAAAAATGGGTACACAACGATGAGTGTGATGAAAATGTTTGTGCTGAAAGTGAACAGAGCAGGCATCCAACCTTTAACCAGAGTGTGTTTGTCTGTGGGTGAAGAACGAGCCAGGACTCTCAGTTTAGGCCAGATCTTATCGATCCTCTCCTGCTCAATCTGAAAAACAGAGATAGGGATACAGACCACTTTGTTATTATTACAGTGTCAGTATTTGACAGTTTATAGCATCTTGTACTGAGAAGTCCACCATGTTTTTTCCTAAGTGGAAAACTGTGTCAGCCAATAAAAACAGATAAGACAAGGCCACTGTTGTCAGGAGCATAATGCATCACCTCTCCTTTCTCATTCCTGATTCGTCGGTTGAAGTCTTTGCCCTCTAGGCACAAGAAGTCATCGCCGGGCTGGATGATCCCACATTTGGTGGCGATAGCGCGGGCTGTGTTGATGTTGTCTCCAGTGACCATGCGCACAGTGATACCTGCCCTCTGACACTTTCGGATGGCCTCAGGTACCTGTAGTGGGATAATACACAGGTGAATGCAGATATCAGAGATACCCAAGTATCTCTAAAATGCAAATACAGGAGAAGGCAAACATGTTTTTAACTTTGAACGCAAGTTAATTTGAAGAGATTTATTTAAAGAAATTGTGGAGCATTTGAAGAGTCCGACATGAAAGGATGAAGAAGTAGTGCTGCCATGACAGTGTTTTCTAATATCTTGTGAATAGTGTTAAAAGTCCTGCTCCTGGTTAGATCATTTAAGGACAGGTAGCCAATGAAAGGAAGAGTAAACGTAACGATAACTGAAGCTCTTGGCAAGCAATCGATCTATGACTGCTGCGGCCCACTCTCGGCAACAACCCACATTCAGCAGTGAACAAAAGAAGTGATATAAATAGAAGCAAAACAAGAGTCAACAGTCGCATTGCTCTTGGCAAGTAAATGGATGAAATTTGATGCTGAACTTGCAATATTTCTTCTGGACTGGAAAGACTGAAGGGGGAGAAGGAGGGACTGTGCATTTTTTGCTGATATGTTGCCCCTATTGTTTGAAGTAAGAATCTGACAGATTGTGTCATCTTACAAATGGCTCCTTTAAGGGTCTACCCATATTTTTTATCATCTGACATTGTTGACATTTTTGATCAGATACTGATAAAAAAAACCTTCTTGGCTACTTTAGCTGGATGCCACAGCCATACATGGCCAGAAGGCAAAGAGAAGGTTCGGATGTAGGGCGGTCTTCCCTGTCCCTCCACCACTTTTATATATTTATTTAGCTCAGTGCTATCCAATGCGGACATCTAACTAACATAACAGAATTGGCTGTTGAATGATGTGACATTAGCGGCAGTTCATAAAAATGATGTGGTGGTTGACTTTGTGTGACTCACCAGATGGGACAGAATTAGCCAACAGATGGTATTGATCATAACTAAACTGACATCCAGAAACAAAGGTCCACTTAAGCTATGCTAAAGCTTCAGTCTTAAGGCTCTGAAGGACACTGCACATGCAGAGATATGTTAATGTATCATAGCAAAATAATTTTGGGTTCCACATGATGTATGTACTTAAAAATACAAAATAAACACAAAATACTAAGTGATTTTTGTCTTTCTCTCTCTCTTTATCTTTCTCTCCTTCTCTCCCTCCTTCTCTATCGCCTCTCCATCTAGCTTCATACTTTATTTTTTTCTCCTTCTCTTTTTCCTTCTCTCTTCATCCTACATGTCTCTCTCTCTCGCACGTCTTCTAATGTAGTGTTTATGTAGCTTTTATATAAACATGTAATTTAATTAAATACATTTTTTAATTTAGAAATTGCTTTTTGGCCAGGTTCAACAATCACGGCCATCATGTCACGAGGCACCAAAATGCCCACAAGTACATGCTTGTAGCACATACCTCGGGCCTCACAGGATCCTCAATGCCCACCACAGCGATGCAGGTGAGGTCAGTGACAATTTCAGCCTCGTTGTCCCAGTCAGGCTCAGGTTCCCCAGACAGGTCTCGGTATCCAATGCAGATGGTACGCAAACCCTCACACGCCATGGGTTCAATCACTTTCTTCACCATCTCATCTCTGTCCCGTGGCCTGAAGCTCCGCGTCTCACCCCCCGCCCCCAGAATGGATGAACATCTGGAGAAGAGGAGCAAGACGTAAGTGCAAGAAGAACAAAAAAGAAACATGTAACAGTAAAACTGTTGCACATGTAATTAATTATAGAAACATATTATATAAACATAGAAAAAATGTATTAACAGTCCATGAAAGGTCAATTGGCAATAATGGTGCAATAAAATGTGCTGTAATAATCCATATATACTGTATAGACTGGGGAGCGATTGGTACATTTTGATACTTCAAAATGTTCATATATCATAGAAATGTGTCTTTCATTTAGGTCTACTTTTGACAGTAACTGTGTTGCTATAATATATTTTATTCATATGAATCAATATTTGATTACGTAGATCAAGTACATTCACAGCATCACTTTTTTTCAGAGAACATCAGACTCCTTCCTTGTTTTTTGAAAATCAAAGAAATTTCAGTTCTAATGATGCCAAAACAATGACACTTAAAAAGGAAAAACAATAAGGGTGATAGCATCACGACAGAGTGTACTTACTTCTTCAGCAGGATTTCAGAGGCTCCTTTGCTGTAAAGACGGAAGTTGCCGTCTGGTAGCTGCACCACTGTGCTCATGGACTTACGGACGGAGTTAAAGGTATAGACCTTATAGAGCTTCTCTTCAGGGATTTGCTCACGGATGGGTGCATAGTCTCTCTTCAGGTCCAGAACGAATCCCAGCAAGCCACACTCTGTTTTATTCCCCACTTGCTTAGGCAGACCACCTTCAACATCAGGAGGCTGCAGGAAGGGCCACAGAAGAAAGAGAGGTGAAGGTTGTGGAAGTGAAAACAAACAAAGAAATATAGCAGTACAGACATTTAGCCTCCTGATAGATAATTCTGTTTTTTCATACACTTCTCTTCGTATTAAGTAGCATAATCTTGCCGTGCTGTCGTTGCCTTCCAAGGACTCAAGTGAATCATCTACATTTGTCATCATGTTTTCATTAGTATAATGTTAATTATGCATTTGAGACCTAAACATTGAGTTGGACCTTGAAATTAAGCTGGACCTGAATTTTAAGCCTGTACGTGTGACGTTAACATCCACAAAATCTGACCTAACATCTCTGATTTTAGATGACTATTTCTGGCTTTACAATATTTTCTATGAGCATTAGCTATATGCAGCACCACACACACACTATATTTTAGCAGGTTCTTCTTCTCCTGACTTAGTAATTCTATTTTACATCTTTCCGTGTTAACAAAAATCTTACATAGCCCAGCTTTAAATGAAAAGTGATCTGGCAAAGCCAAAAAAGTGGCACTATTTCTTTTTGCAAAGCCCTTTGCAAGTGCTGGAGTGTGTAGTTAATCATTTAATGCTACACAAACCTTCATAAGATATATTATGAATGTGGTCTAATGAAGCCACAAAATGCATCCATTTTTATTCAATGTGCTATGGTGCTGTGATTTATTATTTTTAGCAAACACAAAAAAAGTCTGAATATGTTTTATCATTACTCTGATTAAACAAAATAATGATAAGGGCTTATGGATCGGAACTGCACTGTTAATGAGTGATAAAAACCTCAGTGCATCCAGCAATAAAAAAAGCCTTGTGCATCAACACTGCAGATCATCATCATCTTTTACAGAGGCTTTCCATAAGTAGGAGCATTAGCTATGTGGAGCCCACCTATTCGAAACAGTATGTAGTTCAGTCATGTACTTGATGGCAAGCTCCAGCAAAATCTGAGAAAATTTCCAACCCATTTTGGAAAGCTTTAGAAAGCATTTTGATCATTTCAGTCATCAATGTAGACTCCTTTCCTTCTGGGTATGCTCTCACCATGATCTTGGAGGTGTAGGCGCTGTTGATAGCTATGGCACTGACTATCATCTCCAGAGTGTTGGGGTTGATCTGGCTGGGGTCAGGGATCTCGCGGAAGTGCTGGTCGTTCACGTAGGCCTGCACCACGGTCATGCGGTTGGTGGTCAAGGTGCCAGTCTTGTCCGAGCAGATGGCAGTGGCATTGCCCATTGTCTCACAAGCATCCAAGTGGCGCACCAGGTTATTGTCCTTCATCATTTTCTAGAAAGAAGTGGTACAGGATCGGGGTAAGAGTGAGGTGTATTGGGTTGTGTAGTGCACTGCGGATCTCAATAGCAGAGCTAAATATCATATATTTGATTAAACTAAGATAGTCAAATTACACACAGAAACTAACACATCCAGAAAGCAACATATAGTAACCATCAAAAGTTTGGACGCAGCTGGCTGAATCCGATTATATGACATATATAATATGTAATATATTCCATAATCCAAGGCCATTTTCAAATTAGGCTTAGGTTAGGCTTATCCATTACAGGTCAATGCGAAAAAGCCTGTCTTTTAATCTTTAATCTAAAGTTTCTCCTATAGTTTCTCCTTAGCAGCCTGAATTTAATTTGAATTTATTTTTTTATTTAATCCCATCACAGAATTTACACTACTATCATATCAGAGTCATATCAGCACCAGCAGATATTTGCTTTAAAAATAGCACCACTGGACAGATGTTTAGACTTTTCCAATATTTCAGAATTTGTATTACCTATTTATTGCACTAGCAATAGCAAAAAAGCTATGCTGCTAATTTTCCGTAGTGCTAATCCAGATAGGTAAGGTATCTGAACTGGTACAGGAAGATATAGGCATGGAATACATCAGATATCAGCTTAAATATGATAAACACAACAGTACAAACCTCCAGCTTCACAAGCCTTCATATTACATTTTACCAAGCTGAGCTCTGACAAACACAAGGCTAAACTACTCAGAATAAGGAGATATGGCCAAAGCTCCCCCCACCAACTAAAATGAGATCTTCTTAATATGTAGCTTTTGTGATATTGGAAAGACAAATCAGACTGTTGCGTAGATTTCTCCTGAGAAAAAGAGCCCAGTAGGTGTCCTGAAGCATCAAAGAGCACAATATGAGCAATACAACTTTCCTATGGGGTTTTTAACAGACCAGCAACATGTGCATGAGCATATGTGGACATTCTTCAATCCTGTTGGAAAAGCATCCCAGGTGGCTTCTCATCAAGCTGCTTGAGAGAATGCCAGGAGTTGTGCAAAGCTGCATCAAGGCAATAGGGGGACTACTTTCAACAATCTGAACACTTTTTTGGCCACAAGCATGTTACTTTCTTAAGAATCAACATGTCTCAGTAAATGCAATTACGGTGGCCGAGAAGTTCAAAACAAATTAACATTCAAGAAAACAAAATTACAAAAGCAAAAACTATTTCACAAGGGCAAAAAAATATTGCATTTCAGAAAACAAAATTACAAAAGTAAAAACAAAATTACAAAAGTAAAAACAAATTTACAAGACATGAAACACTTTTACCAGTACCGAAACAACTTCACAAACTGCAAATTCTGATGGAAAGGGTAGGTCTAACACACAGGAAGTGCTTATTGCGGACCCTTGTCAATCAAACTGTTTGCAGTGGTAGACTGAGTGGAGTTTGGGATGGTGACAGCACTAAAGCATGTGTTGTCCATTTTGTGGCACGCATTTTAGCCAGCTGGCACGCTTTTGTTTTTCCTGTGGAAGGTCTTTAAAGTTTTTAAAAGAGCAGACGGAAGAAAGAGACAAACAGGCGATGTCTAAACCACTTGGAGTTGGTTATAAACCACTGGTTATCCACTATAGCTAGCGTTACAGCCCACTTACTTTCGTTAACATTTCCAACTCTAAGTGGTTTAGACTGTTTCTTCAAAACAGTTTTATTGACAAGGGTCCGCAACAAGCACTTCCTGTGTTTTAGAACTACACTTTCCGTCAGAATTTGCAGTTTGTAAAACTGTTTCGGTACTGGAAAAAGTGTTTCACGTCTTGTAAATTTGTTTTTGCTTTTGTAATTTTGTTTTCTTGAATGTATTTTTTTCATTTGTAAATTTGTTTTTATTTTTGTAATTTTGTTTTCTGACATGTTAATTTGTTTTGGACTTCTCAGCCACCGTATGCATTTCCTGCTTTCTGAAAAATAATTGTGGAAAAATAATTGTGATTAGCTTCAAAAAAGTATTTGCGATCAGATCAAATAATTGTGATCAGATGTTGTAATAATTTTGACAGGTCTAGTCCAAACATTTGACCGGTGCTATATATCTCTATAACTATGTAATACTGGTGAAGCCAAATAAATCACATCTGCTAATCACACACATACACAAATACACAGGGTGCATCTGGTCTTCCTCACCTTCACGGAGTAGGCCAGAGAGATAGTGACAGCGAGGGGGAGACCCTCCGGCACAGCAACCACCAGCACGGTGACTCCGATAATGAAGAACTTGACAAAGTACTGCACGTAGATGGGCGTGCACTCCGGTAGCCAGACCCGCCTCTCCACCACAAACGTCTCAATCACAAAGTACAGCACCAATATAATTACCGTGATAGCAGACATCACCAGACCTGAAGAGACAACGGCAGAACAGAGTACACACTCATATATATGACACTACAAATCTTTCCAAAGACAAAACAGACTACTGAGAATATGTCCAAGTTAGTTAGCCAAGCTAAAGAAGGGCTGCTGAAACTAATGGGGGTTTACCAGGCATTTGCCCCACCACTTGAGTTCATTTAGCTCGCATCAAAAAAAAAAAAAAACTGCACAGACTGCTGACCAATTGACACAAACAGTCAAACTCGGCAGCAGAGCCAATCAATATCTCCCTTTCAGCTCCAGGGCAGGACATCTCATAAGCTACAAAACCTTGTGCTTAGTGACGGGACTGCTGTAGCTCACTAACCTGGTGGAATGTTTTTACTGTGATACACATACCAATGCACGGTTTGTTACCGCACTTTGTGATGTTGCTATCCGAGCTGAACCAAAGTGACGCATGCAGGATCAAAACACTGTGGAGCCCTGTTCATTCTCAAACCCCCCAGGAAATTAGTAGATACTTTCATCAGTTATGTTCAAGCTTCACGTTATTGACACCTGCTATGATGTACACTTTAGCTGTATTTTACTTAGAGAGCAATACTTAATGGATTCATGCACACATTCATCCATTTCAGCTCCTTTATTGCAGGGAAATACAGTTCTGCTACTTTTTTGGGTGTAAAGAACAAAACATTTAGACTATAAAAACACAAATGTTCTGTTTCAGCTTTGCCAGCTGTGTCATCCCAGTTTCTTTTCATATATTGTTTTCTGTTCACACATGAGACCTCCCGGTAATTTTCCAGGTATTGTAGTAGGGCTCATGCAAGTACAGTGGCATGACAACTTTACTGGGATTTTGACTCTGGTTTGCATTCACACTCTGTCCCTTCCAGTAAATGGAACTAACATACCATGAACCAAAAATAGGGGACTATGTGAAGGGAATGTTGGCACTTTTCAGTCAACAGGCACGGCTGATGTTCATTCTTAAATGAGGTTGAAATTGGCCTTCCATTTGCCAGCTTCATAATCAGTGCTCCATTCCACCTTAAACAGGTGCCAGAATATAACTGCAGAAGGAAAAAACAAGCTGACAAATAGGAAGCCAACAATCTATAGCTGGACAACTTTAATTCAATGTTGTTAGTTTGCTCTGCACATTTTAGTCTGGACTGTTTCTCAAACCTTGAACAATATTGAGCAGGTGTTGCTCAGTGTTTGACACCGAAGAGTCTGAATAGAGTAGCAGTTCCAGCTTTATTAGCATCACAACCCCAACAGCAACCTGCAGCCATGTTGTGTGACTTTATCCAGTTTTTGACGGTTGAAGCAGATCATCTTAATCTGGAAGTTTCATAGAGTAACAACATTAATTTACTTTGTGTTGATGTCGAGATCAAAAGCAAGTAGCTAGTACAGGTAACGTTAGCTACTAGCAAGCTTCAAGTAACTAGCAAAGTATACTAAAAAGTCTGATGACCTAGCATACAAGAAGGCCTATATAGAATTTTGTTTTACTGTCTGTGTCTATTTTGACATGTTGCTTTTATATGATGATTGCGGTGTCTCACTGTCAACTAGCACATTAGAGCAGAGCTCTTGAAATTATTAATGAGCCAAATCAAAGGGTACTAATGGGCATGTAAAACCGCATCACAAAGTTGGATACCTTCTATGTAGACATCAGAAAACAATTACGAATTCTGAGAAAATGCATTCTATGGCACCTTTAGGTGCATGTGTGGAAGGGGCTTAAACACTGGCACTTTTCATGAAAGGTTTATTGGGACACATTATTACATTATAAGCTATAACCATGACATATCATCGCTGTTCAAAGAAAAACATGTATCTCCATTTTGTCGATTTTTTACTTCTATGCATCATTTGAACACAGCAGCTGCCGTTTACATTGTGTAAAAAATTTTATGATGAATGGACCAACAGAAACTGCCCAAAATTGCTTGGAAAAAAAGTTGGGTTCCTGTAAAATTGCCATTTTGGAGATACTTGCTTTTGGACAGTGATGAGGTGCTAGAGTTTTATGCAAAGGTTGGGAGTTGATTGTACTGTACATGTGGTGTTGATAAAGCTTTAGTCTGACAGTCAGTCACTCAGG
The DNA here is from genome assembly GCA_034552555.1 of Semaprochilodus insignis. Lineage (NCBI taxonomy): Eukaryota > Metazoa > Chordata > Actinopteri > Characiformes > Prochilodontidae > Semaprochilodus > Semaprochilodus insignis. Next base: position 19,474,343 of record CM067492.1, read on the forward strand.
CACAGTTCCAAACACGGCCTCGTATTTCACCAAGCAAGCTCTGTACAGCATGTAGATGCTACACTTTCAATCAATACCACATTTTTTGTAGAAGAGGAGATATTTAATTAGAATGAAAAGGTATCACTGTCTTGCTGTTTGCAGAAAAATATATATTATGCCATGATTCATTTGTCAGCACTACAGACGGTAACCTATCAATACAAATGTAAATGTGCATTAGTAAAAATTATGTAAACTTAATGTATACTCATCATCAAAAGAGTAGCTGCACCCAGAAGGAGGTGTGGGATTGCAATGCTATAAGGAAGGAAGATAAAGGTTACCAGGAACAATAAATGATGATACATTTAGACTGATATGGGCAATATTTATTGGGTTAGACATCCAGAAGTACTTGTCTCTCAGTACGGCATCGGCGTTGTAATGAGGTCCTAATGGTGTCCCATGCAGCTTGAATATTCTGATGTAGTTCCTGCAGGTTTTATGGTAGGGGTGGAGATGGAGTGACACCAGGCCTTCTGGACATGTGACACATGATCACAAACCATTCATCTTGGCACTGACCACGGTACCTCCAGGCACATATTCATTGGTTGTCTCCACCCTCGTCAACTCGTCAATGAAGATGACCAGCTGCCATTCAGAGTCACTCCATGACAGTCTGGCACAACACCATTGCAGTATTTGGTGATGTTAACGTGGTGTTAAGGGCAGTCATCGTAACCATCTGTGTGCATCCATCTGCCAATGGTGCTGGCACTAACAGGATGACTCATGGAGGGCGTCACTGCTCGCTGAATGTCTGCAATCGTGGCTGTTGGGTCAGTCAGGTACAGTGATAAGGCCCGTCCTCGCTTACGTGGCCGAACGTGAATCATTCGCATGTCTCACAATGTCAAACCTATCCACCAAGTTTAATTCCTGCCGGTTGGTCCTCGTGGGTGCAACTACTTGTGCAGCTCTTCTTTTGATAATGAGTGTAATTACATGCAAATGTAATTCATTTCCATAATTAATAAGCAATTTAGAAGTAAGTATGTAACTACATTCAAACAGTACAGCAAAACTCCAGACTTCCTAATGGTAACTAGTACTTTGGTTAAGGTTATCACTGAATTCCCTAACAAGATCTCCACCAGTGACTCTCTTCTGATTGGCCAGCTGAAGTGCTACTCACCCGCTTTCCCAATCTGCACGGCCAGCTTGGTGAGTTTGCCCTGCAGGACGGACTTCTCCTTCTTCGGCACGTTGGCTTTCTTCTTCTCTCTCTCCTCCACCTCTCCTCCCTCCGCGCTCTTCAGCGGCTGCATCTCCATGGCGACGGCGCCATCCTGCTTCTTGGCTGGTGGGCGGGACAGAAGTTGAGCGTCATTTACATACGGAGGACAAATCTGTCCTGGCAAAGCTCGGGGCTACCGTGAGCGGCACGAACCACCAACACGAACCATTCAGAATACTATATGCATAACACAAAATAACGCATCGCAATTTGGACACTTTTACTATGGGCTGATAGTACATATGGCGCATACACGAACTGGACACATGGCGAGAGAGAAAGCGAGACGAAATGCAGACACAGTCACTGACGGCACAGTGGAAACACGCAGAGCGGCTGCGACTTGCGGGACAAAGTGTATCACCCCTATCAACTCCCACAGTGGCTGATCGCTTCAGCACTCTCCAGCAAAGAGTCTATTCAGCAGAGGGTTTCCCTTCACACACAGTGCAATGTAACGACGCTGCAAACACACTGTATTTCTGTATACACAAAAACGGTCTGGCCAAGCTCCGGCTGTCATGTATGCCGTTATGCGACAAATGGTGCGCCGGTACACGTCAATGTATGAACTTTTACCACATACACATTACTACGAACTCATTTATGCAGTCCTGCAACACAGCCATAAACGTTCATGGGCGCATACATGACATTAGCATTGCTCTGTGATAATGGCCCCGTTTAGCAATAACTAGTTAGAGCTACTGGGTGAAGATTTCCCACAGCAATAAAATAATTAACCCTCAGTGCCTCTCTCATTTATCTACTCTACTGTCCCTCTGGTACCTTTATTCTGATTGGTCTCCACTGCTGCCTCTGGCTGCTTGCCTGCGAGAGAGAGAGAGAGCGAGAGAGAGAGAGAGAGAGAGAGAGAGAGAGAGAGAGAGAGAATGGAAGGAGGCAGTGCGGGAAAAGCAAAGAAGACAGAAAATAGAAAGCAAAAAACAGATTGAGATTGAGAAAAAACAGCATGAGACAGAGAGAGAGGGAGAGAGAGAGAGAGAAAGAGAAAGAGAGGAATATGGTGGAAGCATAATAGAGAAAGCAAGGATAATGGAAAACAGAAAAAAGAGAGAGAGAATGAAATGAGAAAAAGAGGGAGAGAGAAAGAAGAAGACAGAATGGAGAGAGGTGGAGAGGAAAAGTGGAAAAAGAAAGGAAGACAGGAGATAAAAAGAGAAAAAAGAGTGAAGATAAAGCAGGAAATGAGAGAGAGAGAGAGAGAGAGAGAGAGAGGAGGACAGTGGAAATATAGATATGTATAATACGAAATGAAAATATAGATACAGAAAGAAAAAGAGTGCAGAGAAAGAACGCATAGAGAAGGAAATAGAGAGAAGAAAATGGAAGAAATCAATGGAAAGAATAAGGAAATAGAGACGTATAGCGGGAGAACAGAAAGAAAACAGCGTAGATAAAGAAAGCAAAAAGAGGGGGAGTGGAAAGATGTATAGAGAAGAAAGAAAAGAGAGAGAAAAGTGAAAAAGATAGTGAAGAGAATGACAGCACAGAGAAAGAGAGAGAAAAAGAGAGAGAGTAACAGGGGAATAGAAAGCGACAGACAGACGGAATGAGAGACAGAGCACACAGTGTTGTTGAGTGAAAGAAACGAGAGAGCACAGAACTATGGAAACAGACACACGCACAGACACACGCACACACACACATACACACACACACACACACACACACACACACACACACACACTCTGCACATACATGAACATAAACACTGAAACTTAGACTAGCGCTAGCGTTTACTGAGCATTTACAGTGTATGTGTATCAGTGCTGTGGAATGGTTTCTCTTGTCTTGTGCTACGTGCACCTGTATATTGCATGTACATTGATCAGAAAGCTTGTCTGTCTGTAGCGATACGTACCATTGGTGATGCTGCTCTGTTTGGCCTCAGTAGTGAGTGAGTAACTACTCTCTTCTGATTGGGGAGCGTGAGGGGGCGGGGACATGTGGGTGTGGAGGGGGGATTGTGGGAGGTTTTAGGATTGGGTGGAGGTAAGAAACAAAGAACAGTAATCATAAAACTGCCCGTCATGTGACCACACATCAGGGAGTGGGGAAATATGTATGTAGGTTATTAAGTACTAGACCATGCTTAAAGTAATCTGTGGACATGGTTACTGGGAGGAAATCTGTGAAGATGTACTCAAATTATGTGGGAACATATTACTGTGAGTCAGTTATCAGTCTGTCTAGATAGCTGAAAACACAGAGAGAGTGACTCAGTGGGACAGCAGCAGAACATCAGCCAGGTTTCCATCCAGCTGTCAAATTAAATTCAAGCGAAGAACTGAAATGTTGCAAATAAATTATGCAAATGAGGCTTCCATCAGCTCTGGGCAAGAGAATTAAACTCTGTATGCCATGTCTGAAAAAAGATGGAAGTTTACAAAGGCTTTTTTAGTGTTAAGCAACTAGCATGGATCCTTTTGTTTCATTTTTGGCTGTACTATATCCTAAGAACATAGGATTTCAAAAAAGGTTAATCAGAGCAGACCTTTATATCACCATTATGTTTCATTCAGTGATGAGTTAATGGGGGGCTATTATGAAAATCTCACATTCTCATTTCATGTGCACATACATTTGGGCATTTGGAGAGCCTACCAACCCCCAAACTGTGCAATATGAAAGTGCAGGCAGTTATGGGCTGCTGAGATTAGAAAACACGAGATATCGCAAGCCGTTTAGATTTGGCTTCCCTTCCCTCATCAAGTGGAGGCTTATTAGAATGAACTGCCCTCATCTGAGCAGCTCCACCCATGGCTTCAGAACATCCTCTGCAAAGGGGCGCTATTTTTCTCCCAAGCACCAGACCCACTAGCATTGTGTGGAAGCATATGTGGAATGCACTATCAAAAATATGAGTATGACAGTATGACAAAATAACGTGCTTTCAGAACACTGAGGCACATCAAGCATAACATTAGGAACATTTAAAATGAGCATAATAGGTCTCCTTTTATATTTTCTGCTGGCAATAGTAAATGATTTTAAGCAGGAGCGTCTTCTACCACCTTGTACTTTATATGTTCGTGCATGTACATGTAGGTAAAACCCTCTGTGCTCAGTTTTGATGGATGCCGTCATCGTCTTTTGGAGTCTTTTGACACTGAGACTAATGAACCAAGGACCTTCAGTTCACTCGCAGTCCGGGCAGATGAGCCATGCCTGTGCTGTCATACTGTACTCTCTTTTCAGTAATCTCATTCATAAACATTCCCCCAGGCTCTGACCACACCACTCTTTCATTAATCTAAAGGAGTCCTATGTACTCTATATAAGCCAGCACTAGCTGCTCTTCATTTCTGCTGGTGGCCATAAACCAACTGAATGGGCTTGTGTGCTCCTGCACTACCCTTGATTCAATACTGCCTCCTATCTCTCTCTCATTCTCTCCCTCTCTTCCCTGCAAAGCTGTATGTGATTGTGAGTTAGGTAGGGTGAGATTTTGTGAATAAAGCTTCACCATTTCTGTTACTCATGTTCTTCTGCTTCTCACCTCTCTAGTTTTCACTGTGTGTGTGTGTGTGTGTTTGTGTGTGATTGCTCTCATTCCTCACACCTACCTTTCTTCTCTTTCTTCTCCTCCTCTCCCTCTCCAGCCCCCAGCAGAGTGAAGATGATGCCAGACTGAGAATTCACTCCAACAGCCGTCACCAACATCCTCCCCGACCCCTCCATCACATGGGTGCCTGAGAATGAGAGGGAGAGAGATCTTGAATAGAAATAAATAATGCTGTTCTTCTACGCATAGACACACTCTCTCAGGCACGCACAAAACTGGAGGATATTGTTTTATGTTTCCATCAAAAGTTATCATATGAGTAAAAAAGTTTATCCACCTTAAGCGGGATGTGTAAAAAATAATGTGACATTATTTATTACAACACAATAAAATATTGTCCTATTGCCCACTACTACACAGAACTTCTAAGTAATCCTGTCAATGGCAATAAATTTGTGGAACTATGTATGTGACGTGTATATATATATATATATATGAGCTACGTTTTTAGGCTGTGTACAAGGACAAAGTAATCTTAACTTTAATCAAAAATGATCTACTGTAAATCTAGGTAATCCTGGATTTATCATTTTGTAGGTTAACTGGTAGTACATTAAATCACATATGCGGAAGACACACACAAACAAAGATAAATCAAACAAAGATAAAAACTTATGTTAGTTGCATGCAATAGACTAATCATACATCATGGAGGAACAAATGTTTCTCTGCAAAGTATGCACAGCATGCATTCACACAGCTGTAATCTGAAAAGTAAGCAGTCATAGCACTAATGAATATGTAATATTTGTTTATTCCAGTTGATTTTTTGTTGCAGTAAATACATATGGAAGGTTCAGTACAAACTATTACATATATTAAATATTGCAATATTATATATTTATATTAAATATAATATATTTAATTAAATATATATAATTTTTCCAATACACTTTTTCAAAAAGTGCAGCATATTTTGCAAATACTGAAAATCATACTGGTCATTATTAATAGGAAATGTTTAAACCATCTCCTATCTAATTGGAACAGCAAAAATAGTTAAATTAATCCAGACTATCTTGGTGTCACAATGGTAATCAGCACAAAGTTACGGCTGTATCCTTGCAGGCACGGTGCTCACCCAACCAGCCTCTCCATACATCTTCTTTAGGCAAATATCATTAGGCTATTATTCAATAATGCCACCCGTATGGCAGGAAACCCTAATAAAATGAATGGAGTTAGCAGGGGTGTGCCCTAAGAATAGCAGCAGGCTGGAGAGGGAGGGCACACGCTGCAGAACACAGCAGGAACCAGAGACGTACTGATTCGATTAGCAACATCTGGATTCCATAGCAGCCTCTCAGTCATACTGACATACGGTGTCAACAAAGTAAACACAAACAAACACATGCACAAACAAACGCTACTTACCAGAGAGAAGCATAGGGTCCTTTTCCACTGACTTGCGTACGTGGTCTGACTCTCCAGTCAGGGAGCTCTCGTCGATCTTCAGGTCATTTCCTTGAATTAGGATGCCATCAGTAGGCAGGAGGTCTCCTGGAATCGCACAAGAGGAGACACATTTGTACACACACTGGGGACACCCCAATCCAATGTGAAAGATCAGTATCAGTTATATTAAGCCCGATCGAATTCCTCTCCTTTCAAAAGGCTATTATATCCCTTTTATGACACTATCATACAGGTGCCACAAATGGACATTATACACAATTTGTGGCTTCGAAGCATAACAGTTTACAAGCAGTCTGCAGTATGGAACTTTACTACAGCTTAAACTGAAATAGCTCAACAGGCATTTGTAATATCAGCAGTGCCAGTGTTTAGATCATGGTCACGCTAACTGGCTTTCACTGAAACAAAGTTAAACCAGGAGCACACAAAAGAAAGTGTAAAAGCTGTGAAATACAGGGGGTCATATGGGTTCTGAGATCCCCTAATTAACCTCTTGGACCCCCTGAATGTCCAAGAGGTATTTTGCACACTGTGTGCAGCTATGGGACATGTAGCACTAATGGTGTGTTTAAAGATGAGAAAAAGGAGAAAGGTAGGCTACTTCCAACATTGCTTTACAAAAGTGGTTAGAAATGAACCATATTAAGGTGAAACTGTGTACATACTAAAAACGATTTTATGAAAGTATTTTATAGTAATTAGCTTAGCAAAGAGCTCTGTTCGCAAACGCAATGCTTTAACATTCTGTATTTGCTGCATTCGTCACTCCGTCAGCTGCTTGTTTATTTATCTTTTTTTTGGAGGTGTGGCGCCACCCCTGACTGAGCCAATAAACATACTTGTTCCAAAATTTTGACTAGTGGCTGTCTCACGTAATTAACTTTAGAGCTTCTAGATTAGCCTGCAAGCAGTTGCAGTCCGTAAATATATCCACTTCCAGCAACACTTATTTCTGGTTTAAGTCACACCCACGCTCAGTTTGTTATTAAAAGAAGGACTCATTCAGGCATTCGTCTCGAAACCAAGGTATCAGTATTTTCATCAGTCCTGATAATGTCTAAACGCCACCCAGTCTTAGCTGAGCATATTTTACATAAATTAGGTTTTATTAATGAACGTGAAATACCTGAACTGATTCAATATTGATATATACTTATTGATATTTAATAAAAGATCAAAAAAAGAACTTTTTTTTAGACATCACCACTGACGACATTCAGCTACACCAGTCACAAAGTTAACCAGGGGGAGGTGGTTTGATCCAGAGGCTCACAAAGCTACCTCTCTCTCTCAACAAGTTCAAATGTGGCAAGGACTGACCGTATTTGACCTGGGCCACGTCTCCGACCACCATCTCAGCCACAGGGATCTGAATGACGTTGCCATTGCGCACCACGGCAAAACGCTGCTCCTGCTCAATGCGGCTCTGCAGCCCGCGGAACTGCTTCTCCTTACTCCAGTCGTTAAAGGCCGTTACCAACACCACGCAGATGACCGACAGCAGGATGGCCGCACCCTCGATCCAGCCTGCCTCCGCCTCACCCTCGTCTTCCACACCACTCGACACGTTCCCACATGCTGCAGAGAGAGACATTAAAGGTCGGCTATAAGAAACGTCTATATTTCCATCTGAACATATTACAGCATGATAATGTACACATTCTGGCAAATATTTGGACACTTTGCCTTCGTTTGAGACTTTCCAAGAAATGTTTGACTTTTCACTGCTACTATTCAATTAAGTATGACAAATGACACTCAACTTAGTATGAGGAGCAGGTTTTACCTAAATAATGACTTCAAGGTTTTCTTTTGCAAACTGTTAAAAGCAGGTTAGAAGATGAATGAATGAATACATGATTAATTGTCTTAATTTCTGGAACTAAAGCAGCTAGTTCAACTGTAGCCAATTCAAGGTCGAACTGATACGACATGATAAACTGCACAGTAGTGGCCATGTACAAGTTTCTACTTTTGTGTAGAGCCAATCAAAGCTTTTCTTAAGACTGTGTAAATGTGAGGAAAAAAACACTTGCATTAATTAGCATAGTTAGCTATCAAGCTAACAAACAGAGAAAAAAAAAAAAAAAACCAAACATTTTCCTAAACATGTCATGAACATGTATTATAGCACTCGGTTACTCTTAAGTTCCATAACTTGTCTCAGTGAATGTGTTTCCTGCTTTCTTTTACACAGTCGAGTCACATTATTATGACTAATTGTGACAGCAGTACATCCCATTCATAGAGCGAACACAATCATCGAGGGAATTAGGGGGCCAGGGTAGTACTTGGTTAGGGTTAGGGTTAGACATTTCTAGCCATGTGACGTGTCGCATTGTCTTGCTGGAAGATCCCATCTGCCCCAGGGAAGACAATCAGCATGTATGTATGTACGTTATCTGCAAGGATGGATTCACACCCAAATCAGTTCAAAGTGCCTTCCATATGGATGAGTGGGCACGGGTAATGCTACGAAAATGCAACCTCCTCCATGAGCTATGTGCAGCTGCTGTCGAAAGCATGGTCATAATAATGCGACTCAACTGTCTATTTTCTCTCAGACAAACTGACGAGAGAACACATCCATTTCATCATCTGCGTGTGATGCGATAAGGAAAGTGACTCCGGAAAATAACCATGGTGTGCTTAAATTATTGCAATTATCTTAAATAACAGAGCAGGCGATTACGTAATACTCTAGCACCTTTAATGTCAAACATGATTACTTTGAGATTTTCCAAAAGGTGAAAAGCAGTACGAGAAGCAGCATAACTCCACGTAATTAGGTTACAGCAACATTTCAAGAATGTTTTAATTGGACAAAGTACAAATACTGACAGAGGTGACAGTCAAACCCATGCCATCCACGTGTGACCTCCTCTAAAAGTCTTGTTTTGCCATTTTCTACCCGCCCTCTTCCCTCATTTCTGCATTCGCTCTGATCATTCCTCCTCCCTCGCTCTCACTTCTCACCCTCCCTCTCACCTTTTTCAAAATCCTCCCACGCTCCCTCCATCCGGCTCCCTCTTTCTTCTCTCCCACTCTCCAGCCCTTCCTCCATCTCTGTCCTTCCTTCCCTCTCTCCCTCCATTTACTAACACCACCCCTCTGAACCTCACTCGTTCTCTTTCACAGTTCTCTGTCCATCCTCACTTCTTCCCTCTCTCTCCCGCTCTCTCTCACCATCGCTTTCCTCCCCCGGGGGCTGGTAGAAGGACAGGCCGAGGGAGATGATGGCTGCTATCTCCAAGATGATGAGGGTAACGTCCTGCAGTGCCTCCCACACCAGCTGCAGGAACGTCTTAGGCTTCTTAGGGGGAATGAAGTTGCGTCCGAACGTCTGCGCCCGCCTCTCCAGGTCTGCAGGGTTGTCAGACAAACCTAAAACACAAAGAAAAAAAAACATTATGTGTTTACTCAGTAGACTTTTAAAAGGTTTGAGGAACTGAGGTCACGTGCTGGCCTTCTAAATCCAACCTTTCACATCATCACTCAGTCCTCTAAGAAAATGGAGCATTAAAAGATGTACAACGGAAAAGGAAGCATGGAGATCCAGAGAACTGGTATTAAAAAGCACAGAGATCTAATAGAAGTGTGTCAGTTATATGTAGTTATTTTCACATTCACCGCAACATTTTTTCACTTATGTAAAATGTTAAAGGTCGCATTACATGTCAGATCTCGCAGACCTGTGTATAATCAAGAATCCAGCTGTAAATATGACTTGGTCAGCTGTACAAGCTCAATTTACAAGTGGGACAATTGGTATTTCCCAGTTTCCAACACCGCTTGAACACAGCACTAATTTGCAGACTATGGGCGATAGATGATATAATCGTACATCGACTATGACTGACAGACAGACTATTGAGCCAGAACTGATTTCTGATGCCACACTCACTCTGACAGTGATGGACCCTTACTTTGGGAATCCTGTTTATAGGCATTACACCAATTATTCACTTTCAAATGATAAAGTCAGTTCAATTAATTGTCAGATACAGGCAAAAAAAAGGAAATATTCCCTTTTCTTTTGCTTTTGTGTTTCCACCATGGTATCAACATTAGATTCAAGCTAGTGGGGTTAGCTTGCTGTTATTTGGAATTTTGTTCAAATACACCTTTTTAGCTCAAAACAGGCATGTAAACAACATTCTTTAACCTGAATGCCTTCAACACTTCCCAATCACACTTCACAATAACAAATACAAATACAAAAATGATACTGATTCCTTTGTATACTGTAGTGTGTGGAGGAAATGTGCATGTTTAGACTGGTTATTTGTATGGTTGGGTCTGGTTATATAGTGAAGGCGAACAAGCCTTTTGCTTTGACCAGTTTATACTTAGTTCAGGAAGAGGCTGCTAGTCTACCACCGGCAGCCAATCAAGCAAGACGTAGCGAGGCTTAAAGCAAATAGTTAGAAAAAAATCATTCCATGTATGAGGCAAGTATAGAACCAAAGACAGCCTTCAATAAAGCGTAACAGCCAGTATGAAACAGTCATGTCTTCTTCAATAGTGTAAAATGTACACATTTTTATGCATACAAATACATTTCTGTCCAGAACAAAAAACTAATTTGAAACAATATTTTTAAAGAGTTTTCATATAGGACTTGGAATATTTACTGTGGGAACCACATCATCATATCACACTAATTACTATGTGTTTCTTGTTAAAAGTTAATTAGTGGAATGTCTGTCCTTATTAATGCATTGCAGTCAATTAGCTGAGTTGTAATGACAGAGGACAGGGTCTATGTAGGACTATATTGCAATATCCAATATTTCAGTCCAATTTTTCTGACTAGAATAATTTCATATGAACTATTGGATTCATCGTTATTCTAAAATGTGGAAAACATTAAAAAAAGAAAAAGGGAAAGAAAAAAAGAATACCTGTTTTTTTTTAAATCCTAACATTTGCCTGGAAGTATAAAACTTAAAATCATATTTTGCCACCACATCCAGTCATTTACACAAAATGCTGATAATTTACCTATCCTCACTGTCCAAAGAAAATATCCAATTTTTGTTGATTTTTATTTTTCTACATAAAGCTGGCCTTTATATTGTAACATATCATGATGAATGGTCCAAAAGAAATGCTTTAAAAATCACTCAGAATAAAACCTCTTTATGTTAACTTGAAAGTTATTTGTCTTCTCCTGTAAAGTTACTTTTTTGGGGAAACTTGTTTTTCTTGGACAGCAATGTTATGAAATACTCCATATGGCCCAACATTTCAACATTAGGGTCTGCTCTCTTGAAATGAATGTGCTTTGGCTATTAAAACGTCTTTTCTCTCGTGACATGATATGAACCTGGAAGCCATGGAAATATTTCAGAACTAACCAATAAGACTTACGACCACAAAAAAGTCCTGAAAAATATAACAAACCAACACCTTTAGTGTCAGCCTCCCTTCTTTCATTTTCCTCCTATTCTCAACACAAGGCACTTTAATATCTCCAATATCTCCAGGCTCTCCTCACTCCAGTTCCCACCCACCATCATAACAAGAGCCATGCAGTGAGGAAATAAAAAACAGCGCCCAGTAACATAAAATACTATGAGTAACAGTATCCCTTAGCTAATATTATATCCATTGTTTATATGGAATTGCCCACTGCAATACAAGACCATAAGAAGGCAACACAGTCCAAATAAAGGTATAATTCAAACTAACGTGCAAAATATGAACAAATATGGGCAACTGAATGAAGTGAATACACTCATGTTATGAGTGACTGGAGACAGTTACAGTGGACTGCTCCACATTTCGCAGCTCTAACAAGCCAAGCTCACAACATCCAGTACATTTAGGACATAAATTATTCATTTCCTATGCACTGGAAGAGGAAGACTAAGGCCCATTAAAACACCAAAACAAGGGGAGGGAGGGGTTAAATACACACCCAAAACATATTATTGGAGTGAGAGTTTGGTAAATAATCAAATTTACACAGTCTTCCCCTAAATGTAGTCAATCAGCCAAGACATTTTTACTGCCTGACGTTTTGGCCATGCTGGAACTACGAAGCTAATGTTGCTAATAAGCAAAGGAAACATAGCTTCTTTCTGCAGGCCCCCTTGCTGCCTTGGATATTGACATTGATAATACTAATTGATACAATCAAAAAAACTATCTTTCCCTGTTACTCTGTTATCAGATTTATTAGGACACTGTTAGCTCTTGTGTTGTGACTGCTGAATGAGCAATGAAGGGTGAAAGGGTTGTAATGAGAAACTGCTGCTGTGAAAACAATTCAGACCACTCCACAAAGACAACCACACCAAGATATAATGGACAGCACATCAGTTGCTGTGTACAGCTGCCATATTGAAAAACATCATTTAAAGGGGATCTATTTTGCACATTTTCAATGTTGATCATTTTATTTTTGGGGTCTTCTAGATTAGATTTACATGCTTCAGTGTTCAAAAAACACCATATTGTTCTCATAACGTACATGTGCCAAAATGGCTAAATGTGGTAACACCATCCTGCTACAAGTTCTGCTCCTATTGGCAGCCAATAAGTAGTGTGCTACGAGATGATGTCACCTTGTAACAGAGAAAAGGGCTAGAATTCCAATGAAGTCAGGCATCCGAGAAAAGTGGTTACTGTGGGAGGGAGAGTTTCTCCCTCTGGCATGTACTTTGGGTTTTATAACTTTGGAGACCATTTACATGCACCAAAAACTATAAAACACACTACAAGAAGGGGAGAAACCGGAAATGCATAATAGGCCTCCCTTAAACATGTTTAGAAATATGACTCAAATCCCAAATGATATACCGCCTTTCCTTTTAACAGCTCTTAATTAAATCAAAGGTTTAAGAAGTGAGGCCACAAGCAGATCCAATTTTGAAAGTAGATTTTTTGGTGTAATAATGCACCATATATTTTTAATATAGGACAGTTCTGAACTGCATGCAGCTCAGTCTAGCACCCACACTCTCTGGTTATGCAGTCATGATGTTGTAGCATGTGCAGAATGTCATGTTGAAATAAGCATAAATGTCCCAGTTCTGAATGTTGCTGACATGCAACCTCTACTGTGCATACTCCAGTCTTAAATTGCATTTGTAGAATCAGTCATGAATAGTGTTGATCAAAAACAGCTTGCTAAAGTATTCTGAGTCCATGTGGTGGTATCTAACACAGAAGCATGCTGGTTTTTAAAGCAGTGCTGTCTGAGGGGTTGAAGGTCACAGGTATTGAGTTGTGGTTTTCAGTATTGGCCATTATGCACAGAGATTTATCCAGATTCTCTGAATTTTTTGCCTGTATTATGCACTGTAGAAGCTGAAATACTTAAATTCCCTGCTTAAAATACGTAAAATTCCTGACTAAGAAACTGTTACGAAACTGTTACTGTTAAACTGTTGGATTTTTTGCATTTTTGACCTATTGTTACTCATGAAGGACCCGGCCTTTCCTGAATGCTCCTTTTATATCCAAACATGACTGTGTCACCTGTTCAAGATGCTTCAACATTTTTCAGTGTTCCTTGTATTAAATTGCCCCAAGAGCATATGTGTAAATCATAAAAAGTTAATAATATAAAAGACAACAAACATGCTCTTTGTATTTGTTCAAAGACTAGTCAAAGTAGATTATTAAAAATAATTAAAATAAAAAAGAATGCTTTTGTACACCCCCAGCTTTTTTGGAATTGGGTTTTTATTACACTGCTGTGCCAAAAGTGATGGGACAGGAACTAGTATTGTGCAGGACCCCCATTAGTCTAGTGAAGTGCAGCGACTCGACATGGCATCGATTTCACAAGTGGACAGAAGACGTCTGGAGGGATATTGAGCCATGCCGTCTGGGCAGCCACCCACAGCTCTGTGGTATTTGTGGGTGAAGGATCTCTGGAGCCAATGGACCTCTCCACCACATCCCATAAATGCTTGATTCTGCTCATGTCAGGTGAATAAGTAGACCATTCCTCAGAACTTTCCAGAATGCTCCTTAACCCAGTTCTGGACAACTTGGGCCTGATGGCAAGATACATTATCCTACTGAAATATCCCATCATAGTCAATAGAAGTCCATTTAGTCCACAAAGGGGTGCAAATGGTCACCAAGCAGTGAAACGTAGCAAGTACCGTATGGAATCACTACCAGCGTGCACAGTGCCTTGTTGACAACTGGCCTCCATGACTTCATGGGGTCTGCGCCACACACGAACCCTACCATCAGCCATGGTACTGTCACACATTGGACCACGTTACATGTCAACAGTCCTCTAGCAACCCTATGAGCCCGGTTGAGGCGCTGTGTCCGGTGTTGTGATGTTAACAGTGGTATTCTGATGTGTCTTCGCTCCCATATCGCATGGAAACCACATAATGCTGCACTGACCTGCAGGATATACGTTTGGGGGCCCCTGCATTGAATGTGTATGTGATTTCTGCCGGAGTCTGTTCGCCCGGACAATTCTAGCCAGACGCTGCAGGTCACGATCAATGTACAAACAACACGTCTCAATCAAAAATAGACAAAAGTAACAGTAATAGCAGTGATAGTGAATATTTACTTTTTACAGATAACAGTATCCCATAAAGGTCTCATTTGCATCTTGCATTAACATGCATTTTTGGTGATCAGATAATGTTAGGATTTCACATCATGAAAAGGTAAACACCACAGGATGCAATGTGAGTGGATTATTCTGAGGTAGTCACAGATCTTGACCAAATTTAACACAAGTGTAAACAGAATGTGTTTTTTCGTTGTCCACATACAATTACAAAAATGCATCTGCCGAGTGCTGACTTGCAGGTAAGATAATAAGCACTGAAATAAAAGATGGAGGATATGCGCCAGCATTACCCCCAGTTCAAGTGCCTTCGTGCACACCAGGCTATTGAAAGTGTCCAGATCAAGCTTGTCGACTCAGGGAACAGGGAAAAGACTCAACAAGATGTGCGTGTTGATGTGTTTTAATGAAAAGTAAAATCATGTGGATCTCATATGGACACACTGGGAACCCATTATTGCGAAAAGTGCAAATGGAATCCAGCCAAAATGTGTCCTGATCCAGACATGAAATACATGTTAGGTGTAAACAGGCTCAGAAACCATATGAACAAGCCTAAATGAGCTTACTTAACAACCCAACGTGGTTAAAGTGTGTGCTGATATTTGTATGTAGTTTGCATTATCCTGATTGGTGCTGCACAGGCGTCCATTTCTTTACCTTAACTACATTAGTCTTATGACTCCAGTAGAATCTTCAGACCTCAAACATCGGCTGATCATTTACTTGCATATCATTGCTAGGCCTGCCCCTAACATGCCCGCTTTAGGGCTGCCTCAGCCTTTCTCTTACTAGCCCTCTTCTTTCTTTTATGCCTGTGTGCAGTTTCCATGGCAATGAAGACATCAAGCACAAACCCGTGCCTGCTCTTCAACTTCCTGTCTTTGGGTGCCTATTTGCCCGGCTACAGATGATGTCATTGCATCGGAGCAACCGATGCTGGTGTAAGAATAGATTTTTGATTGGTCTGCTCCATTGCAGAGTCTGTCTGGAACAGAATCTTTCAAGCCGCAGTGTTGGAATGGAGCGCTTCAGTCCGAAGCATGACCTACAGCTAGAGCCAGAATTACAGCGCAGTTCAATGGAGCACTGTTGACGTCAATCTGTGTGCATGCTTGTGTCTCAGAGACATTTACATAGAAACCAATGAGGACAGGCCAAGCCAGCCACCAAACACATTAAGTGCATAAAAGAGGAAATATGACCTCGCATGTCGGTAAATGAGTGTATCAGGCTCAGTCTGCTTGCACTTACACACTCACACTCACACACACACACACACACACACAGGAGATACATTGTGTGGTTGGCCACACACAGCACAGTGAACCTCACACTACAGTATCCATGATATTAATGCACGGCCAGCACGTGAGCATGTGTTTGAGTGTATCAGTGTGATAATTATGGGTAATCTAGCTAGTTATATTGAATCAGATCAATTGGCTCAGCTCATGAATAAGAGCTGGTTCCCAAACAAAATCTGAGTCTGATTTTTTGTCCCTGAAATCATTTAATCGGTGAATGAAACCTTAGTCTACCTATCTTCTACTGAACTACTTAACACAAATAGATAAATGTAATTCAGATGTTGATCAGGAGTTTCAGTCGATGAATTTCGAGAGTCCAAAGTCAGGCAGACGGGCAAAGTGAAGGCAAATCCATTAACCAGTCATCAACAAACAAAGACAGATAAAAGTCAGGAACAAACAAGGCGCACCTGCCTAAGCAGTACAGGATGAAAAACAAGCATAAAACCAAACAGAATTAACAAACACGCAATGGATTCAGGGATAATGAGGGAGCAAAGCTGGAATGTTCCAAGGAGATCTGAGAGGGGGTCCTCAGATTTTTAGGTACACTGCGTCTTCAGTGTAAGCTGGCTCCAAACATTCCACAGCATTCTGTTGGTTTGTTACGGCCCCTGTCCCTGGTTACACCTGGTCACTTAATGTGACTAGAATCTGAATTGTATACTGATGAGAGTTAAGCCACATGTATTTACAATTGGTGCTAAATTGGTACAAATGTGTCTCCAGTTAGTTGGACTGAAACCCAGTTGCTGTGTGGGATGGAATATGCAAATATGCTTGTTATGCAGCAAACAATTACCAACTGCAGTTAAGCATTTCATTTAGTTCAGTCCTCAGCCATGCGCGTCTTACGTGATTATCTTCCCTGCAGACACGGATCACAATGTGCCCAGTGATGTACTGCATGGGAATGAGTTTGGGTTTTGTATAGGGAGGAGTTTGGGTTGTATTGGGATGGGTGTGTGTTGTACTGTGATGGGTTTACGTTGTACTGGGAGCAATTTGTGTTGTACTGTTCTTTTTGTTGAATGTGTCTTGGAATGATGGATGTGTTTACATACATATATAATTCTAATACTCAATACGCATGAAGTGAGCCTATATACTGGGTATTTGTGAGTTCTTAAATTTTGGCTTTTTAGTCCAAATAGTGCAAGATATGTCCAGCAGGGAAATGAACACATGTGACTGAATCCCCAGTGGCTCTTTGTTAGACATATTATACACAGTCTGAAAGCAGAAGCCATCATTTTAAGACCTACGTAGTGCACTATGTAGGGAGTAGAGAGCAATGCGATAGTTTTAAATAAACCCTTAATAGCCATAAAATGCATTTTTACTGTTTTGCAGTTTGCCTCAGAAATGTATGTGTGTACTATTTTACATTAAATTAGGATTATAAAAATATGAAACTATACTTTAATTATATTTAGATATTTAGTTTAGACATAGATTAGATTAATAAAAAAGGTTGTGTAATGGCCAATAGGAGTCCTGCAGAAACGGCTTAAATAGTATTTAAACATGCATGTTTTGTTCATTGGAAGGTTTTATCCAAAATTAAACAATATATATTATTGGTGACTTGGCTACTTTTGTGAACAAAAAAAATTGGCAATGCTTCTGAACGAAGAGCCGTTTGGGAGCTGAAAGAGCCGGCTCTTGCTGGCAAGCTAAGCAAAATGATCATTGCAAAGAACCAGAATATATATCTGTATGTATGAACTGGGGAACTTGCATTTAAGGAACATCCCAGTGTTTTTCAACCTAATCTACGGCATCAATAACATAAGGCAGATTATGAAACATGATTATTAGAAGCCAGTATGTAGCTTCTGAAGCCTTGACTTCTATTCTAATCAGTTTTTTTTACTGTGTTTTTCTATGCACAGGGAAACATGCTGAAATGACTGTCTGTGCTAATGGACCATACCACACACGTGTTAAACAGACATCAGGTTGAAAAACGCTGGAGTATTTCTTTAAAGGCAGAGCTAGATGATGGCAGGTGATGACGGGGAAGAAGCTTGAGTCATCTGAGCGAGAGGTTTAAAAAAACTGCTGAGTAGTCATGCCAGCACCCCATCCCTTTGATGAATCTTTTCTGTCTTTTCACGCACCCCTCCTTCCCTTCTTCTCTGTCTCAGTCTCTCTCTCCCTCTCTCTCTCTCTATCTCTCTCACTCTCACTCCCCCCGCTTCCATCTCCCCTTGGTATGTCCTTGACAATGCGGCAAGCTGTACTAGGTTTCTTTCTCTCTCCTTCTTTTCCCTCCCTCCCTCTCTCTCTCTCTCCCTCTCCAACCCAACCCAACCAAGAGAGATAGGTTTCGTTCCTGTGTTGCTGCAGTACGGACATCCGTGCGGTGGTTTGGGCTGATAGAATGGCAGAAGCTTTCAGATGTATTGGATATAGTGTTACAGAAGCAGACAGAGATGCATACACACAGACTAGGCACTGGCCTCATTCCGCTGTGCTGAAATGTGTTGCTGGGGAGAGAGAGAGAGAGAGAGAGAGAGAGAGAGAGAGAGAGAGAGAGAGAAAGAGAGAGAGGGAGGCACTAATGTACCTCCATTTTCAGAGCCTCATCATCACAATGTCAGCCCCACTCACCATCACTTTTCCACCTCGTCCCTGCTCTCTTCTCCTCTCCTCTCCTCTCCTCTCCTCTCCTCTCCTCTCCTCTCCTCTCCTCTCCGTCATGTGTGTCTACTTTAACAGGGTTAGTTATATGTCTCCACTTGCACTTAGCAAGACTCCCTGAATTTGCGGGCTCCTGTTGGATGCCACTGACATCTAATAAAACATCCAATAAGACGTCTTCTCACTTCTGCAAGGTGAGCCAAGTCTGAGGGCCTTAATGTCTTCTCATATGCTATAAAGCAAAGTTTTCAAGGTTTTACACTGGCATCATTTTATTATATCAGGAGGTGAAACAGAGATATTCATAAAATTGGTGAGAAAGACCTCACAATCTCATATTCTTTCCACCCGCATGCTGCACTGAGCATCTTTATTGGACTGGGCAATACGGTTAACCCTGCTGAACTATGCGTCTAGCCAGCAATCTATTCTGGAAATCTACCTGTGCCCCCCTAAACACGTTTAAAACTGCTGTCGGAAGAATTACATGCAAGTGTACCTTGGCCAGAGTGAAACACATCAGCAGGTAGAACTTACTGTGTGGCATTCTGTATTCTATCTAGGTATAAAACACGCATAAGGTTTCCCCAATTCATGACTCACTGGAAGTAATAAACACACTCTGATAAACTTTACCTTCATATAGCTATTACAAAATTGTTCTTGATTAGCTACAGCTAAACTAATGTGATTAATCATGATTGGTGATTTTTGTGCGATTGATGAATTGTGTGAAAGCTCTAATCTCAATATATTGCTTCTTGGTGATAAGATATATGCCCAGAATTGAAAATGTGAATACTGACTGGATAATAGAGAGAATTTACCAAGAAGAAAAATATTTTAATGTTATTTAATTTGCAACGTGTGCCAAAACATACTGTTTAATTTTGTGATTTTTAAAATAAGATGAGTTTTACAATCCAGTAGAAAATATAATTAAAGTCTGCTTTGAAAACAAGCAAGAATGGTATATATAATCATATTTGCTACAAACATTCTTATTCACAGTGACTTAACTGTGGTTTTAAAAATCTTACTCCAAGACCATTACTGCTATTGGGGGTCCTGTTTGAATGGGGAACTGAACCTCAATCTCCCCAATCTACCCATGGCCCCTAAACACGTTTAAATCTGCTGTCAGAAGAGTTACATGCAAGTGTGCCTTGGCCAAAGTGAAATGCATCAGCAGGTATAACTGGAGCTTACTGGGTGTTATTCTGTATTCTATCTAGGTATAAAACATGCATAAGGCTTCCCCAATTCATGACCCTATGACCTTAATGAGAGCATCAGATCAGAATTAAATCACTGAAAGTAATAAATACATTCGGGTAAAGATTACTTTCATATAGCTAAATTCACTGTTCTTTACATGACAAATGTTCTTAAATGCAAATAAGACAAGTGCACATGATTAACTACATAATACATACAGATTAACTACATAACATATATATATATATATTATGTAGTTAATCTGTATGTATTATGTAGTTAATCATGTGCACTTGTCATTTGCATATATA